>JAPTHN010000035.1:2817295-3556391 GCA_026936325.1 Platynereis dumerilii | reverse complement strand
GAGGCACTTACTTTTTTCTTGATGCTGAAAAAGATGAAATTGGATGAAGGCTGAATATGGAGGTATAAGACATAAAAGATAATGATCCAACAAGTTAAAGAAAACAATATCTTAGATTACTGATTTATGACATAACTGGGTATGATGTGGAAGTAATAGAGACAAGTGGAAACTAGAGACAAGTGGAAATTGGGAAGAACAAAATAAGTCGAGACTTGCAAAAAATGTCTTTGTTAAAAGACTTAAAGAAAGCACTTTTATCACAAAAAGTTACACTGTTGTTTTAATTGTTGCTAGAAACAACAAAACATTCTTCTGAATCACTTTCTTAACAGAACACTTGGCCAGCATATGAAACCAACAACCACCGCCAACACGACACAGCCAATGCCGACATATACAGCTAAGGACAAAACGTCTGTGTCTGATTTCACTGAAAATATCAAAGAAAGACAGCCAGTGGCAAGATCCTAACAACATGACTGTAACATGTAGATGATAATTCTAACAAAATAATGGACTGACATCCTTATTCTGGAGTTTGTCTTATAAATTTGTAAATTAAAAGGTCATAATTGTTTTATGAGAAAATGTAATGATAAACAAAGTGACCCTGTAGGCCTATGAACATACCTTTAGTCAGTGCACAATACTTAACATCTTCATAGTTTATAAAGAGGAGACAGACTTCATGATTTTGGCTAATATCAAAGCTTCCGTAAATTGCCATTTGCTTCTGCAAAATGTTGAATGTATACAAAAGTTTTGTCAGCTGCTGTGAAGTAGGTTTACCCCATGTTTATATTAGTCACACCACAAGTAGAAGGAAGAAGCTGAGAAAGACAAAAGAAGAAGAGAGAGATTTAGAAGAAGATAAATGTCATCACGAGTGTGAAACATGATAAGGAAGAAGATACAGGAAGAGGAGAGAAAGACAAAAATTAGATAAGAAAAGAGAAGTGACAAAGACAAGGGGGGGGGGGGAAGAAGACTCAACAAGTACAAAATACAAAGGAAAAAAAGGCTGAGTGCATACAGAATGAGCTCTTTTATAATAACATCACCACAAAAAATATTATTGAAGTTGAGAACAGTTAAGAAGAAGGGAGAAATTTAGAAGAATATAACTGTCACTATGAGCATGAAACATGATAGGGAAATATAGAGGAGGAAGAAAGAAATATAAAAAATAGGCTAAGAAATGAAAAATGGCAGAAAAAAGGGTGAATACCCAAGAATGCAAAACAAGAAGGAAAATAAAATCAAAAATAAGCAAAATGATCGAGCGATGAACTGCCTATTCCAAGTGTAAAGCAGCAGTCATGAAAGGTGACTAAATTGTCAAATGCATCTCTTAACAAAAACATCACCGAGTAGTCGAAATAATAATGATTTTTACCTCAGACACCGATGCGGTTTTGCGATAGTCAATGTTTTCTGTCTCATTTTCTGCATGCACCAGGACAAGCATTTCACATCTGGTTGGCGGTCCCTACATGGATACAGGATCTTCCAGGAGACCACTAGGGAACTTCTATCCAAGTTAATGTCATTGCTGTTGAAGTTAAGCTGAGGCAGACCTATATTATGACATAAGGAATCATAGTATTTCAATGATACATAAAAGCGCTGCAAAGTATATTTAAAAAACACTTTGAAATAAAGCTGGAAATTGACCACACTTAATTGATTAACTTAAGTGATTATCTGGTGCTCTAATGGAATGAGCGAATTAATGGCAAAAGGATATGTGTGCAGTTGGATTTTTTTGCCAAATCGATCAAATTTAGTTTCTAGCATGACAAAGTCAGATCTGTTCGATAATACTTCACTTAAAAGTAATTTTCGTCACTAGGAAAAATTGAAGGGTCATCATAACTGAAATCTCTTGGAATCTGAGATGGTGAGGTTAAGATAATTGCTTAATTTGAGTAGGATAAGATCACTCAACTTTTATGTGATTTTTGCTACAAAGCTATAAAATGTAACGGGGGATTGAATATCTGACCGTTTGATGACAGACTATTTACTCATGGCCTAAATGGAATTTCCAATAAATATTTTGAGAAAGGAAAAACCTGCACTAAGTATCATAGTGATTTGGTTGGAGCATATATGTATCTGGACTGTTTTGGCCAACATGCATCTCATCGCTGTCCAGTAAGTTCAATTCGACATTTCCAAATCACTTTTCGTTTAAACATATTTCATTCTCACTGTTTACAAGCACATTGTTATCATGATTGTCAATCCAGGGCTATCACTTGTTATACATGTGGGGTCTCACAGAGTATTTGAATGAGAATTGAGCATTTGACGAAATTAAACTTTACTTACATCTTAGAGGCACCACATCTAATTGCAGGTCTGTGCATCATTCCTTAGAGTAGAGATGTTCATGATGTTGGTTATCAGCACTGGTAGGACCCTGAGTCATCTACTGTTGTATTCCTGAAGCATAGAAGCATTACATACATATGAAATTAATTCCATTGTTAATATGATTGTTTGTTTCTGCTTGGACTTTTTGCTGGCGACTGCTAGCGTCATGAGGAGTTGGTATCTCTCGCCCAGCCTTCAACCAAGTGAATTCAGATATTTCAGCTGGGGTTCCATCTCTTTTCACTTCACAGCTCATTACAGAAGCAGTACCCAATATATCAAATTCTCTTGTCAAATTAATTATTTTGTTAATATGATAGAGTGGGTCGGGGCAAGAAGCCCGGGTTAGGTGTGAGAAGCCCCCCAGGGTTATTTCTAAACTACATTTTTGGTGCTTTTTTCCTATTGATAGGATTGAAGCTAGAGGCTTTTTAGGTGACGTCGCAAATTTCCAAGGCATTCAGCACCAAACCATAGTCGTACTTAAAGAAACAAAAAAGGTGCATGGTTTTTGTAACTTTGATTAATTCTTTGAAGGGGTTGTCAGAAATAACTTTGGAAATTTTTAAAAGTATAATGGATATCTGCATTGCTTCACTTAATGACCATCACATAAATATACTTTGGATCATGTTTTTTGCATTTTAGCTCAAAATATAGAGGTCAAATTAAAATATGCGGGTTTGGGGCGAGAGGCCCCACATGGTATGGGGCATGGGGCCCCCTTCACTGAGGCCTCGAAGCTGCTTCAGGAACCATTTCATAATGTGTACTTTACCTTAAATCTTGATAGAATAGCTAATTGAAATAGAAAAAATTTTTGCGAAATTGAAAAAGGGCAAAAAATATTAAAAAAATAATGTGTAATGAACAGAAAAATTCTGAAATTCAGAAAAAGTGAATATAATGCCTTAAAAATGATAGAAGAACCCCAGAAATAACTTTCAAGCTGAACGCGCTCGCAAAAAAAAATTTCCATAGGATTATAATAGGGGGCTTCTTCCCCGATGGGTGGGGTAAGAAGGCCATTTTAATTTTTTTACAAAAAGGGCCGTAACTCCTTTCTTAAAATTGGTAGACATTCGTTTCACTAGTTATATTAAGTAGAGTTAAGTGATCCCTTCCTGACAGCATAAGCATTCAAATAATCGACCACAAAAAGTAGGTCAAATCGCTCCTCGAAGTTAAGGGGGGCTGCATGCCCCGCGCTACTCTACCTATTCCTGGTGACTGCCTACCTCATCACAATACTTTGGTCTTGATCAGTTGGTATCTCTCGCCCATCCTTCAACCATGTGAATTCAGATATTTCAGCTGGGTTTCCATGTCTTTTCACTTAACAGCTCATTACAGAAGCAGTACACAGTATATCAAATTCTGTTGTCAAATTGATTCTTTTGTTAATATGATATCACAAGGTGACTGCCTACCTCATCACAATGCTTTGGTTGTGATAAGTTGGTATCTTTTGCCCATCCTTCAACCAAGTGTATTCGGATATTTCAGCTGGGTTTCCTTCCCTTGTGACTTCACAGCTCAAAGTCATGTTGGTGAATTCCATGGGTGGATCAGGTAGTGAAGGAACCACTTGGGTGTGATACGAAGCTGGATTGAAAAAAGAAATACTCTCTAATTGAATATACATAAATGTTAGGAAAACACTGACATTGCAAGTTGAAATTTCACACAGTGAGCTTGAACAAACTTTGGCGTTAAAAAAATTGACCAAGAAAATGACTAATGCAGTGATGTAGAGGAAGGTCAGGCGAACATTTTGATGTATTAAACGAAAAAATCTGTTGGGAATTTTTGAGATATTTCAGTTTTAAACTTTTTTATTTATCACACCCTATTGTTAGCATTGAATCTCCATCTAAAAATGATCAAAACTGCCCATTTTTCCTGTTAGGTAATATCTAAGATAAAAGTCATTATTCAGAAGTTAAAATACGCTGTCATTGCCACAAGAGCAAGCACATACCACTTAATTCAGACTGACAGAGTGTGATAAACCAATAACAGCAAACATTTCTCAGAAAATTTATAAAATAAGTTTGGATGTCCTCAGTGTCATCATTCTGGTGAATAATTGTAGTAGAATCTACCTCACTTTTGAACTCTATGGTGTATTATTGAGGTTTTATGTGTTTTTTTTTTTTGGAGAAATTTCACCACTGTGAAACAAGTACTTTTGCAACCATGTAAAGTGTAGATCGAAAAATTCTATCTTAACCAAGATTGGCCGGTAGGCCAATCTTGAGATAGAACACATTGCATTGAGACTTTTCTGCATTGATGCGTTGCAACACTTGTTCACATCAGTTCACTGACACTTTCACCCAGATCTCATTGGACGGCGTGTCTAAAGCTATGCCCCGCCCTCAGCAGCTGATTGGTCAACCCCTAATGATCATCAGAAATAGAGCAACATAATTTTGTATCAACAAAGCACATGTCTAGAATCAACTGGCAACCTCAAATTATCTAAGTGATTGCCAATGGTGCCAATGATATAGAATCATTGTCAAGGATATATTATGTCAATTTCAATCATGCCCTTGGACTGTCATGCCCTGAAAATCTATCATGCAGTGAAATGCTTGCTGGTTGCCGCCATTTTTGGCCCAACAAACATGTGAACTGAATTCTAGTGGCTGTCACAAAGTATCAAACAATTGTAGGAACTGCAACATAGCTCAGAAACGATCTTAAACATTTACCTGCCAAATCCTGACCATTCAATAGTACTGTCATATCCAAATAATCCAAGGAGTAAACATTTTCCCCACTGAAAATTTGCTGATTTTAATTTCCAAGATGGCGGACCGTATCACTACCATAAATTATGTATTCATCCACACATCAGCTGATCCAACATTCAAAAATATCAGTGAATAACAAGGTTGTATGCAGGCCAAAATCAAATATTATACCAGCTGATTACAGCAGTGAAGTGATTCCTGGCCAGAAAACTGTTGCTAGATGGTATGCAGCAGAGACTTTAGGGAACTATTTGCGTATGAATTCCCAATGCATCCCCCTCAGTGATTAGGCACAAAATGTCTTCTGTCAACATGGGAACTTGATGCAAGTTGCCGATTCCCAAGTTTGCAAGTAATTTGTGGCTTTCCCAGAAGGTCCCACTTCCCCAAAATGGTCCAGGTAGGCCTCAAATATGTTTTTCCCGGAAATTATGTGGCAAAATGTGCCAATCTTTTGGGGAAAAGGCTAAATATAGGCTGTTTTGGATGCGACAAAGTTTGTGTCGCATCAATGCAGGAATCTTTCAAGGCAAAGTTATCTGACTCAAAACTTCGTTTTGAGTCAGATTTTGTCGGACTATGTAAAGTGTAGCCAATGTTGAGTGAATCATCAGAAAACGCATAGATATAATGTTTAGAAGTATTTGGTTAAGTATGGAGTAAAATACTTTGACATTGCAGCCTTAATGTGCAATAGTTGTACATGTTCGTATTAACTACATTTTCATACAATTTACTGAATTTATGCAATTTTTGTTGTTCTATACAATTACAGATTGGTTTATTTTGGATGCCAGATAACCTACATCAACATTAAACACCCAACATCCATTTTAAGTACTTAAAATACAGTAAGCATGAATATTACTGTTTATTTACAGCTTTTAATCTAATTTTTGTATTTTTGTCCAATTGTAAAGACTTTTCATGTAATATCAGGGGATTCAACTTCATAGTGAAGCAGATACTTACAAAAATTCTATGCATGCATTGTCTGATAATTTACTCAACTTTGTCTATCCTTTTACATTGTTATGAAATGCTTGTTTCACGGTGGCAAAATTTGTGATAAAATGCACAAAAAACTCAATAAAGCCTGTCACAATGAGATGATGACACCAAATTTGCCAAAATTATTTACCAGAATTATGTAACTGACACAACCTGGTGTTGCAAAAATTTTCTCAGGCCTTTATTAGCCAGAAATGTTAGCTGTTATAGGTTTATCACACCCTGTCAGTCTGGATGAAGTGGTACATACTTTCTGCAGAGACAATGACTGCATATTTTTACTTCTAAATAATGACCTTTATCTTAGATATTACCTAACAGGAAAAATGGACAGTTTTGATCACTTTTTCATGGAGATTACATGCTAAGAATAGGGTGCGATAAATAAAAAATCTAAAACTCAAATATCTCAAAAAATTCCCAACAGATTTTTTCGTTTGATACATCAAAATGTTCGTCTGACCTTCCTCTACATTATTACACTAATCTTTTTCTTGGTCAATTTTTTTAACCCCGAAGTTTGTTCAAGCTCGCTGTGTTCAGATAATCAAAAAGCAACTTTGTTTGCATGATCACATATATAACTTGATGCTTTTCTCCTTCTTACAAGCAATGAGGTTCGATGCGTTAATGGACTTGAAGGCAGTTTAATAATTTTTAAATGCAATCACTGAATATACTAATTTCAAAGTTAATAATCTCAATTATCTAAACTGAACTGGTTTTACCTTGCTTGTCAGTTGTCACCATTTTTAAGAATGTTTTATCAAATACTGTTAATGTGAATTTGTTTTCCACCTGAACACGCATAACATAAAGATATACACCAAAACTTAATGCAGCTTAGTACTTACACTGAATAGTAAATATGACCGAAGTGGAAAGTTGTTCTGCCACACCAGATATATTTTGAACTGCGGTGCAAGTTACAACATTACCCTCAGCATTTGCTTCTCCAGTTATTTGCACGGAATATACAGGTACATAAGGCAGACCTTCCTCCAAGTTAACTGTTCCCATGACCTTGTGGTTGACCTTCACTTCCATAAAACCTGCATAACATCACACAATCATGAATAATGAATTGTAATAAAATAAGAAATCACTGTTTTCTTTTATAGCTGTTTCAATTACACATCAGCATAGGCGTATGGGAGGGGGGACAGGGGGGGCGATTCTCCCCCAAAGTTTGGGAGACAGTAAGATTCGGGAAAAAAGGCTATAACAAATTTGGGCACATAATTAAATAAAAACTTTCCAAAATTAATGATTTCCATGAAATTTCATTTTAAATGGTATAACATCTAGATCTTGAAATTCGGGCAAATGTCACTCGCCACCCCCCCCCCCCAAAATTGCATGCGCCATACGCCTATGCGCAATACGCCTATGCGCATCCGAAAAAACTTTTTTTTATTGCATAAATGATTGATGATCAGTAGGTTTCGGGCACAGAAAATAAGGAAAAATATTATAATGACTAAATTTTGTGAAAAATATAAATACATATTTTTTAAGATAATAGATGAGAATTGTACAATAACAATATAATATCATCTTCTTTAAAAACAAGTGTACAATTTAGCCATCTGCTTCTTTGCAAAAATAATTTTAATTTCATCTATTCATTGGTATATGTACATCCATACAGTATTAATGAGAATGTTTTTACACAAGGTGTAAGCATAATTCACTGAAAAGAGGGGAGAGCAATGTTCATACCTTTGGTTGGTCGCATTCTTGGTACTTGGCATTCAGCATTAACTATTTCCATCTCATTGAATACTTCAGGCACACCGGTCAGCACAGGAGCCTGAAATTCTTAAATTGCGAAACAGTGTGGCATTACCACAAAAGTGCCTTACTTAGTATCACATTCTACAGTTACAACATGAAACCTTATTTTTTTAATTGCAGACAGAATAATAGGCAACCTCTAAGTACTTATTATTCAGAATGATCAACCGACTAAATCTAAATTGTCTTTGCTCAGTATTTTAGCTATCATATTATAAATAAACTGCTGCCTACCCGCATATGCTTTATTTTTTATTTGAAGATGTATATGTTGCAGAAAATCTTTCAGTCTTAATAAACACACTTCCAAGATTACCCCAGACCCCGAAGAACCTTCCATGCCAAGACTTTGAATATTTCATTCCGTTATGACTTTAAATATCTTTAACAAAATCAAATGTCTCTGATTGTCTCAATCTCAACCAACAATTCTTTTGATCTAAGTAATATGGCGTTTTGTTCTAAATTGTAATAATAAGAGCAATTCTAAGACGAAACCATTTCAATATTCTGGAATGCAAGACAATGAGGAAGGTAGCCAGGCACCAGGGTGTGCATCTCCTTGGTGGTGTGTGATTTTTAGAAAAAAATGCTTATCCTAGTGTATACAAAAGAAGATAATGTGATTTAGCCATCTGCACTTGGTGTCATGGAATATCTTACAAAGAATTTATATCAAGGAATGAACTCACCTTTCACTTTAAGATTAACAGTGGCAGCATGCACTGTGGAGCTCAGGAAGATACAGGTTAATTTGTCTTCATCCTTAAATGTCAGGTTTCTGATGATCAATCCGCCTGATGTTTTGTTGATTGTCATTTTATCTTCATCTTTGACAATGACTCGTGTTCGTCCTGTCAAAAAAGTACTACCACCATAAATTTGGAAGTTGAATCAGAAATGTGGGAGTTATCAAGGAACAGGACTTGAACAATTTGAACAAAACAACATTTTTAGCATCATTTCAGTGTTAAATGATAACATTGCACTTAGAAAAAGTAATAATGCATAAAAAGAAACATTATAATTATAAAGCAATGACGTATGAGATATTTATGAACATCTCCCATTTGCAAGACATAATATCATTTTGAAAGACTTGAAGAGAGTCACAAATTGTTCCAGAAATCGCTTTTTAAAATATTTTGATCCACTTCAGGATGATGGTTTGATAGAACAGTATTTTTTTCATTCGGTCTACACAGGTTGAAAACAATGCTTCCGCACAATGGTGTTCAATCTATTTAAAACTTTGGTGACACAGGTCATCTTACCTTCAGGATCATCAGCAAAATATGCAATACGCATATCCTTATCGTCTCCATTACAATCATAGTCCTTGAACCAAGAATATTCAACAGAGAAAGTCTGGGAGGCAGGTCTGTATCCAGGGCATGTTAACGTCACATCCTCTCCCTTCCTCTTCCAGACAGTTTTGTGGTTCTCGGGTGTGATTGCTGATCAGAATTGGAATATAGCGATGCAACATTCAGTAAGGGGAAAAATGACACAAACAATTAGAGACTGCTGAATGCCTGGCCAGTTATCTTTTTATAGTGCTTATCTTCAAAACAATTGTCATAATCTTGTAAGGCCGACATATTTAATTTTAGCCTTCGATCGATCTATAGGACAGTTTCTGCTTCGGAAAAGAAGGAGCATTCCCATAATCTTATTGGATGGACATTATAAAATATTTTCATACCATTTTTTTTGTCCAAACAGACAGATCATAAAAAATTATTTTGTCCAAAGTAGATTTTATTTTATATACTTATCTCGATAAATTCTGGCACTTTTTGAAAAATGATCTTGTATAATAGAAATACCATAGAAATAAAGTTGTGGTGAAAAGATGGTTGGTCTTTGTCACCACCTTTTGGAGAAAAATGGATTTAAAGGGGGTATCCAGAAGGAGGCATATAGTTTTGTTCTTAACTGTAAATCAAGGCTAAACTTACCAAAGTTACATCTGTGTGCTGTCACTTTGACGGAGGTGAAGAAAAACGGCAGCATGAAAATTACAAATCCAGAATAACACATGGTATTCAAACGCTCCACGGACAATAACAATTGATGTAGTCATTACATTGTGACAGGTCAGGTTTGACTCTCTACAACTTCTACTGTGAGCTTGGTCCTTTCAGATGCTCCAATTCTCCTGTATATCTCCCTTAGATTGAGGAAATTAGCACCCACATATACTATGAGTATAATGAATCAGTTACACATCAACAAATAATCTGCTGTCGAAGCATGTGTTCAATGGTGATTTTAATTAGCTCATCCTGGAGGTCCCTGTTTCTCATCAATATATAATCACATTAAATTATATTGTTGCAAATGCTATGCAGTTTACATATATCATATATGCAAACCTTACCCAGGTTACAGTCAAGTCTTTGAAAATTGCAATATTTTCTTTATGATTGATTTCAGGGGGAAATTATTGTCATTATATTTTGCAATTATGCCAAGAAATATGGTTTTTCCACAAGCCCTCTTAATTAAAAGGCATTTGTGAATAAAAATAATATGTGATTTTATATAGCGCCCATTCCAGATAAATCTGCTCACCGGGCTCACCATAGGGGAGAGCGGGGCACAGTGAGACGGCAGGCACAGTGAAACAAAACCCGTAGCGTCTAACTGGTACTGTTTATAGATCAACCCTCTTTTGCGAAGGACAAAAAGTAAGTAAGTGAGAGACAGTCCTATATTCTTAATGCTTACACAGCATATCAACAGTGGATTTTCAATATTTTGGTTTTTAGCAGGTAAAAGTAAACAATTTTGCTAAATGACTTTTTGTTATAATTCCCAAGAAAAATGGTATAATGGTAATCAATTGCCACTGATTCAAACCTTTGTTATTTGTCTTAGTTTAGTGAGATGACGAACCACAATGCAGACATCAGGTCCGCAGGATTTAAACATTTTATAAAGAGAGCTGCATGAGACGGTTTGAAGCGGGGCAGAGTGAGACATACAGATACAGATACAGATACAGATACAGATAATTTATTGGTCACATACGTGAAATTCTTTTGTGTGGTACAGTCAGTAGGTGCAAACAAGAAAAATCACAAAATACACTCACATCACAAAATACACTCGAAGTGACCTGAATGTTACGCATAACTCACAATTCACTATTAAAAACAAAATGCCTCCTATAAACTACTGAATTTAATGAGTCATATCCAAAGGGAAGCTTCCGAGAAGAATTTTATTAGTACGTAACAGGTGCGGCAGGTTAAATAAGTCGTTCATGTGTCCTGTGCCATGAAGTTTCAAAACATGCTTAAAAAAATCCCTAAAAATCACCTAGCCAGCTGCTTTTATTATAGTACAGTAGTTTCTGAAGCAATAAGTGACAGAAAAATTATGCAGGTCCTGAGGATCGGTGGTTATGGCAGCAGATGCCCTGTCTCACTGTGCCCCGCCTGCTGCCTCAATCTGAAACTACTTGAAAATATACCCAACGTCATTATTCATAATATGGACCTGATCTCATCAAACTCATTACTGCCAACATTTTGGAACACTTGAAAATAAAAATAGTGTCTCACTGTGCCCCGCTCTCCCCTACTGAACGCAATCATGCGATTCAGTATAACGTTTACCTCTGGACATGGCCGGAGCGGGTTTTGAACTCGCATCAACTGTGCACAAGGCAGAAGTGCTAACCATTATGCAACGGAGCCACAGTTGTAGTTGTATATACTAGAAAAGTCACCAATTCTATGATATTGTTGGACATCACAGGTGAAAAGAATAAATCTTATCTGACATGCGTGTCAATAAAATGATAAAATATCACAGCATGCCTGAATGCACTCACAATTGGTGAACTGTAATACTTAAAAAAAAAAATTGATATATATCAAATTATAATATAATTAGCTACTTTCCTTGTTTTTTTTTCAAAAGAGGTCATCTATTGCAGAATATCTGATATCGAAATAGTTATCATTAAAATGTTATGCTAATTAATTATTGTAGGTACATTGCGTCTGTGTTGTGTGATTATATATGACTTCCTCATCACAGAAAGAGAAAGGTA
This sequence comes from Platynereis dumerilii, assembly GCA_026936325.1. Classification (NCBI taxonomy): domain Eukaryota; kingdom Metazoa; phylum Annelida; class Polychaeta; order Phyllodocida; family Nereididae; genus Platynereis; species Platynereis dumerilii. Next base: position 3,544,373 of record JAPTHN010000035.1, on the reverse strand, counting down.
GTTACACTGGTTACAATTGATCATGGAGACTCAACAGAATGTCCTAGATTCCTTATTAATGCTTGTTATGCCGTGTTGTTGGGCCAATGCTGATCTTATTGGTTGGTTTAGCAACAACAGTGACATGTGAGAAGTGCATAGTTCAGGTCTAACTTTTTGTTTTCTTCACTTTAGTTTTGTAAAAGTATGATATTTAAGAGCCCGGAGCCGCCTCTGTTTCAAGCCGCCGTCAGTCATGACAGCCTCAAGTCAAGTCAAGCCATGATCATTCCAAGTCACAACCATCAACTGAAAACCAAGTCGCCACTGCCAATTGATAATCAAGTCACTATAAATCTCTGCAGTCTGCAATTAGCAACAATTACTGAAGCAGTCCAATAAAACCTAATTGCCATTCACGAATTGTGTAAACTTTGACACCCAGTCAGATTCATTGTTGATCTTCCATCCGGGAAATTTACCTGGGCTGCTACTACGGCCTACAGGAAAAAGCCGAGAAGGACCAGGTAGTAGCACAATATGAACAACTGAAGACTCAATTGGCAATGCTGAACCACAAAGGAATAGTAATTCTGGCGGGGGACTTCAACGCAAAGCTAAAGATGGCCCAACTGTAAGACGCCCAGGAAATAACAAGAAATGGCAAGATACTACAAGAGTTCCTCCTTGAGTCAAATATGGAACAAAGTCAACGACAAGTCCATAACAGGGAAGTGGACGAGAGTGAACAGGCACAACCCTGAGGAAAAGTCAGTAATTGACTACATCATAGTGAATGAAGAAGGGAAGGAAGCTATACATGGAATAGAGATCGACGAGGAAGGAAGTAAAAGACTCAAAAACCCGAGATGCGAAAGTGACCACAACACCATAACAGCCAAAGTGAGAACAACCTTCAGCGAGGCCAAGAGGAAAACTATACAAAGATGGAAGATCGACAATGAATATGACTGGAATCTTTACAATACCAAGCTGAGGGAAATTATGAACAATGAAAACGAGAGCTACGCCACGCTGGAAAAAGGCATCAGACAAGCCCTGGAGAAGAGCATCGGAATAAAATCCATCACGATCAGTGACAAAAAGGGGCCAAGAGAAAATGAGGAAGTCAAGGAAATGAGAAAAATGAAGAAAGAAAAACGAAAACAACTACAAGAGGCCGAACCTGAAAACAGAAGACAAGCCCTGGAAGATTAGGCCTATACTACAAGGCACAAAGAGAGCTCAGAAAAGCTATTGACGAATCAGAGGCTGCCAGAGTGAGAAAATCCCTAAATGAAGTTGCTGACAGCAAAGACAAGAACCACATTTGGAAAATCAGGAAGAAACTGCTTGGAGAAAAAAGAGCAGAAGATGACACATTGGACGAAGACAGCAGAGTCATAATAGAAGCTCAGGCAGCAAAAGACCACATTGCGGACTACTTTGAAGACCTATACCAGACAAGAGAAGCGAGCGACGAAACTAAAGAGTGGACGAAGGCCATCCTAGAAGAAAACGAGGCCACAAGAAGAAGACTCAACAACGAAACGCCTCTGAGCCCTGTTACGGGCGATGAACTAGAGAAAGCAAAGAAGAAACTAAAGAACAAGAAAAGCTGCGGCCCTGACAACATTCCCAATGAAGCACTTAAGTATGCAGACCGACAAAACAGTGAGACGATCAGAAAGTACTTCAACAAAGTGCTGCAAAGTCAAGATATCCCAGATGCTTGGAAGACTGGAAGAATAATCAGCTTATACAAGGGGAAAGGAGAAAAGGGAAAGTGCTCAAACGAAAGAGGAATCTCCATAAGCAGCAATGTAGAAAATTCTTTGAAAGAATCATAAACTAAAGGGCAAAGGACCAACTGGACATCAGCGACATGCAAGGAGGAGGGAAGAAAGGCTCAAACACAGCTGACGATACACTTGCCATAAGAGAAGCAATCAGGAAAGGAAAGAATGTGTATGTAGTCTTTCTGGATGTCACGAAGGCATACGACAAAGCGCAGAAGGAACCATGTATGTCCTGGAAAACGTGGAATAAGAAGCAGACTATGGAACAAGATAAGAGAACTGAACGAGGATCTCAGGGCAAAAATCGAAACCAAACACGGAAACACACGTGAGATTAAATAGAAGGACAACATAAGACAAGGTGGTGTCCTATCTGTCATCATGTACGCAGCCCTTATGGATGAGATAGCGAAAGAAGTCAAAAGAAGAAACCTTGGAATAAACATGGGAGCAGAACAGAAACTGGGGTGCCTGTTATGGATGGACGATGTGGCACTCATATTGGACAAAAAGGAAGAAATCCAAGAAATGCTGACATCACAGAAGAAATAGGGACCAGGTATAGGATCAAGTTCGGCGAGGAAAAAAGCAAAGTGATGAAAATCGGCAGGAAAATGGCAGAAGTTGGGTTCCACCTTGGTGACATGAAACTGGGTTATTGTGAAAAATACAAATACCTGGGCTCCATAATCACCAATAAAAATGACATGGATGAACACATCAAAGAAACAAAGAAGAAAGCTGAAGCGGCATTCAACGCAGCTATGGCTATAGCTGGGAGCGTGGATTTAAAGAATATTGAAATGGAGGTGATGTGGAGACTTCTGAATTCATGCATCATCCCCATCATTACATACGGGTGGGAGTCGGCCACCCCGAGGAAAAAAAGACTCAACCCAGCTGAAGCAGATGATGGATAACCTGATTAAGAGAATCATCATGGTACCAAGAGGAACACCATGGGAACCCCTATACCTAGAAACAGGGCTCCTTGAAATTGGATTGACCATTGTCAATAATAGACTGAACTACATGGACAACATAGAGAGGAGCCAAAGTGAAATACTGAAAATGATCCACACAGACACAGACCCGGCCAGCTGGTGGCACACACACAGGAAAACAAGAGAAGAAATCATTGGGACAACCGCACACGAAAAGAACATAGCAGCTGGCAAGCGGAAAAGGATAATCAAGGAAAATACACACAGAAAAATGATGGAAGTCATCAATGAAGGAATCAATAAAACAAAAACAAAGTTCTACCTGGAAAAGCAGAACCCAACCCCGGGTAGAAGAGCGAAATACATGGACCAATGCACCGCATGGAAGTAAGCCTGATATTCCGAGCAAGAATAAGGATGCTGAAAATGAAGTGCAATTACAGGAACATGTACCAAGACACGATGGAGGAGGAGGAAAACCAAGAACATGCTCTAGAAAAATGGACCGAGGAAAAAAGGAAGGAAATCGGAAAAGTAACCACACTGGACATATTTAACAAGGATCCAAGAAAACTGAAGGAAACAGCCCAAAAAATCCGTAAAATAATGGACTTGTATGAGTGCAGCTCCCCTACGAGGGTCGAGCAACCCGGCTGATCCGGGCAAGCACACTAACTGAACTGAACTGAACTCACTACACCTAATTGCAATTGAGAAATAGCCCTTGGGGTCAAGTTGCCAGTAATTAAAGCTGATTGCATTTTGCTTTCAAACTTTGATTATAGGTAGGCCTTGTCACTGAAATGTAATTATATCCGCTAAAGAGATTGAAATCGATTGATTAATATCATCTTTTTGCAATAATAACTTATAGTTTAGGCCTGTTTTAAAACAAGCTCTCATGTTGATTTGCATTTGACAAAAAGCCTGATAGGCTCTATAACTCTTAATGATCAGACAATCCATATTTAAAATAGATTTGATAGAGAATGTATTAAAAAATAAAAAATAATATTCATGATTTCATGACTTTCAATGTTTCAGTTTTTCTAAAATTGGTATTAACTGGGTATTTAATTGGCTGTCTCTGAGAAAACCATGCGGGGGGTGAAACGTGGCCCGAGCCGGATCTTAACGAAATTTTCACCAAATGCCCTTTAAATACAATAATGAAGGTTGGTAAAGTCCGTTTTTCTATGATTTCAATTCTTCCTTGATTTTACCCCACTTCAAAATAGGGTGTCAAGTGTGGCGCAAATTTCCTTTAACATGGGTTTCAATGGGAAAACATGCCAACTTTAGCACTATAGGAACCTGAGCGCACATGGTTTGAAAATTTTATGATGGAGGATGATTACACATAACTTGAATATCCTAAATTCACTTTCCGTTGCGTGGAACACTCAATCATTAGCCAGATATCAGCATTTTAAGATTTTGAAGGTCGGCAAATTTCACTACTTTTTACGAAAAATTTAAAAAACTAAATTTGCCATTACTCCACCAGTATATGTCCAAATTTGACAATTTTGGTGTCTAAATATATGTTTTGGCCTATTCCGCACCTCTTGGCACAACTTTTAATTTGATTGGAGGTCAAGGTCACCATGCAAGGTCAAGGTCAAAGTTCATTTTTTTAATAATTTTACCATTTTTCATGTTTTAGCTGTATATTTCAGAATGAAAATCCAAATTGGTGATGCTTTTGACATACAAATTGTTAATAATATGATATACCATAAATTTGTGTTAAAAGAGTAACAAAAAAACAAGAGGTTCTACTTTATAATAGGCTGTTTACCGAAATTCTCAAATCGACGAGCTTTTTGTTTTGCTGGCTGTACTGATGGTATTCTTCGTTAGTGATGTGACATAGAGGCCTATATTTTTGCTGCCCAACCCAGAAAATGAAATATCTTTTGACAATCAATCCTCAGAATAAGTCTAAACACTCTTCGCATTAATAAAATGACCTGCGAACCATTTCAAGAAAAACAATATACCATTACCAAAATCCAATGTTGTTCCGAAATTACCACAAGATCAACTAAAACATCGTAGCATACTTGTTATTCCTGATGAAATTGGATGATATTCACATGCTGAAAGGGATAGCAGCATTTTAATACACACCATTTGCAAATTGCAGAAATCAAGCTCAAGACCTTTTTTTATTAGAGTTACTTAGGCCTACCTATTAATAGGCTTAGCACTAAATAAAAATCACACATTCTGCAAGAAATTGAAAAACGGTTTCTCAAGTTTTAAATAATGACTCAGGAATCTGGATGCCATAATAAACTGTGCGAAGCAGGGCTCATTTTCTTGACAATATCCTTGACCTGAGGTTGATTCTCTGTGCCATCTCAACAACATCTTCCGTATCTCCATCGTCATCATCTAAGGAACTTTCTTGTGGCCCACGCTTGCGCTGGGCAGTGAGTCGTGAGAAGTAACTATTTATCTGTGTTGCGGTGAGCCACTGGTTTGGTGAGAATAGTTTATCTCCATGCTCATTTCTACAGCTTTTCATATTTTTGGCAACGTCAGCAGCTTCACATTTCTTTCCAGTCTGGTTTCCTTTCTCCAGAGGGAATTCAGATGAGAGCGGACTTCCTCAGAAAACCTTCCGTGAGGCTTGGCTTTCTTCAACCCCCAACCCATGGTTGCTAAAGATATTTGCGATTCTTCTATTGATTGAGCAGATCGTTGCACAGACGCAGCCATGCCCTCCACCTTGAAAGCCCACTTTTCCTTGATTATGTCGGAAGTGGGTCTTTTTTGGTGGAGACCAGCGGCAACATGCTCGTCCAAATCTGCGAAACTGCTGGCCAAGAACAGGCATCTATCCTCTGGGCAAGGATATATTTGGTCAGAATCGCTGGCAGTATGATCGTGGCTTTGTACAGTGGACCTTGGCTTCTTAGATCGGGGTCCAACTGCCTGGCCAGCTTCATCTTGAGGAGTGATAAATGGTTCTTTGACATCCAGTTGAAGAGAGGGTGGTGCTGTCTTCCAAAGCTGGTCCACTTTCATGGTGACACCCTGTCCAACTTCAAAGGCCTTGAATGCTGTGATGGTTGACTGATCAAACCTGTAATACACATGGAAATACAGCAATGACTAATTCAGTCTTTACACTCTGAAGGGAGATCTGTAAATAGTAGACAATGAATGAAAAACATCAAAACATGGTTTTAGATCTTGAAAAAAAAACATAATAAAAAAATTAAGACTTCCTGAATTGGTCAAAGTCATGCCATTCATAAATCAATTAATAAACAAAAATAATAGTCAGGTTTTTTAGTGTTATTCATGTCATCATATATAGTCTACCTAAAGCTGTACAGCTGCTGGATACCAGTCCATTTGGGCATAGAGGGGACATTAACAGGGGACAGAGAAACAACAGCTGCTTGGACGCTTCGAACTCCACCTCCGTCATCTAGGGCTGCCTTCATATCTGCTGCTGTGTTGACATCATGTCCTTCAGCACAGTATCGACGGATTCGAAGCCGCATGGGTCCTAGAAAGTATACAATGAAACTTTGGATTAGTACAATTACCCACAAAGCTGGTGAACCGTTATACAATTCTGAATTCTGTATCACTAATCTATGATTGACTTCTCCCTATCCAATGTATCTATGAAATTTGGCAAACATCTTATAAAATCCATACTAACCAATCTTGCGGTCACAAGCGCCTTTACCATCTTGTGATTCACTAAAATCGTATCGCAGAATATTGAGACCTACAAAAGAAAAAGAAAACTTGAGGAATAACGTGCAACCTGTTTCGTCATTACATGAATATTCAGCTGCAATTATTTGTGAGTTTATAACAGCATAAAATACCAGTATCGAGTTGTGACAAGTAGCCTAGCAGAGCTCCATTCTTGTAACAGCCTGCGTTATCGGACCTGATGTAAACTTCTGAAATTTGTGGCAGCTGCAGTTTAGCCGACTTGAGCGTGTGCTCTATTATAGCAGCTACACACTGCCAATCTTGTTTTGCAGAGTCGAAGATGTGTACATAGGTGCGGAGCTGCAAAAATTCAAATATTAAGAATGAGGACAGCAAATAATTATTAGAATATAGATGGAACAACTTCAACAATATGTTATATACTGCAATCAATGTACACATCTTTCAGTCTAGAAGAGTTTTATAACATTTGGAAAATATGGCACTGTAACTGATTACACATTTGGATGAACTTGATGAAAATAGCTTTTCGTACTTGTAGTTCAGAATTCCTCGATACAGTAAGACGGAGACATGCCAACTACGTCCTTTTTTTCCAAACCATTGCTGTTGTTCCTCTCTAAAATGAATTGGCACAAATTTCATAGCCCAGTCAGTTATAAGCACGGCCTGGTGATCTTGAAGTGACTCAAGGACTTTAGTCAGACTTCTGAAATTAAAGTTGTGATGTTACAAATGATAGTGCAATGCAGCGAATGTTAAATGAAGACAAGCAAAAAATTAATTCAACCAACATCTTGTTGAATACGTAGCCCTATGGCAAGCTCTAGCTATTCTTTCGAGGACCTTTGGAACCAGCATCCAGAAATTACCTTACTTATATAGGACAAGAACACCCTTTTTAAGTGGGGGTTCACCGTAATAACTATTTTCCAAATAATAAAGGATTGAATATTTTTTCTCATCTGCGATAATGCAGCCGATGGGGATATCGGGGTCGATTCAGTTATTAACATAATGCATGCATCTCTCTTTGCTATATGTTTTATCAGCTATTAAAGAATTGTTTCATTTGCGATGGCATTTACCTTTCCTGGTTTGAACATCTGACTATGTGCGCCTTCCATTCTTTGATCCTCTGAAGGGCTTCCTCGAGCGAGTGATTAAGCTCCTGCTTGATGTCTCCCAGGTTATCGGGGATTCTCAACACTTCGTTCTCCAAGTCTTCAGTGAGAGTGTAGATAGCATTGCAGTCATTGCAACTGGCATTGTGCTCGTGGTGACATGTCATCTGGAACACAAAAACGTTACAATATGGATCACGAATGACTTGAGTTGACTGGAACATGCATATGATTGGTTGTGGTTCAGCTGACAGAAATCAAAATTGCCAAATTCAATAACTGACATGCTAAAATAGGCTAACTTACTTGCAACTTGGCATCAGAAGGATCTGACAGCGCATAAGTAATGCAGTGATCTGCGACATCACTGTGAGAAGCGAGGTGTGTCTTGTACTCCGTCTTGAGATACTTCTGAAATGATGTAATCCTTTCCAATAGTGAACGCCCCTTCTCGACTGGCATACCAACATCTTCTAGCTGTTTTACAATAGAAGTAAGTGTTTCGAATGAAATAATGCCTTGAGACATTATATTGTCAAGGCCTTCCAAACTCTTACTGTACCCTGCTTCACACGCCTTCAACACTCGAAATAACGTGCTTCTAGATAGAGGCTCAAAGTTCTGTTCTTCACAGTACCTCTGATAGGTATCAATGAGGTGGCATGCATGAAGCATCCTCTTGATATTGGGGATTTCCACATCACCGTATGTCATGTGCAGTTTGATACTCCCCCAAGATGCTGTTTTCAAGTAGACGGGATCTGCCAAAAAGTCAATGAAATGATCTAGTCTAGCCTCATCTAAGCGATCCCTTGTAATGGTCGGAGGCAAAACCAAGGCACCCTCGCCATGTTGTTTCGAATGTTTTCTGGCACTGTCAATTTGGTGCATAGTCAAACTTGGAATCAACTCCATCAATTCTGCTTTTGAGTGGTCTGATGTAATCAGAGACAGCAGCTGTCTCCTTTGTTTCCAGTCATCTGAGTTCTCAAACAATCGAACAACAGTTCCAAATAAACGATCTTCTGGAGCCTGAGCCTCTTCATCTGAATCTTTATTGCTGAGCTTATCTTCTTGTCCTGGAGCTACAAGGCTGTAAACCACATCAATTAGGTCCTCTGCAATGTTTTTGTATCTATTCTTCATTGTTCTTGACAACTCATGCCAATCTTTCGTCAACCTTGACTGGATGGTAATTTTTGTTTTTCCTGCCGCTATACAAAGAGTTTCCAATGCAGAATTGATCTCAAACAGAGAAACATCTCTTTCAATTGACCAATTTGATGCCTGTGATGATGGAAGGCCTTCTGAAGACTGCGACAATTGCTGAAATAATTATCAATAAATGTTTTCAATAGGATTTTTTCTTGAATAAATTGACATACACGTATAAGCAGTGATATCACAAATTACATGGATCTATTCATAAACAATAACATGTGCCGTATTTTATTTAGCTCTTACGGAAATTCTAGTGGTACTAGCAGGCTCATTTCAATAAAACAATTGAATGTGCAAAATTATGAATAAATAAATATAGTAAAATATTTACGGCAATTAACTTCATGTGCTTTAACGATACATGATAAAGCTCATTTAAGTTCATTTTCTATTTGTTCTTTTTTTTCAAAACATTTGTAAGCCTAAATCTAGGCCAAAATGTGGAAATAGTAAATGCATCAGCGTAGTGAAGGTTGAAATAATACACACTTACCAATTGTTGTTGGGCTTTGAAGTCCGTAAACAGTCTTGAATGCCCTGTTCTACACTTTGAACAAACTCCTAAAACAGAAGAAACAATAATTGTTTAAGCTAACATGGGAAAGAAATATGGGCCTTTATGCATAAATCTAGTAGGCCTATCACGCAAATTTAGTAGAAAATTTCCACGTCAAGCTACCTCATGACCACGGAAATAGCATTCTAATGATGCAAAGCTACAAAATTATTTTATGGTAGGCCAGGAATCGACTGAAATGCATTTTTTTGGGGATTTTACAATTTTCAAACTATGAAAATATTTCCACTGATACACAGTCATGACGAAAGCTCTTAAAAAAATTGTATAATATAGGTCTATACGAGTAACGGCAGTCTTAAAATTAGTTCTGTTGTGGGCTACATGAACCTGAAATATCCGTCATGTAGCCAGGAAATTTTTTTTTCATTTTGATTTTCTGGATTTTTTTGCATCCGCAAGACTCAGCGAAAGCCTTGCATTAAAGGCTTAAAAATATTTTTTAAATTGCAATTAGCATACTTGGAATGCTTCTGTAATTGACCATGCTGCACACACCAATTGCTAAATGTTGCATTAACAAGTATTGAATATCATACGTGGGGCGAAATCATAGCGGACCCGTGTCTCTGTACCGCCGCGTGGTGTAAAACAATTTTTTATGGCAGGGTCGCAATTTTTCATCAGCATTATTTTTCAGTCATTAGGTAGATCTGCAAACCACAACAGGAATATTTTTAAGACTGGCTTTAGTAAATGATGGACATATTTTAAAATTATATTTACCAGCTCCGACAGGAGGTGCACAAGAGTACATCTCTATACATTGGGTGTGGACTTGAAAGCCTATGAACCGACTAGGTGCAGCACTACCAGTGTGAGCAGGGTGCACGCATCTTCTCTTTGTATTCTTCCATTGAGTGCCTAGTGAAGACCGGTGGCTCTCACAGATCAGGCTTTGTCCAGAAATAGATTTTGATAAACAATGATGTTCTGCTGTTGATTTACATCTAGAAATAATCAACTCTGCTTCACACGGAGCATCCTCAACTATGTCACTCACATTATACAATTTAAACCTTTCTAGGTGTCTAGTGATATCCTTAGAACATTCAGATAAAGGCAAGTGTTTCCCTGAACAGGATATTGATGAGAATTTAGCAAAAGAGCACCCTTGGCCTCCTGCATAGCAGACGCCATCCTTGTTGCTGACGTTGGAGAAAGAATGCAACAGATGGCAGCACTGGCGTCAGTCCTACAGCTGTTAACAGGTGGCACTGATGGTACGAGATTTTGATGATATTGAAGGACCCATACAAGTTATGTGCAGTACAAAGTGGCAGTCCAGTTTAATTGTGAACCCGTACAGAATAACTCATTCTCACTTGTTTCACTTCGGAAAATCTCTTCACAATGGTGTCCTGAAAGAATTTGTTGCTTCTCTGTAACCCACATTATTCCCCCCATTACTAGTTTTCAAGTATTTATCTTGCCTATATAGCAACTTATTTTACTGCCATTCAACTGAAAATTTGCATTCCATTTGGTTCTAACATATAATAGGCTTCATTCAGAAATAGGTCACAATGTTTCGTTAGTTCCGATAATTTTGAAATATTGTGATATATTACAAATTTCAAAAATTCCAAATATGTCTTCCAAATATATTAATTTTTGGGCTGTTTAGGGTAACCAAGTCAAGCTAATTGCATTGTAAGTCATTTTCTGTATCAACAGCATCACTAATTTTGATTTTCATTTTGAAAAAATACAGCCAAAACATGAAAAATGGTAAAATTATTAAAAAAATGAACTTTGACCTTGACCTTGCATGGTGACCTTGACCTCCAATCAAATTGAAAGTTGTGCCAAGAGGTGCGGAATAGGCCAAAACATATATGTAGACACCAAAATTGTCAAATTTGGACATATACTGGTGGAGTAATGGCAAATTTAGGTTTTTTTAATTTTTCGTAAAAAGTGGTGAAATTTGCCGACCTTCAAAATCTTAAAATGCTGATATCTGGCTTATGATTGAGTGTTCCACGCAACGGAAAGTGAATTTAGGATATTCAAGTCATGTGTAATCATCCTCCATCATAAAATTTTCAAACCATGCGCTGCGCTCAGGTTCCTATAGCGCTAAAGTTTGCATGTTTTCCCATTGAAACCCATGTTAAAGGAATTTCGCGCCACACTTGACACCCTATTTTGAAGTGGGGTAAAATCAAGGAAGAATTGAAATCATAGAAAAACGGACTTAACCAACCTTCATTATTGTGTCTAAAGGGCATTTGGTGAAAATTTCGTTAAAATCCGGCTCGGGCCACGTTTCACTTTACTGTACAACCTGCATGGTTTTCTCAGAGACAGCCAATTAATGTTCTTGTTCATTTTTAGCTTTGTTTGTGTAAATATTAAATTCTATCTAATTTACAACCCTGTGTAACTTGGTAAGCGAAAAAAAAAATCAACAAAATAAGCCGCTGAAATTTGTCAAGTGAAGTCATGAAACACTCAAGTCATGGTAAATTGTAAAGTCATGAAAGTCCATCAAGTCAAGTCACCAAGCACTCAAGTCAAGTCATGATGGCTAAACTCAGTGACTCCGGGCTCTATGATATTTAATCCCTCGTGTAATAAATTTAAAAAAAAGACATTCTCGGTGGATTCATTAATTGCGCTCTGGTCGCAGATGAGAAAAAAATAACTGTCACTCAGTCATAAAATGCATGTTCTTCATTTCACTGGTTTAAAAGAATATAATATGTGTATCAATCTTGTTCAGACATCCTATTAATTTCAAGATTAATTCATTCTTTCAATAACTGCTGCTAATTTTAGGTGAGACTATAAACAGCATGATTTACATAATATAACAAAAACAACTTTTATTATATTTGTATCTAAAATACATTGTACAAAGGTTTAGCCTATGTGACTATTACTAGAGATGAAATGATTGATAAGATAATAACCACTGCATGCTCTATAAAACGTTTCAGAAAAGTTACAACCTATTTAACTATACCAAAAAAAAGAAGATAACCTCAGATAACAGATAAATTTAACTGACATGGAATAGTTTTAAAATGGATGTACGGAGGTATGGTGCGGCTCTCATGTTCAATGACTTAAACTGACCGACTTCTTTTTCAATTGTGATTACCAAAATGGCTCATGTGAAAGGTATGTTTTACCAGAATTGAAATTCGACAATTTGCTAGAAAGTTGATTTCCTTTTTCCATCTTTACAAGCCATAGTTTCTCATTCTTAGAACATACATCTTGTCATACATTACCTAAATGCCTTTGGTACTGACTGAAACTCTTATTATTTTTCAAAATGCCTCTATAGGTCCTGACTAAAATCTTATAGATTTGTGCATTTTACTATCAAACGGCACGTTGCAGGATAACTAGCCTCTACTATTAACGTATAGTAGCAAGCAGTTTGCAATCCCCTCCCCCTAAATTTTGAAATGACACTTGATTTACCTTTTACAGTTGATCATTGTAATGCTTATTAAATAAAGGTAGGTTTCACTCAAAAAGTTAAACGAATATCATTCGATTCAAATATGTTATGGATACTCTCAAAAAAATTGCAAATGACCTTCTTACCCGCCTGTAGGGCAAACTGCCTCCTTAGCACTATGGGGATTTAATTTGATAATCACATTCTGTTTGAAATAATTATGTTTTTTTGGCTCCTGCTATCTTTATTGAAGACATCCTACTAACTATTCTTAGCATTTCTTTTATGCCTCCTTAGTTAGAGTTTCAATATATTGGGACACATTTTTCTTTATTTTATTTAGTTATTCTCTTTCTAAGGAAGAATGAACTTCTTTAATAGTTGGTTGAAGCATTTATATATAGTTCCCATCAGGCTTGGGGTCAAGTACTGTACTTGGACACAGTACTTGGACTCGAGTCCAAGTACTCTGTACTTGGACTTGTACTTGGACTCGTAACTTCTTAAAATGAAGTACTTGTACTTGGACTTGTACTTGTATCCAAAGTACTTGAAGTACTTTGTAAGTACATCATGCAAGTACTTTAAAAATGCAGGCCAAATTGAGTCAATAAAAGCTTTGGAAGATCTAAAGATAAAAAGATACTGTGTAAATTATTGTGATGTCCATATTTCTTTGAATGAAGATCAATTCTCTTTATAACTTCATGTTGACACAGACAAACTAAATGCAAATGTTAATGCATGTGAATTAAGAGTTGAATTAGGCAGTTAATTGCAATTAAAAAATGATATATGTACATATCTGAATTGCATTTCATACAAATGCAGCTTGGAGCAGGTGTGATATCTTGGTATTTTTCTTGGATAGTATTTAAAGTTCTGTGTAAACGTTTTTAAATATGTACATCTTTTCAAGTGGAAGCTAAACGCACATAACCGAAATCATTCAATGATGAATATAGGCCTGTATATCACATGAAATAAAATACAGCTTTGAAAAACTATACTGTCAATTTCTATTAATGGACGTTCTATGAGCATGGAATAAGCTGTAACAAATTTGTATTTCTAAGTTAGTGTAATTATGTACTAAATTAGGAAGACATCATGATATTTTGACATTATTAGTCCATTAATGATTTCATATAAAATAAATAAGAGCAGATACTGTTCTGTTGTATAATATTTTCAGCTTTTGCTGTACCCCTATTGTTTCATGCCCCTATTGTTTTTCACCCTGTTTAAACAACAATATACCTGTATAATTTTGGTTCTAGTTTGCTAATTAGCTAATTATACACATCACACCTCCAACACACAGTATAATTTGAAAAATCTGATTTGATTTTATTCATTTTTTTATTTCAGCTGTTATGATAGAAAAATATCCAAATTGGACATCTTGCTTTACTAATATGAAAATTGTTATTTAAGAAAAGTAGACAGGACTTTAGACGGACAGATATAATATTATTGATGAATAGATATAATGTTATTGATAGCCATACAGATAGATAGATTGATATTTAGATAGACAGATAGATAGACAGAGATAGACAGATAGATAGATAGATAGATAGATAGATAGATAGATAGATAGATAGATAGATAGATAGATAGATAGATAGATAGATAGATAAACAACCAGGCACATAGGTATTGTAAAATTGATTGACTAGGTAACTAATCATTGATTGATAAATTGGTTGATTGAGAGACTGATTGATAGATTTATTGCTTGATTGGGTAAGCTAGAATATGCCTATGAAGCCTATATGTCCAACAAAACTAGAACAAGCAGTGAACAAACTTTTACTCAATTATCATCTCTGTTCGTGTTACAGTCTGTCACTTTTATATAGAAAAAGAGTGGAATGCGGCATTGTGTAAAATGGCACTTTGTGTGTCATCATGCTGATGATTTGTCATGATCATACCCAATACTTTCGATTTTAATTTGATTTAAGGAGACTTATCCCGCTTGTTGGTGACAGCCAAATGAAATGATTATGTATCTGATTTTCACTCTAAAATCATTTATGACAAGTCAAATGGCCTTCTCTTGATCATGAAAGTGGAGAAGATGACACTTCGTCGGCTATCATGAGTCACAAAGTGCATTTTTCACAGTGAAATGGTCCTCATTTTTTCTATATCAAAGTGACAGACTGTAATGAATAATAATATATACTGAATTTCGCATGAGACCACTATGAGACCAACGAAAAGTTTTTTTCGTTTTTGTAATGAAAGCATACTTCTTAAACAGGAAAAATCATTGCAAAATGGCTGTCTGTTAAGGACTGAGGAGAATTCTAGCTTAATTTAATATATAAATATCTGAAAGATATCTTTCTATCATTAACTTCGTAGTTTCATGTTAATTTTACAGTAAGGCCTAATCAAGTTAATTTTACTCTGAATGAATCTTGAGTGTATATCAAGTTAATTCATCTCCATTTTCAATAATAATATATTTCATAACATTTTCGGTACTTTGAACTAGTTTGATTTCTTCATAACCAGGAATGTACTTGTACTTGTACTTGTACTTGAGCTAAAGTACTTGTACTTGGACTCAAGTACTCTATTAAAAAGTTGTACTTGGACTTGTACTTGCCAAATGCCCATATACTTGTACTTGGACTCAAGTACAATTGATTGTACTTGACCCCATAGCCTAATGGTTAGAGTGTCTCCGAATCCACTGGGACTTGAGGAAGCTTTTTAGATAGATAGATAGATAGATAGATAGATAGATAGATAGATAGATAGATAGATAGATAGATAGATAGATATGGTAAGTGCAGCCCTCTAAGCCCAGTTCTGGGCGCTTAAGAGGGTTGATTGATGAGATGAGAGAGAGAGCAGGAGTCCTCAACATGTTACACATTTACCCCATGTGAGGGATCTTTTACTTGCCCAGCACAGACACTGATACAAGGGGCCGCCAATTTAACGTCTCATCCGAACGACATCCAGCTGGGATTTTGCTCATAAAGGTGCACTGAAAATTTCGGGTTCCCCAACCGGGAGTCGAACCCATGCAGGCAAAGACCTTCAGCGGAGCAGGCGGGAACCTTAACCACTACACCACCCAGAACCCGGTCCTGGAACTGAATTTGAATGAGTTTATTGTGGCTGTGGCTGGGGAGGGTGGCAACACGTCAAGGAGGTTGTCGTCAAGCAGGGCAATGCAGACCCATCTGAATGTATCAAATTTGAAAAGCTTTTTCTGATGACCCCACTGCAAGACTTAATCAAAATTACAAAAACTGTTCCCTTAAAATTACTATTTCTTTAATTTCTACAGTGGTTTGATGTTGTTTGTCCTGCAAATTTGTGCTGTCACATTGAAAGTCTCTATAGTCAGGTAGAGGTATTCCCTGAACCGACGGATAACATTTTTCATTCAATTGATTTGGGATCCTTAGACGCTCCATAAAACAATAATGGCCAAATTCAAAATTTGCCACCAAAACGGGCATTAGCCAGCCTAACTTTCTTAATTTTAGGCCTAGTAAGATGTGCAATACATCTATTTCAGGTACAATTGGCAAGAATAAATCATTTTTCTGATTTTTTGATGGTTAAGACCAACCTATTGGATATTATATGGAAAAAAACTTTTTTTGATCCTCAAATATACAACCATTGTCACTGTAAGAAATAGTTGTATAAATTTGCAGGTTTTTTGATGCAAGTGTATGTCAAATTGTTTTTAACACTTTTTATATTTCTTTAAGATGTATGTGCAGTGGATTATCAAGTGATGTTATGCTGGATAACGATGATGCATTTAAGGTTAAAATGACTAACTTCTGATTTAAGATTGATTTGGCGTACAGACATTGTCACAATAATGGCTGGCACAATCTGCATTCTTTGACTTGCAAATGGCTGTTTGAGTTCAAACAGACTTCAATCTTTCAAGGCAAAAGGTCCAATGTAATGCTCTGCATTAGAAAGTACAAAGAATAAATCAAATTGAAATAATGGTTCTTCAAGCCAGATCAGATTTTCTTCTTCTGTTAGGGGGATGATCGTTACCCCTGCCATTCCTTTGGGAATGCCTAACCAGGTCAAACACAGCATTTGGGTGTCCAATAAACTTTCCTTTAAAGTTGTTTGATTTGAAAATTTCACCCAAATCGATTGATATTTTAGAGAAGTCATCGAAGTTTAAATTGAGTTCTGGATGAGATTTGAACCCACGCCCTCAGAGCCAGTGGTTGCACAAACCAGCACTCTAAACCATTAGGCCGTGGAGGAATAGAGAAGTCATTGAAGTTTAACATGAGATTGTCCATTGACAAGGTATAAAATCAGTCAACATTTAAATTTTGCAATGACGTCCAACTATTTTCGTCAAATTACCTTTTGCAGAGACTGTTATGGATGACACATTCATGCTCATGTTCATTTTGACTTGCAAACAATCATTGTGGGTCAGCTAGTTTGCTTTTGTTAACAACATGAGATTGAAATAAAACAACATTGGATCATACCATTAATAAATACAGGATTAAAAAATACTGTATTTACATTTAGATCCAAGAAAATCCTATTGGGACCCTCAAGATCACAGGTGACCTTGAACTTTTCAGAAGGACACAAGGAGCAATGTAATTTCAGCTGACTACTTAAGTTTTGTTAATGTAAATATGCAGGAAGGATATAATCCGAGGTTATTCCATTTCAATCTGTATTTGTTAACACAAACAACAACAGTGAATAACACATGCTGGTGGATAGAGTTTAATATATTGATAGATTTTGTAATTAGAACAGAGACGTCTTTCTCTTAGTAACAGCAATTAATCAAAAATAAGCCGCTGATTTCACTTTGCCATCCCAGGTTTATCTTATGCATGTGAGAAAACCAAAATATATTTACTTTGAAGAAAGTTCTGGGAAATATACCAAATTCCCAGATGCCCACACCTGAATTACATCATTTATTTCAGGGTTTTTGTGCAAACTCTGAAATTTAATCGATTTGGCTGAAATTTTGTATGTGTTTGTTATGTATCCGTTTTAACTAAAATTGGATATTAAGAAGATTTATATTTTACGAGCATGTAATTTTGGACCATCCTACATTGCATTCTTGAACATCATTTAGTTTGTTTAAAAAGATGATGTCTTATTGGTGTATTACAGAGCTTGCATTTGGAATATTTCTCCTCCTTATACTGACACAAGTGACTTGGGCGGAAGATGAACTCCTTCTTGATGTTAAATCTTTCAACTCTTCAACAGTCGACTTTGACTGTAGATATGTGGGTAATAAGGTATGAGTTTCTTTTTTGTTACAAATCGATGATTAAGAAAGTGAATTGTTGTATTTGAAATTTTCAGTGAATTGTTGTATTTGGCATTTTCACTGAGATTTACTTGAAATATATGAAGAATGCTGACAAGGTCTTCCTTTTGTTCACTATAGCTCAAGACAAATGCCTCCATGTTAACAGTTATTTTACCCAAACTATGCAGGAGATAATGGGGTTAGTTGTGATTTGGAAGCTATGCCGCACATTGTTGACAGGTGTCTGCCAATCCTGGAAAAGCCTGGAAAAGCCTGGAATTTGGTTTCTCAATTTCCAGGCCTTGAAAAGCCTGGAAAAAACAGCATTTTGAACAAAAAGGCCTGGAAAAGCCTGGAATTCAGTTTGCATGGAAATAAAAATAGTCCACTGCTAAATGTTTGGTAATTTTTAGTGACGATCAGCCAAAAGTAGAAACGTCGTGTTCAGAAAAAAATGTGTGTAACGTGTTGTTAATTGGTCAATTCTTCGCGAAATTGGCCTGGAATTTTTGCAAAACTTGGTCTGGAAAAGCCTGGAAAAGCCTGGAATTTGGTTTCAAAAAAGCGGCAGACACCCTGTGTTGAGATGACTTGAAGGCCCCATTTAAGCATGTAACTCCCAAACGAAGCCTCCATTTGGGACTTCAGGGAGTTATGGGAATTACGGGAGTTAGCAGGAGTTAGCGGGAGTTACAGGAGTTAGTGGGAGTTACGGGAGTTAGTGGGAGTTAGCAGGAGTTAGGGAGAGTTAGCGGGAGTTAGCGGGAGTTAGCGGGAGTTAGTGGGAGTCACGGGAGTTAGCAGGAGTTAGCGTGAGTTAGCGGGAGTTAGTGGGAGTTACGGGAGTTAGTGGGAGTTATGGGAGTTAGTGGGAGTTAGTGGGACATAGCGGGAGTTGCAGGATGTCAAGGAGTTCCGGGAGTTACATGCTTAAATGGGGCCTACATGACAAAACGGATTTAGAAAGCTGTGTTAACGTGATTATGCACCTTCTAAAACATTGTCAATTATAATGCTGTCAAAAGCTATATTCTTAAATTCAATTTTGTTGATAAAAGCTAGTTGCACCTAGGCCTTATATGTATTTTTTTCTCAATTATTTCATATTGACAATTATATGATGTCCATCAGGAGTCATATCTAGGTATGTGTGTTGTTATATACTAATCTGGCACACATAAAGCCTACGACAGTCTTGTCTTTCTGTCACCTATGATCCCCTTGATAGAATACCACATTCACTGTTGTGAAGTTCTTCGCTGAAACTTCAGTGCTTTGCAGCCTATGTTTTAAAGACCTACCATGATCTTTACAATGATCCAGTTTCCTTAAACTTGTCTTGATTCAAGCCACGATATTATTTTATTTTGATATCTAATGATCATACCTTTCTAAATCCCCCTCGTTCATGAAAATATGAATATGATTTTCTCAATGATCAAATCAGTTCTAGAATTTATGCAAGTCTATCTGTGTGTGTGTTGCAATTCTTCTCGATAGCAGCCTATTTTGCTTTAGAATGACAGGACTATTATTGGTAGTGTGTCTCTGAAATGAGCTTTACTTGTGTATGTAATATTTTTTACTTTCCAGACAGGTGCATTTTTCAATGTTTATCGGGAGTCTGATGCGTGCATCTTCTATAAATCTTCCTGCAAATACTACTCTGAAAAGGACTGTAAATTTCACTGCAAAGAAACAAATGAATCAAATGTAGTTTCATTTCTGGTGAACCTTAATGGAAGTTGCCAGGAGGAAGTTGAAATCAGATGTTCAGTCAGATCAACTGAACCAGGACAAGAGCTAGAATTAGACACTTTCCTTGTCGTGCCAGCCCAGAGTAAGTTGCATTTCTAGATAAATTGCTAAAATCCCTTGCTAGTCATATTTTTTGCTTCTAGAAAATAATATTGTTTGGATAGCAGATGATCTCTTTTGTCTTTACCCTTACTTAAACATAACAATCGTAGACACTGTGGTTATCTATGGATAGATAGGTTAAGGTAAGGTAACTTAAGACAAGGATGGCCAGCTAAGAAAAGCCACTCTTACAAAAGCATTTTTAGTTGTTCTTACTTGTATTTTAGGTGACACTCCAGAGATATTTGTTGAAAATGAAAACAACTTGACAGTTGGTGATCAGCTGAAGCCAGTTGCATGCAGAGTAGCAAACAGGTGCAGTAAAACCAAGGTAAACTTCAAATGAATCTTGTCTCGCATGGAAGGTAAACTTCAGTTGCTCATTAACAAGAACCTGCAAATGAGTTAAATATATTGAGGAGTTAATATTTATATTTTTCCAACTAATGGAATACTGATTATACCTCTCCAAGTACCCATGCATGTTCTGAAAAGGACGTTATGGAAGCTAAGATTGGTTAATGCACTGTTGTGCTTTTTGAGGCCTGCACTGCCATAAAATGCTCCTCTTTTAAATGCAGTTTCACATATTGCATTCGAATTTTCGGCATCAGTCATTTAGTATAGTAGGTCAAGGAAAAACTGTTTTCTTTTCGGTGGGGGTTGCTAAATTCTAAATGGTGAAAAATGCTATTTTTAGCATAAAATGTAAAAAAAAAACTTTTAAAAAAGGCTGATAGATGAGTTGTAATGGTAGAAATGCTAGTGGAATGTCAAATGAAAGCAGAGAAGCAGTGCTAGAAGTTGGTGCAGGCGCCTTTCTTTTTAATTATTGATTTTAATGCCTATTCCATGGGGTTTGAGTTGAAACAGGCCCCCCCCTCCCCACCCAGCCCAAAAAAAAAAATTTTTCCTTGACATATTTTCTTAGACTACTGGTGCCGAAAATTTGGAGTAAAACTGCACAATTGAATTTAATTGAACATCATTTAAGTGCACTTCAGTGCTGACCAAAAAAGCGGAAAAGTGCATTAACCAACCAGAGGGTGTTTTCAGGTGTCTTGAGGTAGCGACAGTGTAATATTAAGTTGTCTTGACTCAATTCTTTCAGCTTGAGATATCTGGGATACACATGTCATCACTAGATATAACACACAGAAATCAAGAGAATAGATACAACACGACAGCCAGGACCACTGCTATATTCAACAAAGCTGGAAACTACACCATTAATTGCAGAGAAGCAGGGAATGGAGAGGATTTTTCTTATAATCACACAGTGGAAGTTCAAAATATAACCTGGGTTGAACAGCCTGGAGGTAAGAAATTATTGACCTAATGTTAACACACAAAATAGCCATTTTCTGTTTTTGTGAAAGACAATCGTATACAGCATTCATAAAGGTTTTGTGAAGTGTGATTATTATAGTCTTCTTTCGAACATTTTGAACCCTGGAGGCCATAATATGAAATTTTCCCCCTTTGCTATGTCCTTGTACATGAAGACAAATTTTCCACAAAAACTGTGTAAATTTTTACGAAGTTTGAGATCACTGACATTGATTAAATGAGTGTCTTAATATTTTACTGCAGACTGTAATAGTTGTCTTTATTGTGACTGTGTGAATTGAAATTTGAACATAAATAACTATTTGAAGGGGAGCCACAACCACTTAACAATGAAAATCACCAAATTATTGCACTAGCTGCTGCAATTCCATCATTCATTGTACTGGTACTGTTATGGTAAGTCAAACTCATATTTTTATACCTTATTTATTTGATGTCAACCCAATAGGGAATTCTACGTTGCAGCAACATAATGATAACATTGCAATGTTGGTGTAAATTTTAAGGAAGGTATGACATTGCCGCAATTTTTTGCAAAGCAATGTCAAAAACGTATTATTAGATTTTATTGTCCATGGTTATTGCTCAAGGAGCCCCAAGGCTCGTGGTGCCCTGCACCCCTAGACATTTAAATTAATTTATTATATTTTATATAAGACATTATGACCTCGCCAGAATCTGCCAGATAGAGTATAACTACTTTTGGACAGATTCTGGGTTACATTATGAAATTAAATGTAGTTGGTTTGGAGTTTTTAGTTGATTTTATAACTCCATAGAAAGTTTCTCTTTTTCTTTCAGCTCTTTGGGATTACTGATATACAAATCAAAGAAGATGAAAAGGTACAGCAATCAAACATTTTCAAGCTGATGAGGATAGGCTTTCACAATGCCTCCGAAATTATTACTGGGGTCATACTGTTATAAGAAAATTGCAAGTGAAATATTAAAGAAACTTCATGTAGAACTGAAAACTGTGTCTCAAAATATTTGCACCTTGCCAAAAGCTAGAAGTTTAGACAAGAGCTTTGTGTTTTAGCCAAATTTGTGTGGGATGACATATCATGCAAATTTTCTTATGCATAATAAGACTGATGAACAAAATAATCTCGAGAAGAGTTCTCTAAGTCATGCAATGAAATCTTAAGAAGTCTTTTTAGCAGAGAGCCATTTGTTTTAGCCATATTTGTATAGGATCACACATCATGCAGTCATGGATATTTTATCATGCAGAATGTGTTTGATGAACAAAATAACCTCAAGAAGTTCTCAAAGTCATACAATGAAATTTTAAGAAGTATATTTAGTAGAGAGCCATGTGTTTCAGCCAAATTTGTATAGGATGACACATCATGCAATTAGGAATATATTTTATCATGCAGAACGTAGTCCATGAACTAAAGAACTTCAAGAAGCGTTCTCGAGGTTTACTATAAAATGTTAAAAAGTCATAATGTTTTAATTCTATTACCTTCTTTGAAAAAAATACCACATTGTCAAAAAATTTGGCATAATTCCTGAAATTAGCTAAAATCTGATTCAGAAAAATTCTGTTATGAGTAACTCAAATATTCCTGCAGCTGTTATCACATGTAAAATCACAGTTTAAGTTTAGCATTGAACATTTATTATTACAAACAATTGAACATTTATTATTACAAACTGAGACTTTCACATTCTGCTGAAGATCAATTTGTTCTCATCAATGACGTTGGCTATGTTTCAGAGTCCAGGCTTATGAGACCATTCCTTTTGAGGATTCGATGGCAGAAGGAGTCAAGACTGATCCCAATTCAAATAACAGGTTTGCAATTTTTGTCAAATTCCTAAAACTTCTATGAAATATTATGATATCCATACAGATATTTTCACAATGTCATGTAAAATCACAGTATAATTTGAACATTGAAAAACAACTAAATTGTTGAACATATTTTGTGACATACTGAGACTTTCACTCTCTGCTAAGGACCAATTTGTTCTCATCAATAATGTTGACTATGTTTCAGAGTCCAGAATTACGAGACAGTCCTTCTGAGAGATGCAAAGGAAGAAGGGGTCCAGACTGATCACAATTCGAGTGATAGGTTAGTACTTAAGCTTCATCAACTATGTTTATGACAATTCTATCTTTATCAAAGTTTATATTCAACCATTCTACAAAGATACAGTTTATGGTACGAGTAAATATATTTCTAAACTATTACAATAGTTTTGCCTAATTTAAATCATCATTAATCCATATCATTCTCAAAGATAAATATATCATGTTCTGATGGAAAGCATCTCTCACCAATGTAGCAACTGCAAATGAACAATTTTTGACCTCATCCTTTTTCTTTTTTAAACATTGGACCTTTTTTTGACCCATTTTGTATAATTTCATAATTATGTTGTGTTTTGCTAGGTCTGTTCATTTTCAATATAATGATATACCCATGTGAGATGATCTACTTGCATTTTTAGCAATCAAGTACTCTTTTCAATTGATAAACATTAAAAAAATTATTTTTCCAAGTTTTAAAATTTCTAAAGATTAAGAGACTAATAAAAGTAGTTTGCAAGGTATTCTTTGTGAAATACCAAAACTTCTTTACTTTATTGCAGTGGCTATGGGAAGAAAGAAGAAGAGATGCAAACTGACAGGTGCTGGCATTTCCTAATTACTATTTATCAATTGCACCATCACAGTTATCGCAGAACCACAAACCTCATAAGCTCCACAGCTTTAGTTATTAGGGGGTTTTCCCATCATTATATCTAGTGTCTGTCAGGTACCACTTTGACTCATGGGCCAGTCCACCTATTTCTAAATTTGCATCATAATTTATTATAAAAGGATGTAAAGGAATATTATGGTCTATTAAAAAATTATTACTTTTTGGCCAAAACAAAAAGATGATAAGTAAATACAGCATTTTTTTATGATAACTCAGTTGGCATCTGACGTCACCTTATGTTTATCTGACATCAGGATGACATCTAGGACATCGACTAACTTTCCCCTGACGTCAAACTGACTTAAAATGCCTGCAGGGAATGCTTAATGGTCAAAATGAATGCAGATTACTTGCCAACAGTAGCAGCAGTTATAGGGCTTTAGCAGAGATAATTCGACACATTGATATATTAGCTTAATTGGAACATAAAATTCATTTACAAACCCTTTTGCAAATGCAAATGTTTGTTACTCATCAATAAGGTTTCATTTATTCCAGTGGCTATGGAAAAAAGGAAGAAGAAGTGCAGACTGAAAGGTACAGAAATTAAGAAAAAAATCAATACATTTCTGCATTACTTTTATATACATGTATGTCATTGGCTCACTGAACCAAAGCTTTCCAGTACAGGTATCAATTAGGTTTTGAAGCCACCTAAATTTAAGGAACAATCAGAAATTATTAAGCTCTTGATGATAATGTCTTACGGTCAAAATTGATTAAAACAAATTTGTCAACACTTGCAACAGTAGCTGCATTTACAGAGCTATATAGCAAGGACTATTTGACAAATTAATTAGTTTTTAGGCTTACTGGAACATAGAAGTTGTTTTAACTCTTTGATCAAATACTAATATTGATAAGTCATTGATAAGGTTTCAATTATTTTAGTGGCTATGGGAAAAAGGAAGAGGAAGTGCAGACTGACAGGTACTAGAATTTATCAATTTCAAAACACTTTTCGAACAATGTTCACTGATTGGTCACACTTTATGGAGATTAACCTTTTTTTCTAATATGAATATTAATTAGCTGACGGAGCCTCCTAATGAAACAATCAGAAATCATCACAGTTTTTCGATGATAAGGTCCGATGGTTAAAAATATACAAATCATTGTCAATAGAATTTGCCTTTACAAAGCTTTCACCAGGATTATTTGATAAATTCATCAGATCTAAGGCTAATTGGTTTCACTGAGATTTTATTTATTCCAGTGGCTATGGAAAGAGGGAAGAAGAAGTTCAGACTGACAAGTACAAGAATTCAACAATTTTTACATACTCAGTATTCAAACTATTTTCCCTACTTGGCTGACAAAATGGTGGGATCTTATGAACTGATTGAAGTAGCCACGGAAAAAAGGAATTTCAAACTGACAGGTTCTGGCATTTAGTAACACTGGTCATACTACACTGATTCTCTCCTTCGATCTTGTCAAATCTGATATGCATTAAAGAATACTAAGATGACACTTGTTTGATCTCAGTAACAAATTGGTGTCTACTCAATTAGGAATGTTAGAATGCAGCATTGTTTTTTTTTAAGTAGCAGCATTAACTGACCTTTTGGCAGCAAGCAACAGAAATTTCAAACTTGAAAATGTTTGTCAAATTGCAATATTTTTTACGTATCAATTACATCGTCTTTAAAAAACAGAAGTAATGAGGATTAAGAGTATCTGATATTTCTTCAGCACATGTGTTCTTTTTCCAGCTTATAAGATCCTCTTTGCAATTTGAGTAATAAGGGGACATCTTTGGTGGGTGGTTTGGAGTTTTTTTAAGATAAATAATTTCTTCCCCAGCTTTAATTAAATTAGTAAATTGTTTTAGGAACTCCTGAAATAGATAATTGCAGACGGGGTATTTTTTTCATTATGTTGTGTTGTTTGGTTTAAAAGAAAATATTCAAGAATGTAGCGTGCTTAACATAATAGACGGTGTAACAAGTGTGAAAATATTCCTAAATATACTGTTTCTTGCCTTCTTTTTAATGGCCAACTTTTCAAGTGTCTTTATTTAGATCTGATGTCGCTATCTCAATTTTTTTTCTTGATTTCAGTTTCGAGGATGAAACAAATGACAGGTTTGGAAATATCAATGTTTATTTATAAATTAAGCTTGTTGTTTCATAACGCATACTTTTTCATACTAAGCTGTTCAGTAAAAAAAAAAGACGGCACACTAATCCAAAATATCCCTGCCGGGTATATAACAGAAAAATCTGAGGTCCCCTGACCACTCATGCATCACCTAAAAATGCCTTACCCAGGCATCCCACTCACATAAACTATCCACCTGTCCTTCTTTTCCTGTTCTATGCTTCTGACCCGTACACATAAACATGTTTATATTGTCTAATTTACCTTTGCATGATCGGCCGTCAGGATTCCCAAGATCGTATGCTTTTCCATTCATATCTAACAAACATAGAGTGCGCTGCCTGTCTGCTGAATGTGCTGAAGTTGCACGCCAGAGGGCCCATTTACCATATCAGCCACCTACAGGCCACTCTCTGCACTGCAGGCAACCTGGAGCATGGCTGGCCTGTCCCTGCTTTAATTGACAATTAAGTTTACCTAATTGCCTTTCACAGCATCACCACTGCAATAACATCAACCTATCAAAGGTTTACCTTATTGCCAATGACAATTTTACAACATCATCACTACACTGTGCAGTGTGCGTAAGCAGTCACATCTTATAGCACTTTCATTTTGAATCATAGTACCTTTGCACATTTTTTATATACAATCATTTCAAAGCAATTAGTGAGGCTCTGCATTGGCATTATGGGTCGACACAACATTCAAAAGTACAATGCCAAGCCTGTGGGGGACAAAATTTAATCCCACCCGAAGCTAAAATTATTCAATTTTAAAACAACCAAAGGAATAGGAAATTCCAACTCACAGGGCCACACAAACCCTCAGCATAACTCTCGGAATTACTCTTCCAAACTGCTACTCCCTCAAATGAATCCCACTCATCCCATTTTCTCCTTCATTCCCCCTGTGCAACGTGTGTGCGCTTCTCTTTGCCATGGAATGCACTCTACTTTTTTCCTCTATAATGGGTAATTTCTAGTTAGCCTATATTTAAATTCAACTGTAATGTGTAGAGTAGTGTTGAACATTGAGCCTCCTCAAACTCCTTGTGAGATGCAAATTGATGGACTTATGAGACGCAAATTGATGTACTGTAACAGTTATTTAGAACAAAATGAAAACAACATGATCCAAATCGTATCCACATGATGGTCATTAAGTAGAGGGACTGGGCACATTGGAACGTTCTGCACAATCATGTTGATTTTACTCAGTGTCGAAAATGCTAAAAAAAGGTGATGTTTCACATAAGGTATGCCACTACTTTGGAATTTAAAGAAAGTTAATCCCAAAGCTCAATCCCCTCACCCAAAAAACAGAAAACTTACATTCTTCCATAAAAGGTGTGTCCCATGTACCCGATGTCAGTGGTCCCAAAGAACCCGAAGTCCTTCCACCTGAATATCAAATGTTCAGCCGCCCCTCCTGTTGATATACATGAATAGTATATATATTGCTTTATTAATATATTGTTTCTATTTAAATACAGTACTTAATGAAATGTTTTACTTCAGCAAGCATTTACTACATGTTCTTCACAGGCAAATTGCTCAAACCATATGAAAAAAAGTCTACTTCAATAAGAACTAATTATTATTCATCCAATAACTGTGTATCCTTGAAAAAAAAAATCATCGACTGAGAACATGATGTCATGCTTCGGCTGTCCTTAGACCATCCTCATGTTTTGCCATTAATGATTTAATTGAGACAGTTTATGCTAGTGATCTTTAACTGCGAATTGCCAAACGTAAAGATCATTCATAACCAGGCTTCATAATGAGGTCATGCTCTCTGGCAAAGAAGATTGACAAAACTTTTTTGGCAGGTGAATCCAACTAAGTTGGCACCTCTATCCATTCATGTGTAATCAATAATCCTCTGTGCCACCTCCAATTTTTTTTTTTCTTTTCTTCAGTTTGTTGTGGAAATGTGCAAATCGTTTTCTCAAGGCTGAAACATTTCATCAAGGCGCCATTGAAACACTGACGGGTCTTGTAAAAGTTGGGGCTAACCCTTTTACACTGTATAGTGGGAAGTCTGTCTTCACTGCTTTTCTAGAGGAGTGCCATTTCCATAAGCAAGAGTCCTGCTTGCCCTCAGCTTTAAAATTCTTTGAGGAAGTGCTCAGCACTGAGGATTTTTCATGTGCAGATGAAGGAACCCTGAATGATGTCGTCAAGTCATTTCCAAGAGCCATTCTTGAAAGTGACTCCAATCTTCAACCTCTTGAGGAAGTCCTTGTGAAAATCTGTTTTAGAGTTATTATGACAAACTCTGCCCTTCTCAATCATGTGGACAATGAACGACAAACTCCTCTTCACAACCTCATGGCAAGGCTGAGTACTGACGATATTTGGCGAAAAGCCAAATTATTACCAGAATCTGAAAACCTCTTGGATCTCATGCTCAAGCTGATCACCACTAAGAATGTAAAACTGAAAGACAAAGACAAAGTTACGCCTTACTCTTGGCTATCCTGGTGGCGGGAATCGAAGACATTCGTAAATGTTGCTGACACACCAAAGATTAAAGATATTATTCAACTTCTTGATCAGACGGGTGATAAAATTGATCATCGGGGACAAGAATTCCTGAGGTAAGTTTGAAAAAAGTGTGTTCTTGGCAATATAAACTGATTAAGGCACTTTGACCTATATTTTGAAACTAAGGAAACTAACGGGCCTCTTCAGTACAGTTAGAACTTGTCAAAGTTCCCTTCCAATTACATGCTATTACTTGCAATGTAATTGTCATTTTCATGCCTCT
Source organism: Platynereis dumerilii (assembly GCA_026936325.1). Classification (NCBI taxonomy): domain Eukaryota; kingdom Metazoa; phylum Annelida; class Polychaeta; order Phyllodocida; family Nereididae; genus Platynereis; species Platynereis dumerilii. Next base: position 3,515,484 of record JAPTHN010000035.1, on the reverse strand, counting down.
TTACACTATCTTATACAGGACAATGTCATGCCTATTGGTGTATACCCGATATTTTTTTTCATTCCACAATTCTGAGTGAATACCATGACAAATCAATTGAGTTCATACCATTGAGGTCATCCTCGCAAATGACCTGATCTTCTCCAGTGAGTTAATGTAAAAATTTAGGCAAACTTACCATTAATCTGAATTACTCAATTTTCTGTGAACTTTAAAGGCACAAAATAATAATTACCTGTAAATATTCATGAAAAATAACATTTTTTTTGTCTCAGGCTGGAAATATTTGTGCTTTCATGCAAATTCAGTCAATTGTAGGCCTATAAATAGCCTATAAATAGCCATATTTGGCACCCACCCCAGGAGTCACGCTATGGCAGCAGCTATAACAAAACTAATTTTTAGCAGCACAGCTGCTCTTACCCCAAGAATTTCATGCAATCTCGTTAGCACTCTGGAGGTCTCTCTCTTTCACCAATCTCATTCAAATTTACTGTACATTCTCTTTAGGTTTTTATCTTTCGACCAGTCACTTTTGGTGCCCTTCTGTGATGGAAAAAATTATAAAGAAACTAAAATGGACTGGCTTCCATGGGTCAAAGGTCAACCATGCCTTCTTCTACTTCTTCTCCTTAGGATATCCGTCACCGGTGTGATTGTGTTGGAGCTATGCACTGTCTGTGCTGCTTAAAGTGCTTGCACGTTATTTTTAATATTGTTTTCTGAAGGCTATTTATAGGCCTATAATGCCCTGAAATGGCATGAAGGCTAAAATATTTCCAGCATGAGACAAAAGATATTATCATCACCTCAGCCATGAGATAAGTAGAGTATTGTCATTAGATGACCCATGCAACAACCGCCCATAACGCCCTCATTTGCAGGGCCGACAATGATTTTGAGGGCCGACAATGATTATGAGGGCCGATCATGGTATTGTCAGCCCTGTGATGATGTCATGACTCATGCTGTCTGGCAACCATGAGCATCCGAATCTATAAATAGATCGTGACGTCACCATTTCAAGGGCATGCAAGTGGTAGCATCACAAATTTTGTTGAAATCGTTCCTCGGGCTGACAAGAAATCGTAGGGCTGACAAGCAAGCCCTTGGGCTGTCAACCACCCATAACGCCCTCCACAGGTCATGTTATTGTTATATTAAATGTCATGAATATGTTTAAGATACAATCATTCTGTGGCTTAAAACATCAAAGGGAATTGAATAATTTGGAATTATGGCAATTTTCACCTTAATTTTTACATTAATTAATTAACCCTCAATGGACTGGGCTGTTCAAACTAAACAATCTCCCAGGACCTCCAATGAGTTAATGTAAAAATTTAGGCAAAATTACCATAAATCTGAATCACTCAATTTTCTGTGAACTTTAAAAGCACAAAATAATAATTTCCTTTAAATATTCATGAAAAATAACTTTTTTTTTGTCTCAGCCTGGAAATATTTGTACTTTCATGCAATTTCAGTCAATTATACGCCAATAAATAGCCTATAAATAGCCATATTTGGCACCCACCCCTGGTGCCACGCTATGGCAGCAGCTATAACAAAACTAATTTTTAGTATTGTTTTCTGAAGCCTTCGAAAACAATTATCTGGAGGGGCAATTTTGAGATAGCTCTTTTTTTGGCTAAAAACAGGCAAAACGTGGTTTACCGCCAAAAACGAGGCTGAAATTTTGGCGGGAAAACCAGTTTTTGGCTATTTTTAGCCCAATAAAATTGCCCCTCCACAAAATTGTTTTTTTAGGCCTTAGAAAACAATTTTAAAAATGTGTTTTGTTATAGCTGTTGCCATAGGGTGGCGCCAGGGGTGGGTACCAAATATGGCTATTTATAGGCTATTTATAGGCCTATAATGCCCTGAAATGGCATGAAGGCTCAAATATTTCTAGCATGAGACAAAAGATATTAAATGTCATGAATATGTATAAGATACAATCATTCTGTGGCTTAAAACATCACAGGGGATTAAATAATTTTGAATATGGCAATTTTTGCCTTAATTTTTACATTAATTAATTAACCCTTACTGGACTGGGCTGTTCAAACTAAACAATCTCCCAGGACCTCCCTTAAGTTAATGTAAAAATTAAGGCAAAATTACAATAAATCTGAATCACTCAATTTTCTGTGAAATTTAAAGGCACGAAATGATAATTTCCTTTAAATATTCATGAAAAATAACTTTTTTTTGTCTCAGGCTGGAAATATTTGTGCTTTCATGCAAATTCAGTCAATTATAGGCCTATAAATAGCCATATTTGGCACCCAACCCTGGAGCCACGCTATGGCAACAGCTATAACAAAACTAATTTTTAATATTGTTTTTTGAAGCCTCCAAAACCAACTATCTGGAGGGGCAATTTTGAGATAGCCCTTTTTTTGGCTATAAACAGGCAAAATCTGGTTTTCCCGCCCAAAACGAGGCTGAAATTTTGGCGGGAAAACCAGTTTTTGGCTATTTTTAGCCCAATAAGGGGCTTTCTCAAATTGCCCCTCAACAAAATTGGTTTTTTAGGCCTTAGAAAACAATTAAATTTTTTTTGTTATAACTGTTGCCATAGGGTGGTGCCAGGGGTGGGTGCCAAATATGGCTATGTATAGGCTATTTATAGGCCTATAATGCCCTGAAATGGCATGAAGTCAAAAACATTTCCAGCATGAGACAAAGAATATTAATTTTTAAGAAATAATCATTCTGTGGCTTAAAACATCACAGGGAATTAAATAATTTGGAATTTTGCCAATTTTTGCCTTTATTTTACATTAAGTCACTGGAGACGATTGTGACGTCACAAGCTGTTGTTTAGGGACATAAATGGTCCCTCGGGCAGCTAGATAGGGATGCACATAAATTTCCTTTTAGTCCAGTAAGGGTTAAAGTCAGTGTGCCCCCTTGATATGATTTATGACAAACACATTTAATCTCTCTTTCTGCTGCAAGGTTACATACCAAATATATTATTTCTGCCACGTAAAGTGACCTCAGGTCAATGGTATCTCTCCTAATCCAACTTGAAAAGTTTTGATAACTGAACACTGCTGAAAATGTTGGTTATGACACAACAGCAGCATGGCAGCAGCAGAGAGCTGCCTGGGGAAACCATTGTGACATCACTGTGCTATTTTTAGCTTAGCTGCTCAGCTGCTGGTAAAGTCAGCTGACAGCTAAATTCAAAATACGGCGTGCCACTCCGCATCCAGTTGGTATGATTAATCTTATGTAACCGCATAGAATGATGTTTATGGCTTGACTATGACTTAGGAATGAAAGTATGTGTATCATTCATTCTTAATATGTGGAATTGCAAATTTTGGCCAAATCAAGGGGGCACTCAGACTTTAAGTCACTGGATTTGTTATAAAAACAGTATCCAGTGCTTGTTTATATCATAACAACAACATTTCAAAATTGCTTGCACATTAATGACATCACAATGGGATGCTGATGATGTCACAAGAGCCTGCTGAAAATTAGGTCCTGGTTTGGGAGAATTTGAAAGTAGAATATCATAAAAATCACTAACAAAACATCTGCGGGGTATGAAGTGTAGTTTCCAGCTATGAAAACATCCTTTGGTATTGTTTTAATTCATTCCTAGACCGATCACTCATAATAATCACAGCTTTGAATTACACAGTCATGGTTTGAATCTTTGATGATATTGTTGCATTGTTTAACATTGTAGTGCCATATCCATGGTGACATCTATGAAGTTAACTTGGAGCCTGATAGCCAATAGATGGAGTAGATCGAGTTCCCAAGTATTCAAAAGTGTTCATAGCCCTTTTGAGAAGGTGAAAATCTCTTTTGAAAGTGTATAATGTACAATTATAGCCTTTTTGGAAGACAGCGACTATCTTTAAAAGTGCATGTAGTGCACTTTTAAAGGCTATATAAACATCACCTCATTGCATGATCTGAGGTTTCAATGGCAACAAAACAACCATTATTTCTACTTTCTGATTTTTTAACGATCAGTTGCATTTGGATCCTTGGGAGACAAAGTAAACCGACCCCGATATTCGAAATATTGGGAAATGCCATAAATAGTTTTGGCAAAATTTATGTTTGTTAATAGTAACAACTCGAAAGGGCTTTTGAAATTCTGTATTTTGTAAAAGAAATTGTCAATTTCATTTTTTCTGTACGGAAATGTGATTTTAATGAAAAAAAAAGTGGATCAACCCATTTTTTTTAACTGCTGATAATTTCCTCTCTGATGATCCAAATGAATAGGTGTTTCAAGTTAAACTTTTTCGAGACCATAACAATGTCTAGCAAATAAATTGATAATCCTCAAGCAGGAGAACGTAATCTTCAGACAAATTTCAAAACATGGGTTGGTTCACTTTCCCAAAAGATGATGGTTCACTTTTCCTAATTTGTTTATCCTGGACCCAATAAATGGCAATAATGGTGCAACAGAAGCTTTTCTATCGCTTAGTTCCAACCTGAGCGGGTAATAATATTCTTTGGGGGATGGAGCAATTTATTGATTAGCTTCATTCTGAAGGGCGGAATTATTGCGAGATATATCAAAACTTGGGATTGTTCACTTTTCCTTGAAACGTGTGGGTTGGCTCACTTTGCCTTGTGGCTTACCGTGGGTAGGGGAAGAGGGGGTGAAAAGTCACAGGGGCAAAAAGTCACAGGCCTTTTTGACCAACTTGCAGTGGCCTAATTCTTAAGCTTAAATCATCAATTGGGATTATTTTATGAGAAGAAGGTCTGCAGGGAATATGAAAATTATGCTCATTATGCAAAGTGGGTTTTTACCCACTTCATGCATTTTTGGTATCCCACACAGGTTTTATCAACTCTGAACTTTCCCTATTAATGTATAGTCACTGTGACATAGGAGGTTGTGTTACTCTTTTAAGGTCTTTTTTGATAACTGTCTTTCATGCTTTGAACCCATTTTTGGCCATATGATCACCAAGTTGCCATGATCATGTGTTGAATTTAAAAAACAGCTGAGGGGTGAAATGTCACACTGTGACATTTCACCCCAACACTGTGATATTTTACCATAGGGTACCATGGAATCAGTATTCTATGCTAAGGAAAGTAAAATATTCCACATTTGATGCTTTCAGGTTACAATCTTATCATCATCCATCATCAATAATACTTTTGAGAGAGTATCTCAGCAAGTTTTCATTTCGCGAACTTTGGGCAATTTCTGACGCAGGCTTTGCAGACGGTGCAATGTCATTGCATGCCGATAGCTTTGGAAGGCTCACTATAAATTTCATGCACAAGGATGACTATCAAGTCCAGGTCTGCATATTACCTCATATAGTGCTGTATGTTCACAACAATTGCATGTGACTTGTTACCCCACGGTTGTGACTTCTTGACCCTGGCATGGGGTAAAAAGTCACACAAGACTTTGCCTTAGATAATTGCGAACTGACTAAAGCCTATTTACAGCACAGCCTCAAATAATGTGATACAAATATAGTCAACTAAATACTCCATATTTGTGCCAAAGGACATTCAGATCTAACAAACACCTGCTCTGTTCTGGAGCTTTTTTTTATTTTGTGACTTCTGACCCCCGCCTCCCCTAATGTCCACGTTGGGTTGGATCACCCCTAGTAAATTGGCCATGCAATTGGAGATCAAGATGAGTCACTTGACAATCAGACAGAGGACACAATTTTTTTTTTTAAAATATTAAGGATGAAATGCCAAAATGATGGCGTTTAAAATTAGCCTAAATTCATAATCCTGTCTAAATTCTATTAAGGGGCATGACAAGATAATATTGTTCAAAACTTTGGGAAAGACATTTGTCAGTTATAGATAATGCCTGCGTTTGTGATTATATGCAATATATTCAATGGCTTTGGCACGAGGATAATTGCATGTCATCACAAAGAAGGGTGTTATCTAACTCAAGTGAATTTGGGCAGGCTGAATTGTTTTTTTCAAGGGCCAGCCTGCACTCTTCGATAGCCTGAGTCATACTTCATTAGGCAGCGTCCTCCTAACGTAATTCTGCGCCCCAGTTGTGTGCAGTCCACGTCCAGTCTGTGTCAGGCCCCGTCCATTCTGGAACAGGCCACTTTGCTTGACTCAGACCACTGTCAATTACAAATTGCTCGAGATGTGAATGGGGCTTTAGTAATTATTCACTGTTTTAAAGGGAATAGTTTCTTTAAGCAAATCTAAAGCATGCTGGACAACATCAAAGTCAAAAGAGATTAATATTTCAGCACCTGTGTGATGTCTACTGTACATTAAACTATTTGAAAGAATCCTCAGCAAGCAAAGATTGAAAATTACATGATGAACAATTTGAACAAAATTTTGTTTCAGAAAAGTGCAAAAAAAGAAAAATATCATTAAGCAGCAAAACTCTATATGTGGCATATGGATCAAAACCAATGAAAGAATTGGAGAAAAAATTTCCAATTTTATAGAAACGGGACGAAATCCAAGGAAAGTTTATGAAGCAGATATAGAAAATACATCATACTTACAGGTAAGAATAAGTTCATGAGATATAATAAGTATTGGTGTAGCACATATGATTGGATATGCACAAAGACTAATTTTTGTCAAACATATTAAAACGGAATATATATAAATCTACAATTTTATTTGAATGTGGAGATTGTGATTTTCATATCGGATGTTCATCATCCTTCCAGGAGTGTCCAACTTACAAAGGGTATTTTGCTGTAATATCCTCGCAGTCATTGATGAACCACAACTTCTGTGTATACCTGATGTCAGTTCTCAGGCTTTTTGCATTAGGCACACTACACAACAAGAGTGCCTTTGCTTTGGTGGTTGTGGACAAAGAAGCTGTCTCTCTTCTGGATGATGCTCAAAACAAGACAATTCATTGGCCCATCAATTTACACATTGCACGAGTTGATGCAAATTCACAAATTGATGATGATCTCCTTAATGAAGTTGCTCTGAAGCTGCAAGGTATAATTGAACATTTTTTTTATTTGATAGATTGATAAATCAATTTTTATCATAAAACTGTGTTGCCGGTTAACTTTCCCTTCATGATCCAGTAATTTTGTTACTGTGTAACATTAGTTTAGTCGACCCAAAATTGTTGTCTGTTCCATCTATTCAAGTGAATAATAAAAATAATAAATAGAGTTTCTCAATTTTATAACTTGTCTCATATTTAAAAATGCATGAAAAAATTATTTAAGAAAGCACCTGCCCTGATATTGAAAAAATATGTGGTCCATAATTATTTGGTCCAGAATTGAATACAATTATTATTGAAGTAGAAATTCACACTTCCATTTCAATGTATGTTTAACTAATGGATATGAAGTTTGGATTTTTTACTTTTCATGAACCAAGCAATCCTCAAAATGCAACTTAGCCAATTGAAACTGCTGTAATATGATATCTTGCTTCTTTCTTTGCCACAGGGCCTCAATTAAACCCTGGATATTCCACATCCAATGGCAATGTTGGCATTGGTTTAGCATGGGGAGTCTTCCAGTACAATTTTGCATTTATGCTCCCAGGTCAGTATGGTTGTTGTAAGCAGTTTGTTTGGCAAAATGGCCGTCAGATATTAATTGCTTTGATCAAAATTCAGATAAAGTAAAAAATAAATTTGTCTCTGTGCCTTTTTGATAGGTTAAAAAAAAGCATGCAGGGCATGCACCATGACCTCGGGCCATTGAATAAATCCAATAAAATGTTCCTTCTTCCTGGAAAAGCCTCATGACAGGATACACCCCCACCCTATGGGGTAACAACACTATAAGAAAATATCATTGGGGTAATAGGGGGGGGGCAGGTGGGGGAAAGGAGGCAAGGAAGAGGTTAACCATGACAAGGGGGGAAGCCGGAGGAAGCAGAGAGCAAGTGAGGGCGAGCGAGGGTAGATGAGAAAGTCAAGGTGAGTGGGGGAGGGGGGGAGGAAGAGCTAGAAATAGTAGGAAATTTGAGCAAAGTTTAGTTGATGTTACGTCAATAGTTAATTATAAGGAGAGGGTGGTGTATCCTGCCATGAGGCTTCCGGTAGGTGGCAAGGCGGTCTGGAGTTTGTCACACAGAAGGCATTTCAGTGTAATACTTTGGCGCCCTCTTGCCTTTTTTTCTTGTTGTATGATTCAAGCTTACCACATTTCAGGTATTAGAAAAAGGATTGAAACATCTTCAGCCAACAAACTATATGCTGGAAAGATGAGCAAACACTACATCATCATCATCCCAGAATCATCAGAAATAGATCTGAAAATACAAGAGCATGGCATTCCAAGTGCGAACATCATTGGACATTTGGATAATGCAAATAGGATTGAGCGAGCTGGGTGGTCTCCTTATCGTTTAAAAGAATTGGTTTTTGAGATCACAAACACTCAGGTAATCATTCAAAATAATTTTTCTTAATTGCAAACACTAAGGTAATCATTTACAAAATTGGTTTTTGAGATCACAAACACTGAGGTAATCATTTAAAGAATTGGTTTTTGATATTACTAACACTCTGGTAATTATCATGTTTTGTTACTGAGATAGATTGATACATTAGTGATGTATATCTGACCTGCCCCTCACACCAGGAATGTGACCTTTTTTAGTTTGCAGCTCATCTGTTTATCTGTCTATTTATCCATCTATATATAAAATTAATCTATCTATCTATCTGTCTATGTAACTATTTTTTGTACCGAAATAGATGAGACACAATTTGCATTCATTAACAAATCATCATAAGTACATAGAACACAATCATGAAACTGAGCTGGTTAACTTGCTAGGCTGAAAATAAGACTATTTCTAAATGAAATTTTTGTGATTCTTGGTGGCTAAAGTAGTGGAGGGTGAAGTGGGGTAGTGATGATGAGGTATGAAAAAAATTGTTGGTACATGCGCACTGCTTGTGTGAAGTGGGGTGTCTCACCAGTTGTCCTGCTGTACAACAGCTGATGGAGAAGGTACTTGACAATAACAGGAAAGGCATAGATATAATTTAACCCCCAATACAGCTTATGTTTAAAATCAAAATGTTAGTTGTTGTCTAAAACTAACAGCTGAAGGAGAAGGTACTTGACAATTACCGGAAAGGCATTGACAATAAATTGAAATTTAATGGAGAACAGTTCAAAACAGACAATGGGCCCATCAAAATAAACGTTTTCACTTGTTCAATTAAATATAGTGTGCAGTGAATGTACGACCAAGAAAATGTCTAGGAAATTGCTTTTCCTTACAGGTTTGGTAAAAGCAATCAAGGAAACAGAGCAGTATAAGTCAAAGAAGATGCCTGCGAAATACTTCATCCTGTTGCCTTACTCTTGTGTCATGTGAGTAGTTTTGTGTTTAAATTGCCAAGAATGATTTTCAAAGACTCATTGCAAGTATGAAAACTGAAACAATGACCTCTTAAAAAGGGCAAATATTCACAATTCATGACTTGGGAGTGTAAGATTTATTGGAAGATGTTGTTATAAATTGATACCCCCCTCCCCCCAAAGTTTCATTTGGATTTTTAGGACCAACAACTCCTCGTACAGATTCCCACTCTTTTGAGCATGTTGAAAAGTTTGTTCTCCTCTCAGGCAAAACTCTCGCTTCCCCAGTTGTAAGTTCTGAATGGTCCTTTACTTTCGCAAAGAGGGGTCTTGGCTGTGTCTCACTTGGAAACTGAATTAGATTTGTTTGAGTAAATTTTTGCTGAGTAATGAATAAAAGTGCAGTTGATGAACTTGAAAACCGCAAATAATATATTTAATCAGGTGTCTCCCCTCCTTTGTAATGGTCTGGATGGTCTCAGTTAAGTTCTCAGTTTACTTGGTTTGCTCTTGTTTGAACCAGAGATGGAGCGCTGCATTTGTATTTCTGTCAATCAGGTGCCTCCCCTCCTCTCCATACTAACCATTGTGATGGTCTGCATGTCATCAGTTCATTTCTCAGTTTACTTGATTTGCTCTTGATCAAACTAGAGATGGAGCACTGCATTTCCATTTCTCTTAATTAGGTGCCTGCCCTCCTTTCCTTACTGACCAGAGTGATGGTCTGCATGGTCTCAGTTCATTTCTCAGTTTACTTGGTTTGCTCTTGTTTGAACCAGAGATGGAGCGCTGCATTTGTATTTCTGTCAGTCAGGTGCCTCCCCTCCTCTCCATACTAACCATTGTAATGGTCTGCATGGTATCAGTTCATTTCTCAGTTTACTTGATTTGCTCTTGATCAAACTAGAGATGGAGCTTTTGTTCCAATCAGAGATGGGGCAGAGCATTTATATTTCTCTTAAATGACATGTTGCAAAATTTCAATTGTCCCATTTTATTATTTCAGCCACTATAACGTGAACGATGCCGACAAGGAACACATTATAAAAAGTGACAAAAAGTTGAAAGGCCACGAAAAAGTTATTCCCATCTATGAGATTTCATCGCCCCGATCTTCGGCTCAAGAGGTATTAATATTCTTCACTTAAAACAAGAATTTGAGCTGATCTCTGTGTTGACTAATCAATTATTTATCTGAATATATCAAAACTGAAAGCCAAATTTTGGTATTTTCCTGGTCTGTCACAGAAATTATGATGATATAATTACTTAGCACCATTCACGAGTAAAGTTGTATATTAATTGATCTTGTCCTGGACAGTTATCATCACTCTTAATCAATGCTTCCTACCTCATTTCAACATCTTATGTTTGGAACAATATGTGACAAGTCTATTATGCATAAAATTAATTCTGATGCTTTGTCGTTTTCATGACAATAAAATAGTTAAAAAATTGTAAGGATAAGTGGGGAAGTCATCAAAGTATTCATGAGAATGTCATAATGAAATATATTGCTGTAATCTTTGGTCATTTGGGTTTTGTTGAAGCGTTATTTAAAAGTAAAAATAAACAACTCTGCCTGGTTAGTCCGCCATTTTTTTGGAAGAGGAGTGTGATATATTCTAATATATGAAATTCCATATTTTATGAAGCACACAATTCATATAAAACTCAATGAACCAATGATACAGCAATATATTCCATTGCAATTTTCTCATTAATAATTAATTCAATGCCTTCCCAACACACCCTCAGACTTTTGGAAGTTGCTACTTTCATTGTTGTCAAGAAAGTTATTATATCACACAATTATATTTTTGGGAGAACATTTTACTGTGAATATTATACCTGATGGTTCCATGAAGATTGACCAAGTTCTTGCTCTCTTATGATTCACAGAACTGACAGTCCCATAGTGGCGAATATGACATATATTGAGAACTTACACTATATGGCCATGGTCGTACATGTACACTGTAAGAAATGAGCGTGTTTTTGTGGCTAGAAGAACTGTAAATTTATTGTTGTTTTACCAGTATTTTTTAAATACAGACTTTGTCTGTGAATTTACAGTTCTTTGTCGGGTACAAGAAAAATGTACTGCAACATGTCATTTAACATTCAGTGCATGTTGATGAACAATTACTTTAACCGTTAATTTACTGATAACTTGTAATATGCAGAGAAAACAATCAATAAACCTGGCAAGATTCTATAAACAAGAGATTATATGAACTTCAACCACGGAACATGTGGTGCCATCTATAATATATGCTTTACACAACTGTTAATCAAACTTAATTTATAACTTATCTGAAGATAAGGGAACATCCTCATTCATATGATCTTAAAGATGTTGTCCTTATGCAAATGTTTTGATATCTATTTTTGACATTGATGTTTGTGTGAGTCTTATGATGTGTTCTAAAGACTGCCACAATTAAAACCAAAATAACCCAAGCACAGTCTGGAAAAATAGAACATACTTGAGTAAACTTGACACCTGCTTCTCTTGGAAGATATCCATCAATTTAATGGCGGCAATTTGTGCGCAAACGTGTGCAAATTAATTGCTGGGTATTGATGGACTTACTTCCCTGCTATCAAGCGAGAGATGAGCAAGGCCGAGCCTGGAGTCAGTGGCTCACTCAGCTGATTCCAGATTTGGTACATCCCTACAGTTAAGTCACATGTTGAGTCTGTTGTTTCACACTTATGCAAAAGTAAAAATAACGGATTCTATCCGTATTTTTACGGTATATTTCACAGCTCCTTGCATACTTTACTTTCTATGTTTTGCAGTTGATGTTACTGTAAAATATACTTTGAATAAACTGTTTTATATATATACATTATACCGTAATATCACTTTGTTGAATCCGCAAAATTACAGTTCAGTGTACCGATCTGCATTTTACGGTACCTTGTCCTGTTCAGGTTTGTGAGTACTTTCACAGTTATTAGACCTGGAACAAAGTTGCCAGTTAATTTAACTGTAAAATTTAACTGGAATTTTTTGCAGTGTACATTTTAGACACAATGTACGTACCCGAACCACTTATTCTTAATTTATTTTTTATGGCTTAACAGAGTTACTTTGCATGTGTTGCCTACCGAGTGGAAGCTGGGCTGCTGCGTGAGATGGAGACTGGGAAGTTGGTTGCTCTGACTCCAGTGCAAAGAGCTGCAGAACTCAGAATATTCTATGAGGTCCTGAATTACCTGTTCACAAGGCCATCTGCTCCAGAATGCTGTCGTATTGTCAGAATGATTTATTATGATGGTAAGTGTGACCAGATAACAATTAGAATTAGCATTGGTTGTCTTACTGACGTTTGTTTTATCATTTATCCTTGTTTTGGGTCAGTCCAAAGTTACAAAATTAATTTCAATATGCTGAGAAAAGGCTCAACTAGACCAATATGGGCGGGTGGAGAGGATTCTGTTTATTTCGAGATTTTCATAAACAACGGCTGCAAACGGACCTTGTTTATTGTGATAAACTCTCAGTTGCAAACAGTCAAAACAATTTCTAGTTGAAATTATAGCTCATTTTGCTAAAGCACACATTGGGTGTAAAGTTGTATATCAATGAAATATTCCTTGTTGTTGTGCAGTCTTGGAATTAGAAAATGAAAAAACCTGTGCCATTGGCCCAAGAATAAATATGACCTATTTTGTCTGCGCTCTGATTATTTGTCTCGGAGGTTCCACATGCTAATGACCATTGAACTGACTCATTTAAAGGTTAATTTTTCATTTGGTACCAGTAACTTTAGCAAATCAACAACTTTGGATGCAATTCTAACCATACGTAAACTTCGTATTTTGCCTTTTTTTGCGTCATTTGTGCGCTTTTCTCCAGGTTCCAAAATTTTAAAACAATTCAGCAAACATTTACAGGTAATTTCACTAGTACACGATTCTTGAGTTCTAGACCCACCAAATACATGACATTGTTAGTTGATCTGATTGGTTCAGAAACAGCAGAACGTCACACATTGGAATTATCAAACGTAGTTAGTACTAGTTTAGCATTGATTGTTCACAGTTAAGTGTGAATGACAAGAATCGCATGGTAATGAAATCACCTGTAATTGAGGACTTCTAGAAACTCTTTTGGAATGCACCTAGGTTCATAAAAGTGTGATTTTTAAAACCATTGCATTCAAGTGGGGCGGCCACAATTCAATGTGTTATATACAAATAACGAATATTCAAAATTATTTCGAACTATAATTTTGAATATTCGTTATTTGTATATAACCGTACCTGTCTATAAATAATGTAACTTTTAAGAACAATAAAGTCTTTGCAAAAAATGGTCTTTTTCCTGTTTTCCTATATTCCATATTTATGAGCTAGAGTGTACATCAAGATTGATATGATAAATCAATACATATTGGCAAAATAAGTAAGCATCGTTCAGCACATGGGATATTTTTTAAGTTATGTGTAACCTGTTCATTTTATACGTATATATTCATTTTTACTGGTTTGAAAAGTAGCAAAATTATATTCCATGCAGATATGGAACATGGGGCTATATATATTGAAAAAAGTTCAATATGGTTACCAGGGGTGCCGGAACAGGGGGGCAGGGGGACAATTGCCCCTCCTGCCCTTGTCCAAGGGGGGCAGGGGGGCATGGGTGCCCTTTAGACCTTAAAGAAAAAATACATTATTTGTGCCTCAAATTAGAAAGTATATTTTCAAATTATCATTGACTCTCTATCCAAATTTTGTCACGCGAAATTGCCAAAAATATGATTTGCCCTTTTTCGTCTGACCGCCCCTGCCGCAAGCGATTCCTTCCGGCACCCCTGATGGTTACTTGTAATAAAACAATATTCATATTTTTCAGATGATGAAAATTGTGGGAGGAAACTTTCTGAGATATTGATGGAAGAAATAAAAGAAAGTCTGCAGGATGAATCAAGAACATAAATAAATGTGCAATAAATGTTATAAAAATATTTATTCCGGCTCTTGACTGGTGAAAGGATTGTGCAAATCAAGGAGTACTTCAGATCTATATGTATGGATGTATTGTGTATATTCTAATTATGTGACTGACTTTCACTGATAGGACAGAAGTGTGAAGACAGTACCAACACTTTCATGAAAATTCTGGTAGAAGAAAGAGACACAAAGCATACTTCATTTACTGGATGGATATTGGCACTGTGGTCAAAACAAGAACTGGACTTCTTGAAGATTTAAACGCTATACTCACAACGAAAAGGTTAGATGAATAGCTTTCGGAGCTCATCCAAGCTCCTTCTTCAGTTCTTGTGTTTGAAATATGAGCGGTCACGTGACGGTGTTGATGACGTGGTGTCACGTGACGCTAGAATCTCCCGGTATATTGCCGGGAGGGTGTGCCTCCCCCTGTCTCGGTTGAGGACAGGTTCCTCCTCGGAGATATGTATTGCCTCAGCCACCCCTCGGCGGAACCAGTTGCTCTCCTGATGTAGCACGGAGACTTGTTCTTCCGAGAATGAGTGCCTCCTTTCTTCACAATGCTGACCCACTGGTGACAGACTGCGATGATGTTCCTTGATTCGCTTCTGTAATCTCCTTTCTGTCTCTCCAACATAGCTGGCCTCACAATCTCCACATTTAATGTGGTACACCACACCCGCCTTCTCCTCTTTTGGAATTTTGTCCTTGGGATGTACCATTTTATTCCTTATGGTGTTGCAGGGTTTTAAATGGACAATAATGCCGGCCTTTCTGATGACTCTGGCTACAGCCTCTGTTATGTTCCCAATTCTGTAAGGCAGGGTGATGCTTCCCTTGGTTTTGGTGGTCTCGGCGGTGCGTTGGACTGCTGTTTTCTCTCTTGTTGCTGTGACCCATGCTGATTTGGTGTACCCGGATATGCTCAGTACCCTTTGAAGATGTTCGATTTCTTGTAGTCTGGCTTCTTCCGATGAGCAGATTGTTTTGCATCTGTGGTGGAGGGTTCTTATAACCCTAGTTTGTGCTGGAGTGGTTGGTTACTACTGAACTGGAGGTATTGGTCAGTATGGGTCGGTTTCCGATAAACGGAAAAGGACAGCTGACCACTGTTGTTCCTCTTGATCTTCGCGTCGAGCATAGCAATGTTACCATCACTCTGATCTTCTCTGGTGAATTTGATTGCCGGATGAATGTCATTGATATGGTTGGTGAAGTCTTCTAGCAAGGAGTCGCAGAGGGCCACAATGGTGTCATCCACATATCTTTTCCATATTGTGATCTCATATTGAAAGGATTGTATAGCCTTCACCTCAAACCATTCCATGAAGAGGTTTGCTACTATCGGGCTCACCGGTGAACCCATGGCGGCCCCTTCAATTTGGGAATAAATGACACTGTCATATTGAAAGTATGTGGTCTTCAAGCAGAAGCCCAGGAGTTCTCTGACTTGTGAAGGGGAACTGGACTTTGTATCCAGTGATGGTGACACTGATCAACTCAGATGAACTTGCACCTCATTTCATAACAATGAAGTACTTGACGGTTGGCCAGACATCCGTGCCTGTTGTTTCTGTCCATGCTGTGGTTGAAAAGGAGATGAAGAGACTCTCAGTTGGAAATATCTTTGATTCAACAAATTTGGTAGTGTTGTCACATGATCAAACAGTACTCAATCAGAAATACGGCTGATATTTAATTAGGCAGTGGAAGGCAAGCCAGTCCTACGCAAAGCTAAAAGAAAATAACTGACCGAAGATGGCAGAAATCAACTATGGCAAAGCTAGGTTATAAGAGGTTCCAGTTTGCTCATGTTCATGATGTAAAGGATGACAGCAAGAATAATTTTTTTTTCTTGAGAAAACCTTCAAACTTGAACTCCCGACTAGAACATTGTATGTACCATGAGGTACTTCGTCTTCCAGTAGTAAAAAAAATATTCAGGAATGTTTTTCTTTATGATAAAACTTAATGGGAGTGTGGTTCACAGCAATGAACCTCATGAATGTCAGGTCGCGTAAGAATACAACACGAGTCCGAGGTTCATTGCTGTGAACCACACTCCCATTAAGTTTTATTTATATCCCACAATTAAAATCAACCTCCAGTTAAAAAAAATAGAGTGATTTCATATAGCACTATTTTGTTTGAATAGCGCCAAAAATATCCCTACCAACCACACAGACGAATCAGAGCCTCAAGACATTTTGACGTCATCACTTTACTGTCTCTTGTCTACATAGCAACATCACTTCTTTCATGTGGTTCACAACGATGAACCACATGGTTTGAATCACATGGTTTTTTGCCAGAACTACACTGCCTATTGTGGGATATACAAATGAATGTGCTATTGACTTCATTGATGTGCAGAAATGACTCCATTACAAAAACGTTAATGATGATCATATACATTTAATGTTTCCTGGTATTTTTTTAGATTTTAAATGTAGGGTATTTCTAGAGCAAATTACTGTTACAGATGACAGATAAAATAAATTGATGATTCACACTAATTTGGCCTGTAACCGTTGTTCTTTCCTTTCTTTGTTTTTTGTTCTTCTTTGTCCCTTTTTAAATCCCTTCAGTTCTTTGTACTTAAGCTGCTGCCAGCAGTCTCATCAAGGGCTCAAAAAAGAAATATAATATACTAGATTTACCCATGATTTGGGGCAGGACTATAATGGGGAATAATTAACCCCCCCCCCCTCTACCTGCATGGGCATGTGGCCCCGTGTTGCATGCTGACCATTTGAAATAGCATTTGAGTAATAATTGTAATATAAGTAAAGAAGATTGGTGGTAGAGGAATTGAAGTTACAAATGCACTGGCATATGTATTGGTGTAAGGTAAAGTCAAGTGGTGGATGTTTTTGGCGGGAAGGCAGACGGTAGCGCCAGTCCTAAACGTGGACAATAGCGGAACTACAATGGAGATGCATGCGCCCCTGGTGGGGAAAAACAGTAGAGGCAGAAAACGTAAATAAGGGAGCTGTTTCACTGTTATTTGCTGTTATCATAAGGACAGAATAGATCAATAAGGATAGGTGGACAGTTTAGGTTAGTGGCATTGCTCGGGGAGGAGTTTTTAGCTGTCGCAGGTGTGAGCATGTGACCCATGATTTTTGCATCTTATACCCGGCAGGGATATTTAAAGATAAGTTAATGGATAAACAACATTAATCACAAATTGACTGAACTCAATAGTGAAAAGTGACAGTATTTTATTACAGCCAAATACTTTGATAGAGAATAAGAGTGAACTGTGGCACTGTGAAAATGGCACTTTGTGTGTAATCATGCTAATGACTTGTCATGATCAAACCCAATACTTTCAATGTTTTAAAATTTGATTGAACGAGACTTATCGCACTTGTTGGTGATAGCCAAACAAAAGGATTATGCATCTGGTTTTCACTCTAAAATCTGTTATGAGAAGTCAAATGGCTTTCTTTTGATCATGACTAATCAAACAGCCTCTATGTTTCCCATGTTGAAAGTAGAGAAGATGACACTTCATCGGCTATCATGAGTCACGAAGTGCCATTTTCACAGTGCCACAGTCCACACTAATTCTATATCAAAGTGTTTGGCTGTAATAAGTATTCAGATAATTGTTAATGATAATTCAGACCTGCAATTTACATTGCACAGGGCAGTAGCAAATTATTTTGTTTGCTTATTAATTATTTAATTGTTCAACATATTATTCTATAATAAAACCCCATGACAGTGTAGT
Source organism: Platynereis dumerilii (assembly GCA_026936325.1). Classification (NCBI taxonomy): domain Eukaryota; kingdom Metazoa; phylum Annelida; class Polychaeta; order Phyllodocida; family Nereididae; genus Platynereis; species Platynereis dumerilii. Next base: position 3,497,463 of record JAPTHN010000035.1, on the reverse strand, counting down.
TCACAGCTATGAACATCATGAGTGTCAGGTCTACTCTGAATTAACACGAGTCCGAAGGACGAGTGTTATTTAGAAGGCAGACCTGACACGAATGATGTTCATAGCTGTGAACTACACTGTTATGGGGTTTTATTTATATCCCGCAATGACTTTATCAGAGGTTTTTTAGTCTGATAACTTCAAATTCTCCCAAGCTTGGAGCAGAAGTTTGTTGTGACGTCACCAGCTGCCCATTGTGACGTCATGACATAACAATCGCTGCTCATTGTTTGCATAACAACGTAAGATAATTTATTTCATTGAGTTCACAAGGATGAACTCAATGGTGTGAACTCAATGGTTTTTTCATGGTGTTCACTCGCAATTGCGGGATATTCTCTCATATCCCATTGAGTTCATCCTAGTGAACTCAATGAAATAAATTATCTGACATTGTTATGCAAACAATGGGCAGCGATGTTTATGTCATTATGTCACAATGGGCAGCTGTTGACGTCACAACAAACTGCTGCTTCTAACTTGGGAGAATTTGAAGTTATCAGAAAAATTTAGTAAAACCACTGATGAAGTCATAGCGGGATATAAATAAAACCTCATAACAGTGTAGTTCACAGCTATGAACATCATTCGTATCAGGTCTGCCTTCTGAATAACACTCGTCCTTCGGACTCGTGTTAATTCAGAGCAGACCTGACACTCATGATGTTCATAGCTGTGAACTACACTGTCATGGGGTTTTATTATACAACCACGTAGCCTTGTACATGACCAATGGGGTGCACTTGGACCCTACGCAAACAATTAAAATGTTCAGCCTTCGGTCTCCAATTATTTTCTTTTGCCATAGAAAAAAACAAACTCAAGAGTATTCTTCAATCTTGGATTAAAAGAAGTCCTCTGTAGCCTTCAAAGAAACCATTTTTGTGCAATTTATTGAAATAATGCCTAAATGTGAATAACTGATGTCTAATCAAAGAGCACTAACTTGGGAGGATTTGAATTTATCAGACTGAAATTTAGTAAACTCTGACAGATGAGAATTCATGTCTTGCAGCAATGGTAAAGGGAGGACGTATGGCCTCCATCAAATGAGACAGCAATTGCAGGTAATGCAGCAAATTATAAAGGAGGTCTTGGGAATGATGAGGAAGAAAGTGTAGATCATTGATTATTGAAGGGCACAGGAGATGATGAGTTGATTGCAGAAGAACAGAAGAGATAAACAGCTAAGATGAAGATGATAAACTAGAACTTTGTTTGTATAATTGTGTGTTATTATATTTTGAAATTCCATAATATTCTGGAAAGGAAGGATGTGTTGATATAGTAGGCTTAATGCACAAAAGACGGCAGCGATATCCAAGTTAGTACCTAACAGTTGAAAATAAGATGTCTAAATAGTATAACATTGTCTGTCCTACATAAACTCACAACAGTTTTTGTTTGCTTGTTTAATGTTTATTTATTATAAGTTACCACATTGATTATTTAAAGAAATTTGCATTATTGAATCCTAATGAAATGTTACCATGGATAGTAGTTTTTGTTTTACAGTTTCAATATCAGCAAATATGTGAAATCACATGCCACTCCTCGCAATCTGCATTAATTATCACTGAACAAAGCTAGTTAAATAATCTGAACAGTAAAGTATATAAATAACTAATTTTTGTAGAGAAATGACGGCTTGACCGCCTCATCTCCTGCTTTAGTCAAACTGTAAAACAAAGGGAGAACGGGGCAACATTGAGACACGGGGCACAATGGGACGGTGGGGTTTTCTTGGTTCCTGACAAGGTATATGACATGGTGGTGCCATCAAATCTTGTAAATTCCCATCCTGATGTTTCCATCCTCTTATCGGCAAATTAAAGCCACATGCAGAAGTATGGTGAGAAAAAGTTTTCTCGACGGTTCAATTCGAATCACTCTCTAGACAAACCATGAGCAATCAGGCTTTCTCAATGTTTGTGTGAATTGGATGCATTTCAACAAACAGTTATGAATGGCTATCCTGATAAATGCACACACTGGTGCCTGAGAATTAAGCATTGTGTTTAACTTCATGTAGGCCATTGGGGAACCCACACGAGAATGAGGCTTGCATCTCCAATTGAGCGCTATCTTTCGTGGGCCTAGCACACGTGTCCCAGACAGACGGTAGTTTTGCATCTATTTTGACTTACCGGGGCGCTTCACCGCTCCAAAAACAGTTAATTCCCTTCGTAAGTCCCTGCAAACTGGGCCGAACGTGTCGTAGAGAATGTTATCTCTCTCTCCACATCGTATTTTTGACATTTCTGGCATGTTTTCAGCCAAAAAATTTGTCGGACGCAAGAGACTTCCGGTCAACGTCCAATCAGAAGGCCCGTTACAACCAGATCATGGTACGGCCGCAATGATTATGAGAGCTCGCTTCTCATTGGTCGCTCGGCGGGGGACGACTTCCGCCGGAGCCGAGGGAAAACCTTTAATGACAACAATTTGACTACGAATTGAAAAAAAATGTCGGAGGCGAGTGGGAATGACACACCACGTGGTACTTCGGATTTCTCTGATTCCGAATCTACGGCCAGAATTACGCTAAATGATAATGCTCCCGCCAAACAGCGGTCCCCAGAGGGCAGCGGGAAGAGGAAAAAATCCAAGAAAAGTAAGAAGCGTAAACACTCAAGCCATTCACCATCCAAGGAAAATTCCAGAAATGGCAGCAGCAAAAAGCGTAAACAACAGCCTAGGGAAGGTAGAATTGATCATGCCCTCAGTGATTCAGACATGTCCAATGACTTTAGTAGGCCGCAACAATTACCATTGCCTCCATGGTTTAACTCTAATGTGCCTCCTGGGCCCTGGCAAATGATGCCTTCTTATTACCCCCCCTTCTGGAATCCACCCCAGATGGACCAAATGTCAGTCGCCCCAAGTGAGTCAGAAACCGATGAGGCACAATCTGGCACCAGTGAGAATGTGCCGGCACAGTCTGACGCTATGCCAGTGGCGATTTCGGAGGTGTCCATGACGAAGCACCTTTTGTCCATGCCCGACGATGCGGTCCTTGGTCCAAACTTGGAACCTTCCGTGGCGGACACTGTAGAGAGGGCCTGGAACAGAACCCACAGGGACAAGCTGAAGGTGTTGTACTTAAACAACAAAAGACCGGCAAATACTCCATCCTTGGAGAAAGTCGCCCTGGACCAAGATCTGGTGGCCGGGATGAATGAGAAATTTCCCAGAGCACGACGGGCTGATGCCATGCTGAACTCTGTAAATAATGCCATGGTGAAAAGTGCTATATGTATAGCAAAATTGTGTGACATGAACATGACAAACTTGCCGTCCCTTGAAAATGCGCAAGCTGTCAACGATAAGGCTACGGAGGCCATCAAAATGCTGGCGTATGGCACAACAAACCAGCTGCACAATGCAAGAAGGGACCACATTAAGAACCTGCTGGACCCATCCGTCAAACAACAGATTGGTCGCAATCGCAACATTGCCACAACCAATGAATCTCATCAACTCTTCGGAGGGGATGTCCACAAACAGGCTAAAGAGGGTTAGTGATTCACTTACACAACTACTCATGCACAAATTATTAATTCTTGCAAAATTGTCAACTCTGAATGGTTGGCCTCTTTTACCTTTTGCTTGTTCTGCCACCGATATATTATTTAGTCTCTATTAATTGGCTATTGATGGTGCAGCCGTTGAATAATCTTCTCTTCTTTGCTTGGCTGTGGAGGTGGCCGGGACCGTAAGACTCTCTTATCCAACCCGGCTCTTACCTCTGTGCATTGACAACTATAACATCCATTTGTGATTGTCATTCATGATTTAATATACACATTTTAACAATTGAAGTCATGACATCAATCCAATCCATGATACATACATCAAAGCTCATAAATAAGTCAATAGTCCGGAGGCCAGTCTTCATTAAGCAGAAGACTGGCCCCACCGTGCACACAGATTCAGCAGCCTCCCAGTCTGAATGCTTCTCTCTCTCTGTTCTATTCTGGGGTGCATGGATGGGGTAACGTGTGATGGGGCCACACCAATGAGCCAATGGTAGCCCGCCACGATTACAGAGGACCACGTGATAGCAGTGTGGTATGACCTCTGAGAACAGGCAAACCACCCAAGACTCCATGGTACAGTAGTAGTTTCCATGGCAACCCAGAATACCAGCAAACTGTAATGCTTAACACTGATAGTTACATTAAAAATGGAGGCAGCTATTAGAAACCAATGGCAGGCAGAACACTAGATAGAAAGACACCTCTGTGGGTTTTACCCACAGTGGTGGCATCCCGGCCAATCAAGGATTTTTTATAAGATCGGTTGTCTCCGCTTTGAAGACAATGGGCAAAACTTATTCTAGTTCTTTACACAATAATATAATATATTACGATGCTTTTATACAATAATAAAGTTGGAACGCAATTGAAACAGTATCTTACAGATAAAGAGATAAAAGAGATAATAAATTATATGGGATTAATTGAAGTTAACACTGGATAAAAGTTGTGGTGGCATCGATGTGATGGTGAGATGCGACCACTACCACCGGTCAGGCGGAAGGGGAGGAAAAAATGATGTTTCCGGGAAATGGTAAAGTCACAAAAAGAGTCAGTTTGTTAACAATAACAGTTTGAAAGCCATATAAGGTTGTCAACGGTGGAGTCCGATATGCACAGCACAGCTGTAGGGGCTCTCCCTAGCACATAACACATAATAATCAAAACAAAGTAGCAAACAACACAGAAAAATAAGCAGCATAAGTAGGCAATATCAGCAAAGTCAAAATCATCATCAAAATCATCATCTCATCATAGTCCATCAAATATAAAAGGTACAGGTATGTATAAGTGCTACTTCATAGGTTGAAAAACATATGTCGTGTGACAAGGAGAGCAAAGGTATAAAGGTGCTGCACATAGTCCAGGAGGACTAACTCAAAATATGTAAGGCCGCAAACTGTCATTAAAGAGCACTGACTCAGAGTTAGACGATGACCGAGGTAGGTTGGGCGGTGTTAATGATCCAGTGTGATAGTCCAAAAATCAAAGCGTAATTCAGTCCCGAAAAGATAAATTAATCCGATGGTGCGACATATCCATATGCAAACGGTGGTTTGCATGGCTGCCCAAACGACCGAGAGGCTCAGGGGTTCGGTGCCCTTTGACCCGGGAGTGATGCAGGTGCTGCGCGAGGGGTGCAGCCAGTGTGTAGGTAGGCTGCTGCTGCTGCTAGCGAATCCAGGCTGCTGCTGATGCGAGGGGGCAGCCAGTGTGTAGTTGGGCTGCTGCTGCTGCTGATGCTCACGTGAGGAGAAAACTGCTAGTGTACTGCTGAGGGGTGCAGCTAGTGTGTAGTTGGGCTGCTGCTGCTGCTAATGGAATCCGAGCTGCTGCTGATGTCATCGCAGGCTGACTGGGTGGAAGGGTGGTGCCCAGCACAAAATGTATAGCAGGAGTTAGGTGGAATAGTTCAGGAAGTATGATGTGAAATAATCCTGATTGACTGATGTGTCTGTATTATCACAAGTTGAAATACAGTGATAGTCCAAATTTAAGAAGTTGATGTTGTAACAGTTCTGAATGATGATCCAACCAGTTGATTTAATGCACAGCAGGAAGGCCAGGTGTGGAGGAGACCCGATTGTCCACCATGCCATCGATATATTATTTAGTCTCTATTAATTGGCTATTGATGGTGCAGCCGTTGAATAATCTTCTCTTCTTTGCTTGGCTGTGGAGGTGGCCGGGACCGTAAGACTCTCTTATCCAACCCGGCTCTTACCTCTGTGCATTGACAACTATAACATCCATTTGTGATTGTCATTCATGATTTAATATACACATTTTAACAATTGAAGTCATGACATCAATCCAATCCATGATACATATACATCAAAGCTCATAAATAAGTCAATAGTCCGGAGGCCAGTCTTCATTAAGCAGAAGACTGGCCCCACCGTGCACACAGATTCAGCAGCCTCCCAGTCTGAATGCTTCTCTCTCTCTGTTCTATTCTGGGGTGCATGGATGGGGTAACGTGTGATGGGGCCACACCAATGAGCCAATGGTAGCCCGCCACGATTACAGAGGACCACGTGATAGCAGTGTGGTATGACCTCTGAGAACAGGCAAACCACCCAAGACTCCATGGTACAGTAGTATTTTCCATGGCAACCCAGAATACCAGCAAACTGTAATGCTTAACACTGATAGTTACATTAAAAATGGAGGCAGCTATTAGAAACCAATGGCAGGCAGAACACTAGATAGAAAGACACCTCTGTGGGTTTTACCCACAGTGGTGGCAGTTCTTATTTTCAGCAAAAGACAGCAAGGCTCTCCTTAAAAAGCCTTTTTTAGGACACCGTTCACCGGTCACGCCACCCTTCATGGCCGGCAACGCCAACAGAGGTCGGGGCATTCCACGTTACCAGCACAACTACACCATGTATCACAATTACATGAACAAGCAGTCAAGCCGAGGCACCAACAACCGCGGCAAGAATTATGGACAGAGAGGTAAGCACAGTGCCTTACAACCTTTGCTAACCTGTATAAACTTAGCTTAACGCTCTGGTTTCATTTCAGGAGCACCTCGGGGAAAGAAACCGCAGGGCAACCAACAGTCTTCCCAGCAGTAAGCCCGGACAGCCCAGCACGGAGCACTCCGGCCCCACCCTTGCAGGTAACCAGCGAACCATCTCGTCACATCAAATCAATTCTGTCGAAACAATGTCCATTTTCTGCTGGAGCCATTAGCAGACACCTTGACGCATGGGCACAATTAACTTCTGACACTCGCATTCTCAATATAGTGAAGGGTTTTACGCTAGACTTGCTCTCTGTACCCTCTCAGTCTAAGTGGCCAAAACAAGTACTGACAACTGACAAGGACATTGGCATTGCTAGTTCTTTATTGCAAGAACTACTGTCAAAACAAGTCATTGAGGAGACTGTATTTCATCCTCGTGGGTTTGTATCGAACATATTTCTCAGGGAGAAACGCAATGGTAACCATCGTATGATACTCAATCTCAAGCCATTGAACAAATATGTTGAATATCACCATTTCAAAATGGAAACACTGACAGCCGCGCTGCACCTCATGTCACCTCTTTGTTATATGGCTAGCATAGACCTGACAGATGCGTATTACTCTGTGAATGTTGCAGAAGCACATCGGAAATACCTTCAATTTCACTTTGAAGGACACTGCTACAGATTCACTTGTTTGGCCAACGGCATCTCATCTGCCCCACGTACATTTACAAAATTGCTTAAAGTCCCTCTTTCCCATCTCAGAGAAACTCATGGTATTCACATTACTGCTTATTTAGATGACCTTTTCCTGGTGGCCCATTCATCAGACAGGCTAGTTCAAGACATCACGACGACATGTCAATTACTAAATGACTTGGGATTCACCATCAGCCCAAGCAAAAGTGCTCTTGTACCAGCGCACTCGATCCAATTCCTTGGGTTTACTTTGGAGTCCACAGCCATGCAAATCACACTGGGAACAGGCAAACATGATGACATTAAGACCATAGTGCAAAATTGCATTCAATCGGACAAGATGACCATTCGGGAATTTGCTGGTGTTGTAGGGAAGTTAGCAGCAACTCTCCCTGGCAATAAATACGGAATGGTTTTCTTAAAGCGACTGGAGCAACATAAAGCTCGGGCCCTAATTAGCAACAAATTTTCGTATGACCGACAGCTTAGTATCTCCCCACTCGTTCGTTCAGAACTCCAATGGTGGCTTGACAACATTGACAATGCCTCTAGCCCAGTACATGTGCCAAATCCACACACCACCATCTTCACAGATGCTAGCCTGCAAGGCTGGGGCTGCCATAAACCGGACTCTGACATTCAAACAGGGGGCCGCTGGGGACCCCAGGAGTGGGGCCAAGATATTAACTACTTGGAACTGAAGGCAGTCCTCCTTTCTCTTATGACTTGCTGCAAGCATGACAAAGGCATACACATTTTGATTCGAAGTGACAACACAACAACTGTTGTTGGTATCAATAGACAGGGCTCAACACACTCCATGAATTGTAACGACATTGCCAGACAGATCTGGGAGTGGGCTATAAGTAAAAACAATTGGCTTTCCGCAGCACATTGCCCAGGGGTATTAAATGTCGAAGCCGACATTGCGTCAAGACTGTTTAATGACTCTACAGAATGGACTTTAGATTCACATAACTTTAAGCTCCTTTGCCACAAATTTGGTACTCCGGTCATTGACCTTTTTGCCTCCCGATTAAACTTTAAATTGGAAATTTACTGCGCTTGGGTCCCAGATCCCGGCGCAACAACAATTGATTGTTTTACTCTGGATTGGTCAAATTATTCATTGGTTTACGCATTTCCCCCTTTTAGCCTGGTGGGCCGGACGCTTCAGAAAATCCGGAACGACAATGCACAAGCCATCATCATCGTCCCCCACTGGCCATCTCAAGCTTGGTATTCCACCCTTCAGGAAATGCTGACGGACTCGCCTCAGATCATCCCAGTCCGTCCCGGCACGCTGACACTTCCCCACGACCCCGACCTTCCCCACCCGTTACAAGGTCGGCTAAGACTCTGGGCATGCAGAGTCTCCGGGAACACTACATTACCCAAGGAGTCTCGCCGTCGACGGCGGACATAATGCTGCGAGCTCAGAGAGACTCAACCCATCGTCAGTACCAATCTTATTTGACTCTGTGGTTTTTGATTGATTGATTGTTTATTTGTTTTTACCACACATGCCACTCATATATACAACAATGCACTTTCACATATTCACACATCCATCAGTAAAGTAAAATCATAACATGCAGCCAAGTTTTCTATCGATTCCCTCCATCCTCCGATACCAAAGGTCATAGATTTTATGGAATCTTTACGCCAAGAACGTCGCTTAGGTTATAATGCCCTAAATACCGTGTGCTCTGCACTTTCATCCATATTGTTGCTACCAGATGGCACTCCCTTTGGCCAAACCAGACTGACAAAGATCTATATGAAGGGGGTCTTCAACATGAAGCCACCCACACCACGCTATGTAGATACATGGGACCCAGCGGTAGTACTTCGGTTCTTAAGAAAATGGGCACCGCCAGCAGCATTGACACTTAAAGAGCTGACTTTTAAAGTAGTGATGTTAGTTTTGCTAGTTACTGGACAGCGCATCCAAACTTTAGCTTTATTAGATGTAGATTGCTTAACTGTCACAAATGACACTGTAGTTTTTAGGATTTTTCAGTTATTGAAGCAGTCTCGGCCCGGTTATAGGAACCCTGAGATTACTCTCAGGGCATTCCCTCAAGACAATCGCCTGTGTGTGTATACTTATTTCCTAGCTTACTTGCAGAAAACTAGATTAATCAGACAGGGAACAACGGCAGTTTTCCTAACGCTTAACAAGCCCCACTCAGCGGCTACCAAGAACACAATCAGTCGTTGGGTAAAGGCAATTATGACTCAAGCAGGCATAAACACTGCTCATTACGCCCCACACTCGGTACGATGTGCCAGCACATCGGCAGCCCACAGAGGTGGGGCACCGGTCAATGAGATCATGCAAAAGGCTGGTTGGGCCTCAAATGACGTTTTTGCCAAATTTTATGACAAACCTTTAATTAAATGAAACTTCGTTCCAGAATGCAGTATTGTTAAATTAGTCATCGCTGCAACAAGGCTGTATCTTTACGTAGTCAGATCGGCTGGACTGTAGTTTTATGTATACGGAATTAGATCTAGTCATGTCTACTTAACTTTAGTGTATGTATACAGAATTAGGTCAGATTAAAGTTTTGTTTGTTGAACTTACAATCATTTCTTTTTTCTGTTCAAGTGGACTTTGAGAGCTTTAAAATTCTCGTGTGGGTTCCCCAATGTCCTACATGAAGTGAAACACAATTTACCAGTTAAGCGAGCTTACCTGTTAAGCGAAGTTTAGCTGGAACTGTGTTGATCTTCTTGTAGTCCATGGGGAGTTCACACGCCCACCCTTCCCGACCCTGAAGACTCAAAGCCCACTTCGTTTGCTGTCAATATTGGAGATGCAAGCCTCATTCTCGTGTGAACTCCCCATGGACTACAAGAAGATCAACACAATTCCAGCTAAACTTCGCTTAACAGGTAAGCTCGCTTAACTGGTAAATTTTGGTGCAAAAGTCATATGGGGGCACATTGGGACGCACTTTATGTGGCAGAATGCAAGTGTCTTGGTTGACTAAATGATATTGGACAGGGCATAATATGTGTACAGGCCACAGTGAATTGAGGCACAGTAGATTACCATGCTTTGTGAACACATTTATAGCAAAACACTCTGTGTTACTTATATTAATGACCAGGACAGTTTATGTCAAAAATGTCTGAAACTGCTTAAAGTTATTAAGTACTGGCTCTACAGGGTGTTATTTCACGTTATATTGTCTTGCACTCTTCTCACATTTAATATCTAGTCCACATATTGTTAAAATGATATTTTATTGATGTCCCAATCTGCCCCGGCCTGGTTGGGTCTGGGCACATTGTGGCATTGTAACATTTTTCTGTCTGGCTGCGAAAGAGTAGGTGTAGTCTAACCTCTTATGTCTTGTATTTAATCTCAATAGTATTGGTGATATTCATGCAAACCTCTGAGTTGCTCAGTTTTGTCAGCATTGAGTAAACTCAGTAGATGTGAAAAGCGATTCCCCCTGTACATTGAAAGCCCATATTTACTTTGAGTATTGTTTTCTGATTTTGTTAATGGTGGATATGTTAGCTTTTCATATTTTGAAAATCAAGAAAATTCTGCAAAAAAAAAGTTAATTATTTTCTAATAATGTTTTCAAGACAGAATTAGGCAATCATACAGTCAGCTGTCATTATACTTTGATGTCCAAAGGTCCATAAGCTCGCCTGAGAAGTAATAAGAAACAATATTAGATGAATGAGTATGTGACATGCACACTTTGGGCAAAATTTCTGGTCTCCAGCATCAATACTTTTCCAGACGTAACATTTTGTCAATTCAAACACCAAATATGACAGTCATTATCATCACTCTCATCGCTTAAATTCTACTAACACCACTTACAGCTACAACCCTATCAGCATGCCTCGGCGGTCCAACGTTGGCCCGAAGCTGGTCCGATGCTGCTGAAATCGGACTGATGCTGGGCTGATGTTGGACCGCCGAGGCAGGCTGATTGGGAAATTTTTTAGAAATGCATGGGAAAGTGGTTTTGCTGCAAAACACGTTAATCTTTATTTCACGTCTTAGTGACTAGTAGTAACAGATATACAGTATTCCCATCACTCTAAAATTGATAATTTTCAAGGGAATAAAAATTCTTTTTCGTCGGTAGTTTTAATTCCTGGTGACAAATATAATCCCTGATATGCCATCAACAGCCTGTGTCTTTGCTGAACAATATTTCATAAGCCACGCAAAAGCGAAATGTCATCGGCATCTCATATTTTGTCTGTAGTATTGAGCAACTTCAAACTTATTTTACGGAGCATATGGTCTGGATATAAGGAATATACAAAAATTTTAAGTCACTAATTCACTGAAAGATGTGATGTATGACAAATTTTGAAAATGACATTGTAAATGCAGTATGGACATTTTATATCATTCCTACTGTATACAGTTATTATCATATGAATATTGCTTTTATAATGGAATGTGTATTTTATGTCAATCATACTGTATATTTCATGTATTTCTGTATATTATCATTGTTTATAATGTTTTGCTATTGTGTATGATTGTTTACATTAACATTGCATGGTTGTTATGCAACACCAATTAGCACTGAATTGCTATCCTATTAGGATTACATAATCAGTTGATAAACAATTGTGTTGACATTGTGACCCAGTTAAGTTGTTTATTTGAATGTGGAAACAAATGGAAAGTTCTGTAGAAGAAATAATATCTCTAGAAGGCGCCAGAAAATGAGTCATACCTTCTGGCAGGACTGGAACATTCTAGTAGGTTGTGATGCATATAAATATGCCTGGGAGCTGACATAGTCAGTCACTTTCTACCAAATCGCTGAATGGTGCACATCATAGACTGGACATTGAGAATCACACTGCTGGACATTACTACACTGGATATTATACTGGATTTACTGGATTACACCATACAAGGACTCAGGACTCTGGATTATTTTTATACGGACGCTATTTTCAGTGGATTATAGTTCACACGGACTTTATTTGACATTTCGAAACACCAACGGATATCTGGCTTCCGGAACTTTCTCTGTGGACATTCAGCCATAGGATAACACAGATAAGTGGTTAAAATTACTCTGGGTCACAATTAGTAAATTTTTTAGTAAATCTAAAGCCTGTAAATATTGTAACTGTAAATATTTCTATTGCTTTATTAAAATTGTAAACTTTAACTATCTGTGTTTGTTGTTCATTGCTGCTGACCCGTAACATAAATTGGGGGCTCGTCCGGGATAAACCAAACTTTTGGCATTTGAAATTATTGTGAAATTTTGTAATACTTTCTGGAAATTTCCATCATGACTTCAGCAGCAGTGAAAAACTTTGTGGACACACCAAGTGTTGAAGGTTTGAAGGCTCTAAAGAAGCCTGAGTTATTAGAGTTGGCTGAACATTTGAAATTAGATGAAGTTAAAGGTTCCTGGAGAAAACCAGTTATTGCTAGGAAAATAGCTGTGTTCTATACAGATGAAGATGTATTTACTGAAGATGATTTGGACGTATTTCCGGATCCTTCGGAGAGGAAACCTTTGTCGGAGGGTGAACTTAAACTCAAAATGTTGGAACTAGAATTGCAAAGGCAAAATGCAGAATTAGAGCGTCAAAGAGAAGAAAGAGAAGCTAAATTAGAGCAGGAAAGGTTAAGATTGCAACATGAGGCAGAAGAGAAGGAAAGAGAAAGAGATTTAGAGAGATTAAGAATTCAGGCAGAGGAAAGGGAGAGAGAAAATCAAAGAAGACATGAGTTAGAGAAAATAGAAAGAGGAGTAGTAAAGAGGGAAAATCCCAATATGGGCGACACATTTGTTGCTAGTAGGGAAGTGAGATTAGTTCCTCCATTTCATGAAGTTGAGGTAGATAAATACTTTCAACATTTTGAGAAGGTAGCTGAGAGTTTGTCCTGGCCACAAAAGTACTGGCCTTTGATGCTTCAAAGTGTTATTTCGGGTAAGGCTCAGCAAGCCTACTCTGCTCTTTCAGTTACTGATGCTGCTAATTATGAAACTGTTAAGAATGCTATTCTCACTGCCTATGAATTAGTTCCTGAGGCTTACAGACAGAGATTTAGGAATCTTAAGAAGACTGATAGCCAGACTTATGTAGAATTTGCTCATGAGAAGGAGGTATACTTTGAAAGGTGGTGCACTTCTCGGTCCGTTGAAAATGATTTTAAGAAATTGAAGGATCTTGTTCTTGTGGAGGAGTTCAAGAGATGTGTCAAAGATGATTTGAAGTCTTACCTTGATGAGAGAGATGCTTCTACTCTACAGAATGCTGCTCGCTTAGCGGATGAATACGCTTTGACTCACAAGTCTAGATTTAGTTCCAGTGCTAAGGGTCCATTCCATAGGAATAATGGTGGCAAATTCAATAGTTCCCAACAGTCTCAGTCCAGTGATGGTAAAGATAAGAATAATGCAGGCAAGAGCTTTGGCAAAAGCCAACCTAAAGACCAGACAACTGGTCCCACATGTGCATATTGTAAGAAACCAGGTCACTTAGTGTCTGATTGTTATTCCTTGAAGAAAAAGAAGGAAAAGGAAGCCTTGCCTAATGCACTTGTTAAATCCTTTCAAGAGACACCTGTTGTTAAATCAACTGATCCAAGTGGATCTTCTTGTCCTTTGTTTGCCAAAGAGGCTCTTTTGTCTGATGGTTTGAGGGAAGAGTTCCTTCCTTTTGTGTCAGAGGGATTTGTTTCTCTAAATGAGAGTTCTTCTCCTGTACCCATTCGTATTCTACGTGATACTGGGGCATCTCAGTCACTTTTGCTAGCTGGTGTGTTGCCATTTACGGATGAGTCGGCCACTGGTGAATTTATTCTTGTTCAGGGTATTGAAGAGAGGATTGTTTCTGTACCTCTGCACTCTTTGTTCTTGAAGTCAGACTTAGTTACAGGACAAGTTAAAGTGGGACTTAGGTCAAGTCTCCCTGTTAAAGGTGTTTCTTTGTTGCTAGGCAATGACTTAGCTGGTGGAAAGGTTGTCCCCTCTGTTGAAATGTCAGTAAAACCTGTGACTGAGGAAGTCCCTCTTGATTCTGACATCTTTCCTTCTTGCGCCGTGACGAGAGGATTGGCTAGAAAAGCTAAAGAAGAGGAGGACCGTGTGCAAAATAGCACTTCGTCTCAACGAGACCATGACTCAGAAGAGAGTCCCGATTCTGATGATTTGTCAGATACTTTTATCAAACATTTGTTTGATCAGGACCAAGGAAGTTCCCAGAAGTCAGTGAACCTTGGATCCAGCGGAAATCCGCCCATGTCTTCGGATGTGTCTTCGCCGACACCCAAGTCTACGAATGTGTCTTTGTCAAGACGACAATTGATCCAGGAGCAGGTCAACGACCCAACTTTGTCGGATTTGAGAGAGAAAGCTCTCCCTCCTGATGAGATAGCCAAGGTGCCTGTTGGTTATTTCCTGAAAGATGGGGTACTTATGAGGAAATGGAGACCCCCAGATGTTCCTGCAAATGAAGAATGGACCGTCCTCAATCAAGTTGTGGTTCCTGAGATCTACAGAGATGAGATTCTGTCTATGGCCCATAGCCAAACCCTTGGAGGTCATCTCGGTGTGAACAAGACTGTTCACAGAATTTTAAAGCAGTTCTTCTGGCCCGGCATTCGCAAGGATGTCTCTAACTTCTGTCGGACTTGTCATACTTGTCAAGTCATTGGTAAAAGCCAGTTAGATCCTGCCAAAGCACCATTACAGCCCATTCCAGCCATTGGTGAACCTTTCTCAAAGGTGATCATTGATTGTGTGGGACCTTTACCCAAGTCAAGGACAGGTAACCAGTACTTGTTGACCATCATGTGTGCTGCTACCAGATTTCCTGAAGCTGTGCCTCTACGCAACATCAAGGCAACTTCCATCGCCAAGGCCCTAATCAAGTTCTTCACTGTATTCGGATTGCCAAAGGAGCTTCAGTCGGATCAAGGCAGTAACTTCATGTCCGGAGTGTTTCAGCAAGTTGTGTATGAGCTGGGCATCAAGCAGATTGCTTCCAGTGCTTACCATCCGGAGAGTCAAGGAGCATTAGAGAGGTTCCATGCAACACTGAAGACCATGCTTCGATCCTATTGCCAGGACAATGAGAAAGACTGGGATGAAGGTGTTCATTTGGTGTTGTTTGCTGCAAGGGAAGCAGTTCAAGAGTCCACTGGATTCAGCCCGTTTGAACTTGTGTTTGGACATCAGGTTCGTGGTCCTTTGTCTTTGCTTAGTGAGCAGTGGTTGGACAAGGATTCAGATGTTAGTCTTTTGGATTATGTGTCCAGGTTTAAAGAAAGACTATACAGAGCTTGTGAACTCGCTAGAGAGAATCTTGAGTCTTCTCAGAAGAAAATGAAAACTTGGTATGATCGCAAGGCTAGAGCTAGAAAGTTTAAGCCAGGAGATAAAGTTCTTGTGTTGTTTCCAATGCAACAGAACCCTTTGCAAGCTAGATTTCATGGTCCTTATGAGATCCATTCCAAAGTTAATGATCTTAATTATGTTGTGCGGACTCCAGACAGGAGAAAACCGACACAACTCTGTCACATCAACATGTTGAAGCCTTATCATGATAGGTCTGTAGGGATTGTGGCAGCTGTAGACGCTGATGTATCTGAGGATACTTCTGAAGGTGAAGGTCAAGACAATGAACCTACCATTAGGACAGATATTGTTCCTTGTAAACTGACTAATTCTGAGGTTCTCCAGAATTTAGATACTAAGTTGACTCACTTAGACCCTACACAGCAGACTCAGATGAGGGATTTGATATTCAAGTATCAAGATTTGTTTCCTGATGTACCTAGAAGGACATCAGCAGCTATCCATGATGTTGATGTAGGTGAAGCTAGTCCCATTAAACAACATCCATACCGCATGAATCCTGATAAGTGTAAGCTTTCTCAGCAGGAGGTTGAGTATATGTTGAAGCATGATATTATTCAGCCTTCCACTTCTAATTGGAGTTCACCATGTGTGTTAGTTCCAAAACCAAATGGTACTATCAGGTTCTGTACAGATTACCGCAAGGTTAATGCAGTTACAAAAACAGATGCATTTCCTATACCTAGAGTGGATGATTGTATAGATAAGGTAGGACAGGCCAAGTTTGTTACAAAGATTGATTTGTTAAAAGGGTACTGGTGTGTTCCACTAACAGATCGGGCAAGAGAAATCTCTGCTTTTGTCACACCTTCTGGTTTGTACGAATACAAAGTTTTAGCTTTTGGAATGAAAAACGCTCCTGCAACATTCCAAAGGATGATTCATGGCGTGATCAAAAATCTGCCTAACACAAATGCGTACATTGATGACTTGGTGACAGGAAGTGACACCTGGGAAGCTCACCTGGAGGCAGTTGAGAAATTGTTTCAGTGTCTGTCTGAAGCTAAGCTGACAGTCAATTTGGCAAAGAGTGAGTTTGGCCAAGCACACGTTGTCTATCTAGGATATGTGATTGGTCAAGGTGAAGTGGCCCCAGTTGATGCTAAAGTTCAGACCATTTTGGCATTTCCTACGCCCACAGGCAAGAAAGCATTGAGACGATTTTGGGCATGGTAGGATACTATCGGAAGTTCTGCAAGAATTTCGCAGACTGTACTTTGCCTTTGACAAATTTACTCAAAAAGAGTGTGAAATTTGTTTGGGATGAACCTTGTCAAAAGGCTTTTGATAAGTTAAAGAACATATTATGTCACTACCCTGTTCTCCAGTCACCAAACTTTGACACTCCATTCTCAATAGCTGTGGATGCTAGTGAAGATGCTGCTGGTGCGGTACTTCTGCAGCGGGACAGTGATGATCTCATTGAACATCCTGTTGCCTACTTTTCTAAGAAGTTCAATAAGCATCAAAAGAACTATTCCACTATTGAGAAGGAATTGTTGGCATTAATCCTAGCACTTCAGCATTTTGAAGTCTATGTTAGTACAGGCCAGAAGCCCCTCATTGTGTATACTGATCATAATCCTTTGGTGTTCTTGCATAAGATGAAGAATAACAATAGGAGATTGTTGAACTGGAGTTTGATACTTCAAGAGTATGATATTGTTATTAAACATATCAAGGGCAAAGATAATGTCATTGCTGATTGTTTGTCTAGATGTTAAGCTTTGGTGGTTGATGTTATTGTACTTTGTGTTAAGACACTAGTATAAAAATTTTGCTCTTCGATCAAAATTTTCCTTTTTAGAGGGGAGGTGTGATGTATGACAAATTTTGAAAATGACATTGTAAATGCAGTATGGACATTTTATATCATTCCTACTGTATACAGTTATTATCATATGAATATTGCTTTTATAATGGAATGTGTATTTTATGTCAATCATACTGTATATTTCATGTATTTCTGTATATTATCATTGTTTATAATGTTTTGCTATTGTGTATGATTGTTTACATTAACATTGCATGGTTGTTATGCAACACCAATTAGCACTGAATTGCTATCCTATTAGGATTACATAATCAGTTGATAAACAATTGTGTTGACATTGTGACCCAGTTAAGTTGTTTATTTGAATGTGGAAACAAATGGAAAGTTCTGTAGAAGAAATAATATCTCTAGAAGGCGCCAGAAAATGAGTCATACCTTCTGGCAGGACTGGAACATTCTAGTAGGTTGTGATGCATATAAATATGCCTGGGAGCTGACATAGTCAGTCACTTTCTACCAAATCGCTGAATGGTGCACATCATAGACTGGACATTGAGAATCACACTGTTGGACATTACTACACTGGATATTATACCGGATTTACTGGATTACACCATACAAGGACTCAGGACTCTGGATTATTTTTTATACGGACGCTATTTTCAGTGGATTATAGTTCACACGGACTTTATTTGACATTTCGAAACACCAACGGATATCTGGCTTCCGGAACTTTCTCTGTGGACATTCAGCCATAGGATAACACAGATAAGTGGTTAAAATTACTCTGGGTCACAATTAGTAAATTTTTTAGTAAATCTAAAGCCTGTAAATATTGTAACTGTAAATATTTCTATTGCTTTATTAAAATTGTAAACTTTAACTATCTGTGTTTGTTGTTCATTGCTGCTGACCCGTAACAAAGATTAATTCCTGATTTAAATCAAATGCATCTCCAGTTGGCCTCAACAAACTTTCAGTGCGATTAAGTGAAAGCCAAGTTCACCGTGATATTAATTACAGTGGGAAGTAAAATACAACTTCCTAAAAATCTTTCGGGTAGACCATTTAATTTCCAGGTGGGGGTATTAATGACATTTTTATTATTAAGAGTTTTGAAGTTTTCCGTGGCAGGAAACTTTTCATTACATGTTCACGATGGCAGTATTTATTAATTTCATGGAAGCAAATATTCATTCCTATTCCTCAATCATGCAACAGGGCAGCAATCCCTCGTTGAGAAATACCCCAACCCGAAATTATTTTTTCAAGAGTGCCCGCAAAGAATCTATATACTTCACCAAAACTGAGCAAGAAATTACTTATTTAAAACATAGGCTGCGCAGCAGCAAACCTTCAGAGAATAACACATTTAGAAGATTACATTACATCATAAAATTGGCGTGTTTACCAAATTCTGTATAATTATAGGTATGCAACAGTGGTCGAGTAATGGCGTTCTATTATCTGTTATTTGCCTGCTGCCCTGCGATCTACCTGTGTGCTTGCCAGGGTTTGTAAAAGCAGGGAAAGGCCTTATTATACTAATTTACTATATTATGGTACGGTTTTATGCATGTACAAAGTTTTTCCAATCATTCAAAAAGTGTTAAATACAAGTCAAAAAGCACTGCAACATTTTATAGGTGATACGTGTAGGAAATGGCATTGCTGTATATGCAATAGTGGGCACGTTTTGGCTCCAATAAGAAAATAAGTATTTTTAATATTTTTTCTCAATATTACAAAAAGTATAGAATATGTATCAGTCAGACCATGAAAAGGCACAACTATGCCACATAAGTCATATATGTAGCAAACTTTATCCATGTATATGCAATAGTGACCAGTCTTGGGCCAGAAACAAAAAAAAAATTTTTCTAATTTTTTTAAAATATTTCAAATAGCATTTAATATTTTCCACCAGACCTTTCAAAGGGCACAACAAGACCTTATGGGCCATGTGTGTACCAAACCTTGTCCATTTACATGCAATAGTAACGGAGCTGTGTACCAAATTTCATCCATGTACACTCAATAGAGGCCGAGTGCTGGCCCGGAAACGATCTATCCGCCCGCCACCCGACCGCCCGCCCGCCCGCCTGCCCGCCCGCCCGGCGGACGGACAACATTTTTACCCAAGTGATTACAATACCTTCTTCGAACTTCGTTCGCTGAAGGTAAAAAAGCTCCAACCCCCTCCCCCTTCAGACTATAGATGGTGCCGCCCTTATAGCACCAGTGCACATCTTTTAAGTGGCACTCTCTTACGGGGATAACCTTCAGCTCCTATGCCCCTGCCAGTCTACCTTAAGTTAGATAAGAGATTGTGTAAAAACAAGATATGATAACAATACATATAATATATATATTATGGCACTCAATTAAATGTTTCATACCTGTTGTTATCTGCTATCTTTTGTCGAGAAAACACTTGCAAGATGTCTACGGCCTTATCACCATTGTCAAGATTGATTTCATAACACAGAGTTGATTTTATAACACGGATTAGCATTACACTCTTCATAATAAATATGATCATCAGATGGATGGGAGATGGCTTTACATCCTATTTATACACTTGATAGGTTAATTAGGATAGGCGGAGGACACAGCAATGAGGTGAAGGATGATTGAAACAACCATCGAACATAGGCCCAGGTGACCCGGAAAGAGCTGGATTTGAACCGTGGACCCAGAGATTGGCAGCCTGACATGCTACATCTAAACTAAAACTGCCCACTTCATAATTAAGATGGAAAGTGTCTTTGGGAGCAATTGCATTATATGATGAAGAATGTTGCGTTTTATAATGTTCAAACCAAAAAATCATTATAAATATCACTTTGAAATGCTCATCTAAAATTGCACTAGGTTTTATCAATTTGACTAGAAGACACACACATTCATTATAAAGGCCACACATACAGAATGTGATTTTTCTGTTTTTGGTTTACATGTAGCAATCAGTTCTAACAGTGATAAGCTCCCGAAAATGCCAGTCATCAGTAGTAAAAGTCTTAATTGTTTATGTAGCTATGATGTGACACCGGTCACACAGCAACAGTTCTCAACACATTATCAGCACATTATCAAAAGTCAATTGCTTAAAGATTAAAAAGCTGGTGCATCTCATGTTCGTGGTTAAGTATGTGATCAATTTTATTAGGGTGCAAAAATTAAATATACGGGGGGGGGGGGGCTTGGAGTTTATTTCACGACAGTGGCAGCAGTAATTATTTATTGCTAGAGCCCAAAGTCCCCAAATATTCATCCAATAAATTAAGTAACGCTTTGTTAAGGAATCCACAACCAGAAATTACTTATTTCAAGACTATCCAAAAAGAAGTGACTTATTTCACCAAAACTGAGCAATAAATTATTTATAAAGAATTTCCTAGCCCCCCCCCCCCTTGAGATAAAATGGTGGCCCCATTCTTGTGATAACCTAAAAGATACCAATGATCACTGAAAAAAAAATAGAAAAAAGAACTTGTATCTCGCAATTGTTTTATCAATTTTGTTAAATCAAAGGCAAAGTGGGTCAGGTAAATACTTTCGATTTGTATCAATATCTCCTTAGTACATACGCATCGATGTGAAAAGTCGCATGAAGGTCACCCAAGGACGTCTGGGATAAGAACAGCTTCTTTAAAGGGTAGGTTTACAATTTTGATAAAAATATAATAAATACAAAAGAAGTAACGGAATCCAGAAAGATCAAGATATCTTTGCATTGCAGCAGTGTATGGGATCAAGTTCATGGACATTGCCAAGAAGGTTTTTAAAATTGTGTGATTGCGTTGAGTAGTCATTGGTCTTGAAGGCTGACTTCATAGTTGTGTGGGGGGGGGATTAGCAGTGAGCTTTCATAAACGGATGCCCCTAGGGGCAAAGGTAAAAGTGATGTTATAGGAGGGGAAGACTGGAAGGGACCCATCCTGGGTAAGAACAATTTGGGGGATGCAGGGGGCAATGCATCAATATGGGAAAATGATACAATTACAATTTTATAGGCACAGCCAATTTTTAATGAGGGTCATCTGAAGGGAAAATTGATAGCTGGATAAGATATTAAAGGAGTGTCAATTTCAACTTTTCTTGAAAAATTAATATGTGCTAGTGCACTCGTAATGATTACTTTGGCAGTTCTGCAGTAGTTTTACTTACAACTTTCAAAAACAAAACACTGCATCTAGCTGGGATTTTGCATATGAAGGTACACTGAAAATTTTGGGTTCCCCACCCGGGGTTCAAACCCATGCAGGCACAGACCTTCAGCGGAGCAAGAGGGCACCTAAGCCACTTGACCACCTTGCTGCTGAGGGGGAGCATTACGTGGCACTATGAGGTGTTTCTTATCTGCATTACGTACACTCCGTGGTTTTTCCTATCTCTTCCATGTTAATTTTGGACCCCCCCTCCAAAAAAAATACGCCACTGAATGTGCAACCTCAAATATTTCTTGCTACAGGAATATCTTGCATCTGGTGAGATATACATTCGATAAACAACAATATTATCAAAACTATATTGAGTGAGAGAAAACACTGCAAACATAGTTTTGCTGGAGAGGGCAATTTATCTGATACATGTTGATAAGGACATCAAAGTTCATTCATGATTGTGTTTTGAGTTACAAAAATGAAACCTGTTGTGTTGGTGAGCAAAATTGTCCTTCCGGTGTATCATATAATATATACACTCACAGCAGCTCATGGTTTTTCTGATTATTAGCATTTAAAATTGGAATGAAAGTCTCAATGTAAGATAGAAAAAGCCTAGCTGTTTCAAACAAATTATTGCAGAAACTTGAAATTTGGCATACATGTTATTCAATGTGAAAAACAACTGCTTTTATTTTGGTATAGACAGCACTTATTTTAATTTTCATGTAATCAGGGCTAGAACAAGAAAATTCTGCTGAGGGCAAAGCAGGGTATAAAATAAGCGTGCAACGATTCCAAAATGTGCAGTGATCAATCTGAAATGTGCAGTTATCAAATTCATCCTTTATGTGTTAAATTATGGTGAAATGAATGATCCCCACATCATATTTCAACAAATTTAATACTTTTGCCTGTCTGATGGTGCTCATCTTTTGGAAATTTGCACTGATTGCATCATTTCGCAAAGACAGTCCAGAGGTACTGGTTTTTCATTCCTTAGACTTTCCAGATTGTCTCAGACTCAGACTCAGAAATCATTTATTTCCCACAATTAAGGATAAACATAGACATAGTATAGCTTACTGATATCTTCATAAGCATTGGGCCAAGGAGACCTCCAAACGATTTTTAAATAGCCGCAGAGAGGCCAAGCCAAGACACGTTACAACAAAATTAAACATATGAAATAAAATTAATCAATATCGCATGACAAGTTGAGAAAAAAAAAACAGTAATCTGAACAGTTTTGACCAAATAAAATTATTGAGAGAGTTACCAGCATATGTTTGAAATTTGATATTAAGTGTAGTTAAAGGTATTAATGCATGGGAGAGATAGAACCACATCAATACACTAGTGACCAAAAATATCATTTTTCAATGCGATATGTATGTATACGTTCATTTAAATTGCGCAAAATGTGCGTATTACCCCAGTCTCTACAAGAAAAGATTCAGGCAGCAATGAGCAGCATTGCTGGGTCTCTAGATTCTCAGTGATGACACAGGTCAGGTGACCAGCTACAGCTGACATACAGGTCACGTGACCAGCTACAGCTGACACAGCAACCAGCTAAAAGATATCCCTTAGCCAAGCCACATCCCCCTACCCATCAGATCTGAGAGTCCCTCTGGCATTGCATGCCATCGCCCTACTCAGAGGACTCGTAGAGTCTGGTATTACCCCTAGAACTTGCAACAGATACCCGGGGTCTGGACTGACTGCGCTTAGTGCGGTGATTAAATTATTGTGGGAAACAGACACAACAAAGCAAATTAAAATTCAAACAGAAAGTATGTAACAAATATTCAATAGTAAAATAGTGAAATCTCATTTGAGGATAATGCAATAGATGAAATAAAAAACTGAATGTGTGCATCTAAAAATGGAAGGTTAACAGAAAAACGCTTTTGAAAGTTTTTCGTAACTGCTAATTTTCCTGTTTGTACATCATTTTATAATGAGAGAAATGTTTTCGCAAAAATTAATGTATTCCCACTTTAAAATGCTTCAACAATCTTTGTACCAAACAAAATATTTTTCTGAAACATTACCATTCAGGAAGTTATCGATTCACTGTGTACTGCTACACAGCTGAACCCATTCGGCTCCGAGATATTACCTCATCTGCCCCTTATTCTGTTCTTCTATTTTCAGACTTCAGCTGCTGAACCAGTAGAGTTACAAGGATCGGTCTAGTTTACAAACCTTCCACCAGGGGCACAACAACCGGACAATGTCGGGGACACCTCGGTCTAATAAACCAAATGCTGTTGGCAAAGGTGCAGGTAATTATCAGATACAGAATAAAAATGAATTATGAATACGTCACTTAAAATTCCGAAATGTATACATTGTAACACCTATCCACAATGAAACTCTCTTATCATTCACGGAAAAAATTCATTCAAATGTGAGCTAAACGACGCTCATTCATCAGACATACAACAACAAAGCAGTGGTGTAGCCAGACCTCTGCCACAGGTGGGGCAATAGGTGGGGCAGTACTTTTTGAGGGGGAGAAAGATACATTTAACCAATTTTATTGACATTTATCGACCTTTTTTTAAATAAAATTAACATGACTCCCACAATGGTCATTTTCATCATCACTAAACATGTTAAATTGAACATGAAGTGCATGAAATTTAGCTACATGTTGTATTCTCGTGTCATTTCAAGGCATCAGATATTTTGCTACTAATTTCAAGGTATTTAATATATCCCAGATATATTTACTTAACTGAATGCCACCAAACATTGAATCTAGTTGATTGAATTCTTAGATGAAGAAAACCCAATAGAAAAAAAATCATAAAAGTGACATTTTTATCAAATAGGAATTCAGTGTTGGCAAAGAAAATATTCTTTCAGTCTTGAATAAGAAACAGAAACGTTATAATTTTCATCACATAGCAATAATCATCTTAGCAATTTAATCATATTAGAACAGAAAAA
Organism: Platynereis dumerilii; assembly: GCA_026936325.1. Taxonomy (NCBI): domain Eukaryota; kingdom Metazoa; phylum Annelida; class Polychaeta; order Phyllodocida; family Nereididae; genus Platynereis; species Platynereis dumerilii. The sequence goes on along the minus strand of JAPTHN010000035.1, from coordinate 3,472,925 downwards.
TAGTATTTTTCATCAGACTGCCTATAAACTACAATGTATTCATAGATACACTGTATAATTATATATATTATATATATAAAGGAATGTAATGAACGTCATATTAAATAATGAAAACTGTATTGATCCTTTATTAGAACAAAGCTGTGTAATAACAAAAGAAACACTAAATTTCACATATAATTATTGCTGAATGGAATGTTGCAATATCAGTCTCTGATATAAGTTAATGAAGCATGATCCTTCTGTTGCTATGACTGTTAGCAAATATGTCAACAAACTTGTCCAAATCAAATGAATTTGACCTTTGTCATTCAATATGGATGACTCCTAAGTTTCAGAGCCTCTCATCTGCCATTGAATTTCTCACAAAGCCTTTAGCCTCTCATGACTGAGAAGCTTCACTCACAAGAAGCACTGGACACTGCAATTTTACAGAGCTTGTAGGCTTATAGTGTTCATGTTGTTTCGAGGCCCTGCATTTTTTGACCCCCTAAATAATTAGTTCGGCATTTGAAACACTATTTGGCAGAGGGCATCCTAATGAGAATAGTAAAACTAAACTGTAAATTTGAATTTTGAGTTAGCTTAATTGATTGAGTGAAATGGTTGCACAATTCCATTCAGTCAAGATAGTTTGATGTTTGCAAGTTATAACAACATAAAGATTATCATAACTCAAAATGGCAAGCTATCATGGCTCAAACAAATTGTGCAACCATCTCACTCAACCACTTGAGCTAACTCAAAATTTCAAAATTTACTGGTAGGTCATGCACTGGACATTTCAAGGTAATTTTATTTTTTTGCTTCAGAGTCAGAGGGGGGGCAAGAGGGGGGGCCAGAGTAGCCACAGGTGGTGCAATTGCCCCACCTTGCTCCCCTCTGGCTGCGCCACTGCAACAAAGTTCCTCGTAAAATGTTGATTTATAAAATCCATACTTGATGAATGAATCCCATGTTAAAACTGTCCTTGAATAATCAGGGAAATTTTGCAATGGCCACGGTAAGTTAGGGGCCGACCAGATGATCTTTGTGCGGGGGGGGGGAGCTATGGCTTTTTAGTAAAAAAATAAAGGTTGGTTTCCTACTTGACACTGAAAAAAAAGTTTGCCTGTTCAGCACATGAGAAAACAAAGTTTGTTTCCACCTGTAGCTAGGGTACCGGGCAAAAACATTTGTTAATCGACGCATTGTGGTGAAAAAAAAAGAGTTTATCTCGAGAGTAAAAGCCACAGACTCCCCCCCCCCCAACTGTCTTCTGGTCAGCCCCTTATTGACTGCACACGCTCAGTGGGTCTAAGCATGCCCAGTGGTAGCCTAGTAGGGGAGAGTTGGGCCAGTTGAACTGGCTGGCCCGTTGAACCACCCTTGATTTTTCACCAGGCACGGGAACATAGGGGAGAGCGGGGCCAGTTTAACCAAATTTCAGAAATTGCTCTCCTGTATGCATACTTTCACAGCTTTCAAGGAAAACCAAGATGAAAAAGGCAGTTTGAAAAGTGGTCTAAACATCCCAACTTTAGGTTTTTGCGAATATTTCACCAGGGCCGACATATGAGCCTCCAAAAAATAAAAATAAATTGGTTCAACTGGCCCCACCAGTCAGCGATTAAAATTTAATAATACGTTTTTCTATTTATTTCAATCCATTATTATGAGCTTATTAGAAAAACAGTTTTGCTGAAGAGCACCTCTCATTTTAGATGTATTTTGTTTAAAAAATGATTTAAAAAAATGTTGATAAACTGCCATAAACTCCTGTGGTTAAACTGGCCCCACTGTGACTTCAATGTATCTATATATAGCCTGGCTGTACCCTTGTTGTGGGACACCATTTTAAGGAGATAGGTTTCCATCTATACAAAACCCATTATCTTATAACGATATGACATCCCTGTTGACCAAGTAATTTTAATGCTGTGAAAGCTCCAATCTCAAAGTGACAAACTACTTTTTATATGCAAAAAACGAAAAAAATGTGACAATTTTGTTACCATGTATCTCAGAGCCAACAGATCTACATGGAAAAACCTAGCCTAATCATACCCTTAATTCATGGATGCTTTACGCTACTCCTCCCAAACTTCAATGCCCACAACTAAAAATTTGCAAGCAACATTATTTCACGTCTTACAACAGTCATAAGTGGATGTGCTTTCTCAAACTGTTCATACTCTATTAGTGCACTTATTAGTTTTTTTATGCACGACTATTAACATGATCACTCTTCTCTAATGTAGTCATAATTGTTCTATTTTCCCTGGACCCCAATGGAGGGAAGGAGCCAGGGAGGGGCCACTGTTTTGAAACACTGGCCCTTCTCTGTGGTAAACAGTCAATTCCTTGCCTTGTTAGTTCTGTTAAATCTTTCCTATTTCATCTCACTGTTTTATCTCAAGGTCTCGCTCCTGCATGCTATGTTTCTCAAGTCATCACATACCTATTCCTCACTCTCTCTCTCACTTCCATTCTTACTCTAACCATGTGCATTATCATGGGTACTACGCTAGTAAGGCCTAACACAAGGTTGTATGTAAGTTCCCATGCCTGCTGCACCCGGTGAAAAATCAAGGGTGGTTCAACTGGCCTGCCGGTTCAACTGGACCCACTCTCCCCTACATACAACCTTGTTTTAGACCTTATTAGGCTAGTCTTTTTCATGTGGATCTTTTGGCTCTGAGACACGTGGTTACGAAAGAATCACTCTTTTTTCGTTTTTTGCATAAAAATTGTAGTTTGTCACATTGAGATTGGAGCTTTCATAGCATCTAAATTACTCAGCCTGCAGGGATGTCATGTCATCATAAGATAATGTGTTATATGTAGATGGATATACACTTCCTTAAAATGGTGTCCCACAACAAGGGTAGAGCCAGGCTATATATAGATGCATGGAGGTCACAGTGGGGTCAGTTGAATCGAAGGAGTTTATGACAGTTCAGTATTATTATTTTTTAATAAATTTTTTAATAAAATACATTTTACAATGCGATGTACTATTCAGTAAGACTGTTTTTCCTAGTTCCTAGTGGTCAATTGCAATAGATTAAAATACATTAAATAATCAACTGGTCCAACTGGCCCCAGGCTGGTTTTTTAAGACAGCAATTTGTTAGACGTGTCAAATTTAGTATACACATGCTATGATCCTAGCTGAACTTGTTAGCAAAAATTAAGGACTTTAGCCCCACACTTCACCCATCATCCTTACCATGGTTCAACTGGCCGAAAGGATGGTTCAACTGGCCCGAGGGTGGGGCCAGTTGAACCAATTTTTTAATTTTTTTTTTAGGCTCGTATATTGGCTGTGGTAAGATATGCACCAAAACCTATAGTTGGGATGTTTAGACAACTTTTTAAACTACATTTTCCATTTTTGTTCTACTTGAAAGCTGTAAAGGTATGCACACTCTTTCTTAAATTTAATTAACCCCTAGCCTCCCTCCCTCAACTTTTGATAAAAAAGTAAGTTCTAAGGGGCGACCATTAGAAATAGATAGATAGATAGATAGATATTCTTTTTATTTCAACCATACACAAGTTTGATACAGAAATATTAAATAAAAAAGTTTAAAGAGTAACAGTTACAGTTTTTAGAGAAAAAGTATAATAAGCATGAGATTAGGATAGGTCAGGAGGGCCTCACTAAGCCTTTTGAAAAGGCGCTGACATGAGGACCCCCCTAAGCATTAGACAATTAAATTAAGTCACAGATTAAATTCAAACGAGCCACCGCAGGGTTTTTTCAACAAAAAAATAAAAAGAGTATCTGAATGGAGAAGTGCAGATGAGATGATGAGCGAAGAGAATTGCAATTTGCAAATGATGTGTGAGCAGTGATGCGACTAACGCGTTAGTAACGGATTGCGTTATGTAATATTATTACTCAGGTAGGTAACTGAGTAATATAACTCGTTACACACAAAACCAAAGTAATAATATTACACTAATGCCTAGTTCACACGAGAGTGGTTAAGTGACGGCGAAGTTGTAGAGGTGCCAGGAACTTCAGATTCGCCAACTTTCGGCGTTTCAAGTCTTTTTTGGACAATTATATAATCAATTAGAGGTTCTAAATCGTCGTTGATGGTTCCTATTACGACGAGGCACTAGTTTTCTACGCCGAATCGCTCGTAATTACGGACGAGGCAAGAAGAGACTTGTGTCGGCGAGTTGTCAGGAGCCTCGTCGCAGTTCCATTGCTTCAATGTTAAACTAGATTCGCCCAAGGAGTCTCTTGGTTCGCCCAATCTGCCTCTAACTTCGCCCTAGCATCCTCTTACTTCGTCCTAATCTTCAATTACACCCAAGCAAATACATTTTACGGTGAAGCAAGTACCTGTTTCGGCGTTTAAACAGCCTGTTTGCGTCGGCGAGTTGTTCTCTTTTTTCGCCGAAGTTCCATTGACTCAATGATAAGTAGCCTCGCCCAACCTGCCTCTAACTTCGCCCAACCTGTCTCTAACTTCGCCCAAGCTGTCTCTAACTTCGCCCAATCATTTTGGGGGTCTTTCTGGTCTTTTGCATCGTGGCTTCTTCCTTCGTAAAGATTCAACCGGTTGAATCTTTCGTGAAGCAAGTTCTTGCTTCACTAACCTGTCACGTGACTTCTAGGAACTTTTGGCGAGGAAGTTTAAGAAGCGCCGTAGACGAAAATATCGTCGCCAAATTGTTGAATGTAGCTTAAGAACCTCCCACTTTCCTGGAAAAGCAAGAAGCGCCGCAACAGGAACCCTCTGTTACGTCTCCATGAGAACTAGGCATTACTTGCATGGAAATGCTCCGTTACTTCTGCGTTACTTCATTGACTTGTCAACAGCCTATTTACAGATATCCCACATGTTAATTCGCAGCCACATTTTGTCAACACTTCAGTTGACTGCTTATATCTGACATCTGTTATTATTTGCTTTTTGATGAGGTAGTGAGCTGTCTCATGACTTAGACAATGTCTTCGTATTAAAATGGATATTATATTCAAGTGTAGAGATAGCAGAAACTTAGTAAAAGAGAAATGCCTGCTGCCCCTCAGTTGTTCATACTGATTGCAGTACTGGTGGCTCCATCTATAATCAAATGTGGCATTGGATGTAGAGGATATGGAGGTAGAGGACAGGAAGGTAAATGGGGCTAAAGTAAGAGGGGTGAGGGAGCAAGGATGTAATAGGGAGGGAAAAGAGCGGGGAGTTCAGTTTTAAAAATTCTATCAGGTAATTCTGGTGTTTTTTATTATTTCATAAATCCACTTGGACCAGGCCCAATTCTCATCATTCGGCCCATCATATGAACTAAATGCGACACAATAACTAAAGTAATAAGTAATATATAATAGGTAATATTATTACCTTTTATCAATTTTAAAGTAGTATGTAACGGATCATATTACTTTTTTAAAAAGTAATATGTAATATGTAACTAGTTACTATGACTGAGTAACGAGCACAACACTGTGTGTGAGGAGGGGAGGGGGGGGGTATATGGGGAGAAAAAAAAAAGGGGGGGACGGAAGTTGATAAGGAGAGGGTTAAATAGCTTTTTAAAAAATTGCAAACCTATTGGCGATTACAGATGTAACAGCCACTTATAGAACATTCCTCTTGGTATTTATTTAACAGATAATTTTTTACATAAAGTTTAAAACCTAATTCACTGTGAGTAGCTGTCTTTTCCAAGATGTTGTCTGGTGTGTCATTAAGAACTTGTGGTAGTTTAAATCTGATACAATTTTCTGCAAATTTATGTTTCACTCTATTTGTTAAGAAGGAATTATTTCTTGTTAGTCTTTGATGAGTATCACGCTGTCTTATGATCTGCAAAGTTGAGAAATATTGAGGGAGTCTATTGTTGGTGAATCTGTTATAACATCTAAGTAATTTGGAGTAATATAAATCAGGTATTGTTAAAATGCGAAGTTTCTTGAATAATGGCTGGGTATGTGCATTGTACTTGGAGTTGGTGATAATTCTTATTGCCTTCTTTTGAAGTTATGTAATCCTTTTAGATTGAGTGACCCAACCCCAACAGAGTATTCCATATTGCATATGAGGATTAACGAGTGAATTGTATATGAGTTTAAAAATTTCCGATGGTAGTGTTTTTTCCAGGTGACACAGTACTCCAAGAACTTTTGATATTTTTGATGATATCTTTTCAATGTGTTCAGCCCATTTTAAATGCCTGTCAATAGTAACTCCCGGTAAATTAAAATTGTCAACATACTCAATGTGTTTGTTATTTAATGATATGGGTGGTGGATCTATTAATTTGTTTCGTGTGGAGAATAGGATGCATTTCGTTTTAGTTTCATTCAGTGATAGAGCATTTAGCCTAAGCCAGTTTATGTATTTATTTAATTCACTATTAATTGTTTCTATTGATGGGTCAATTGAGGCTTGAGAAAGTGAGAAAGAGACAAAGAGAGTTGTGTCATCGGCATAGGTGATGGTATTGAAGAGATTACTGGCTGAAGCTATGTCATTTATGTATATTATGAACAAAAGGGGTCCCAAGATGGAATCCTGTGGAACGCCTGTACGGATACTAATTCAGAGGTGGGCCTGGTGGCCCCACCTCTGTTTGTTTTTCCCCTCATCGTCAAAATGGTCATTTTGGAGGATCAAACTTTGGTGAAGTTTTTAGGTTTTTTGGGGCCAATTTAACAATTACAAATTGTCGGCTTTGGCCTTTTATCTCATTCAGCATTACATGTGGGTACTCACGATTTTGTCCTTGCTTGTTAACTTCACAATTCTTGCTTTGTTCACCTTCAGTTTCCTTAATTGCCATTGAGAAATAGGTAGTACATGGGGTGAATCAGGCAGGTGTCACAGCTGATTGCACTTTAAAATGTAGCTTTGATTAGCCATAGGGCTATATACATATATCTATACCTTCACAAGCCATTAACATGTAATTCTGTCTGGTTAAGGGATTCAAATCAATTGATATAAATTAAAACTCTTTCTCTATATTATTTTATACATCTATTATTTATTGGTTTGTTAATTTGTGTGTAATTCAATTGAATTGTCAGCTGAATTGTGAACCATGCAGGCAGTTTGTAAGTGACACTTGAAGTGCAATCAAGTCATTCAGCCTGATCAGTGCTGATGGCACTTTGAAATGGCTTGCAATCTTTGATCTGGGTCCTTGATTAAAGGCAAGTTCAGACAGACTGAGGAGTCCACAACCTCTGCCGTCAAACAATAATTCTTTCTGTCCAAATTGCCTGTTCTCAACTATTTAAATAATATTTAGGATCTATCTTTGCTGTCTATCTTGCTATCTATATATCTGTCCATCTTCCTTTCTATTTATCTTTCTTTGTCTCGGGTTGCTTGTAAATTTTTGGAAAATACAATGGCTTTAGTTGCATGTATCACAAACTGTGGTTTGGATTTGTCAAATATGGAGTGCATTGTCAATTGTCAAAGAAACTTATTAAAATGCTGATCGTTCACCGTCAGCTTGTGATTTTCATCAATGTTAATCTTGTGAAGTCCAATAGTTTTCAAGAGACAGTTTTTTTGTTTGGCTTTATTTTTTGGTCGTTCCAGCAGCTGTCAAAAGGAGTGGAATGCAATGCTCATTCAAAATAGCTTGTGGCATTTTTACACGTTTCTTGGCATTACAATGCTTTGCATTGCATAGTTCTGCATTGCATTGCATAGCTCTGCATAACCAGTTGCGCATCCACCACGTTTTGTGCTTATGTGTCCAAACGCAGCCGTATGTGCTCAATGGAAAGGTGTTTAATTAATAAGTGCCATCCAAGTTGAAGGCCCACCTCCTTTCATTCCGCTTCGCGGTGTGAGTTCTAGTTTGAGAAGATTTTACATCATTAATTTCTACATACTGTTTACGTTTTGACAGATAACTTTCGAGCAAAGAGAGAGATTTATTTTTTACCTTCAGTGAACGAAGTTCGAAGAAGGTATTGTAATCACTTGGGTAAAAATGTTGTCCGTCCGCCGGGCGGGGGGGCGGGCGGGTGGTCGGTCGGGCGGGCGGGCGGTCGGGGGGCGGGCGGATAGATCGTTTCCGGGCCAGCACTCGGCCTCTATTGAGTGTACATGGATGAAATTTGGTACACATATAGCCTGTATGGTGTAGTTGTGCCTTTTGATGGTCTAATTGACAGATATTCAATACCTTTTGAAATAATTGAGAAAATATAAAAATTATTTTTGTTCGTTTCCGGGCCAAATCTCAGTCACTATTGCATGTGCACTTATGAAATTTGGTACAGATGTGGCCTATATGGTCTAGTTGTGCCTTTTGATGGTCTCATTGATGGATATTCTATACTTTTTGCAAAAATTTGGAAAATAGAAAAATATGTATTTTTTTAGTTTTTTGGGCTGAGACTCGGTCACTATTGCATGTAAATGGATAAGGTTTGGTACACACATGGCCTATAACGTCTAGTTGTGCCATTTGAAAGGTCTGGTGGAAAATATTAAATGCTATTTGAAATATTGAAAAAAAAGAGAAAAAAAATATTTTTTGTTTCTGGCCCAAGACTTTGTCACTATTGCATGCACAAGGATAAAGTTTGGTAAACAATTGGCTTTTATGGTCTAGTTGTGCCTTTTTCATGGTCAGACTGATACATATTCTATAATTTTTGTAATATTGAGAAAAAATATCAAAAATAGTTATTTTCTTATAGGAGCCAAAACGTGCCCACTATTGCATATACAGCAATGCCATTTCCTACTCGTATCACCTATAAAATGTAGCAGTGCTTTTTGACTTGTATTTAACACTTTTTGAATAATTGGAAAAAAATTGGTGCATGCATCAAACCGTACCATAATATAAGTAAATTAGTATAATAAAACCTTTCCCTGCTTTTACAAACCCTAGCAAGCACACAGGTAGATCGCATGGCAGCAGGCAAATAACAGATAATAGAATGCCATTACTCGACCACTGTTGCATACCTATAATATACGGAATTTGGTAAACACACCAATTTTATGATGTAATTGTAAACTTCTAAATGTGTTATTCGCTGAAGGTTTGCTGCTGCGCAGCCTATGTTTATACCATAAAAATAAAGTTTTTTTAAACAAGATTTGATGATTAATAGTGTCAAATACCTTGGTAATATCTATAAAGAGTGCAAGTGGAAATTTGTCATTATCTAATTTACTAATTACTCTATCTACTAGTTCAAGGACAGCATGCTCAGTTGAGTGTGACTCTCGAAATCCATATTGATTATTGCTGTACAATTTATTTTCATGAAAATAAGAATGCAATTGATGGAATATTATCTTTTCAAACACTTTTGAGATTGAAGATAAGATAGAGATTGGACGATAGTTCGTTATTAAGTGTTTGTCATCTTTCTTGTAAATTGGGAATATTTTTGCAATTTTGAGTAGATCAGGAAAAATACCACTATTTAATGACTGATTAATAAGGAACTGCATGGGTTTAATGAGAGGTTGTTTAATCTGTTTAAGTAATGCACTAGATAGTTTGTCAAAACCTGAGCTGGATTTATTTTTAGGGAGTTAATTGCCTTATTCACTTCTATTTCTGTAACAGGATTAAAATTGAAGACCTTTTGAGGGGATTTAATAGGTAGTCTGAGAAATGTTGATTAGCTAAGGGGGGGATAGTTGCAGCTAGAGTTGAACCAATGTTTGCAAAGTAATTATTGAAATTGTTTACTATCTCCTGTTGATCAAATATTTTTCTACCATTAATAAGGAAGTACTCAGGAATGGTCTGCTTGTCTGAACATTTGTTCATTATCTCTTTTATCGTTAGCCAAGTGTTTTTTATATCTGTTTTGAATTGAGTGAACTTATTTTTGTAGTAATCAGATTTAGCTGTTTTAATAAGTTTCTTTAGTATTTTATTGTATGTTTGTAGATTTTCTTTCAACTGTTCATATAAAGGAGAGTTTACTGAAGTAGATTTTAGTTTCCTGTATAACTTGTCTCTGAAAGATATAGACCTAATCAATCCTCTTGTTATCCATTTAGTTTTTTTTGTGCTTTTTCTTATTGAATTTCACTAGTTTTGTAGGAAGAAATTTATTATGGCCACTTTCAATCACTTCTGTAAGAGTTTGATAGTTTTTATTGACATCTGTATTGGGACTTAGTCTGGTAATTATTTCAGAGTTCTGGAGAAAGGAAGCGAGATTAGCTATGGCTGATTCATTATATTGAGTTACTTTTATATACTTGGGTGAATATTTTGCTTTTATTTTAAGGTAGTCTAAACAAATAAAATAAGGTTGATGGTCAGAGATTTTAGAGGCAATGATTCCTGCTGTAGTATGTGAGAAGTCATATGACATTTTACAAAGAAAATTATCACTTAGGGAACCTCGAGTTCTAGAAAATCGGGTGGGGAGAGTAATCTTTGGTATGAAACCGCTGCTTACTATGGAATCAAAATAGTCACTAATAACAGATTTTTCTTTGATCTTAAGAAGATCGATGTTAAAATCTCCTCCAACAAGAACTTCATCTTCCAGACCTTTTAAGCATTGGTTAAATTCTTCAATAAATGCCAAATAATTTTCATTTAATTCTCTTGGTGGTCTGTATACATTGCCAAGTGTTACGTTAGTGTTATCTAATTTCAATATATGTTTGAGTCACTATCAGGTATTTGCAGCACTTGGAATGTGATGTCTTTATGAATGTATATGGCAAGACCTCCATGGGTAGAGCAATGATATGGTTTGGTAACAAGAGTATAATTTTCTATCTGGAGATGGGAAAGATTGTGGTGCTCATTCAACCATGTCTCTTGGATCAATATGGCATCAAACCAGCAACCTGATTGCTTCAAATATTCAACATAGATTCTCAGTTCATCTATTCTAGCATTGAGGCTTTGAATGTTAATACTTAAGCACTTAAATGTTTTACACTTGTTAATTAAAAGTTGGCTGAGCATATCATCATCATAATAGGGCGAAGTTTGAAGCAATGGAGGTTCTTCGTCATCATTGTTAGTTTCATCAATTTCAGTATAATTTTGCAATGAATTTAGAGAAACTCCCCCAAGAGAAGACAACATTATTTCACTTACAGACTTAGCCATATTGGTCCATGAGAGTGGGAAAATTAAACAAATGATCAGAATTTTTCATACACAAATTGTGGGTAGGGCATTGAAATGGTTTTCCTAAGAAGTTTGAATGTAAAGAGAGTGATGAATCAATTGTTCTAAAATGATTTGATGAGGATGAACGAAATTGGTGCAGCATGTAGGTTAACAAGACAATGAAACACTTAGAACAAATACAAAAGCAAATGTGTGGCACAGTGAGGCTGCACTGATCTATGTATGAGAAAGTTGGCATGGGGTAAGTTATCATCAATGAAAAAGAAGAAGAAAATCATTAATCATGTCATAGTCAGGAGAAGCTTCGCACTCTTTAAGAATTAGATGGCAATTCAAGTCAATCAGTTTTTCTTTGTGGTGGCTTTGTCATACATAGGAACAGCTGTTTTATGAAACAATCCATTCACACATAAGGTTAATTGATTATGTTGTGGTGCCAACAGAAAACAGTCCATGTTATAACAAACAGATCAATTAAGCCATAGTTTCACGCTTCAGTGTTGTTTGAACAAAATTGTCCCAAACTAAAACAAAAAAAACTGAATTTCCCTCGCCAAATCTGGCATGCAGGAATGCTTTCCTACATGGGTTCAGTGTAAGAATACACACATTTGGTGTGCTTGAAAGCATAATTAGAAGCTAATACCATATTTCTTGTGTCAAATATTGTCAATCTCACTGATACAAGTGACAGAGAGAAGTCTCTCGCAGTCACAATTTCTTGGCATTCTTGGTTTCAGTGTTACCTGCCCCAAGAAGCTGAACTTTCAGTTTCCATGGCAACCACAAAATGACTTAGAAATGTCCAAATTGTCAAAAATTCATAGTGATAGATTGAAAATAAGTACCCATATGAAAAAAAGCCTCGAACTTTCTGAACGCCCCTCGTATATCAAATGTCATTGTCAGTGACTGATCCATGTTACAAGATATGTGTTATATTCAAATCTTAGATATCCCAGAAAGAACAAACATTTATATTATAACATGTTCAGATCACATCACATGAATATCTACATATATCTCAAATTAAGTATTATGCCATTTATGGCATATTAGAAAAGCAAATAAATTTGACAAAATACTAAGTTACGAGAGTTATTACATCATACACCAGCTTATAATCAAACAGGCAGGACAAAGGATCAATAAAATATCATCAAGCATGGACAAAGACAATTATTGAAAGCTACATCATATTGAAAATTAGACATTCGTACATTGTATAGACGTGTAGGTAGAAAGAACAAAGAAAAACAAACAAGGGTAGTTAAATAAACAATGTCTGATAATGAGAATTTAAAGAGTGTCAAACTGGAGTATTCATTTGAAAATGTTTTTTAGCTTTGTTACTTCTTGAGTTGTTCAAGGGCTCCTTCTGCACATTCTCTAAATATTTCAAATCTACGAGGTCCCAAATGTTCTCCAAGCCAGCGACTGACGATAACAATAGTATTGCTGGTGTTTTCATCCTGCAGGCGTTTCAAGAGGGTGGCGCCACTGCCATGCTCACAATCATCACGGAGGATTTCTTCAGGTTATGCGAACGACCAACACGATATGCGTACATAGTATGACTGGCTCAAGCATACAGTCGATCACGAAGCAGAGCAGCAAGGACCTTTGGTATCTCTGATTCTTTGGATATTCGGGCAGCATGGCCTATGAATACATTTCCATTGATGTTTTTATGTTGAGTGTGAACAATCGGGATGCTTTCATCATCATCATCTGTATCATCAGGATCAATGGTTCGGTCTTCATCTTTTGCTGTGTGGACTTTTCCATTTATGATCAGCTTATCTATTGACCATTTCACGATATTTGCTTTATCTTTTTCTGCCTCCTTATACATGGGCCACAAGCGTTTCCTTCTTTCCTGCACCTCAGGTGGAAATTGCTCTTGTACAGACAAATCATTTTGACCTTGGAGGTTTTGCACATGTTTAAAAATGTCATCTTTCACTGCTGAGGATGTGAATTTTACCACAATGGGTCGGGGGCCTTTTGGATTCTTGTCACCAGTTCTGTGAGCTCTATCAATCATGGCATCATTGGCATCTGTCATTTTTAACTTGTCAGTCATAAATTCTACAACTTTCTCTTTAGTGTCATCCCAAGACTCTTTTTCATCTTCAGGAACACCTCGGATAACAATGTTGTCACGCATCATTCGGCATCTGAGATCAGTCAAAGCATCTTCTTGGGAATTTATCTTTGTTTTGAATTGGGCTATCATTCCCTCAGACAGACGTTTTTCTGTCTTGGATAGTTTGTTTTTTAGCTCTGTATTTTCATCCATTAAGTGGGCCACGCTTCTTTTTAGGTCATCTACTGTGCTATTGACAAACTTCAGAAAAGTGTGTAACAGTTTGTTGTAGTTTCCATCAGGAACTTCAAGGATATCATTGAGATTAATGAGCTCACCTTGATTTTCTGCTATTGTCTTTGGTAGCAGTTCACAGTTTTCAGGTAATATCAAATAGGTCAGGCAATGAAGAAAATGTAAATCCTCAAAAAGTCATAAAAGGACATAGAAATCCGTTTATAAAGTAGTAAGAATGATTTCCTGGTGCTTTCAAATATCTCCTGAGCATAAAATAACTTCAGAGAAAAATATCATTCCTGTACAGAAGTCCAAAACCCCAAGTGCCTGTTGCAAGTATGTCTATGTTCTCATTGTTGTTCACACATGTCTATAGACTGTTAATGTAGCTCAATTATGTCACAGGACACTGAGGTTACATTAACAACATTCACATGGAAATTTTTTGGTGGTCTTGCTACGTATGCCGATTTGAAATGTAAAATTCTAAAACTTTATTGAAAATGCTTGTTATCTAATTAGTTACATCATCAAAAACATCAACAACTGGGTGTGGTAGCTATTTTTTTTATTACCAATGAAGCTGCCAACTTGCATCCATCCTTTTATCGTGTTACATTAGCAAAATGTCTCTATGCAAAATGTGTTAACGAACACATGATTACGTAGCTATAGAATTTGTTCTCACCTGAAAGCCAGTTCTTATTCAAACATGACATCCAAAATTGCTCATGTTGCACTGGAGTTCTGGGGTAAAATATGATTTTGAGTACTAAATTGTGAAATTTTAGATTATGAACTTTTGTAATAAAGTACGGTTATCGAGGATTAACTGGCTTACTTATAATATATGTGAAAGTGCTTACTTATAATATATGTGATAGTGACATGCAATGAAAGTATTGCATTGGTATTTCTAAGGAACAGGGTTGTGATTATCAATATATGAAGATTTTAGTAAAATTAATCACACTTGCCACTGTGAATTGTAATGGCTAGCATTTACCCGTGATTAAATAGCAGTAAGATAGGCATGTACCGGTCTGCAGATGTGTGTCAGATAGGAGGATGAAGTTATTTGATTATGGGGCTGGCACCTGAATGGTGTCATTGAAGGAAAGAGGAGACAGAAATGGCATGCTAGTTAAGACAGCATTTTATTATTGGTAGATGTAATATGAGGGTTAGCCTAATAAAGAGTTGAGGTTTCTCTGAAAGTTATTTTGAATGGCATACAATTTGACACATCATAATGACATATTGAAGTTTTTCAGGATAAGGGAACTTAGCTCGCTACTAAGACACGAAGGCCACTTATGCTTGGTGGAGGTTCCTTAGAGGGATTACAGAACTGTTTTTCTCAGCTTTTATATAATTTCAATGCAAAGTTTCTGTGTTTGTCGTAATATTGAGATTAAATATAAATATCCTGATGTGTGAAATAAACAAAGACCAGATTGTGTGCAAGCATAGACTGTGCTTGAGCAAACCCAAAATGCAATATGACAAGGTTTACATGCAATACAGCAAATATGAGCATTTAAACCCTCGGCAAAGCTTTTAATTACGTACACAAAAATCAAACTTAATCGATCCATATAAGACCATAAAATATGCATTGTTAAACCGAGGCCTTCTGTTAACACCATGAATTTGGTGTATGCATCCTCCTTCTTCAAACATGTACATTAACATAAATATTGTGGAATGGATATTTCTAACATTTGTCAGTGGGGCCTGGTACATGTATGTGCAGTTGTGTATTATTAAAAGTTTTACTAAAAAATTTTTACTAAAAAAAAAAGTAGGGGAGACTCAGGTAAGTTGTGTCGTTTTTGCCTTGTGGTGATTT
The DNA here is from genome assembly GCA_026936325.1 of Platynereis dumerilii. Lineage (NCBI taxonomy): Eukaryota > Metazoa > Annelida > Polychaeta > Phyllodocida > Nereididae > Platynereis > Platynereis dumerilii. The sequence goes on along the minus strand of JAPTHN010000035.1, from coordinate 3,457,647 downwards.
TTCTAAATAAAAACTTACTTTGTGAAGCAATTAAAACAATGGGACCACAACAATTAGGGAGATAATGGCGGACTTTCACAAAGAGTTCTAGGCTGCACATCTGAACCCTGTGTTGCTGTAAGGTTTATCACTGGATTAGCCAGGTTGGTTGATCCCCTTTTTTTAAACTTACATTGTATTTTGCCTTTTTTTTCACATATTTTAATCATTCATGTAATATTTGCAGCATATAACTGGTTTGTTATAGTATCTTATATTGACACAATTTATTGGTTGTCTAAATGTATCATATCATGCCACCAGTCACTCCAAAATTTTTTTGGTTTGGGGACAATGTAACTCAAATTACAACTTAAGTGTATATCCGTTAAACATGTTAAATTATAAGTTACATGGGGCAGGAGACATTCATGTTGCTAATTCAGCACTGGCAATTGTAAGTTTTATCTATAAATTTTGAGTACAGAATTTTCACAATCAAAAATGACGTTTTTGTCTGGTGCAGCTGTGACTGAGCCAAGGCCCACACCATTTGAATATAACCATCAATGCAGGCGGGTCTCGAACCTCCAACACTAGCTTCATGTATCAAATTAGGGAATCATCTGTCTGATCTAGTTTCAAATTAACAATGGTTTATAAAAGTTACAACTTGCCCCAGTCTGCCCTAGTGAGAATTAGAGTAAATTCTGGAATGCATGCAGCATTTACAGTACAATTAAATTTTTTTGGTTTTGGAAGATTATCTCATTGATAATGGTATTCAATTCAAACCAAAAATATTGATTTAGAAAATCAAGTAATTATGTTTTGGTCTAGACCCCACCCCGTCATCCAACATCCTTCCAATAAACAGTTTGATTGTACATATCTGAAACTTTGGCATGTATATCAAGGTATTTTCTTACAGAAAAATTGATGGCACATGCTCCATCACATTGTTCCAGCAACAGAACTGTGCAGTCGTGGGTTTGCTGCTGCGCTTCTTGATATGTCAGTTTTATCAAGATTATGTATGTGTTGGTAAAACAATGCAAGTCAGTTGACTGGTGTGTTTCCCTCAGTATGGGCGTGATGAACCAGTGTGAAATGAAATCTGCAAAGTTTGCCAAACAAAGGATTTTCACCCTAGGCATTCTCACTTCTGTAATCCTTCTAAGGAGACATTCTAAGTATACTTCATGCTCTGCAAGTGGATGGAATTAACATAAGTACCCATAAGTACTTATGTTTGGCTGTTGTTAGAGTTTTTTCAGTTAAGGACCAGGAACTATACACTTAGACCTCAGAGGACCAATTAGTTGTTGATACAGATTAGTGGACCATGCATGGCTTAAGTAGTGATAACGAGTAACTGAAAATATCAAACAATTAAGTTGCACTTGATGCTTTGAATGAGATGCCTTAAGCTTATATATATATATAATACAGATATGGCATGATATGGGAGCTATATGAAAATTTATTTGCACGAGGAAATTCATATTGAATGAGGGGATTGAGGGCGCAGCCCGACTTCAATATGAATTTACGAGTGCAAATAAATTTTCATATTGCGCGATGATAAGTGCCGTATTTGTTTAATCACACGACCACTATGCTTCCAATATAACGTACTATTCTGAAAAAAAATTTCGAAAAAAAAAAAGTTTTTTTTAATTGGTCAAAAAAATAAAAATTTGGAAATAAAATGTTTGGAATTTTTTTTTTTTTCAATAAAAAGTCATATTGCACTCTAACCATGCAATATGGAAAAATCTGGGAAAAAAAAGGAAAAAATCTCATATTGCCCTCGAACCATGCAATATGAGTTTTTATGATGTCGTCATGTGACTGATTTTGGCCAATCAGCATCGTTCTAGCATAGTGCTCATGTAAAAAATATAATTATGCTGTGTGCATAAAATCATTTTACATGAACCGGCTTTGTTTCACAATTTGGTATTGGCATAACATTTACTGGGACATAAGCCTATCAAATGATTTTATTTGAAACAATTTTGTATGCCACAAACATTAAAATTAGTGTAGATAGTTTATTATAAATGTACATCTGGGCCCTTCAACTCAATGTAATTCCATCCATGGTGTTTTTAACAACTTAATGGTTATTTGATGAATTTACTCCTAGAGGGCCGCCATTTTATTTCGAGTTCCTTTGAAAATAACTTGTTGCACAGCTTTTGTGGGCAGTCTTGAAATAAATAATTTCTGGTGGGGTTTTTTCTTAACAAAGTGTTGCTTGATTTTGGAATGAATATTTGATGACTTTCCATGATCAAAATAGATAATAAGTACTGCGGCCATTACCGTGAAATAAATAATTTCCTCCCGAGGAAGACTCCAACCTCGCCCCCCCCCCCTGGAAATTAAGTGGTCGCCACCTTAATTGAATTTAGCCTACATACATAGAACAACAATTGTATCCTTCGTCTTCTGTTACTCAGAAATGCGCTAGTTTCAATAACTAGAGGGGCAAAATGTACCAAGCAAATTAATTATGCATCGTCAACAAAAATAGCCTGCCAGCAGACGCAAACTTGAAATTTGGTACAGCCTACTTGTCCACCAACCCAACCCCCCCCCCCCCTCCAACAATGAGATGGAAATAACACTTTGAAAAAAAATTTTGGGCAGTGCAGGCCAGTAAATGCCAAAATGACGTCTCGTTGGCCAGTGAAAGCTTCCCCACTAGACTACCCTATCTGGATCTGCCACTGGTTAGCTACATTGACAAGATATTGCAAACAAGATTATGCATTTCTGAAAGTTTGTTGTTATTCACAGCATTGAATTATTCAAACTTACTTAAATTCAATCCTATTGTTTGTTTGTTGTTCGCTGTTTCTCTAAAACCCTATTGTTCCTCAGCAATTGGTCTGGTTTGGTGGTAGGCCTATTAGCTCTGTTTGAGTCACTTAAGGTGGTCTTAAGTCCATGGTCTATGGTCTAGTCCTTAACTGAAAAAACTCTAGTGGATTCTTAGGTGCCTTACAGTTGTCATAAGTAGCCAAATGTGCTGTAAGGACCCATTTAAGGGGCCATGGCTACTAGTGTTAGTACCTAAGTAGCTCATAAGTGGGTGTTTCATGTCTTAGTAACCACCTTAGTTCCCTTATCCTGAAAAACTTCATTAGAGAGAATTAGTACTGAGTTTAGGGATAGGCCTAACGTGATATGAATTGTAAAAAGATGAGAAGTTGTCAAGAGGAAATCTGCTCTCTGTTGGCTTGGCCCTTTAGAAACGTAATTGCACTTGAGTATGACACTTCAAATGTGACACCTCAATGCCAATCAGGCAATGTTGCCCAATGAAGTTGAAAAGCAATTAGGACTTGAAATGACACAGACTGCAGGACCAGTGCTATACACTGAGTATGCATAGGCCCATAATGGAAGCGTTGGATCAAAAAAAAATAAAATGGCGGCAATGGGCTCTCTGGAAAACGTACCGTTGGGTTCACATAAAAGGCAGAGGACGGATAGGGGTAAATTTGATGTTAATTGATAGAAAAAAGTGTTATGCATCTGCAAGGGCATGTGTAAAGTTGGGATAGAGAAGGATAGGTTCAGAAATTATTATTATTATTAAGAATTTACCTATGGTAAATTCTATTTGTTTTTGCTATTATTTTTATTATTATTATTATTATTATTTTTTCAAAATGGACTTACGTCTTTGTAAGTGTTTTCAGTCGATAGGTCAGTGGTTGGGTATTACGTAATTGAGTGATTCAATGTCATTTTCACAGTTGTCGTTTTCACAGAGCCGTTCAAAGTCGAAAATGAGTAAACTTTAAAGTGCTATAACTCAAAAAGTATTTGAGATAATTGGTCAACAGTCAAAATCCTCCGATAAAAAGTTATTGGCAATGTTTTGGTGAAAGTGATATGAGAGTTGGTCTAACGGGTAAGGGGCTATTGACACATGAGCTGTTTTAAGTTGGCGAATGAGATCTCAAGTTATGTAGCAGATAGGAATATGGTGATGGTGGCAAAAGTTTGCCAGTATCTGGGGCCAGTGTTGACTGTAATATCATTGGGATTGATGCAATATATTTGGAAATATGGCAATTTTCCAAAATCGAGAGTTCAAAATTGAGGTGAAATTGTAAAATCTCAATGAAGGAGTAGTTTGAGGTGATCAAAATGTACAATGAACTACCCTTAACTTTACCCAAAAAGACTATATTGACCAAAAAAGTGGACCAAAAGGTTATATTTGAAGGTGATTTGAGTCATTAAAGTTTAAAAAGTTGAATTTTGCAAAAATTCGGAAAATTATGTTATTTTCCACCAATCCTCTCAAAAGTCTGGTGTCTACAAGTCAATAATATGGTTATCAAAAGCCCCCAATGAAGAATATTTTATGTCTTCAACTAAATTTGTAAAAAAATGTAAAAAATGGTACTTCTCGACACTCCTGACATTTACCATTAATGATTTTTTTTGAGTGGGAAATATCACTCCTACAGCTTACTTTAAATTAAATGACCCCCCTATATCACATACTGGAATCACATGAGCACATTACTTTTTACCTTTGACCTTTTTATCAAGGTCAAATTTGAGGTCAAAGAGGAAATGAAAACAGGTTATTTTCACTGATTATTTTTTTTAACTGGGAAGGAACGTTTCAATTTTCTTGATTTTAACTGACAACGTGGACCAAATACTTGCGGTAAATTGTGTCAAATGGCAAGTCTCTAGCTGCAGTCTGCTTTAAGCAATAAAGGTCAAAAGGTCAAAAAAATGAAGAAATTGTCAGCAAAAAATTAATTTTCACATGATGCAGGTGAGACAATTTCACACTCCAACACTTGGTCGCCACATGAATTAGCATACATTAGCCATATATGGAGAGCTCTTCTGGCCGTTTCAGGTGACGGGGCCAGTGAGCATCAATGACTTTTAAGTGTTCCATAAGAAAGACTATATTGACCAAAAAAGTGGACCAAAAGGTTATATTTGAAGGTGATTTGAGTCATTAAAGTTTAAAAAGTTGAATTTTGCAAAAATTCGGAAAATTATGTTATTTTCCACCAAACCTCTCAAAAGTCTGGTGTCTACAAGTCAATAATATGGTTATCAAAAGCCCCCAATGAAGAATATTTTATGTCTTCAACTAAATTTGTAAAAAAATGTAAAAAATGGTACTTCTCGACACTCCTGACATTTACCATTAATGATTTTTTTTGAGTGGGAAATATCACTCCTACAGCTTACTTTAAATTAAATGACCCCCCTATATCACATACTGGAATCACATGAGCACATTACTTTTTACCTTTGACCTTTTTATCAAGGTCAAATTTGAGGTCAAAGAGGAAATGAAAACAGGTTATTTTCACTGATTATTTTTTTTAACTGGGAAGGAACGTTTCAATTTTCTTGATTTTAACTGACAATGTGGACCAAATACTTGCGGTAAATTGTGTCAAATGGCAAGTCTCTAGCTGCAGTCTGCTTTAAGCAATAAAGGTCAAAAGGTAAAAAAAATGAAGAAATTGTCAGCAAAAAATTAATTTTCACATGATGCAGGTGAGACAATTTCACACTCCAACACTTGGTCGCCGCATGAATTAGCATACATTAGCCATATATGGAGAGCTCTTCTGGCCGTTTCAGGTGACGGGGCCAGTGAGCATCAATGACTTTTAAGTGTTCCATAAGATGGGTCTAATCTTTCCAATAGCATGATGTGTCTGCCCGTCTGTCTGTCCGGCTCTCAACATTCATGTAGAGGCTACTCTGTAGGATGGGTCTAATGTCTTCATTCGCATTTTTCTGTCTGTCTGTCCTTCAACATAATGGGAAGGGGGCATTCTACAGTGATGGACTCAGAGGTTGGAGTGACAGTTAGGAGTCACAGTTAGAGTTGAAGGTTGGAGTCAGAGTCAGGAGTCGCAGTCAGAGTCATGAGGAGTGGTCAGGATTCAAAGTCACAGCCGAAGTCAGGAGTAAGAGTTGGAGTCAGGAGTCTGAGGCTCTGAGCCTGAGTAAATCGGGTGTGGGAGCGTCAAGAGTCACACTTACAGTTGAAGGTTCTTAGGTTCAAAGGATCTTAGTTTTAAAGGTTCAACCGTCTAACGGTTCAGGACTCGACTCAGGACTCGACTCAGGACTCGACTCAAGACTCGACTCCAGACTCGACTCAGGACTCGACTCAGGACTCGACTCAGGACTCGACGGCAGGAGTCGGAGTCAGGACTCTGAGTCAGGCCTCTGAGTCAGGACTCTGAGTCAGGACTCTGGACTCAGGACTCTGGACTCAGGACTCTGAGTCGAGTCCTGAATCAGGCCTCTGAGTCAGGGCTCTGAGTCAGGACTCTCAGTCAGGACTCTGAGTCAGGACTCTGAGTCAGGACTCTGGACTCAGGACTCTGGACTCAGGACTCTGAGTCAGGACTCTGAGTCAGGCCTCTGAGTCAGGACTCTGAGTCAGGACTCTGGACTCAGGACTCTGGACTCAGGACTCTGAGTCAGGACTCTGAGTCAGGCCTCTGAGTCAGGTCTCTGAGTCAGGACTCTCAGTCAGGACTCTCAGTCAGGACTCTCAGTCAGGACTCTGAGTCAGGACTCTGAGTCAGGACTCTGAGTCAGGCCTCTGAGTCAGGACTCTGAGTCAGGACTCTGAGTCAGGACTCTCAGTCAGGACTCTCAGTCAGGACTCTCAGTCAGGACTCTCAGTCAGGACTCTCAGTCAGGACTCTCAGTCAGGACTCTCAGTCAGGACTCTGAGGCCGTGTTGAGTCGAGACAGGAGTCTGAGGAAGGATTTAGCATCAGCAGTTGAAGTCACAAGTCTGAGCCAGAGTCTGAGTCAGTCATCAGAGAAAAGAGTCTGCGTCAGGAGTGACAGTCAGTAGTCTGAATCGGAGATGTGGTCAGGAAGCTGATCGGGATCCAGAGTTGGAGTCGGGGTCAGAGTCGCAGTCATGGTGAGGAAACAGAGTCCACATGTGTTTTCTCAGTCCGTCGGTTGCATCCATCTGTCCATTTGTCTGTCCATTTACAAGCAAAGTTTAGTTGAAAGTAAAGGTAAATTCTTTGTAATTGTCCGTGATGACAATTACCGTCTTCTCTAGTTATTATTATTATTAATGTTACTTATATAGCGCTACAAATTGCAGATATGCATTCAAGTGCGCTTTACAAATTAGATATTAAATGTACTAGAAAATAGGAATGACTTCAATTGTCTTTTGAAAGAAATATAATTGTTAATGCTTCGAATGTCTGTTGGCAAGTTGTTCCACTGCCTTGGACCATACACGCTGAAGGCTCTTCGAGCGAATGTAGCACGTTTCGTGAATGGTTCTACCAGGATGACAGCAGCATTATTGGCTAATCGAGTGTGCCTACTGAAGGTCATAATTTGGATTAGGCGTGATAGATGCTCAGAAGCTGTATTATTTAAACATTTGAATACAATGCAGAGTATCTTAAAATCAATCCTCTGTTTAATTGCAAAGTCCGTAAGGCATCTGTTGAACTGTCATACTTTGATCTCTGCAGAACTACCTTTGCTGCCCAGTTTTGAAACCGTTGAAGCTGTTTGATAGTGATGTCAGGTAATCCGCATAAAATGCTGTTGGCATAGTCTAAGTGGCTCAGAACTAGGGCAGATGCAAGCAGTTTAGCAGTAGAGAGATCAAGAAATTTACGGATCTTTCCAATTTTCCTAATATTCCACACAGCAGTCTTACATTTGGCCTTAATGTGATCTTGAAAGGACAGGGACTCATCAAGAATAACTCCAAGATATTTGAGGGTGTTAGCAGCCAAAACATATTCACTGCCAATACGTAGTTGCTTCACATGTGTTTTTGAAAGCATTTGACGACTTCCAAACACAGCAATCTCAGTCTTACTTGCATTGACTTTAAGAATGTTAGCTGACATCCAGCTGATGATGTTATCCACAGACTTCTCAATTCGATCAACACACTGCAACTGCGCTTCAGGAGTTGAAGGTCTAACCCAATAAACACATAACATTATATCGATGTCATATTAATGTTGTGCCAAACATCGCATTAACATTATTCACAATGTTTTTACGTTGTAACAACATTAAAGTGCAATGTTTGTGCAACATTGTTACAACATTTTGCCTAGGCTGAAGCAATGTTACAGTTAAATATTATATTAATGTTGTACTTCACATAACTTCGAACATTATAATAATGTTAGAAATAATGTTAACATAACATTAAAATGTTAAACTTTTTAATGTTGTAATAACATTACAGTGCGATGTTTGTACAACCTTGTTTTAATGTCTTGCCAAGCTTGAATCAATGTTAAAATAAAATGTTATAATAATGTTGTACCTCACCTAATTTCAAACATTATGATAATGTTATTTATGATATTTATAGAACATTAAAATGTTAAACCTTTTTACATTATATAAACATTAAAATCTAATGTTCATTAAACCCCGTTATAGCATCTTCCTAATATTTAAGTGAATGTTATATTGATGTTTTAGTGATGCCATTATCCAACATTGTACCAATGTTGAAATTTAATGTTCTGGCAACCTTGTTTTAACATATATTAAAGGTTGCAATAATGTTGCATTTTATGTTAGTGCTGACATTATAATAATGTCTATGCAACATTGAAAGTCCCATACTAATATTGAAGCCTCTCTCAATGCAATTTTTAACCTCTAATTAATGTTAAAATGATGTTAGGACGATGTTGTATTGATAATGCAATAACAACATGATATATTGATAGAAATAACATTATGCAAACGTTGTTTTAAGCAATTTATTCAACATTTTATATACATTGTAGTAACATTAATTACACATCAGAAAAACATAAAATAACATTATAGAAAATCATCTATGTAACATTGTGCATACATCGGAATAACATTATGGAAACATTGTGTATTAGACATCTTACAAACATTGGAATAACATTATAAAGAGTACATTATTTTAACATTATAGTAACATCAGAATAACATCGTAAATTCAAAATATTTGACATTGTACATACATTAGAATATCATTACATAACACATTATTTAAACATTATACTAACATCAGAACGACATCAAAATACAACATATTTGACATTTGAAATACATTAGAATAAAATTAAAAAAATTCATTTTTTAACATAATACTAGCATTAGAAGAACATTATGATCATGATGATACAACATACATTAGATTAGCATTATTGAACACATTTCTTAACATTATACTAACATCAGAATGACATCATGTAAACATTGAAATAACATTGAAAAAGGAAACTTATTTGACATCCTACATATATTGGAATAACATTATGTAGAACACACTTTTCTGTATTATAATGACATGAGATGGGCAATACACTAACATTATAAATGCAACATATTTGATATTGACATACATGTACATTAAATTTACATTACAAAACACATTTTATACATGATACTTACTGAAATCGATTCAGCATTGTTTTGACCCTAAAATAGCCATTACAAAACACATTTTATACATGATACTTACTGAAATCGATTCAGCATTGTTTTGACCCTAAAATAGCCAAAATAAGTAATCCATCTAGACCTACTGGTGCATTATTTTCTAATCTACCCTTTTCTATGGATAATGGCAAAAGAATTATACAGGCTTACCATTGAATAAAAGAAATTCTATGTCTTCCGCTGTATGATGACAATACTTGTAATTCATCAATGTAATGGTTGACTGTTACAAAATACAGGTCTTTCTGATAGTGGCTTTGTGAGTTTTAATCCAATTCACATCACCCGTTGCTTATCCATAAAGTTCTGTGTTTCGACAGGAATACACACCAGGTGATATCTGCTGCCTCGAGACCAGTTATACAAGTGTATCAATCATAATCAAAGACTTTACTTTATTGGATCCTATAGAAAATGACAATATATATACCCTCACTCACTATCTGCAAATAAAATAAACCATGTCATTAGAATTCATTTTTAAAAGTAGTTTTGTTTTTTACAGAGGATACCACCACCTTTTTTATTTCATATAAATTGTAATGAGAACTATCAGTAATGGTTTGTTAAGCTTGTTCAATATTTCTGCACTGGAATCAATTATAAGCCAAATATGTGAAATTGTGCAACTGCTCAAAACAGTATCAATAAATTGCTTGTGGTTTTTAGACCTCACTTTCGAAAGACCTAATGTTTTGGTTCTAATATGCATTTTTGTCAGTTAGATTCCTCCGAGATTGCATGTTAGAGGCCTCAAAATCAGTGTCTTAAAATACTTGGAAACAGTTCTTTATTAGGTTGATAGCTGAAATTTGTCAGGCCAGTTGGCTTAAAATGTTGCACTGGCACACAGAGTTTTCTTGAAATTGAGCATTTTTACCCTACTCAAATTGACTTAAAACACAATAATGATTATCAAGTAGGCTACATATTTGCTATGCAAATAGATTGATAGATAGATGGTGAGATAGATAGGCTAGACATTTTAGATAGATTAGATAGACAGACAGGATCTAGATTCATTAACAAAAAAAGAAATGACAAACAAAGGATAAGTAGATAGTGGGATAGATAGCTAGAATGATACTACATAATTACCTGTTTCTAAAACTTCCCTCTTTTAGTGTAATACTATGCAGGTTCTGATGTACATACTCATCTGTCATCATTTTCATCAATCTGAAATAAAAAATATATATATATATACTTATAACACCAGAACAATATTTTTACCATGAAAATCACCAAAATAAAGATTTCTTAACTGTAAGAAGGACTTTAACTCACCTTTGTAACCTGTTCACTCATGGATTTCTGTAGTTCAACTGATTTGTTGATTGAATTTTGCACAGAAGTCATGTGCAGTGAGCCATGTAGGCAATTATCAATAGTGTCTAATTGATGCCAGACCCCAAATAGAGGTGCTAATTACCCTCTATTCTTGCTAATTAGATGATGTTATATGATTCCCCAGGGTCAAGGTTGTAAAAATCAAACTATAATAATAATAATAATAATATTATGGATTTATATAGCGCTAATTTCAGTAGACTGCTCATCAGCGCTTTTTCAGATCAAATCACTTATAGGAATTCTGAAACATATGGGTTTTCAGATTCTTCTTGAAGCTTTCCAAGGTTTTTGCTGTTCTAACTTCTTCAGGCAAACTGTTCCAGAGTTTTGGTGCTGTATAGGAAAATGCCCGATCTTCAAACTTATTTTTGTTGCATGGAGCAGGTTCTGCTAACAGCAGCTTGTGGTTGCTTCTCAGGTTATGTTTTTGTTGTGATTTGACTTGAAGAAGATTTTGGATGTATTGCGGGGCCTGATTGTTGATTGCCTTCCATGTAGTCGTCATCAATTTGAATTGAATTCTTGCTGTGATTGGTAACCAGTGCAGTTGTTTCCTACTATGGCTGACACTGTCATGTTTTTTCAATCTCTCAATTAGTCGAACTGCCGAGTTTTGAGCAACCTGAAGTTTATTTAACAATCGAGTGGCAGTGCCATACAACAGCCCATTTCCATAGTCCAAATGAGGGTGACAAGTGCATTGACAGCAGTTTTAACCATTTCCTTGTCAAGGTTTTTTCGGAGTTTCGATAAGTTTCTCAAATTGAAATATGCTTCACAAGACATTTTGTTGATCTGCTTCTCCATGGTCAAATTTTTGTCAAAGAGCACACCTAAGTTGCGGACATGGCTGGCAGTCTTGATTTCAACATTGTCTACACTGATAGATGTCATTTGAAGTTTCTTCAATTGGTTTGGTGCTCCAATCAGAAGAAGTTCAGTTTTATCTCCATTATTGCAAAGCTTATTGTCATGCAAGAAATTTCGAATTTCAGCAATGCAATTTTCCATTTTCTCTTTTGCATGTTGTTCACCCAAAAAGGTTGGTTTAAATGAGAGGATAAGTTGCTCATCATCAGCGTACTTCTGATCATGAACTTGATTTCTTTGTGCTACTTCACTGACTGGGCTACATAGGAGTTAAATAAGATTGGTCCAAGTTTGGAACCTTGAGGTACCCCAAAACTGAGTGGAAGTTTGCTTGATGTTTTGTCATTTATTATCACAGACTGTGATCTTTCAGAAATGTAAGATTTGAACCATCTCAAGGCTGCACTCTGCACACCATACCTATTGCGCAGTCTTTCTAGCAAGATACCATGATCAATTGTGTCGAATGCAGCCGACAAGTCTAACAATACTAGCATTGTCACCTCACCGTTGCTCAGATTAAGCATAATATCATTGTGGATTTTTGTTAAGAGAGTTTCTGTGCTATGAAATTGCTTGTAGGCTGATTGTTTTTCATCCTCAAGATTGTTCTGAGTTAGGTGTTCAACGTACTGTTGGATTACAGCGCTCTCAATGATTTTACTCAGAAAAGAAAGGTTTGATACTGGCCGATAATTCTTTTTGATCAGTTCAAGACCCTATATGCTGGTATTAGTTTATGTATATGTATTTGAGTGATTCCTAAATGAATAGTGTAAAATATTAATAGAACTGGAAAGGTGGCTTTGGTATGCACACAATATTCACATTTAATCACACTGAATATTGCATATTTCAAAGCCACTAAAATTATACCCAGTTTAATTGACTGTAAAATTTGTTTTTCATAGATTTAGAAAATACTAAATGCAATATGGCCTATTTACTATATCTGCATATCTATCTGTCTATCTATCTATCTATCTATCTATCTGTCTATCTATCTATCTATCTATCTATCTATCTATCTATCTATCTATCAAATGTGGAAGCAATGTTTTCTGAATCCATTGTAATAAGGTTGATTGTACATTAGAACAACATTGATTTATAAACTTTACTCCGACATCATGACAATGTTATTCTGATGTTTGTCAAGGTACATTTCCATGAATTTTCTTGTCAATGTTAAATCTCTAATGTTAAAATAACATTTGAACGCCATTTCTATTTTAATGTTATATAAGGCCCATTTTAACATTAAAATGATGTCTATATAACATTACAGTATGACATTATTCTAATGTGGAAGCAATGTTTTCTGCATCCATTGTAATAACGTTGATTGTACATTAGAACAACATTGATTTATAACCTTTACTCCGACATCATGATAATGTTATTCTGATGTTTGTCAAGGTACATTTCCATGAATTTTCTTGTCAATGTTAAATCTCTAATGTTAAAATAACATTTGAACGCCATTTCTATTTTAATGTTATATAAGGCCCATTTTAACATTGAAATGATGTCTATATAACATTACAGTATGACATTATTCTAATGTGGATGCAATGTTTTCTGCATCCTTTGTAATAACGTTGATTGTACATTAGAACAACATTGATTTATAACATTTACTCCAACATCATGACAATGTTATTCTGATGTTTGTCAAGTTACATTTCCATGAAAGTTCTTGTAAATGTTAAATATCTAATGTTAAAATAACATTTGAACAACATTTCTATTTTAATGTTATATTTGGCCCATTTTAACATTGAAATGATGTCTATATAACATTACAAAAATGACATTCATCTTATGATGAAGCAATGTTTTCTGCATTCATTGTAATAAGGTTGATTGTACATTAGAACAATATTGATTCATAACATTTACTCCAACATTATGACGATGTTATTCTGATGTTAATCACAGGACATTTCCATGAAGTTTCTTGTCAATGTTAAATATCTAATGTTAAAATAACATTAGAACAACATTTCTATTTTAATGTTATATATGGCCCATTTTAACATCAAGATGATGTCATTATAACATTACAAAATGACATTATTCTAATGTGGAAGCGATGTTTTCCACATTCATTGTAAAAAGGGTGATTGTACATTTGAACAACAATGATTTATAACATTTACTCCAACATTATGACGATGTTATTCTGATGTTAATCACAGGACATTTCCATGAAGTTTCTTGTCAATGTTAAATATTTAATGTTAAAATAACATTAGAACAACATTTCTATTTTAATGTTATATATGGCCCATTTTAACATCAAGATGAAGTCATTATAACATTACAAAAATGACATTAATCTTATGCGGGAGCAATGTTTTCTGCATTCATTGTAAGAAGGTTGATTGTACATTAGAACAACATTGATTTATAACATTTACTCCAACATTATGACAATGTTATTCTGATGTTAATCACAGGACATTTCCATGAAGTTTCTTGTCAATGTTAAATATTTAATGTTAAAATAACATTAGAACAACATTTCTATTTTAATGTTACATATGGCCCATTTTAACATCAAGATGACGTCATTATAACATTACAAAAATGACATCATTCTAATGTGGAAGCGATGTTTTCTGCATTCATTGTAAAAAGGATGATTGTACATTAGAACAACATTGATTTATAACAGTTACTCCAACATTATGACGATGTTATTCTGATGTTAGTCACAGGACATTTCCATGAAGTTTTTTGTCAATCTTAAATCTTTAATTTTAAAATAACATTAGAACAACAATTCTATTCTAATGTTATAGTAAGCCCATTTTAACATTGAGATGATGTCTTTCTAACATTACGGAAGGACATTATTCTAACGTGGAAGCAATGTTTTCTAAATCCATCCATACAATATTGATTATACACATAAATAACATTTAGGTGTAACATTTATTTTGGACATCGTAATAACTTCGTTTCAATGCATTTCAGATGATGTTACCATGATGCATTGTCCTAATGTTCAATCACAAATATTAATATAACATTACTTGTATGTTGAGAATAACATTATTCTAATGTAGTGTTCTTAATGTTTTTTGTAAATGTTTTTTCTATGTTATGCTTACATTACACAACAACATTTACATTTATATGTTGAGATGCCATCACTTAGATGTTATTAATACATCAAACTTAAACATTTCCAGAATGTTTAATCAATGTTCCCAGTAAGGTAGCAATTTTGGATTGAAACAATGTTGTTAAAACATCGCATGTCAAATGTTACTGACTAATGTTATATCAACATTATTATGATGTTGATGAAACATTACAGATGTAACATTAAAACTCTCTAAAGTTCACGATGTCTTGATAACATTATGAACATCGTAATAACATTATGTGTTTGTTGGGAAATTGGTCTCTCAGATAGTGGTCATCTGCATACCCTCCTAAGTCTTGAACAGAACTAATGCAATTGAAGATGGTGCTAGCATAGATATTGAATAAAACCGGTCCCAAACAACTGCCTTGTGGAACGGAGTAGTTGAATGTTTTGACAGGTGATGACACATTATCAATTTGGACCTGCATTTGTCTGTCTTTAAGATAGGACTGCAACCAGTCAAGAGCTTTTTCATCAATTCCAAAGTTTTTCTGTAACACTGACACTAATACTTGCTGGTCCAGTGGCACAGCTGGTGGGTTTTGAGGATGTGATGATTTTAGTAATCTGGTCAACACTGAAAGGTGCAAAGTTGCACAGCTTATCAGTGTCTCTTCCAGAGGGTTGGTACTTCGTCACATCACTCAGCGACTCCCGAATGCGTTCAATTTTGCTGATGAAAAAGTCTGCAAACTGTTCTGACAAAATCTTTGGATCACCGGGTGGAATTGGATTTGATCTTGTCTTGCCCATCAGACCATCAGTTACACAGAACAGCTGTCGTGGATCACCTTTCGCAGACAGAATGGCTTCTTGGAAATGGGTGACTTTCGGATTTCGAAGATGACGACGATAGAGATTGCGACTTTGCTTAAGTTTGTCAAGGTCATCAGACGATCTGCTTCTGTTCCAGACCTTTTCAATATTAGGGAAAGGCCTTGTGATGTCATACCATCCCATAATACCCGTAATTATATTATATAGAACTAGAAAATACCCATTTGAAGAAAGTGCAAGAAAGGAAATGAAGAATAATGTCAGTAATCTGCACGACATTTCTATTCAACAGAAATGACAATGTGCAATGGGCAGGTATTGTTGAAAGCCCAGTGGCCAATTATTAGGTATTATTGCAAGGTATTAGTTCCCATTGTAATTATGAGGAATATGGGAATGGATGGAGAGAAATTCATGAAACAGCAAATTAGAGAAAGGATTGAGGAAGAAGAAGAGGTAGGTCAGTAGAATGAAGAATGGGAAGAGGAAGTGGCTGCATTTGATGAAGACATGACAGACAATCAGTGATTAACACCTGGGAAGAGCAGGAGAGAGACAGGCTAGGGATGACACAGGCCTAGGACGAAGCAAGGAAGGACCCCTGGTGCTACGCTTTTATATAGACGGAGATAGATGGTGCAGTTGAATATAGATGGATAAGCAATAAGAGGCAGAGGTTTGTTAGGTTAAGGTAGGCCCTGTCAGTTGCTTGTAATGGTATGGTTACGGTGTACGATCATTTCTTGCATATATCATGATTACATAATTTGACAAATGGGCAATTTGGCACTGTGAGGCCATATTACTGAATTGATCTTTAGCTGCCAGTGTGAAGTTGCACTGTGGGTGACTGTGCACTGTGTGGATCATTTTGGCGGGAAGGGCGACGGTGGCGCCACCCGTAGAGGTGAGCAGTTGAGGAACTACCGGAAGTACAATCACGAAGGGAATGGCTGGCTTGGTGCAATTGTTGGTAGAATAGAGAGGGAAGAAGAGGTGAATCGAGGGAACAGAGAAATGATAATTGGTTACAAATGTAGGCCTATTGTAATGGTAGGCAAGAAAAAGGAGTAAAGATGCGTGGAAGGTGTGCAAAGGAGTTGCTGGGCTTGCATGCATTGTGCGGAAAGGAATGAGGCAGGGGCTGATCTACACTTGACTAAGGGGGGCCAAAAGGGTACGGTGTAATGGATGAATGTGCGTGTTTTAGGGAAGTTGGGGATATGCAGTGGTAAGAAATAAAGTTTTTGACAGGAATGGGGGTTTGTTAAGGTGAAATGGGCTTAAATGGGGTTTTATGGATGAAAAAGATGGGACTCCCCAGTGCAGAATCCGCCACTGCTGAGGTTGGTGGGCTTAAACTTTTATATATGTAGATATAGATATAGATAGGTTTTAAACAGCAATAAACAACTTTATGTAAATACCCAACTGTCAAATATGCAGAAAAATAGACCTTACCCTTCTGTTAGTTGATTTATTTTATGTGTTAACAGTGTTACGATAATGCTGTTTTGTTTTGGAGTAATAAGTCACTTAATGGCTGTTAAACATCAGGAAATGTTACTGACAAAATAAACTTTGGCCAGAAACACTATCTAGTTTGTTTTGTTTATTGTCTTTGCCCCAGATCATTATATTTATAACACTGATTCACTGTGCCCTGGGTGCTGATTCACTGTGTCCCCGTATGTTGCAACAGTGAATCAAACATTTTTTTTTGATGATTTTGGATAAAAACAGAAAATGCTGAAGCTCCGCAAATACTTTGATACTGTATGTGATGTGCGTAGGGGGCACATTGAACTTTCATTTAAGCCTGACATCGAAAATGTGGAAAAAAAAAATTTTGATATACATGCATTAAGGAAATAAACATTGTTGATTCACTGTGTCCCGTTCCTCCTACATGTAGCTATGAACAAGAATCCATGGATTCAAAACAGGCCTTTGGCGATTGTATTTTTGGGATTGAAATCATGAAGAGGATGATTTTTATATATTATTACATGGATTGTTTTGTATTGAGCAGTGATTGCCAGACTGATAGTGTTTGCTGCAAGCCATAACAACTTTGTGGGGAACCTCTTAGCAAATGCCTATGGCCCTATACCATATTTCAAAACTGTAAGTGAACTACTTAATAAGTCACAGTGGGCACTTCAGATTATGGCGTCCATTTTGGCAGCCATCTTGGAAATTTTCTCATAATTTATGAGGGAACCCCTAAGCAAATCCCCAAACCAAATAATAAAGTCACAGTGGGCAATTCAAAATATGGTGGCCATTTTGGCAGCCATCTTGGATTTTTCTAAAAATTTTTTAGGGGAACAAGTGAATCCCTGTACCAAGTTTAATAAATATAAGTGAAATACTAAAGTCACAGTGGGTATTTTAATATATGGTGGCCATTTTGGCAGCCATCTTGGATTTTTCCAAAAATTTTTTGAGGGGAGCCCCTAAGTGAATCCCTGTACACAATTTCATAAAATTAAGTGAAATACTAAGGTAACAGTGGGCAATTCAAACTATGGTGGCCATTTTGGCAGCCATCTTGGATTTTTCCAAAAATTTTGAGGGAGAATACAAAGTGAATCCCTACACCAAATATCATAGCTCCAAGTCAAATACTAACAGCCTTTAAAACTCGCTCTGACCTTTCACAAGGCATGCGGCCGGTAAAAACTGGTTTACCGGACCCCCAGAAATTTTACAAGTCCGTTTATTTGTGGTGGCAAGCGTCTTTTTGCAACCAGTTCTGCAGACAGCAATTAAAACACCACTTTAGTTTACAATCTGTAAAACTGATATCCAAACAGAGTGGGCTGTTGCACAGTGAAAATGGCACTTTGTGAATCATCATATTGATGATTTGTCACAATAATTTTACTCTAAGATCAGTTACATGACAAATCAAGTAGCCTTCTCTTCATCATGACTAATCAAACAGCCTCTATGTTTCCCATGGATGTTAAATTTGGGAAGATGACACTTCATCAGTTATTATGAATCACAGTCACAGAGTGCAAACACTCATTCTATGCATATAAAATTTACAGGCTGTAATGAAAACGTTTGCCAAAGTATACTGTCAGAATGAGAAATGCACTGAGAAAGGCTCTGGTCTCTTGGTGGAGTTAAGTGGATGAGTGTTGATAGACATTGCTTGCAGGAATAATTTGGCAAGGGTACATAACTACATCATAGCTCTGTACAGAAAGCTGGTGAAGAAGGAGACAATGCCAAGTGTTATACAAACATAATGATCCACTGAGCAACCATGCCTCATCTAGGCATGAACACTTATTTTAAAACACAATTACTGAAATGGTTTGACTCTCAAAGTGCTTTGGAATTATAAGCAATCCTGACACAGGGGCACCTCCTCCAATGAGTTTGACTCTCACAGTGCTTTGGAATTTTAAGCAGTCCTGACACAGGGGCACCTTCTCCGATGAGGCTCACAGGCCAACTGCTGGCTGCAGCTGTTCATTGCACCTGTAACCCCTTACAGCTAACTGAATCCCCCATTCATAATGGGCAGGTCCATATCTGGCATGGCCCCATTGCTCACTGGGTTGCAGCACTGTGTTCAGAGGGGCAAGGAAAGTGGACAAGTGGACATGGACAGGACAGAACAGGACACATTAATTTTACACATGGACAAGTGGACAAGAGTCCCATTTCACCAAAAGTCTGTTTAAGCCCTCCTCTAATAACCGGCCTTTGGCTGGGGTTAAAAAACTAATAACAGCAACCCCTCCCAGGTACTGACATATTTCTAAATATTTCCTTTAATATTTTCATTGAATTTTCACATCTTTTGTTGTAGTTCCTAAATCCATGAAACATTTTCATGCTGGAATGGGAGATGGACCTGAGAGTGAGTCATCATCTGGGACAGGCTCTGTTAAAACACACAGCAGTGGAAGAACGAATGAATCCAAGTGAGTGTGCTTGCCAACAAATAAAAAATATAGTAAAAAAGCATCTTTGCTATTCAGGTTCATGTTTGAGATTTAGCAGTTTTTAATCCGAAGATCAAACCGAACAGTTGGCATCGTGAGCAAGCTCGAGCTTGCGCCACAGACTGAAGCACTTCTATGCTAATTTTAGGGAACTTGATACATAGACTTCTCAAGCACAGCAAAAAGTACTACTCTGCTCCTAGAATTCGGCATGGACATTTATAAACGCATCATACACAAATGCGCAATAGTCAAGAAGCATTATTTACCGTTTTAACCTGGAAGTTGGTCTTTCAGAGCTCTGTAATCAGCTGAAAATGGCAACCTGTTATCATGGTGAGGAGCATTTGTGCAACTTTACAGCAGTGGTGTAGGCAGACATCTGCCACAGGTGGGGCAGTGGGTGGGGCAGGACTTCTTGAGGTGGGGCAAGACCTTTACCGACATTTATCGGATTAAAATTCACATGACTCCCACAATGGTCATTATCATCATCATTAAACAAGTTAAATTGACCATGAAGTGCAAGAAATTTAATTATATGTTGTATTTACATATCATTTTTTAAGGCATTAGTTATTTTGCTGCTAAATGTTTAGTTATTATTATATCTTGCATAAATTCGCTTGACTGGATGCCACTAAATATTGAATCTAGATGATTGGATCCATAGATGAGGAAAACACCATAGAAAAATTGCATGATTTTTAATCAGACTAGGCCTATAAACTATTCATAAAATTTAATGTATTATAGGAATGTAATGAGTGTCACATAGAATAATGAAAAACTATCTCTATCCTTAGTTAGAACATAGAAGTGTAATAGCAATAGCAGGCCTCCTAGCAGCCCTCCAGAAAAAAAAAAGGAGTTTGGCCAAAAAAATAGGATCATTAATTGTGGTCATGTAGGAGCCTGTTTTAGTCACATTTTGTCAAAAAACAAGACAAAGGGACAAGATATTATCTTAATTTTGACGCCTTCATTGAAAGTACCCAATTTTTTCTTTCAAGGTAAGTCCCAAACCTTGTCGAAAGAATGTACAATGAGCCTTAAGATT
This sequence comes from Platynereis dumerilii, assembly GCA_026936325.1. Lineage (NCBI taxonomy): Eukaryota > Metazoa > Annelida > Polychaeta > Phyllodocida > Nereididae > Platynereis > Platynereis dumerilii. The sequence continues at coordinate 3,436,958 of JAPTHN010000035.1, read as the reverse complement.
TTTTTCAGTCAAATATCTGACATTTCTGACTCAAAGCTTGAACTTTGTGCTGTGAAGAGACAAGATTTGCCACTTCACTAAATTTACCATTTCTGAATTTTAAAAAAGTAAGACTGGCCAAAAAGGAAAAGTAGGATGATTTCTAAAAAAGGTAGGAAAAGTAGGAGTTCTAGGAGGCATGATCCTGTTTGAAAATATCTCTACAAACTCATCCAAATCAAATGAATTTGACCTTTGTCATTCAATATGGATGACTCTTAGGTTTGAGAGCCTCTCATCTGCCATTGAATTTTCACAAAGGTTTTTGTCTTCTTCATGACAGAGAAGCTTCGCTCACAAGAAGCACTGGACGCTGGGATTGTCATTGCAATTTTACAGAGCCTCACTGTGTGGTTGAATAAATTTGACAAATTCGGGAGAGTCCAGTTGATGTTTTGAGGCCCTGCATTTTTCGGCTCCACCAGTGGCTTGGCCCGCTAAATAATTAGGTCAGCATTTGAAACACTATTTGGTAGAGGCCATCTTTTAAAAGCTGAATAGTAAAACCAGGTCAAGCACTGGACATTTCAGGCTAATTTTATTTTATTTTACTCCAAAGCCAGAGGGGGGCAAGAGGGGGGGGGCAAGAGCAGCCACAGGGGGGGGGGCAATTGCCCCACCTTGCCCCCCCTGGCTACGCCACTGCTTTACAGCCAGTCAACGACAATCATGATTTGTAAGCAAATACGATGCCTTATATGTCAAAATCCGATTGCAGTTGTGAATTGCTTAGTTCTACTGTGAATAGAGTTCAATTTCGCTATTCCTGGGGATCAATGTAAACAGAATTTATTGTGAGGAATAGCTTGATGAAATATTTCAAATCTCATTTTGATTTGTTTAACAGTTTTAACAGGCCTAGCTCAAAAATTTCAGTAACCACTTAATCAAAGCTGTAGGCAAAATTAAATCATTGACTTTTGTCTTGAAAAAATTAGTCCTAGACATTATTATCCACCAAATAACTATGTATCCTTGAAATTGGTTCATTGACTGAGAGCATGATGTCATGCTGAGGCTGGTTGTGGATCATCCTTGTGTTTGGCAGTGAAGGATCGCAAAACCAAACTGTGGTACCAAATAACACAAACATTATTACCATGCATCCAGTTACAAACAATTATTTAAGTCTCTACATGTTATTGATTGCTACAGTTGAGTTTAGTGATCTTTCCGTTAGAATTGCCAAACATAGGGATGATTGGTAAACAGCTTCAGCATGACATCATGCTCTGCGTCAAAGTAGAAAAATTGAAGGATACATAGTTATTGGATGGATAATAACTATAAAATTTCATGTATTACACGTAATAAACTGTCCAAATACCAACTGTGATGACTTCTGTCGTTGTGCCCCTCTCGAGCGGATTATCCTGGAATCAGATGCCCCCTACCTGGGCCGCTTTGCCTATGATGTGCTCCCCCAGGCCATCGCTTCACAACCGTTCACGGAGTCAGCATCAAGGTGATTCTGGGAGCTACGGCACACACGGCTGCCGTCTTCTTCCGCCCCATCACCCTGTCTGCTCTGCCTACCCCTCCCCCATAACTTTGGAGCTGTGTGGCTTGGCCTGAACTCCCCTTCCCCAGCCACATGAATGTGGGTTGATGGATGGATGGATGATTGGGCTTTACGTCCTGTATTTATGCACTTGGTAGGCTAATTAGGACAGGGGAGGACACGGCAATGAGGCGTAGGATGAACATGAATGTGGGTATAATGGTCCGTCCTTAGTGTTAATGGTCCATCCTAGGTGTTATTGGTCCGTCCTTTGTGCAATGGTCCTTCCTTTTTGTTAGTTAACCAGTCCTTTGTGTTATTTAAGTCTGCACCCATAAATTCCTTAGCCATGTTTGCCATTTAAATTGTTGATATATTACGACTTGGCATTTTTGATACTTCCATTTCTTTTATATTTCTACTATTTGTCATTTAAAAATAATAAAACCAAATGGTATGGTGTAGGCGGCGCGGCGGTTGGCTGGACTGCCCCCTGCCTGCCAGCCACCGCAACATCAGTCTATTGCTTGCCGTCCTTCAGTCAACATCGGGTTCTGGTGAGTCCCAGGCTCAGTAGTCAACAGGCTAACAAAACTCAAATGATAGACCAAACTATATAACAACCTATCTGCCAACCTCTCACTAGGTGTGCAACCAATGTGTTTTATATCTGAGACTCTGAGTGCAACTTTTGGAATTTACCTTTGACATACCTTTGGCAAAACATTTGATTAGAACCCATAAAAAAACTTAAGGATACCTCTGGATTGCCCACCTGTCCAGGAGGGTTACCCTCAGGAGTAAAGACTTCAGTCAGATGAGGTATGCAAGAATCGCAGATTAGACTCAGACACTCTTCCATATATTTTATGACTTTGTTTATGTATTAGGGTGCACCTTGCCGGGCATAAACCTATCCGACCACTTCAAGGATGATTTTCAAATTAAAAGTTACATAAACCAAAACAATGGACAGTAGCAATGAGAACTAAATGGCTTGCCAAAGGTCACAAACAGAAGGTGTATCAGAGGAGACTCACACCTGGTCTCTCCAGATCTTTACCGATTTTTCCTCAAAGGTGGTTTTCTCGTAAAGTGTCTACATTGTATTTCAACCGCGTACAAAAAAAAAAGCATCACCCATCTATGAGATATGGCACTATAACGGCAGTGACTCGCTTTAAGGATCGGTCAAATTGGATACACTCCCTTTGGTAACTTATATGTTCAAGGATTGTGTCACTTTGTGTGACACAAAAATACTGTAAAATGTTTCCTCACATGTATTGCAATTTGTGTGCTCACATTAGGGTGATGTAGGTTGGACAAAAAAAAAAAAACTTCTGAATTTTCGATGGGGCACCCCCCAAATGTGTTCCAATATATGAAAAAAAAAATTCAGTAAAAATTTGAGCCAAATTGGACAGAGGGTGCTGCCGCCATTTGAAATATAATATTGTATAGCAATGGGTGAAAACCCAATTTTATGGGTGGGTGGGTGAAGGAAGCAGCTGTCCTACCACTAGCGTGATGGTAATTTTTTTCTTGTTTGAGCTTTCCGCTATTCTCATCACAAATCCATTCATATTTTGCCAATATGTAGTTATTTCAGGCCTCAGGGCACTCCCAAAGCAACATGGAGAAGTAAAAAGAATCCAAAATAGCATTGATCCGGTGTTCTGACAACCAGACCCAAAAATTATGACCATGCCACATTAATGTTAATTTTCTTGTTGCGTTAGCACCCTCTAATTTTTGCCGCATTGGTTTGGTGCGCCAAGTATAGTTCAACTCGCTACATGCCAATTATTTGATATTTTTGCATTGAATACCAATGTTAATTTTCATGATGCGGTAACACTCCCTAATTTTTGTCCGATGAAGCTCAAATTTTTACTGAATTATTTTTTTTATATATTGGAACAGCAGTTACATCAGGGGTGCCCCATTGACATTTCAAAACTTCACTTTTTTGCATCACCCTAGCTCACGTGACGTAATTGATTTATATGATACCAATCCAGGCACCCCCTATGTGCAGCGCCCCCATACGGCCATTAATGGATGAAGTCACACTTCAGTGACTCCACGTGCCAACATCTGCTGTTGCATAATACCAGTATTTCTTAGGGCTACACTGCTGCTCTATTAAAAGCCATTCTGTTTATTTCATCCAATGTTTCGGCACAATTCTTCCAAGACAATATGTCAAGGAAAAAAAAATTTTCAGGGGGTCACTGTATTTTTTAATAGGAAAAAATGCTATTTTTAGCATAAAATTTGATAAAAACACTAAAAAAGAGGCCAAGGGATGAATTTAATAGTAGAAATGCAAATAATGTGTCAAATGAAAGCTGGGAAACAGCACTATGAGATGCTGGAGGTGCTTTTTTGAATTTGGGTCTGTGTACCTTTTTCTTACCTATTAAAGGTGAAAAAATTGCTCAGTTTAAGCTAAAACCCCATGAAACAGGCATTAAAATCATAAATTCAAAAAAGCGCCTGCACCATCTTATAGTGCTGCTTCTCAGCTTTCATTTGACACCTTATTTGCCTTTCCACCATTAAAATTCATCCCTCTGCATTTTAAAAAAAGTTTTGTTCACATTTTAAGCTAAAAATATCATTTTTCAATATTACAAAATATTTTATATTAGATGACTGTTGGCGAAAATGTTAATGAAATATATGTGAAACTGCCTTCAATACAGCAGCATTTAAAGAAAAGGCAGTGCAGCCTTCAAAAAGCTGGAAAGTGCATTAACCAACCTGAGTTACATGATTTTCAATTTGATATAGAATCATATCAGCCAATAGATGTAGGTTTGTACATAATGAAGGCTCAAGTAGGCCTACCAATGTCTGATTAATGGATTTACATAAACTTGTCACAAATGCGAAATATTGAACTCATTAAAACCTTAGAGAGAATGAACACCCAGAAAGTACATTTGTCTAAGGTTATGACCAACAAAGTAACCTATGCATGAGCATTCCAAATCACATATATACACTTTCTTGGAAGAGAAAATTAAATAAAATGCTACATTTATTACTTAGGCCTATTCAGTGGCGGCTCCAGGGGGGCAAGGGGGGGGGCTGAAGCCCCCCCCCCAAAATGTCTGAAGCCCCCTATAGCCCCCCCAACTTTTGACCAAAAAAAATGTACTGATACATACAGAAAAAGGTTTCAATATGTATATATATCATGAAACAAACCATGATGATGTTCGGATATTCATTCAGTACGAACAAAATTTCCCACCGATAGTCGTGAATCAAGCTACTACTTCCAAGTCAGAAATTAGAACCTCTTTTCAAAATAATTTCTAGTGAGATTTAGAGATTCAGAGAAAGTCATATGCCCGAATATCCTACTTTTTCCAGCCATGCCCATGAATTACTTTTTGGTTCAGCGTAATATCTTAAAATATATTATTCAGAGACCAGCTCTAAATTCAAGCAATCACTCATTTCTTAACAAGTAAATCTCTGCCAACTTGGCATCTAAATTTGTAACTGAGCCTGAAGTTCTATCTCTTGGACTATGCTCATAGTGCTGGATCATTGGCTATTTATAGGTTTTGCTTCATTCCAATTAATAAGATGGTTGAACAATTGAATGAGAAAGGCCAAGAGATCACACATTTTCATTTGCTGGTTGTCACGCTTGAATCCCAAAAAGATAGTCATTGTTTCTACAAACTTCTCTTTGCAGCCCTCCAAATTTGCATCATAATCCCACTTTAATCGTTTGAGGGAATTTTCTGTGCTAAAAAATGTTAAAAGTGTAAATCAGTGGTATTTAAATTGCAAACCATCTTGCGCTTATATCAATCAGTAGAAAGAGAGCCAAGAATGGCATGTCTCATCATTTTGACATTGTTAAAACAGTCACACAAAAACCGAATTAATATGAACTGTGAAATTCATGAATGGTGCTTCAGAAATATCAGGGGAAATAAACACTGAACCATATGGTATCAACTGACACCTGCAATTCCATTTTTATTTTCATTTTTCAAATTAATGGCTACCCAGCAAACACTAGTTAACGTTCAGAAAACGTTGAATTAATGTCACAAAAATGTTCAAAAACCAAAAGTAGCCTGCTTAAATGGTTTTTTTTTTAAATGTTAGAGTGCTATCTGGGTCTATCTGAGCCGCCACTGGGCCTATTGGGAATTATTTTAAAAAATCCATTTAACCAGGGTAACATTATACTAACATAATTTAAGCAAAGTTCTTATTATTTCCGATTTCCTCATAAAAGTAACAAGTTATTGTAATAAGATTTTTTTTTCTAAAGAAACATAACACAAACTCAAGTGTTATTATCTCAAAATGACACTAAAGGAATCATTAATTGATGGCCGAGTCTTGAGGATGGGGGGAGGGTAGTTAACAACTGACCTTCCCTGCAAGGCCAGACCCGGTGCCCTGAATGCCCCTGAAGAGGTACCCTGGGTGAGGGGGGGGGGGGTATTTAAAGTACGGGATGCTTCTGAAACTGCAGATCAATTAAAACAGTAGGCCTAAGTATATTTGTTCACAATAATTATGACCACTTTTGAGCAAGTTATTAATACATTGAAATACACAACAGTATCAGAATGTATAATTCTTAAACACCATTCAGAAATACGCCAGACAAAAATCATTATCAATAATAAATTAATAATTTTATTAAGTGACTGACATATGATATTATGATTATATAGCCCTACATAAATAACATAATTAATATCTTGTAGATGCTAAATGATAATCAACCATACATAATTTCATAACATATAGATTATATAACATTATATATTATTATATTAATGCATCCAATCGATTCTAAATGATAACTGAAAGGTCCCTGAGTCTGTCCAACTCAAAAGGTTCGAGTACGTGTTCGGCTTCGATCAAATCTAAAGGCCAAGTTCGGTATTCAGTTCGGTTCGGCAATATACTTGCTCGGTACACCCCTTGTTTTGTGGTATAGCCATGTGTCAATATATAGTCTAGACTATGCCCAACAACTTAGTATATGACTTCTTTGTTTATTATGAAAGTATTGGAAGGTAGATGAATTCAAATGGTGTGAAAATACCAACAAACATATCTTGAAATATCTATGAATCTTTGAGAATAACACCAATTAGTAAAAACGCAAAAATAGTAGTATTACACTTTTTAAATTTTAGTTTCTGTATTTTTTTCTCATGTGTTAAAGATGCCAAACATAACTCAGTTGCATACGGAATCAAATAGTTCTACGTCTCTGGTTCCATTTGACCCAATTGCATTTCCACAGTTAAAATTTGTGTCTTTACCAGTCACCTTATTTTTGTAGGGACCATCTCAGATCTGTGTTAAAAGCTCCAAATGAAGAAATACTTTACATGGGAAGTCCCTAACTTATTGACCATAAAGCATCAGCAAAGTGCTTTGTCATCAATTTATGTGTACTACAGTGGTGTAGCTACATGAGTTTCTGGAGGGCACCAATAGGAAGTTGGACTGCAGAGATAGTTTCCTTATGGTAGGAGTACCTTCCTGATTGACCTCCAATATTAGGAGGGTGTTAATGCCACAGAGGAGGTCTCTGTGAGTACAATTTTGAGATCAAGTATATATTGCCCCCTCATGATATGGAAGTAGCTACACCCCCATGCCATCAAGGTCATGGTTGAGTGAGCAGCTGCTTGGTGTTCATGGTTGAGTGATTGGGGACCATATCCAAAGCACACCTGGAGCATAACTATCCCACAGAAGCTCACAGAGATTTCCTTCAGAAAATTGGTTAAATATAAGTACTGTGTATGTATATAAAGATTTGGGATTATATAATAGATATGGCCAAACAACACTGTATGAAAATATTATATATTCAACTCCTCACAACTCCTTTGATTTTCATAAGCACATGAAAGGTGTAATAATCCAAATATGCAACCCAGCATTAGTTTGTGTTATAGATATAAAAATTTCATGTTCATGACAAACAATATAAAAGGGCTTCTCATTGCCTGGTTTGCTGTCTGTGTTTGTAACACCTGTAATTAGGCATGCCTAATAATGAGGTAACTAAATGTGAAATCACAGTAGGTACATTGGAGGTTTGTTTGTTGTTTGTTTGTGTTCTACGCCTCTGCAGCACCTAAGTGGGCTATATCGAGGCAGGCGATCACCTTATGATGATGAGATGAGAAGACTGTGAGTCTGGAACATACCCTAATAATTCAGGGATGCCAAGGGTCTTTTAGTTGCCCCAGCATAGAATACTGGATACAACCCGCCTCCATTTAATGTCCCATGGGCTCCGACTAAAGCGAGTTCCGGGGTGAGATTTGAACCCACGCCCTCAAAGCCAGTGGACAAGCAGTCTTGACTATTAGGCCACGGGGGAACTAGGTACATTGGAGGTTCATGTAACTGCACATGCATAACAAATCAACAGAATATTATAAAAATGAAATATGTGTTTGAAGAAATCTGATATTTCATGCAACTGTTCCTACAATTCTTCTTTTTTTTAAATAATTTCTTGTTAGTGTTTCTATCAGATTGTTAGCTAAATATAACATTTTCATATTTAAGATATAGTGATCCCGTCTATAATTATGTGCTAAGTGGGACAGAGACTGCGGTAAGCATTCACATGATTTTAGCACTCCTCACTCTGAAACATTGATAATAGGCAACTGATTCAGTATAACCCTTTTTCAATGAGTCATAGCTGTTGTCCTGATTTTACTCAAAAGTAACAAAAACCACTAAATATATTTGGAAAGTATAGGTTATGATATCTTTTTTTTTCCAGACATACTAACCCGGGGCAGATTAGTAAGACAACGTCGAGGAAACAAACGCCAAATGAAATGACGGATGATTACAAAAGTCGAGGTAAGGGGGAGACCATTTAATATCCTGGAGGGGGGGGGGAGTTTAGAGTTTTTTTTAAATAAATGATTTCTTGCACAGTTTTGATGAGATGAATAAATTATTTTTCTGTGCGTAGCATCGTAGCTGAAATAAATTATTTTTTCATGGGGTATTTCTTGGTAAGGCATTGCTTGATTTTGGAATGAAGTTTTGGGAGATACTGAATTCGGCATCTCCGCATGTTGGGCGTTTCTCGGCAGGTGGCGCCAATGATCGGTGGTGACTTTTGTGCTTCCATCTTGAGTTAATATATATTTCTTTTAATCTGTCCAAGGAAAAGATCAATCTATCCCAGCATTTTTGATTTTAAACTGTTTTTAGAAGCTACTTTACTAATTTTGACATGAGACTGCAAATTTGGGTGTCTGACTCAGTCAATTACATTGTGCACCTATAGTATTATCGTATTATTAGAGACACACAATGGAATCATACTGAAAAGCTCTGAAATTATCAGTAGAAGTCCAGTAGACCTATTATCAGGGCCGAAAATAGGATTTTAAGGGGTCTAAGGGCCGTTTTGGGCCACTGAAACCAACCAATTGAGATTGCAAGAGATCTATTACGAGTATCTGCATGAGAGATAGTGGTACCTGGTTAGCATGAAAGGCATACATGAAGAAAGCCACTAAAATTACCTACACTTACACTATTCATGAGAAAATAAGGAATGGCATAACATCAATTCAAGTTGCTCAATGCCTATGATTTATTATCCCACAGCCAAATAAGGAGAACAAAGAAAACCCAATTCTCTCTGCCTCCCGTCTTTTTGACTCCTTCCTAGCTCTGACGAATGAAGAAAGAGAGGAGGCTCTTGCGTTTTTTTTCTACAGTTGCCCTTTTCTCTCTGAATACTCCCTCTCCACTTTGCCTCTCTTCCTCCGATGGGGAGGATATAAAATGCATGTAGAGTGTAAAGTGCTAAGTGAGCAGAAAAAAGATAACACGACTAATAATTATGAGCATCTTCTCTTTCTGCATTCTCACTCCCCCCCCCAGCTGTTTGCTCCTCGTAATAAACTTCTCCTCAGTCTTTGTCTTTTCTCTTACTTTTGCCTCCTCCCTATGCCTCTTTGCTCCCCTTCCCATTGGCTCGTTCCCCTTTGCTTTGTATCGATTTTTCTCCCTATCTCCACCTTCTCACAATAGCCATTGTCTCTCCCTTCTCTGTCTACTCCCTCTCTGCCTCCCTCTAATGCGTGTGTCCTATTAGCCCTTGCCTCTTCCATCTTTACTTTTTCCCTCTCATCATTCTCTTTCTATGTGTGCTTACTCCATGTCTGCATTCTCACTGTCTGTCTGCAATGGAGATACTTGAAAGGAAAAGGAGCAGAAACAGGAGGCAGTTAGAAGACAAATTTATGTATTTTTTTTTTCAGCCCAAAACAAAATGGCTTATGTATTTTTGTAGAATTTTCTGAGAAACAGAAAGGCAGGCCATCTTTGTTCTGATGACTAAAAAGTCTCAATATACCTATTTTTGTTTATTTTTTGTCCAAACTATGGAATGGAGCATTTTTAAAATTTTTTTAAATGAACTAAACATGAAACAATACTTTTTAAAAATATATTTTCAGGGCATGCATGTTCAGAACACGCCTGTTTTTCTACATGGCCCTGTTAAATTACAATAGTATGCAAAAAAAATGAATTCGGGTTTTGAGGCACTTATAGATCTATTATTTGAAATTATTGATTATTCCTATGAATACATTTTTTTCGTGCAGGAATAAAAGCATCAGGGCCTCCCATGTATACCACAGTGCAAAAACGCTTAAAATTAGAAGTAACTGAGGCCAATTTAGGTCAAGCTTTTGGCTGACAATATATTATGTAGAGTGGGTCGGGGCAAGAAGCCCGGGTTAGGTGAGAGGCCCGCCCAGGGTTATATCTAAAATTACATTTTTGGTGCTTTTTCTTATTGATAGGATTGAAGCTAGAGGCTTTTTAGGTGACGTCACAAATTTTCAGGGCAAACAGCACCAAACCATAGAAGTAATTAAAGAAACAAACAAAAAAAAAGGTGCATGGTTTTTGTAACTTTTAAAAATTCTTTGAAAGTGGATGTCAGAAATAACTTTGGAAATTTTAAAAAGTATAATGGATATCTGCATTGCTTCACTTTATGACCATTACATAAATATAATTTGGATCATATTTTCTGCATTTTAGCTCAAAATATGGAGGTCCAATTAAAATATGTGAGTTTGGGGCGAGAGGCCAGCATGGTATGGGGCATGAGGCCCCCTTCACTGAGGCCTCGAAGCTGCTTCAGGAACCATTTCATAATGTGTACTTTACCTTAAATCTTGATAGAATAGCTAATTGAAATCGAAAACAATTTGGCCAAAATTATAACAGGGCAAAAAATATATAAAAAATTAATGTATGAACAGAAAAATTCTGAAATTCAGAAAAAGTGAATAGAATGCCCTAAAATGATAGAAGAACCCCAAGAAATAACTTTCAAGCTGAATGCGTCGCAAAAAAACTTGCCATAGGATTATAAAAGGGGGGGCTTCTTGCCCGATGGGTGGGGTAAGAAGGCCACTTTATAGTTTTTACAAAAAGAGCCTTAAATCCTTTATTAAAATTGGTAGACATTTGTTTCACTAGTTATTAAGGTGGGCTGAAAAAACTTTTTTTGGAAATTCAATATGCCAGTGGTATAGAAAGTTGGCTATGGCCAAAAAATGAAAATTTGTGCAAAAAAAATTTTGGGGCATGCGACGTGTGCCGGGCCACTCCGACTTTTATGAAAATGCATATTTTCATCCATTTCGCATGCCTTTTTAGACCATTTTTTGGCCTGAGTCAGCTTCCTTGGTTTCAGAAGGCTCAATGGCATACTGAAATCTTCTATGAAGGCCAATTTGGATATTAAATGCCATAAACAGGTCCCTGATATTTCAGATATAGCCATTTCTGGGTAAATGTTGGGGATCAGAATTTGGCTTTTTGTGCTAAAAATTGCCTGAAAAAATTGAAAATATCGGAATTGACTGCACAAAAAATGATTCCAGTGAATTGTAATTACCCCGTGTCCTCCCTAATGCTCTAAAAAAACACTTCCAGTACATTACCTGCATCAATTTGTGGTTTCAGTTTCCAGAATAGGGGCAATTCCGTAAAGTTAGATTTACAGATTTGACACTTTAGCATCTTGTGTAGCCGTACCATTACACTTCAGCTATTTCATTGTTTAATAGGGATGTGGCCAGGTAATAGGGGTATCAGACAAGCGATCAACCAAAGCTCCAAGTGCGATAGGAGCTGAGCTACATGGCGAAATGTCATTGTGTCGAAGGTACAGTATGTGAGTACATCTGACAAGATGACATTTCGCCTTGTAGCTCAGCTCCTATCGCACTTTTAGCTTTGGTTGATGGCTTGTCTGATACCCCTATTACCTGGCCTCATCCCTATTTAACAATGAAATAACTGAGGTGTAATGGTAGGGCTCCACAAGCTGCTAAAGTGTCAAATCTGTAAATCTGACTTTACGGCATTGCCGGTGGGCTGAAAAAAACTTTTTTTGGAATTTCAATATGCCAGTGGTATAGAAAGTTGGTTATGGCCAAAAAATGAAAATTTGTGCAAAAACAATTTTGTGGCATGTGACTTGTGCCGGGCCACTCCGGCTTTTATGAAAATGCATATTTTCAGCCATTTCGCATGCCTTTTTAGACCATTTTTTGGCCTGAGTCAGCTTCCTTGGTTTCAGAAGGCTCAATGGCATACTGAAATCTTCTATGAAGACCATTTTGGATATGAAATGCCATAAACAGGTCCCTGATATCTAAGATATAGCCATTTCTGGGTAAATGTTGGGGAACAGAATTTGGCTTTTTTTTGCTAAAAATTGCCCAAAAAAATTAAAAATATCGGTATTGACAGCACAAAAAATATTCCAAGTGAATTGTAATTACCCCGTGTCCTCCCTAATGCCCTAAAAAACACTTCCAGCGCATTACCTGCATCAATTTGTGGTTTCAGTTTCCAGGATAGGCCACTAGTTATAAGTAGAGTCAAGTGATCCCTTCCTGACAACATAAGCATTTAAATAATCGACCACAAAAAGCAGGTCAAATCGCACCTCGAAGTTAAGGGGGGCTGCATGCCCCGCGCTACTCTATAATAGTGATTATTATGACCATCTAAAATGGACAGATCTATCTGCCCTGGGCGATCTTGAATCGGCCCTCACTGCATCTTGTCGATACACAAACTTCGGGACAGCTATATAAAACGATATGGGGACTGATACTTGACATACTATGTGATAACATACAATTATCTGATTAGGGTGTCCCAACTAACATACATACAAAATTCAACAACTATCCTTTTAAATTATAAATTTGAATGTTTGAAATGTTTCCTTGAAGCTAGAAGTCTGAGCTTAGCTGTATCCTTTTAAGCTTTATGAGGTACCATTAAAAGAAACATTACATGATCCTTCACATGGCAGGCTGATTGTATTTAGGCTCAAATGCGAAAAAATACTTGCCCACTCAAGTCAAGAGGTGCCCAAACTTTCGCACCTCGCTTTAGGCCTATATATAGGCCTACTACATGCGATGTGTTTCACTCACAGCACTGAAAAGAACATAAAACAGTAACAGTTGCCTTTAACAGCATCGGGGATGCCTTAAACGGCAGCGGGATGCCTCACACGGCAGCGGGGATGCCTTAAACGGCAGCGTTGCCGAATTTTGACTTTTGCCGAACTGATATAGATTATCTATCTATCTATCTATCTATCTATCTCTCTGTCTATATATCTAACAACTAATCGATAGTGCAATATGAGAATATATTTGCTGGGATAAATTCATAGTGGATCTATCAGCCAAACCATTAATTAATCATTCATTCAATCAGTTCAATCAGTCAAGCAATCTTCAGTCATTTTAACACCTCATCTATCTATCTATTGTAAATATACGCGTCAACGACAGGGTTTTTCTCAGTTTTTGGCAGCCCAAGCAAATGACGGAGATGCCCCCCCCCCCCTTAGGCCCCCTACCAAAATATCCTGGAGTTGCCACTGATTAAAATGCTAATCATCTTTGTTCATCTGTTGTATATAAACATGGTTTGCATTGTTCTGAGGCTCCATATGTAACAAAAAATGTTTAACAGGTGATTTCATTACCATGCGATTCTTGTCATTCACACTTGATTGTGAGGAATCAATGCTTAACCAAGAGTTACTGCATTTAATAAATCAAATGTGTGACGTTCTGTTGTTTCTAAACCAATCAGACTAACTAAAAATGCGATGTATTTGGTGTGTCAATAACCTAAGAATCGCGTACTAAGGAAATCACCTGTAATAGTACCCTCACCAAGGGTATTGTATTGCTCAAAAGATGAGATTGTTGATGTAAGTTCTGACACAGAGAGATGAGCCATTGAGAAAATTCCCAATACGTTTTTTAAGTTGTGTATGAATGTTAACCTGAAATGTTTATGTATTTAGTTTTGGCTTGGGCAGAAGAACATCGGCGAGCTGGACTTGGAGACAATGTTGAGAGTGAGCCATCATACGACACACGCTCTGATGCATCTGATGACAGTTTCGTATCGTTTTCCACTGCGTAAGTGTGTTTGCCAACTTATAATATAATTATGTAGACTAGTGTTGTGAACCGGTTTACGATATACGACAAAACCGGTACAGAGGTTTTGATACAGAAACTGGTTCTGAACACATAGGATATCGATATGAAATCGCCCAACTATCGCCCATCGAATCTTGCCTGTTTCAGCCTTTTAACACCCATGTCGTTGTCAGAATGTCACGAAATTGGCTCTCCAGATGTTCTTCTTCTAAAAAAAAGATAAGATAAGATAAGATAAAACTTTATTTCACGTCGGTGATAACAATAAAAACAAGAAACATAAGCTACAAAGCTTTTAACCGACAAGTAAAATAACACAACAATAAGGAGATAATATGATATATATACAAATGAGAAATGAATAAAGTGAAACTCAAATTACTTTACAAAGCAAGTTAGCATCATTTGATTTTAATTTACTTTAAAATAACAAATTTGATATTATATGGAGTTTCTCAAACATAGTATACACAGAGTACAGTCACAGTTCTTAAGGAAATTGCTTTTCAATAGAGCTGACTTAAATGAACTAAATTCTTCGCAAATTTTTAAATAGTTAGGGAGTGAATTCCATAATGAAGACACTTGAAACCTAATTGACATTTTACTAGGGGTGTACTGATCAAGTATTTTGCCGAACCGAACCGAATATCGAACCATGCCATCACACTCGGCCGAGCTCGAACCCGAACCGAACCTTTCACTTAGCCAACAGATGGCCCTCTGTCCAGTTGGTTGTATTACGCAATTAGGCCTGAGTCATTATGGGTTGTTTTTCAATCGGGGTACATAGTTTTGTCTCACGGGGGTAAAAAATAAAGGTCTTTTTTTACGGGCCAAATTGACTTTTTCCTGTTGCTATATACCATGCCGTGGATTTCTGAAAATTTTAGGGCTACGAGTATTCTGAATTTTTTTTTATTTGACTTTTTGATAATTTGACGAAATTCAATATTCTGCTCATCCCTCTATTACTGGATGTATAGAACACCCAGTTGTATGGGCTTGGGCTGAATGGATAGATATATGTCGGACAATGAAAAATCATCTTACTTGCTTAATTTTGGCCAAGAACTTTTGTGTGTCAAGGAAAATAGATTTTTTCGGAGAGGACGGAGAGGACAGTTTATTTGTATGTATGTAAAACTTTATTTAATGTCGTATTCAATCATATACAATCGTATATCATAAGTTCAAGACTTCTGTACGACTAATTATGAAAATATACACGTTTATAGAGTTAATGAAAAATAAAAAAAAGAGTCCAAATTCAATAAAAAAAGAGTCCAAATTCAAATGAAATTGAAGTAGTGTCCATATAAAAAGTTCTGTTGATTTCAATTAAATACATATCCGTTTCAATTTTCAAGAAGAGTCCAAATTAAAGCAAAATTGAAACATAGTCCATATTAATACAGCGGAGTAATCCTCATCCCTTTGGTAACAACAAGGGGGTTTTAATCCATGGAGAAATCCGAGCTCTTTACACTCTTTGGAGTGTCTGTGGCTCTGAAAAACAAATTAAATAATATGAATGAACTGTGTGAAGCCAGACTCTCATAGGCTTATAGCATTGTCTTCGCACGTCAACAGCCATGCTGTGACACCCTTCTTGAAGGTGCTGAGTGAGACACTATTTTTTAAAGTTACTGGAATGTTATTCCATATTTTTGCTCCTAGATAGCTGAAACTATTTTTACCAAATGTAATAGTATTAAACTCTGGTAGCACCATACGTTGGTTGTCTCTCATTATATATCCTGAGTCCTGAACACTGAATAGTTCAGTTATATAATCAGGTGCAATACCATGCTTTACCTTATAAATTTGAACAGCCATGTTCTTGATACACCTTTTGTATATACTTAGTTGCTTTTCTTGTATACATATTTCTTCATAACTCAAATGACCTTTATTTGTCACAAATCTTAAAGCTCTCTTGTTCATTCTCTCTAACTTATCTAAACTTGATTTATTGGCAAACAACCATACAACAGAACAGTAGTTAAAATTACAGTTAATATAGCTGTTATAAATTGTCATTTTAGAGTCCTTTTCTAAGTGATGCTTTATTCTTTTCAGTGCATTTATCTGCTTCCCTGTTTGACAGCATAATTCATCGATATGAGGGGTGTATTTTAGACATTTGTCTAATTCGACCCCCAATATATTTATGCTATTAGAAGCCTGAATTTCAGCATCATCCAACACAATTGTGCCATCAGAGACTTCATTGTTCCTATCCAAGTACATCAATTGGAATTTGCTGGCATTTGCTTTCATATTGTTTTGCCTGAACCATTCCATAGCAGTTTTACAGTCATCATATAATTTGTCTTTGAGAGTGACAAGATCAGTTTCTGCACTAATCAGTGTGTTATCATCGGCATAGTTGTATGTCTTGCTATTGAATTTTTCGTACAAGAAATCATTGCTGAATATATTGAATAACAGTGGGCCTAAAATCGAGCCTTGTGGGACACCCTTGATATTATTGACCCAATCTGAGAATGTTTCACCTATTTTCACTCTTTGTTGTCTACTCATTAAATATGATTGCATAAGTTGGCACGAGTCTATGTCGAATCCATAAGCTGACAGCTTTGCCAGTAATAGGCCATGTGGCATACAATCAAAAGCCTTTGATAGATCAATTGCAATTATGCCTATTGTGAGGCCCCTATCAAGTGATTGTCTGATGTCCTCTGTCATCCTTAGAAGGACATCTTGACAACTGTACCCTTTCCTGAAACCTGACAAGTATGAATGAAACATTGAGTTAATGTATTGATAAACCTGATCATACAAAGCACGTTCCATTATCTTGGAAAGTATTGGTAACAAATTGACCGATCTATAGTTGTCCTTGTTCAGTTTGTCCTTCTTCTTAAAAAGGGGTGTTATATTTGCCTTTTTCATTTTGTTTGGGAAGGTCCCCTCTAGTATACACCTATTCATAAGTTGTGTTAGGGGCTTTACTAATTTGATGCTAATCTTTTTCACAAAACTTGCAGGAATCTCATCATAACCAGACGAAGCTGTTTTTGGTGTTTTCCGCTACGAGCATTGCGCAGTTCGTACAACTGAAGTGAAACACTTACCAAAACTTTGTCTAATCTATTGAAGGAGTATTTCTATAAAATAAAAATCCTCTTAATTTAATGTTATGCTATCTTGCTGACCCTATTTCGGAGAGGACAATATTTGACGGAATTGACCTTCATGTGTTCAATGCAGGACTGTGAAAAGACTAATCATAGTTGTTGCATGTAATTCTAATGTTGAACTCTTGGGACCATGTTGAAAGCATTTTCACATTGGTTAAAACTTACTGTTAGGTTAGGACTGAAAAATCTGAAGCGATATTTGCCTAATTTGCAAATGAGACAGTCAATTTTGGTCAAAATGACACAAATAAAATTTTTTCGGGCAGTTATCAACCGATTTGAATAATTTTTTCGCTGCTGTAGGTCCGTCTTAGTATGTTTAATATTTGGATGCAACGTTTTTTCCACATATATGCATGGTATTTCTGGTATTTTGGATATCGTGTGACTTCCAGAGCGTACCCCGATTGAAAAACAACCCTTATAAGGTCAAGCAGAAACCTGGGGCTATTTGCGTGTATAATTCATTCTATTTTATAACCCAAAGTTTCACATGACAAGTTAATGTCGAATATTTGAACATATCAGAAAAACGTGTTTTGAAGCACAATTTTGGTTTAGCTTTACCAAGTCCTGACAGACCGAATTATGCCTTATTAGCTGCTGGTTATTTCAATAATTTTTTTTGACGTGTCAAAGATGAGTAAGAGATAGACGTTTCAGTAAGCTTACTTCAGGACAAGATGCCCATTATAGAAGTCAAAGACCCAAATATGTGCACATGTTTTAAAGTCTTGAACTGAAAGGCACCCGGTCAATAATCACAGTGATTATCTACTGAACTAGAGTTTTGATCGGGACCGATGCGAAGGGAGAGCTCTCGCATGTCGAGTGGGCGTGGTGTAGTTAGGTTGATGTCACCTTTTCGTCACTGGGAATGAGTATTAAAAGAAATAGTGTGTATCTTTCATTAGATATATTTCAATGTAGCGAACTGTGACTCTGTTGCATATATGCAGCATCAGTAACAAAGCACCCGGGACTAGTTTTTGCACTGTATTTGGCATTTTTCCGAAAGTATATATATAGAATGGTCTGCATTTGGTCAGCATTTGGCCTGCATGATGAGAATTTTGGTCTGCATTCTCCTAATCTCCTAGAAAAATTCTTGGTTATTTATGCTCATTACCTTTTTTTTAAACTACCACTTAAAAGACTGGATTTTATTATTTTAAGACAGGGTCTTGTAATCAACTGTGGATTACAGAGAGTGGAAATCATTGATGATGGCTTAAATGCAATTAATAGAAACAACCTCGATTGGATGAAATTCTAGATTATACAGCCTGCAAAACAAAATTTGTATAGCCTTCTTGAAATAAACTTTGTTGATAGGGGTATACATGGGTCTCAAAAACAGATGGGGTGTCAAATGTTGGAATTTAAAGGAAAAATGAATGTCTCATGTCCCATTTTATCGAAGCATAAATGATAAAGAAATGTATCAAATGTTTGTTTTTATTAGTCAATCTGTCAGTGTCTCGATTTTTAAGAGGGCCAGTGTCCCTGTGTCACTTTTTAAGAAGGGCAGTGTCCCCATGTCGATTGTTAATTGCCATTGATTATTGAACTTCCTCAACAGCAATAGGTCAGGTGTCATCTTCAAGTGAACTAATCCACTCAATTACAATTAGACAGTTATGTTTTTCCACTTTTCTGAGTTGAATAAAACAAGTTTCCATATTTTTTATTTCGATTTCTTGTAGGCCTATATAGGCCTATAATAAAAAATTCTAATAAATTGTTGTTTTTTTGCAATCTATCATTTTGAAGAAAACTAAAGTCCTGATATTCAGTCATAACTGTCCCCATGTCCCTGGGTGTTACGTCCCCATGTCCTCGGGGGTTAAGTTCCCATGTCCCCGGGGGTTACGTCCCCATGTCCCGGGGGTTACATCCCCAAGTCCCCGGGGGTTACGTCCCCAAGTCCCCGGGGGTTACGTCCCCATGTCCCCGGGGGTTACGTCCCCATGTCCCCGGGGTTACGTCCCCATGACCCCGGGGGTTACGTCCCCATGACCCCGGGGGTTACGTCCCCATGTCCCCTGGGGTTACGTCCCCATGTCCCCAGGGGTTACGTCCCCATGCCCCCGGGGGTTACGTCCCCATGTCCCCGGGGGTTACGACCCCATGTCCCCGGGGGTTACGGCCCCATGTCCCCGGGGGTTACGGCCCCATGTCCCCGGGGGTTACGGCCCCATGTCCCCGGGGGTTACGTCCCCATGTCCCCGAGGGTTACGGCCCCATGTCCCGGGGGTTACGTCCTATGTCCCCGGGGTTACGTCCCATGTCCCCGGGGTTAAGTCCCCATGTCCCCGGGTCTACGTCCCCGGGGGTTACGTCCCCAGGGGTTACGTCCCCATGTCCCCGGGCGTTACGTCCCCATGTCCCCGGGGTTACGTCCCCATGTCCCGGGGGTTACGTCCCCATGTCCCCAGGGGTTACGTCCCAATGTCCCCGGGGTTACGTCCCCATGTCCCCGGGGGTTACGTCCCCATGTCCCCGAGGGTTACGGCCCCATGTCCCGGGGGTTACGTCCCCATGTCCCCGGGGTTACGTCCCATGTCTCGGGGGTTACGTCCCCACGTCCCCGGGGGTTACGTCCCATGGCCTCGAGTGTTACATCCCCATGTCCCTGGGGGTTACGTCCCCATGTCCCCGGGGGTTACATCCTCATGTCCCCGGGAGTTACGACCCCATGTCCCCGGGGGTTACGTCCCTATGTCCTCGGGGGTTACGTCCCCATGTCCCCGGGGTTACGTCCCCATGTCCCCGGGGTTACTTCCCCATGTCCCCGGGGGTTACGTCCCCATGTCCCGGGGGTTACGTCCCCATGTCCCCGGGGGTTACGTCCCATGTCCCGGGGGTTACGTCTCCATGTCCCCGGGGGTTACGTCTCCATGTCCCTGGGGGGTTACGTCCCCATGTCCCGGGGATTACGTCCCCATGTCCCCGGGGGTTACGTCCCCATGACCCCAGGGGTTACGTCCCCATGTCCACAGGGGTTACGTCCCCATGTCCTCGAGGGTTACATCCCCATGTCCCCGGGGGTTACGTCCCCATGTCCCCGGGGTTACGTCTCCATGTCCCCGGGGATTACGTCCCCATGACCCCGGAGGTTACGTCCCCATGTCCCCGGAGGTTACGTCCCCATGTCCCAGGGGTTACGTCCCCATGTCCCCGGGGGTTACGTCCCCATGTCCCCGGCGGTTATGTCCCCATGTCCCCGGGGTGTGTCCCCATGTCCCCGGGGGTATGTCCCCGGGGGTATGTCCCCGGGGGTATGTCCCGGGGGTATGTCCCCGGGGGTATGTCCCCGGAGGTATGTCCCCGGGGGTATGTCCCCGGGGGTATGTCCCCGGGGGTATGTCCCCGGGGGTATGTCCCCGGGGTATGTCACCATGTCCCCGGGGGTAAATGGTCGCCCCCTCCTTAGTATATATTAAATGGTCGCCCCCTTATCCTATCTATCTATCTATGTATCTATCTATGTATCTATGTATCTATGTATCTATGTATCTATGTATCTTGTTATCTTATCTTGTTATCTTAGCACCTTAGTAGATATTAAATGGTTGCCCCCTTATTCTTAGGAGATATTAAATGGTCGCCCCATTAAATGGTCGCCCCCTTATCTATCTATCTGGCAAAACAACATACACATAGAACTCGCATGTGTTCCGCTTGCGACACAAATTCTAGTTTTGTTTTCAATGTGCAGTCCCCCCCCTGTCCTAAGCCCACTCTGCCCATTATTTGCAATGTCGGAGAAACTTTTCTTGGACAAGAGGAGTGACCATTGGTCAGGCTGTCATTGCACATGCCACATTAACAACAACCACTTACAAATGCAACCATTGGTTAGGCAAGATCCTTGTGCCTAAATTGACAGCAGTTCAATAATCCAAATAAGCATGTAGTGCGTGTTTACTTGACTAGAAAACAACCTGTCAATTTCAGCTGCAATCATTAGGGGAAAGCTATCGCTCTCCCAATTAATATGATTATTTGCCTTCAATGATAAAATAAACTTCTTGGGTCTCAAAAAGCCCCAGTATTTTTTGTTTCTACACCCTCATAAGTCATAACAATGCATATATGGTAACATTTTTATTTGTGTTAACTAATCTATTGGTTTCATTGAAAAATATATTATGTGTATTGTGTCTTTTAAAATTTAAAAATTATAGAAGGAAAGTTACAAGGGAGTCCGTCCGGCTGCTTTGCCAGCTGCCAGCACCTCTGCCCCAGGCAGGCTTCCCTACCCCCACCCCGCCTCTCCCCCTCACCTTCCCCGATGGATACTGTTAATACACAGTCCAGTGTAGTATCAGTGTAACATGGATTATCATGTCTTTAATATCTACATGACGACCAAAACATAGGCATTATGGTAACTAATACAATTCCAAGTTAAGAGAACTCCAATGGTATTCATACAGAGCGATGTATGCATTTAAATTAATCCTCGCAAGTTGCAAGCATACATGTCCACATAATTAATTTCCTCAGAGTTTTCTGGATTTAGAAAGTCTGAACTTATGCTTGATAGAGGCCTTTTAACTCTAAGCAATTCTATTGTGCTGTACAAAAGCAAAATTAGAAAAGACATGCATTGACTCTGATGTGTATTGAAAAAATTAAGGTCTAAAGCTCAAATGCTTAGAACTTCAGAAAGGTTAAATAACACTGAGCCACAAAAATAATATTTAGTATTATAAAAACAATTCAGTTATGTAACTGAATGCTTGACTGACCTGCAGCAGGCACCCCGCTTGGAGTAGCTTCAAGTAGATTTATTTTTCTTTATTTGAAATTAAATAGGCCTATATTTGATTAAATTGGTTTTAAATGTTGATATTTTCAAATATATATGCAATCCATGGCTGGAATATTCTCATTTGATTTTACCATATTGCATGGAATTAAACTGACGAAGTACAATTTTGTTACTGTATGGAGATACCTGCTTCTCAAAAAAGTTACTTTCCATTGATGGTGCCAAGTTATTAATAACTTTAAACACAAATTCCACTAAATTATTTCTATGGTTTACATACAGCATCTTTTTACGTGTTTTTATCAGTAAGTCATCATATGTGCTCTCATAGTCATTACATACTAATCTTAAGGCCCTTTTATTCAATTTCTCAATTTTTCGACTCTGGCCGAGAGAGAAAGTATTGTACGCTAAGGAACAATACACAAAATTGGAAGCCACAAATGCCTCATATACCCTGAGTCTGCCTTCATAGTCAACATGTTTGCATATTCTTTGCAATGCATTTATTTGTCTTCCTGCCTTTTTTGATATTATTGAGACATGGTGGTTAAAGTTTAACTTTTGGTCAATGTGGATTCCTAGCAGCTTGACAACCGGTTCACATTTAATAGTTTTATTTTCCACTTTCAATTCTATTTGTTGGTTGTCTCGACTAAAACATATTGCCTGAAATTTGGAAGGGTTGGCTTTCATATAATTAGCTTTGAACCAAAAAAATTGCCTGTTCAGAGGCTTGCTCAAGCATATCCTTCACAACCGATAAGTTTTTGTGAGAGTATGACAGAGTGTTATCATCAGCATTATTATAAACTTCACAAGACTTCTTTAAGTCCAATAAGAAATTATTTATGAAAATATTGAAAAGCAGTGGACTCATAAGTGATCCTTGTGGGACACCATTTTTTAAGTTTAGCCACTCACTGCGGATATTTCCTAATTTTACAGCTTGTTTTCTATTTTGCAGATAATTCATAATATGTGAGCATGCTTCTTTTGAAACACCATAGGCATGTAACTTGGCTATTAAGAGTCCATGTGGCAAACTATCAAAAGCTTTAGAAAGATCAATCAGAATACACCCAACATGGTAATTATCATCCATCGCCTTCCTCCAATTTTCAATACATTTAACAATTAAATTATTGCAACTGTATAGTTTATGGAAAGCAGAGAGATCATTTGACAGTGACTGAGACATAAAAGTAAGTAAAGGTCACATTAGATTCCTTCAAAAATGTTTAAGGTTGAAGGTAGTACACTCACAGGCCTATAATTTTCTTTGGCTAACTGGTCAGATTTTTTGTAGAGAGGGGTTACCTCAGCCTTTTTATTATAATCGGGAAACTTATTTGTTAGAATGCATCTATTTATTATTGGCGTTAGATTTACACTGATAGTATTGCAGCCTTTGTTCAGAAATTTGGGTGAAATGTGATCAAAACCAGTGGCTTTGTTTGGTTGCAAAAGTTTAAGTTTGTTTAACATTAACACTGCTGTTTGGTTGACCGGCCTAAAATTAAATGGCTGCTCGTTTTTTGAGTAAAGTTGGATTAGTTTTACACTTGGATGATCTTTGTAGTGGTCAATGACCTGATCAGCTGACATTTCCTTAACTTCACTTGGTTCACAAAGGTCATCAGCTATATTTACAAAGAAATTATTAAAAGTATTTCCTACATCTTTAGGTTTACTTATCAGAGTGTCTTCATTATACAGTGTTATGTTTTGATTGCCAGTCTTTATATTATTGGTCATAAATGGTTTAACAACTTCCCAGAAATGCTTCCCCTTATTTTTCTGAGTATTACAGTTTTGTAATAGTGTCCAACATCTTTAGATTGTTGCAATTTGTTGTTTAATCTTGTAAAATATGTTTATGTATCTTGACCTATTATCTCAGAAATCCACATTTTGTAAAATAAGCGAGATTGCCACTGACAAAATGCTCAAATTGGAATTAATTAAAAATCTTTAAAACAATTTTTACTTAGCCATTCTAATTAAGAATAGGTAAAGATTGATATTCATAACATTATCCAAAATTATATTTCTTCAAACAACTTTGCTCCAATAAAATATGTGAAGGAATTTCGATCTGTCCTCTGAGGCAATAATTAATTATGAGCAAAGACTGCAAGGCAGCCAGTGGCGTCCCTATGGGGGGGCACAGGGGGGCACGTGCCCCCCATATTGGACCTGTGCCCCCCAGGTGCCCCCATATGATCTTTCCAACTCTGGCTAAAATATACAGTTAGTTTAGTGGGTGCCCCCCAGAGAATCGCGTACCCACCCAGGTGTCCCCCGCTCGTGGACCCCCAGTTACGCCAATGAAGGCAGCAAACCCATCCCACCTTTAGGCCTGCTCCCTTAACCGTTGTTTATAGCTGATCTTTACAATTATAAAACACCATTACTCCTATTTGATATAATAGGGAGCAGTAACAATTTCATTTCATAAGAGCTCTTTGCAGATTAGCGTCCCAACTCACAGCTGAAATCATTTTCAAATTGTTCATGTGACGTGGACAGGCCACTTTTCAGTGGGCCTTAATTGAGCCTTAAGGCAGGCTGCTGACCACAGGTACAGGACTGGCTTTAAGGGGGGGGGTTAACAAATGAAAGTGAAAATGGACTAAAAATATTACTGCTTCGGCCAATATATATATATAACTCAATATTGGTCTCCTCAACATCCACTATCTATACATGTATATCATATTGGTGGGGGGGGGGGTACCATTTTATATCAAGGGGTGCTTTTCCTTTGCGGGAAATTATTTTATTACATAACTGCAGCAATGTTTGTTCCCCCCATGAGATTAAATGGTGGCCCCTGAACAACTCTCCATTACCCTCCTGCACAGTGACCATGCTAAATCAGGGCATGCTTTCACCCAATAAAAGCAAGGGGTATTTTAACTGTACTGAAATAGGCTGACAGCTGCCTCATTTTTGCAGGGTACCTGTTGGAGGATGCTCCATCTTATGCTTCATTCTCACGGCAGCTCCCGGAGATCTTTTTGAAACGGGGGCGAAGTATTTTCAGGAGAGACGGAAAAATATTTCCTCTTTTTACGTATCGCGCAGGGGCATTTTAGCTTCCCGCCGGACATCTTTTGGTTGCACGCCGTCGAGAATCCTGCTTCTTACCGTCACTTCAAATCGCGAGGTCGCAGAAAAAAAGTTTCAACCAGTACAAATTTTATTAAAATCGACGGGGGAGCAGACCAGATAAATTGTTCGACGCCGCGATCAGAAAAGTAAGACTGGGTCGAAGTTTTCGCGCCACTGAGGGGCAAAAAGTTTCCCGCCGTTTAGGAAAACAAGCGGGATTCTCTGCGTGGCGCCAAAAAGGTCGACCCCGGGGTTCTTCTGCACTCCGCCGTCAAGGAAAATGCTCCGGGACGTGTGCAAAACCTTCGCGCCGTCGTCTGGACCCCTCCCGGAGCAGACAGAGTGGCGCCAGAGGGGCTATTTTTAGCAAAATCCTTTGTCCGCGGGGTACTGAAACCATCACGGGGTCGACCTTTTGTGCCACGGCGGGAAAGGGGGGTCTGCCATGGAGACGCACTGGCGCGCGCCTCGCATATAAATAGAAGAGCAGCCACTTGAGCACCATAACCACTCTGAACTTCAAGACGAACGCATCTATACTCCATGACACTCTGCTTCACAGCCTACTGAATTGCTGCTTCATTGCTGAATCCCTGCTTCATTGCTGATTGATCCTGCTTCATTGCTGATTCATCCTGCTTCATTTCTGATTGATCCTGCTTCAAGATGGGACCCAGAGGAAGAGGGAAGAAGTCCTTGAGGGCACCAAGCAAGGGCAACAATCCAGCCAACACTCCACTGACCACTCCATCTTCAACTCCAGTTGGTTCACCAGCTCCTTTCATAGACTACGCAGCTGTTACATTGTCTCCAAGCATGTTCAGCTTGCAAGACAGCATCGTGGCAGTGACCACTGCTACATCAACAGTGACCAGTGAGACCATCTTCGAGGGCCCGCCACCACCCAAAGTGCTGCAACAACCTGATGAGGAGGATGAAGATGATGATGAAGAAGCTGAAGATCAAGTCCTGGCCAAGCTTGCTGCTGCTGTCAAGTCTCCAACCAAGCGTGGCAGGCCTGCCACTGCTGCTGCAGCCAAGAAGAAGCGTCCCAAGTCTGCTGATGCTGATGCTGCTGCTTCTGTCAAGTCTCCCACCAAGCGCACCCAGTCGGCTGATGCTGCTGTCTTCAAGACTCCCACCAAGACTGCTCCAAGGGGAAGGCCTCGCACTCCTGGCAAGTCTCCTTCAGCCAAGCGTCAAGCCACCTCCAAGTCTCCAGCCAAGTCTCCAGTCAAGCCTCCAGCCAAGTCTCCAGTCAAGCCTCCAGTCAAGCCTCCAGTCAAGCCTGTCACTCCAGCCCAGACCCGAGCCAAGACTGCAGTCCAGCCTCCACCTCCACCTCCAGATGATACTCCTGCTCATGATGAAGATGATGACTGTGTTCTGACAGCTGCAATGATCCACCAGCAGACCCTGGACTCCGACTACGATGCCACCACAGAGGAAGATACTCCCAAGAAGAAGGGTGCCAAGTCCAAGGGCAGCAAGGGGAAGAACCAGCCAAAGGAAGATTCTGACAACACTGGATCTGAGGTTGAGCTGATCCAGGACGCCGATGGCCAGTTTGTCCACAAGGAGAAGAAGAAGGGCTACAGAAAGGCAAACTCCAGGGACCTACTGGGCATCACAGAAGAGCAGGAGGATGAGCTGATCGACTGGTACCGGGAAAACAAGCAGCTGTACTCCAAGGGCTCCACCACCTTCAAGAGTGCACAGAAGGACAGACTTGATGCAGAGAAAGCAGCAGAACTTACATTGCTAGTGGGGAAGGAAATCACAGCAGCTAAAGTCACCAAATGGAGGGGCAACCTCAGGACTACCTTCTCAAAGTGCATCAGACCTCAACCTTCTGGAGCTGGCAGAAAGAAGATGTCCGACCGAGACAAGTACATCCTGGCGAAGTGTGAATTCTTGAGGTCCTCCATCACTCCGAAGGGTGCCATGGAAGTCTCCAGCTTCACTGGACCAGGAGGAAGTAACCGCCTGTCGTCCGATTCTGATGCCCCCATGGACTACAATCCTATGCCCGACCTTGATGACAGCCTCCCAGCCAGCCAGCAGCAGTCCTCCCAGGAGATGTCCCAGCAGTCCCTCCAGCCATCCCAGCAGCAGTCGCAGGTCTTCCCAGGACGAAAGCCATCCAAGAAGAGGAAGGACACAGACCAGGAGATGGCCACTGCCCTGACTTCAATTGCTGGTCACTACACTTCAGACAGGCCCAGGAAAGCAGCACCACCTCAGCCGGCAGGACCATTCTGTGACATGTGCCCACAAACTTCTCACAGGCTGGATCCAGAAGTACACCAGTTGCAGAACATGTGCAGGAGTATCTTCACATCTGGGAAGAACATGAACCGTGCCCTGAGACTTCGCCTCCTGCACTCCTTGAGCCAGACGGACAACTACTTCGTACAGGCGGCCGTCCAAGATAAAATCCTGATGATGCAGCAAGAGAATGTGGAGATGATCCTAGGGCAGCAGCAGCACCAATACATCCCTCCTCCTGGTCCAGCTCCATCCTTTGTCAACAAGGACTTGCAGCAGCCTCCAACAACTCAGCATCAGCCCCAGCAGCCCCAGCAGCCAAGTCTTCAGATGCAGTCCCAGCCTCCACGCCAGCAGTTGCAGTCCCAGCCAAGCAGCAGCAGCCAGTTCCAGTCCCTGCAGCCAATTCGAAGCCAGACTCAAGCCCTGCAGCAGTCATCTTTAAGCTTCAGCCAGCTGATGCTTGACAGCCCCCAGAAGCTTGGCTTCCCCGGACCCTCTTTTGGGCAGCAGCAGCAGCCAGTACAGCAGCAGCCACTACAGCAGCAGCAGCACCAGCCTCTACAGCAGCATCAGCCACAACAGCAGCAGCAGTCTCTACAGCAGCAGCAGCCACCACTACAGCAGCAGCAGCCACCACTACAGCAGCAGCAGCCACCACTACAGCAGCAGTCTCTACAGCAGCAGCAGCAGTCTCTACAGCAGCAGCAGCAGCCGACAGTTGTCCACCAGCGGCAAACTCCATTGTCGTTCCAGTGGAGCCAAGTCAACATGCCCTCTCCAAGGAAGTGATGCCTGTTCAAGTCGTCTGAAAAAAGAAAAAAAAAACTCCAGGCCCTTTTAAGGGCCACCAAATCCTCCCAAAAGAGCTGGCCACGTACACATCTTATGTTGACTAAAAAAACTCTTGCGATGACAAACAAGAGCAAAAATGAAAAGAGCCCCAAAAAAAAAAGTTGACAAATTCCCCCAAAAAAAATTCCGGTCCTGGCCCTTGTAAATTTTAAACACCTTCATAAAAGCAAGGTGCTATTTCCCTTCTTTTTTTTTTTGGCCCATTTTCACTTTCTGCTTAACCAGTACAGGTGGCATTTCTGCTTTCTTAATTAAAGTTTTTTCACCACTTTAATTAATATAGATAGATAGATAGATAGATAGATAGATAGATAGATAGATAGATAGATAGATAGATAGATAGATAGATAGATAGATAGATAGATAGTCAGACAGATAGTCAGATAGATAGATAGATGGATAGATAGGCAGATAGATAGATAGATAGATAGATAGATAGATAGATAGGCAGATAGATAGGCAGATGGATAGGCAGATAGATAGGCAGATAGATAGCTATATAGAAGAAAATATTTGGACGTCGCATATACACTGCAGCAAAGAAAAACGAGTGATCGTCATTTTGCAGTGATGACACTTGGATAGATAGATAGATAGATAGATAGATAGATAGATAGATAGATAGTCAGACAGATAGTCAGATAGATAGATAGATGGATAGACAGACAGATAGACAGATAGACAGATAGACAGATAGACAGATAGATAGATAGATAGATAGATAGATAGATAGATAGATAGATAGATGGAACACAATGCTCGTTACATATATACACTGCAGAAAACAAAAGCAGTTATCGTCACTTTGCAGGGATTGCACTTGGATAGATAGACAGATAGATAGATAGATAGATAGATAGATAGATAGATAGATAGATAGGCAGATAGATAGACAGATAGATAGCCAGATATATAGCTAGATAGATAGGCAGATAGAGAGGAAGTGAAAGTGATTTAAATGGGTTGTACAGATAGATACAAAGCTAAAAATTTACCATTTTATGTACACTCTAAAAAAGTTCAGACAAAATTGGTTTTTTAGATTCAAAATGGTTTTTTGAAAAACCAAATTTCAATGCAAAAAACCAACATGGATTTTTTTAAAAATCCATGTTGGTTTTGCATTGAAATTTGGTTTTTCAAAAAACCATTTTGAATCTAAAAAACCAATTTTGTCCTGGCATTTTTTAGAGTGTACGTCACAAAATATGTAGTTGTTGCAGGGAGGGCTTTTTTTTGGGGGGGGGGGGTTTGTCAACATAAAGATGTGTACAAGGCCTGCTCTTTCTGGAGGAAGTGGTAAGCCCTTACAAGGGCTGGGTTAATTTGTGGTTTTTTAAGGGGGGCATTGAATTGCTGTTGCTGTTGCTGCTGCTGCAGCTGCTCTGCTTCATCTTCAAATTCTGTCCATCTGCCAGGGGACACTTCCTGCTGGGCTGTTCACGTAGTCTCGTAGGTAGTCTCGGTACTGTTTGGCTTGTCTTGTGGCATTTCCATATGCTGGAGCGAATCCAAGGTCATGCAAGGGGTCTCCTCTCCACAGTCCTTCAGTGACTTCATGGGTTGCAGGATCTTCTCTGTCCATTACGTCGTTGTCCATGGCTCGATGAATTCCTATTCTGTCTCGCAGAAGATTGTGTAGAGTGCAGGCTGCCAGAGTGATGGCTGCCACTCTGCCGGGGCATCGTAGTTAGGAAGCATCTGAACCTGTGGGACAGGATACCGAAGGCATTCTCCACCACTCTCCTGGCTCTTGAAATTCTGTAGTTGTAGACTCTGGAGGGGATGTCAAGGTTTCTTCTTGGAACAGGCTTCAGCAACCAGCTCTTCAGGGGGAAGGCCTCATCTCCAACGATGAAGTATGGAAAAGGATTCCCAACTGTGCCAGGTAGAGGTTCAGCAGGGGGTAGCCCAAGTCGTTCTTCTTCCAGCAGGTCCCTCAGCCTTGTGTCCAGGAAGACTCCTCCATCCGATGAGCTTCCTTGGCATCCAGCCTGCACGTACAGGAACTTGTAGTCAGAATCCACCAAAGCCATAAGCACAATGGAATGGAAGCCCTTGTAGTTGAAGTAGATTGACCCAGCTTTCCGAGGACATCTGATGCCAACATGCTTCCCATCCAGTGCTCCGATGCAATGGGGCATGTTCCACCTCTTCTCGAAGCCCTTGGCAACTTCCTTCCAGGATGCTGGATCCATTGGCAGGGCCAGCAGATGTTCGTAAGCTCGCATGATGGCAATGCAGACACTGGGGATAAAATTGCAGATGGTGTTGGGAGCCACTCTGAAACCGTAGGCCAAGGACTTGTAGCTCTCTCCTGTCGCCATGTACCGTAGGGTGACTGCCAACTTCAATCCAGGTTCCAGAGCCCTCCTCATGTTGGTGTCTTGTTTTGTAATTGCAGGAGCCACAGCAGCCAGGATTTCAGCAAAAATGTCAGGAGGCATTCTGCAGAAGTTGTAGTAGCCAGAGACATCATTGTTGGCCAATTCAGGCAGCAGCTGGTAGAAATGGCCATGTTGTTCCCTCTGCAGCAGCCAATTCCGAATCCACCATCTCTTCATCTTCCTCCTTCTCCGTATTCTTCTTAGATAAAAAGCACCAGCAACAGCAGCAACAACAGCAACGTCAAGGTCTTCCCCAGCATCTTCATCAGCCATCATGTCTGTCCAGCATCCAGGAGTGTCCCCTTCAAAGGTCAAGCAGCAAGTGAAGCAAGGCGGCCCTCTGCGGCCCTTTTTATTGGCTTTCGCAGCGCCCTCCTCCGCCGCGGTGCCCTTGACAACGGCGTCATGCTTTTCATTCCCGGCGTTGTGCCCTCGGGCCTACAGACATCCCCGTGGAGAACAAAACCATTCCCGCAGTCGTAAAAGCAATCCCCGGCGTTGTGAAAATATAGTCCGCCGCGGTGAAATAGGTTCACCGAGGGGCAGTTATAGGTTCCCTGCGGGGTACTTTTTATATCACGGGGCGATATAAAAGTATCCCGCAGGAGGAGGAAATTTCTTTCCCCCCGGCGAACTTTTGATGACGGCGTACAACTTTTCTGCCCCGCAGGGAACAAAAAGATCCCGCCGTGGCTTTCGCTGCATGGTTATCGATTAGCCTTAATTGATTACATAATTGCCCTTCGCGCCGTCCTAACTGAAAATCTTGCAAGAATTCGTCTGGCTCTGCGCCCCCGTCGATAAAAAGCTTACCGTCATCCCCCGTGAGAATGGGGCATAAGATTGCTTGAGTAGGCCCTCCCGATCAGGATTTAGAGGGCCACCATTGCATTGATCTTTTTTTTTAATATATAAATTATTTCTTGTTCAGTTTTCGTGAAATGAATAAATTCGTTTTAGGCAGCCTTGAAAATAGTTTTTGTTGGGGTATTTTCTTGCTGGATTTCCAAGGAATATTTGGGAACGTCCCACACCTAAATAAAGTAATTGCTCCAACCCCCCCCCCCCCCAGCTTTTTCTAGATGGTCTGTTGATCACTGCACAGGAGCCTTAACAGTGTTAAAATTACCATTTGGTCAATTCCACCGTGACTTTTGGGACAATTATTACATTTTCGGGCCATGTCACTGGCCAAATTTGTCAGAAAAAATTAAATAGAATTGTGTGGCTGGGCTACATCATTCTTATTGCCTTAAAGAATAAATTAGTGAAGAAAACACATCCGGATATTAATTGCTGTTTCTGCAATTAAATTAAATATACTGTCGTGACTGATGGGAGTCATCATGGGACATTTTTGACCACAGGTTTTTGGGTATGTTTGCTTCCCTGTCAGCATGCCTCGGCGGTCCAATGTCGGCCCAGCGTCAGTCCGATGTCTGTGGCATCGGACCAGCTTTAGGCCGACGTTGGACCGCTGGGGCACGCTGAAAGGGAATTATCTTGAAATATCTGTGTTGAAAAACATGCCATAAATTCGTATCATGGTACATTTACTTCCTACTGAATGTGGCCTTCAAGTGAAACCAACATACACTTTTTTGCATCCCTCATTGGTTGGGAAGTCCATTATTTTCTGGCGTGACTGATGGGACAAAATCACTGTGACTGATGGGACTTATCTGAAGGAAAATTGTTTGGGTCACAATTATCTAATCTAGGGTAAACACATTCAAAATTGATTAAGTGTGTCAAATTTCAGATCACTGAGACCAAATAATGCAATTTCATAAGCAAAAAACACCAAATTTCTATGAAATAAACAGGCACACACAACCAACTGGTTTTAATGTTTTTCTACTCATTAGTAGTAAGAAGATGGTTTATAGTCAAAGAATGTTCAGAAAAAGGAATTTTTAATTTTCGCCTATTTTGATGCATTTTACAAAAAAAGTGGATTTTGCTAAACTTTCAAATACATGGAAAATCCTGCCTTTTTGCAATTGAAGCATAGATTCATTGCATTTCAACAAGCTTCGTGAAATAGTTTAAATTTTTTAATTAAGCTAAAAACAAAAATGTTTAACTGGACCGCTGATCAGCAAAGATCTATAAGATAATTTTGCTTCTGTAATAGAAATAAATAATTATCTTACGCTGACTTGAAACAATTAATTTTGAGATAAAACAGATTTTCTTTAGATTATGCTTAAATTCCCCGATCAAGTGTATCGAGTATCGTTTCAATGTATCAACGATACGAATTGTATCGCTTCGTTGAAATGTTCCCATCACTAATGTAGACAATGTGTTGCGGGCCTGAGAGTTAGGCCTAAATCTTTAAAAAATATTGATATATGAATATGATAAAGTAACCTATCTTTTTACTTCTCGGTTGTGCCTCGGCTATGTAAAAACATACATAATTGTTAACTATAGTTCTGCTGAGCCTTTATGGCTTATCAGCAGCCTTGAAGAATGCACATTTAGTAGCACTTACCAAATAGCTACTACTCACCCAAACTTAACTTCCACCTGTTAGTGGATTCAGTTCTAAATCGCTGGTATATTCTGCATGTTTATTATGTGCAAAAATTAGCGTCATGGGAACCTCAGTGTCAGTGGCGTAACTGGGGGGTCCCTAGTGGGGGGGGGGCACCTGGAGGGCACGCGATTCTCTGGGGCACCCACTATACTAATTGTATATTTTAGCCAGAGTTGGAAATTTCATATGGGGGGCACCTGGGGGGCACAGGTCCAATATGGGGGGGCCTGTGCCCCCCATGCACCCATAGGGACGCCACTGCTCAGTGCATTGGTGGTTTCATAGAAACTTGAAGATCCTACAACAAAGATGAAAATGGCGACTCTGACAGTCTGAGAATGAAGCCCTGTGATAATCATTACTTTAATGAAGTTTGAATACATTGGTTCTGTTGCTATAACAAATTTAAAGAATCCATAGGTCAAATGCTTTATCAAAAGTTTCGTTACAGAAATTGACCAGGAAGATCCCCCTTACTACCCAGATTCGTCTGGGGTGCTCAAAGACAGTAGAGGGATTTACAAATAAGAAGAAAGAACTAAAGATTGGGATACTTTATGAGAACCAATCCAAATTTTGTTAGCCCAGAAAACAGACTTGCAAAAATACAGTGACCTATCTACCCATGCAAGATCCAGAGCCAATCAGATATTTACCCACCAATATCAAGGGAGCTCATCTCCTTCAAGCTCACCACCATTTCAATCACTGAAAAGGCAGTGCAGGCCTAGGCCTACTTGCAAGTATTTTTGACCTGAAGCAACCAGAAAAAATATATATCCAAACATTTTTGGGGGTGTGCATGCAAAGACATACAAAGACATACAGTTTTCCCCCGTGTTTATCATGTGAACTTCACATGCATTGTCAGCTGGGATGTTTAGGGGCCGACCAGACGATAGTTGGGGGGGGGGCTATACCCTCTGTACGAACTTTTTTTTTCGTTCGCGGCGCGTCGATGAACAATTTTTTTTGCTTCCGAACGGTCGACAAACATTTTTATCGGAATTTTAACATTCGATGCCCTAGCTGCAGGTGGAAACAAACTTTTTTTTATTTCCATGAGCTGAACAAACTTTTTTTTTTTAAAGTGTCAAGTGGGAAACAATCTTTTTTTTTCACCAAATATCCATAGCCCCCCTCCAAAGATCATCTGGTCGGCCCCTTAAAGACAGGTATGTTTTCTTGACAGAGGTTGCTCCCTTTTCCAGGCTCCTTTTCCGCGGCCTGGAAGTCTGTTTTCATCGCAACGTAGCATCTTGGCTGTTGATGGTAGGAACCTGCTACGTGACATCATAAACACTGTGATATAAATAAACGCCTCAAAAAGGCGCCGCAACATAATTAAGATCCTAGGCTGAGGAAGCTGATTGACAGGTCGCACATGGTGTGAGGTGCATTTGGGCCAATAATGTGCATGAAAAAAATGTGTCTAATATTGGCGGTGACAATCAATCCAATTTACATCGCACAGGAGCAGGCAAGCAATTTTGTTATTATCGTTCTCATAGATATGTGTTTTTCCAGTTTGTACGCTTCATCTCAAAACTGTGATGTCACAGAGTTAGTTATATAACTTTGTATATTACGAGCACACATTTCAAGAAACTGACTGAATGCATTGACACATGGATTGTGTATGTTTAGCTTGTTTAGCCTTAATACCTGAACTGGTTGATAGATGCTTCAATGAAATGCAACTGAAACAAACAGACTACTTATCCTCAAAGGAGAGTTACACTGCTGGCCAAAAGTTTGGAAACGATAAGCTTTTCACCACTGGCTTCGTGTTGCTCAAAATGATATCTGGTTGTTCAGATTGTTACTTGATCAAATAAAAATAGACCTAAATAAATGTGAAATGGATTATATAAGGTGAATTTGTGAAAATAGCATTAAATTTCAAAGTTTGCTCTAAAAAATGGGGATGTGTCAAAGTGAGTACATGTAAGCATTGGCCATTGCCATTTCATTGATGTGCCTAGCCACTTGTTTGGGGCAGTCAGTATTTTTGAAAGCAGCAAGGAAACTGAATGCTATCCGTGTACACTGTGGAAATGCACATACAATACTCTTCCAATCATAATATTTTTTTCTGATCAGATAAGAATCCATGCACCCACAGGCAAATTTCTGGAACGCTGATCCGATGGAAAGCAAAATCTGTTTCTAAACTTTTGGCCTGCAGTGTACAATGACTGACAGCAAATGTCACAAAGTGATTTAAAATTGTGAAGATGAGTGTCTTGTGAAAAACAATAAAACAGGCTTTGCTTGGGAAACATTGAAACAGAGAGGTGTTTGTTTGTTTGTTTGTGTTTTACGCCTCTGCAGCACCTCAGTGGGCTATATCGAGGCAGGCGTTTGCCGTATGATGATGAGATGAGAAGACTGTGAGTCTGGCACATACCCTATTAATTCAGGGATGCCCAGGGTCTTTCAGTTGCCCCAGCATAGAATGCTGGACACAACCCGCCTCCATTTAATGTCCCATGGACTCGGACTAAAGTGAGTTCCCGGGGTGAGATTTGAACCCACGCCCTCAAAGCCAGTTGACAAGCGCACTTACCAATTAGGCCACGGGGGAACTGAAACAGAGAGCTGTAACAATTGGCTTAGACAGAAGTTGTTTGTTGTGGTTGTGTACAAAACATCACATTGCCTGGCAGTTTTAATTTCCTTTGTCAAAAACCGTGATGTCAAACTCAGAACTGATATGTCACAGATTGAAGATTAGACCAATCACATTCGCAGATTCCCTAATGATGTCACGGTTTAACTGCAAAGCAAAGTTTTCAAAAAACACGTAGCTATGAAAACGATAATAAACAACACAATAATATATCAGCTGGACTACAGGCACAAACAATGTGATTCATGTATGATTTGACTCAGTTAGTCCACTCCTCTCATTATCAATAACAAGGAATGAAAGCTGAACTATGATTGCAGCCAGATGACCATGTCATAACTGACTTATACCTAAACAAAAACAAAAAAAAAAAAACGAAGAGATTTAAAAAAGAAATAAAACAAGAAAGATTTGAGAGAAGCAGAAAACAGCTAAAAACAATTTGCCAAGAGGGATTAATTTAATAAGATGAAAGTGTCAGTTGAAGAAAAAAATCCAAAAGACAGCATGGTTGACATAGTATGATATGAAATTATTACACATTTCGGGAATTTTCTTGAACATACAAGGCCAATGCATGCAGTTATTGTAAAATAACAATCAAGTACTAAAAGAGCTGAACGGATTTCCCATATGTTTCTAGAAACTGGTTATAGAAGCAATTGTGATTTCAATACCTGGTAAAGGCATTAGTCTCCCAATTAACCACTTTAATGTATTTAGCAAAGTTGTAGCAAAATTATTAGGAAAAATATTTGGAGTGCAAATTAGAAAAGAAATAGTTTGAATATTTAAAAATGTCGAAAACAAAACCTGGATATTAAATATGTAACAAAATGTTTGGGGAAAAAAA
Organism: Platynereis dumerilii; assembly: GCA_026936325.1. NCBI lineage: Eukaryota > Metazoa > Annelida > Polychaeta > Phyllodocida > Nereididae > Platynereis > Platynereis dumerilii. The sequence goes on along the minus strand of JAPTHN010000035.1, from coordinate 3,400,251 downwards.
AACAATCACTGAAAAACAAAATTGATAAAAAAGGGGGAAAAATGTTTGAAAAAAGATGAGGTGCAAAACATTCAAGGAAAAATGTTTCTGAAAAATAAAGAATTAAAATAAATTAGCAGAGAAAAAAAAGGAAAGTGAACTTTTTTGCGAAATAGGCAAAAGAAAAAATAGAGGAAAAAAGTATAATTTACAAATCAGGAGTATGTACATATATACATATATAAATTTGGACTATTTGGGGGCGACCATCATATATTTAATTAACAGGGGAGGAGGTTTAGAGTTTTTGTTACTTGGTAACTTCTTCTGTAACGGTCTTCCATCCGTTAGGACATAGCGCGGTTCATTGATGAAATTTGCATTAAATTGGCTCAAATTAAAATATTTATGGTTTTTTTTTTCATAGGAATTAGGTTTTCTAATACTTTTGTTTTCTTTTTCTGTAAAATTTTTGTTAGCAATTCACTGTTTGGCACAGTTGTACTGTTTGTGTTATGAGCTTTGTTAAACAATGAGGCTTTATATACTCCCAAGGGGGCATAAGTGAACATCAAAGAATATACAATATATACCAGCCAAATACAGGCTTCTGGTTGGTATGGTATAAATAATATTATCAAACCGCATTTTGCGACTGTCAAGAAATAATAAATTGATCAATCAATCTATCAATCAATCAATCAATCAATCAATCAATCAATCAATCTATCTATCTATCTATCTATCTACCCAATATGTAATATTTTGACCGGTCAAGTTTCCTATTCAAATTATGTAAATGCCATTAACCAATAATGTCTCAGTAATACAAGCCAAAATAATCAACAGCAAGATAAGAAGGATTTTGACTTCACGCTTATTGCTTGTCTTTGACACTTGGTTTTTCAGTTTCGTTGACAGCTTGATTTGTTTGTATCTGAGTACAGCAGTTGAAATTAATTATTGGAATGGACAGTGTTGCTACCACAAGTCACGTGGAGTTCCATACGTCACGTAATGAATATTTCTATTTGCAATTACTCATTTATTTCCTAGTCTTGTACCCAGTACATAGTGGGTACTGTTTTTTGAAGTAGTATTCCCATCACCAGGCCTAAAATTATGAGATTTATCTTGATCGTTTTATTCCAACACTGAAAGTAACAATTTTGCTGAGGATCACATCAATGGAAATCGATTGGCATCCCCATATTCGTTCACTATTGTCAAATAAGTATTGAACTGAACAGTGAACATGCAAGTTGCAAGGAAAAAAATAACGTGCAAGCACTTTAAGGTGGCTCGATACTCGTGAACTTTCCAAGATAGGATTTCTTAAAAATAGTTTAAAATGATCCAAAACATAGTTTATAGTAAGGATATATCAACAAAATTGGTCTCTACCAGCCGTTCTTTCGAAATATTTGAGGTTTTGTAAAAGAAAGTCAGTCTTCGCAAACCTGAAAAACTCAATTTTTTTCTTAATATTTTTACTGTGAAGTTTTCCCTGCCATTCAGTGGCCATTCATGCATTGTTATTAAATGAAGCATGGAATTAAAGAGGGCAGTTTTATGGAAAAGCTAATTAAAATTCCAGAAAGATACATTTAGTTTAAAGAACTTATCTGGGAGTTCGGATAAAAAGTTATGATTTTGAAAATTTTATTTTTTTATGAACCATAGCACTAAAAAAAAATGACGAGATAGGATTTTTTATTTCTTTGACATTTGCTTCCAAATGAAGTAAGGAACAATATAATGACACGGACATACGGCCCTATATACATTTATTTGTGATACAGAGTCATTTTTGAGAAACTAGACTTGCTTGCCGAAAATCGCCTACAAAAATTTTCTACTAAGAGTAGAGAGCTGAAAGTCTGGCAGTTTATAGTCATCTTCATAGCGCATCTTATGCTCTAAACGAGAAGTCTCTAACCCCAACAGAAGTGGCGCAAATGGCAAACGAAGTGGCCGACGCATGGAATTATCAGAATTAAAAAAAAAAATTGAAGCTGTGTCAACTGAGCTCTGCTGCTGTGGTGACGTTACAATAGATAGTGCCTGTCTGGCAGCGCGGAAATATGTGCAGGTGACGTAATTTCGTGGGTAGCGAGCCACCTTAAGAGTTGCTTGTAGACCCTCCCTTCGTTCCTTCTTTTCTTCCTTCCATTCTTCCTTCCTTTCTTGCTTTGTTTCTTTCTACCTTCCTAAAGTTCTTCCTTATTTCTGTCCTTCCATCCTTCCTTCATTCCTTATATTGAATTTGCAAACACTTGATCTGGCTGCTGCTGCTGTTGTTATCACTGCAGCTAGACATTTGAAATTCCCCCCAAAAACGAACATTCTAGTTTCGTAAAAAAAAATATAATGTCATGGAAGTCTACCAAAAGTTGATAGAAGCAAGATAAAATAATATTGAAATTGTATGCAAAGTTTGAACGAGATTGGTAAAACAGTGTGACCACGAAAGTGTTGACAAGCTTTCTCATCCTGCCTTCCGCAATAAAAATGCTATGTAATCATTTTGTTGATGATGTAAATCCTATAAAATTCACCTCCAATCACCATTCCAACAGGAGTTCGAACCTTGCATGCACATAGAAAACTGAAACTTCGGTGGAATTATTCAACCTTTGAATCCGGATGAGCTTGCTTAATAGGCCTATTACCAGTGTCAATACTCACTTGGAGCTGGGAACAAGCCTTGCTGCCATTCAAACTTCAAAATTTATATTTTCCTACCATGTTATAGGCCTACTCCAAAATAGTATTCCATGTTTATGAGCTAGGGTTTATATTAATGATTGCAGTTGTTGATTCTTTGGCCTTGCACTGTTTAGTAATAAAATAAGCAACTTTTAAAAATGTAAAAACACCTTCTGTATTAGGCGTACTTGCACATGAATTGCATCTCGTCATTGCCTTTTTTTAATTGCTTACACTGTGGAATTTAAGGAACAAACATCACAATTAATCTGTCAAAATAAAACCATGAGATTATCAAACTTCACTCTGTGGTTTTGCACTGTTGTTGGTCATACAAACTTTATTGGTTTCAACGTTTTAAAAAAGTTACTGGGTATTCCCATCTTTTATAAACACAATTTATATAGCTGTCGTCTTTCTGTAAGCACTGGCAAAGCAGTTTTAGACCTTACTTATTGAAATTTACCGTCTCCCTCAATAATGTTGCTGATGAATTTACCGTCTCCCGCTTCAGATCTTCTCCCCCTGATTTCATGGAATTAAAACATTTCCACATCTATACTTGGGTGGCTACTTCAGCAAGGAAAGTCACTTGTTCATTTTGATGCGAAATCCACTGTTTTAGAGGCTTTATTAACTGTTTCTCAGCAAGATAAAATCCTTGCTTCAGACTGAAAATTTACAGGTCGCCATTTTCGGAGACAGTAAATTTAACTCAGTGGTCCCAGAGTGCACTTACTGCCCGTTTTGACACTTATGACCAACATGTCTCTGCAACTTGGGCATTTTCCTGCTACCTGGAAAGAGGCCGTTGTCACACCTATCATCAAGAAGGCCGATATTGAGCCTATGTACTCAAATCATCGTCCAGTGAGCAATCTGGTATTCGTCTCAAAGATAGTAGAGAGGGAATGTGTTAGTCAGCTGAGTGAGCATCTGGAACATCATTACCCATTACCAACAGTCCAGTCCGCATATCGTTCACATCACAGCACCGAGACTGCCCTCTTAAAAGTACAATCGGACATACTTCAGAATATGGACAACCAAAAACTTAGTCTCCTTGTGATGCTTGACTCGAGTGCCGCATTTGACACCATTGACCATCAGATTACGTTGAGCAACTTAAGAGAGCGCTGTGGAGTTACTGGGGTGTCCTTGTCTTGGTTTGCCTCTATTTGAGAGACAGAAAACAAAAAGTGCAATTTGATGGGACTTTGTCTCACTTCTATCATCTAATGTTTGGCGTCCCCCAAGGATCCTGTCTTGGGCCCCTGCTCTTCATTTTGTATGCTGCTCCACTGTTTGAAGTAGCAGATCATCACATTGTCACGGCTCATGAATATGAAGATGACCTCCAGCTTTATCTAACCTTAAAGCCATCTTCAGACCAGTCTGATGCTGTTGACACTCTTCAAGGCTGCATCACCGAAATCAGACAATGGATGCTAGTAAATAAATTGAAAATCAATGACAAGAAGACAGAGTTCATAATACTCGGCAGATGACAACGACTAAAGAAGGTCAACATTTCAGGAATACAAGTTGGGGATGATGTTATTCTATCCATCAAGGCTGTACGAAACCTGGGAGTCATATTTGGACCATTTCAATAAGATCTGTCAGGTATCTTACTATCACCTCCATAACATCCGACGAATTCGCTCGTACCTCAATAAGGATGCTGCAGCAACTCTCTTGCATGCATTTATTTCATCACAGTTGGATTATTGCAACAGCCTTCTCTATGGATTTCCAAACACCCTCATCAGCAAATTACAATGTGTTCAGAATACAGCTGCTCGTGCTCAAATGTTCTTAAGAAAATATGACCACATTACACCAGCCTAGAAAGAACTACACTGGCTCCCTATTCGGTCAAGAATCACATGCATATTGTGTCTCCTCATCTCCAAGGCAGTTAAAGGATGTGGTCCTAATTACATTTTGAATAGCCTCAAGATTCCTAGAAGCATTAGCTACGACACAAGATCAAGGAAATCTGCTTTGATGCTGGAGAGCCCTATGATAAATTGTGTCACTTTTGGCGGCTGTTAATTTAACAGCAGTGGGCCAAAATGCTGTAATGCACTTCCTGATGTCCTTAGAGCCCAATCAGACACTGAACAGTTTAAAACTTTAGTGAAGACTCATCTCTTCACACTTTAAATTGACAATAAAACAGCGCCATGGAATGGATCAGATAGGGCGCTATACAAATTTATTTATACTATACTATTTATGCTAATGACAATTTAACTGAAACTATTTTTTGGGAGTGGCAGATAATGCAGTACGCTTCCTTGGTTCTCAAACAATATCTGACACAAGGTTATCTCTCAGAATGTGTGCATTTTTATTTAAAAAACTAATCCAATGTGATGCTAATGATGCAGTATAGGAGACATTGGCACAACAGCCTCCTGCTCTAATATAGAATATTATTTCAGTCACCAGTTAATAGATTTTACCAGACTTATGGACAAGTTTCAATGTAAGAATGAGTTTATTGGAAACTAGGTGCTGTATCAGTTTTAGTGGGTTGGCCACTTTTTTGCTTATTTACTATTCTATTATAATTGAAAGTCTAGTGTACAGGCTACTTTCAAGTCAACACGAATCATTGTTAAATGCAGAGACAAGAATTTCAGAGTTAGCAAATGTTGGCCCATACAGGAATATTCGGGGACTTCGCTCACTTGAAATAAATAAATCAGCCGCTGTCACCATGAAATAAATAATTTCCGCTGAGGAAAACTCAACGCCACCCTTGAAAATTAAATAGTTGCCCCCTAATTTGGTGTAAACCAGGGCTTTCGAGATGGAGTCAGGAGTCGGACTTGCAAATTCAGCTGTTTTCATATTGAGTAGGAGTTGCAGTTGAATTAACTGGGGTTATAATGTGAATTCAGGGTTGGACTCCTAAATATAATTTAAATAGTAGACATTAACGTATTATAAAACTATGTGAAATGCATTTAGTATTCAAAGGCCAAACAAGCGTAACTTCCTCAACTTACGTGAATGTATGAAATCCTATGAAAACATTGTTCAATTAATTGTTTTATTTTCAAATCACAATGTCATGTGCACAAATAATATTGTCAAGAGTCTGGAGCCTCAATCTGTTCACTTTCTACCCGACTCTGAAGCCCTGCATGATGTGATTATACACCATGCAGATCTGCACTTCAAAACTGACAGATAAATGTTGCTGTTTATTTTGTTAACATTGTGCTCTTAATTGCAGGTTTGATGAGGATACAAAGGATACAAAGGACAGGTATGGATGTTTGCTTGTCAATATTTTTTTGTGCTTCTGGTTCGACACTAATGCCTGTAGTTTATAGCCGTTATGGTGCTCGTTTTCAAAATTATTAAAAGTGACCTAAATGCAATATTTTTTGGCGGTATTTAAGCTGCAAGAGTTTATAAATCTCTCCAGATTTCAAGTATGGCTTGTTTTTCAAAGTACCAAAATATACACGTATACATGGTATAGTAGTAGTAGTAGTAGTAGTAAGATTTATTTGGCTAAACCAATTACAATTCATTCATACAAAATTCATTAGGTTAGTCTGTCATCATTTAGAATACATCTACAATATTTGCAAATATTTCGAATTGGAACAATTTTAAACAGTTCTTCCAGTGATCTGCACTCTGGAATTTCGTTTGACACTCTAGCTGGCATATACATGATGCCCATATACATGATGCCAACCAAATATACTGCTGAATTAAATCAATTATAATACAATGTATTTGGGACTGTACCAGTCTTGTATTTAGTAATTATCCTTAATAGGGATGCACTGATACCACTTTTACACTTCCTATCCAATACGGATCGTGGTATTTTGTTGCCGATATCACTGATTTTACTGATACCACTTGTTTTAAAGTGGAGATTAGTGCAACCGATCCAATCTGATACTGCCTTTTAGTGCTTGATCGGCACCTAAACCGATCCTTAGTCTCGGATCGGTACATCCCTAGTGCTAAATGCTAAATGCTTAATGTCATGGTTGAGTGATTAAATTGCCAAATTCACAATTTCATAACAATGTAGTTGCACTCGAAATACAAATAAGCAGTAACTGAATATTCTAATTCTTTAAAATATTTTCTTTCTGTGTTTTTCTCTGATGGTGCTGTGCAATAACATTCTTATCTTCCTTAAGAATGTTTTCACTAACTAGAAAACAATCACTGCTAGCAAAATGTCAAGGTGCTTATATGTTTTTGTTTATGTTTATTTTAAGTTTGTTGCGGAGATGTGCACATACCTTTCTCAAAGAAGGAACACTTCTTCCGGGTGCTATAGACACAATGACAGGTCTAATCAACACAGGGGCTAACCCTTTTGCACTACTTGATGAGACTACCTTTTTCAACTTTTTTCTACGAGACTCTAATTTTCATCAGCATGAGTCATGCCTGCCATCAGCACTAAAATTCTTTGAGGAAGTGCTCAAGATAGATGATTTTTCAGATGTATATGCAAGTACATTGAATGATGTTATCAAGTCAATGCCGAGTGTCATTCTGGAAAGTGACCCTAACCAACATTCCATCGAGAATATCCTTGTGAAAATTTGTCTCCAAATTATCGAAACAAACTCTGCCCTTCGTAATCATATGGACAATGAAAGGAGAACCCCTCTTCACAATCTCATGGCAAGAATGAGTACTGATGGTATTTACCGAAAAGCCAAATTATTGCAAGGAAATGAAAATCTCTTGGATGTAATGTGTAAGCTGATCACAACTAAGAATGTGAAGCTCAAAGACAAAAACAATGTTACGCCTTACTCTTGGCTATCCTGGTGGCGGGAATCGAAGACATTCCTCAATGTAGCTAACACACCAAAGATAAAGGTTATTATTGAACTTCTTGAGAGCAAAGCAGATAAAAGTGACCAACAAGGACTGGAATATCTCAGGTTAGTGTAAAAATTGTGTTTTTCTGGATTATATACTTAGACGGGTCAATCTGTAGTATAACCCACAACAAATTGATACAAAAGGTTTTTCAGTGGATTTTGGTACTAATTGCCTTGCTCAATAACATATTAAAAATCTAGGATTTTCTGACTATGCTAAGTAGGTCAAAATCAAGATTGCATCCAAGATGGCCGACGGAATCTTTAAAGTGTTATATCTCAGTTAATATTCAACTTAGAAAGATAATTCTTGGGTCTAAACCTAGGTTTTCATACCCAAGGAATCTGTTACTGCCCTTTGAATTTTAATAAGATGAGATTTTAAGCTAAAACTCTCATTTCAAGTTCTAGATCACGTCTAAGATAACGTCCTAATGGTTGATGTAAAAACTTAGTGACTCTTTGACTTATGAAAGTGATGTTGGTGTCTGTACCTATGTTTGTGGCCTGAAGGAAACCAATGAGATCAACAAAAATGTATTTGCTGCAATATTTGAGGGAGGACATGGATAATGAGGTATATTTCCATATGTAGTATTCTCTTTTGATGAGATCCGAATAGTTGAAGTTCAGCAGAGGAAGATGAAATGTCCAAAGTTTTTCAGGCAAAGCAAAAAATTGAATTACAATAAGATGAGATTTTATGAAAAAGTTTTATTTATATCCAGAAATCCAATATGAAAAAATAAAATATCTGATAAATCTGTGATTCTGTATGTATATCTGTAAACAATGGTAGTGTTTGAGTAACAAGTACTGTCAAAGTGTTAGTTATCAGGCCTATAAATGCCAGTAATGCACAGAGAAAGAAAAATTGATACATTACAAAACGCAACTGGTAAAAATGTGTGCTAACAATATTAAAGAATTGGCTAATCCTCATAACTAGCAACAGTCCTGTTCTATGGACTTTTGCAGGTTTGAAGTTGGAATGGTCCACAAGCAGGACAGGGATATGCACTGTAGTCCGTTTTTTCGGCAGTACTAACACTGAGTAATACAGCAATTATATTGGCTAATTGTGTTTTTTCTTCATAGGGGAACAGATACTTGCTTTAACTAGCACCTGGCGGTTTAATAGTAGCATGTATGGAGCCATGAAATGTCGACTAAGATGTTACTAATGGATGATGTTTGTGACATGTCCGGACAGCAGTCAGCAGCTAGTCAGATATTACATAGTTTTATTATAATTATAACATTTTTGCTGATGTTGTTTTTCATTCTCAGAGCATCTAGCTATGGATATGAATGATTTTTAGACCCATTATGAATGTGCAGAGGAACTGCTTTTCATCATGAAGCATCTTATATGTGATGGCTTTGTCTTTTCTGCTTAATAGTACCAAAATACTAGGTGTCCTGTAATTTTTTTTTGTAAAATCTTGCATCTGACTAAGCTATATTCATGGACATTCATATCATTCTAGACTGCAAAAACCAATGACAATATACCTCAAGAAAGGGTCCAGAGTGTATGGTGAGTAATCTGAGTATCCTGCTAATTTTGCAATGATCTTCTTGAGGCCAGTGTGGTCTCTATTAATCATTGAGGCAGTGAGGCTGTCAGGTTTTGGAATTTTCCTGATGAACACATTTGTAAATTCCTGCATTGATATGCTATATGAAACTGGTCTCAACAGTGTTCTCAAGGTCCAGTGGTTTTTTATGGCAAGACCTCTACTTTTTCGTGTGACCATATCTTGAAGGTACAGGTATGCTTATTTCAAGTAGTAACAATGCCCTACTGTTGCAAATACAGGAAAGCAGTTGGTAACAGTTTGATTTGCATTGACCAGAAGCCACTTCTGTCTTCATCTATTAACATGGAGTATACATGTACTCGTACTTTGGTAATTCAGCAACAATTGACTGGTCTTGGACTTTCAGACCAATTCCTTGTTTCTTTTAGTTAGTCCTTTGTTTATTTGGCAGAAAAATGTAATGCAGATTCTTGATATTATGCATCTTTGCTGGTTATCAATGTTTACAGGTTTTCCAAACTTTTCATTCTCCATAGACCACAGTAACAGCTAAAAAGTCAGGAGTTTGACAAATCATGCAGACACCACAGTGTTGTTTGTCCTGAGAAGATGGCCATGGAATGCTTTCTGCACTGACTTGCCTGTCAACATAGTTGACTGAGTTCTCAGTTCTCTTCATACCTATGCAAATAACTCAGTCATTTACAACAAATGTGTGGAAGCAGCCAAGCAATAAAGCAGACTTCCAAGTGAATAAAATTATTATCATGACTCCTGGATTATCTCAGTTCTCTTCTTACCACCTGTGCACATAACTAAGCTTTCCAGTACAGTGATTCATCAAGTGTATGCAACATAATGCAGAAACTCTAAAGTTTACAATATACAGTGATCACTTTTGGGTGAACAAGAGCTAGTGCAACAGCCTGAAAGCTTCCAATGGAGGTAAATATAGCTGTTTGTATACTAATAATTGGAATACTTTACAATATATAGCATACATGTTCACCATAGATAAATGTCTGACTTATAATTGGCCTGGATGGTCATTCGATTGATTAATCAAGTGCATCATCTCTTGCCTTCCTGGACTAGACTATAGTTAAAAGAAATCCCACAGAAAAATCAACCGAAATACACATATTCTTGAATTCAGGGATGACTACACAATGTAAGAAGTTGACAACTCATTTGTGATCATTAGATCTGTAAATTTCTGTCATGGAACTTACCGGGCATTCCTTTGCCTGGTGCCGACGCCACAAGCATGCCCATTTCAGGAAATGTACGTTTCCCATCAATTTTATGCTATGGTAAAAACTATGCACTGCAAACTACAGGCTGTGTCGAAACCATGTATAATGTAAATATCTGTGTCAAGTGTAGTCACTACAACATAACCTGGATACGTTTTTTTCAAACCCCAACCATGTAAACACTTCTCCGTAAGAAGATGCAAACCCCATCTAATATTAAAAACAATCATTAAGAAATTCTACTGATATAAATGTATTTTCACTGCAAGCGATACTTTTGTGGAGAAGTACAGCTCTCGGGCATGCAGTCTGTATGATTGCACGTCTAATGCGCTTGCTTCATTCTGCTCAGCACACTTGCCAATTAATTGGGTTTTCAGAGCAAGACATATATGAATTTTGGGCATACCGATAATATAAAGAAGAGCCTGGCCACTTCTGTGGATGAGTAATTGTCTCTTATTTGAACTGTTACTCCTTATTATTCTCACTGCTGTCACAAAAATGACCGTTTTGTGCATCTTCATCATCTTCGCCTTTCATGCATGATAGTATGACCATACGATGTCACTTCTTTTTCGCTTTCATAGCAAAAATGCCCTCTTCTTAATTTCAATTGTCTTTATCATCGTTTTCATAGATACGTGTTTTTCCAGTTTGCACTTTGCTTTATCTCAAAACTGTTATGTCACAGATTTAATTGCATAACTGTATATTACAAGCACATATTTCAATAAACTGACCAAATGCATTCACACATGGATTATATATGTTTAGCTTTAATACCTACATAGGTTGATAGATACTTTAATGAAATGAAACTGAGCTAAACAGACCACTTGTCCTCAAAGGAGAGTTACACTGCTGGCCAAAAGTTTGGAAAAAACAATAAGCTGCCTGATTAGTGTTTCAAAATGGTATCTGGTTGTTCAGAACTTCGGATTCTTATACTTGATCAAGCCAAAATAGTGGATTATTAAAAATAAATTTATAAAAATAGCATTAAATTTCAAAGGTTGCTCTCAAAAACGGGGATGGATGATTGATGGATGATTTGGGCTTTATGTCCTGTATTTATGCACTTGGTAGGATTAGGACAGGAGGAGGAAACGGCAATGAGGCAAATGATGATTGAAACAGCCGTCCAACATAGGCAAGAGCTGGAGTCGAACCCTGGACCGAGCGATTGGCAGCCCAGCACGGTACCACTTATTCTTGACCAACCCTACCCCTCAAAAATGGGAAGTGTCAAAGCAGGCAAGCATTGGCCATTGCAATTTCATTGACATGCCTGGCGACTTGTTTGGGGCCATCAGTATTTTTGAAAGCCGCGATCCATCCACACTCAAGCGAATTTCTGTAACACTGATCTGATGGCAAGCAAAATTCTGTTTCCGAACTTTTGGCCTGCAGTGTACAATGACTAAAAGCAAATGCAACAAAGTGATTTGAAATTGTGAAGGTGAGTGTATTGTGAATAACAATAAAACAGGCTTTGTTTTGTTAAACATTGAAACAGACTCTTCTGTCAAGGTGTAATAATCAGCTTGGACAGAAGTTGTTTGTTGTGGTTGTACAAAAGAGTAACATTGCCTGGCAGTTTTAATTTCCTTTGTAATAAACTGTGATGTCAAACTCGGAACTGATATGTCACAGATTGAAGGTTAGACCAATCACATTCACAGATACCCTGATGATGTCACGGTTTAATTGCAAAACGAAATTTTCAAAAAACACGTAGCTATGAAAACGATAATAATCATTATGATGAAACAAAAAATTGAAGGTCATTTCATTTCTACACAAGCAAATGATGTTATTGCTTGAGTGGACATGTACATTTCACCTTCCTCTGCTTAACATCAGCTATTCGGCTCTCATCAAAAGGGAACACTACATATGAAAATATGCCTCATTATTCATGTCCTCCCTCAAATATTGCAGCAAATACATTTTTGTTGATCTCATTGGTTTCCTTGAGGCCACAAACATAGGTACAGACACCAACATCACTTTCATAAGTCAAAGAGTCACTAAGTTATTGCATCTTAAACCACTTGGACGTAATCTTGTGCTTGATCTAGAACTTGAAATGAGAGTTTTAGCTTAAAATCTCATCTTATTGCAATTTCAAGGGCAGTAACAGATTCCTTGGGTATGAAAACCTAGGTTTGGACCCAAAAAGTATCTTTCTAAGTTGAATATTAACTGAGATATAACACTTTAAAGATTCCGGCGGCCATCTTGGACGCCATCTTGATTTTGACCTACTTAGCATAGTCAGAAAATCCTCGATTTTTAATATGTTATTGAGCAAGGCAATTAGTACCAAAATCCACTGAAAAACCTTTTGTAGGGGAGACCGGGGCTGGTTGTCACAGGGGCAGGTTGTCACACTTTTTATTGCACTAAACTATGGAGTCACACAGCTCAACCAATCATTGTTTTTTGCTGTTATAACCCACTGGAGTCTTTTTGAAAAATCTTGACCCCTGGAAGGGAGTCTGGTAGGCACAAGGACTGTTAAAAATTTCCTGTCACAAAAAGTAATTTTTTACCTTTAACTTGCATGCAATGCTAGTCTTTATCAAACAGTTGTTGAAAAAGATACAGTTAATACACTTACCATATAAACATTTCTTTAAATCATCATTAGAACAAATAGTGAAAATTTTTATAACAACGGTCTTGGTCACCCGTTTTTGGAAGTTTCATCAGTCGGGGCAGGTTGTCACAAAAAGGCGGGGCAGGTTGTCACACTTTTTGGAGCTGGTTGTTACCTATTAGGACCATGCTTTTAAACCAAAAAAACTAACACAAATATAAATTTGTGCTTTATACATGCTATTGATGACTGAAGATGTATGCAGATATTGCATTGTGTTTAAATAAATCGATTTCAAATTTATATATAAAATTTTCCAAAAAAATCGTAAAAATCCTACTCCGTATCAGAATGCTTTCCTACTGATTGGTAAGCCTTCATTTGCAGCACTCTTGTACACAGTAGCATGTTTGTTAAGGTCTTCACTTGGCAAGTAAAGGATTCCTCATATGTCCAAAATAACTTTTCTTGGTCAAGATTTGCCCTACAGAGTTCCACTTCCTGCATTCGAGCTCATAACCAAAAGTGTGACAACCTGCCCCGAGAGTGTGACAACCTGCCCCGAAAGTGTGACAACCTGCCCTGAATTCTGAATTTTAAAAAATGTGCAATATCACATGAAGATTTCGAATGATATAGGTATATATTCACCAGATAGGTTTAAGTCACTCCCCTTTTGCCGTTCATACAGAATGGCAGTGCTCCTGCATGCTTTATATAGAAATAGTCGCATGTTTAAGTTTTACACACTGTGACAACCTGCCCCTGTGACAACCAGCCCGGTCTCCCCTATCAATTTGTTGTGGGTTAGGTGGCCAATTCTCATAGATTGACCCGTCTAACTGTATAAAAAATCACTGAAAAAGGCAATTATGAGAGTATGCACTTTTTTAATTAAAATTTCAACCAGATGAAGCAAATACCTTTAAGGGCACACAGTTGTAATCCTTGCAAAATCATCTTTGAATCAATTGTTATTCGAAAGAAATAACCATTCCAAGCCTTTTTACTCCTTATTCAGCATTTTCCCGGACCCTCGTGTGGTTTCAAGGCTACAGGGGTTCCCTGCCATATTAGCCTTGGGCCCTTGGCCACAAATGTCGTTTTAATTGATTTCCTCATGTGGTAATTCAGACATTAATTTGACATTGTCCTTCTATCCGTTATGAAATGTCTGAAGGTATAAATAACAGAAAGAAAAATAATTTTTCAAATCAAATATTGTATCTTATGTATAGAGGGTTATAGTCCGTGAGCCAGAGCCTGATTTTTGGCTGATTGGTATCAAAAGGGTGGGCTCAAGTTATCATACCTTTTCAGAAAGCTTGGAATCTCAGCTTTCAGAATAATGTATGATAACCTGGTATCCACGGGAGCTTCTGGGAGTTAGAGCACTTTTAAGAAGACAAGATTGATATTTTTCAGAGACAAACAAAAATTGTTATTTTTAATAACTAGGGATTAAATAATGATATAAAAATTATTTAAACATCTGGGTATATGTTTATGAATATGGGGAATCAGATTTTGGGGTTATTTTTCTGATTAAAGGTCAAGGTCACCAGTCAAGGTCAACTAAATCACAAAATATTGTCAAAAATAGAATTTAATGAAGTTTGCAATTCATGGGTGGGATCCCTATGGCAATGATGGGTGATTACTAGCTGCTGCACTTTAGTAGGAGTCCTCAGCTCTAATTTGATACCATTTTTGCACAATTCTGATGCCTCATAAGGTTCCAGTGACATAAAATGCACACCGCAGTCCTGTTTTTATGATCAACAAAATTCAGAGATTTTCTCATAATTCAAGAACAAATGATGATATCAAAATGCTTTAACTGTCCAGAAATATGTCTATTGATGTGGCAAATTGATTCCAATGCTTAATGTCTTGATACAAGGTCAAGGTCACCGGTCAAGGTCAACTAAATCACAAAATATTGCCACAAATAGAATTTAATGAAGTTTGCATTTCATGGTTGGGATCCCTATGGCAATAATTGGTGATTACTAGCTGCAACGCTTTAGTAGGAGTCCTCAGCTCTAATTTGATACGATTTTTGCCTATTCCGATGCCTCATAAGATTCCAATGACATAAAATGCACACCACGGTCATGTTTTTATGACAAACAAAATTCAGAGATTTTCTCATAATTCAAGAAAAAATGAAGATATCACAATGCTTTAACTGTCCAGAAATATGTTTATTGATGTGGCAAATAATTCCAATGCTTAATGTCTTGATACAAGGTCAGGGTCACCAGTCAAGGTCTAATATTTCTTTAAAAATGGCAAAATCTAAATTTTTAATGACATTTACGTTGTATTTGTGGGATTTTAATAGGCGATATTGATAGGTCTTTGCTTCTTATCTTTAGCAGGGTTCCTCACCTTTAATAAGATACCATATATCCCCAGAATCAATGCAATATAAGCTTCAAAATTATTGACGTAAAGCGCAAACCATTATATCATCTTCAGGTTCTGATGGACTTAAAAAAAAAAATTCAAGAAAAAATAATGATATCTTAATGCTTTAAATGTCCAGAAATGTGTTCAATGAGGGGGCAAAATCTATTCAGTGCTAAATGAATAAGGTAAAGGTCATCAGTCAGGGTAAAATATATCTTTAAGAATGGTCAAAACTAATTTTCTGTTGCATTTATTTTGTATTGTGGGTTTTTCAGATACAATATGTATAGGAGTTTGCTACAGGTCTTCATTAGGGTTTGTAAGTTTCAATATGATACCATACATCCCAATTTTGGGGCATTATTGGGCTCAAATAACATAAAACAGAAGCCTTAGTGTTGTGTTAATGGTGATCGACAAATTCTAAACATTTTCGCTTAACTTGGGAGCAATTAATGGTACATTGCATTGGTCCAAATGATGAGAAATATGCTTGTTGATGTCAGAAATTGACTTCAATAACTGCTGTGCTGATACAAGGTCAAAGTTACCTGTCATGGTCAAATATATCACTGTAAAATGCATTTATCAGACATCGACATTGCACCCAGTTTTTATACATTTGCAGGAAGATGACGTAAACCGCATAAGGTGGCCTTGTGTTGTGATTGATAAAATTCAGAGATTTTCTCATAATAACATTATTCCAAAATAACAGATGGAAACTAATAACCTAACAGTCTCTTAGACGTCTAGAAATAATTTGAATGGTTGGAAATTGTGCTAACGTCCCTGAACGTGGATATTCTATCAACAGTCTATGTTTGCTTGTCTCCTTAATAAAGTATTTTTGCTCCGGAGATTACAGTCGTTTTCTGGCTTCAATTTGCATAGTCTTTTAATATAATATTTGGTGCTTGATTGTTCAGAGACTTCTATGCTCTAGTCATCAGTTCAAATTGAATTCTACCTGGAATCTGCAGCCAGTGCAACTCCTTCCCTTCAATCTATCAAACAACTCAGTTTTCAGACTCTTGTAGCTCTTTATCACCTGCTTGGAACAACCATTTAGAAGTCCAATTACATATAGTCAAAATGACAAGTAACTTATGCATTAACAGCTGTTTTGATTGACTCTTTACTCAGAGATTTAAAAATTTTGGAGATATTTCTAGAGTTGTAGTTAGCATTTTGACACCTTTTTTCACTTTCCATAGTCATGTGTTTATCAAATCGCATGCCCAAAATTTCTGAAATGATCAGTCACTTCCTTGTTTCTGGGATGCATTTCTCCTCTTTCTTTCTAGCTTGTTCTTTTCCAAAAAAATTTGGTTTGGAAGACAGGATACATTTTTCACCATAAGCATACTTTTGATCTTTAGCCGGATTTTGTTTGCTTTTTTGCCAACTGGTGTAGTATAATTATATACGGATGAAGATTGAGCCCAGTATTGATTCTTGAAGAATGCCATATTGTAGAGGCAGCTTGCCAGATTCTGTGTCATTGATGAATACTGACTGTGATTTGCTCGAGATATGAGCCAGTTTAAAGCTGACTCGTCAACACCATACACATGTATCTCTCAGCCTTCTAGAAAAATGCCATGGTCATATGTGTTAAAAACAGCAGAAAGATCTAAGAAGACCAACAACATTGCCACTTCACCTTGGCGCATATATATTCAGCGTAACATTACAATGGATTTTCGTCAGAAGCATGTTCAAGCATCTCTGTACCAAAATGTTGCTTGTAGACTGATAGTTTTTCATCATCAATACTTTTAGCCAGGTGATCTGTTTAGTGTTTGATGACAGCAATCTGTACGACCTAGCTAAAGAAGGACAGGTCGGATACTTGCCTGCAATTCTTTGTTATATTTTTTTACAAGAATGGCTTAACCAGAGCATGCTTCAAGACTCAGCAGGCATTTCTCCTGAAGTCATTGAACTGTTGACTATTTCAGTTATGATTGCAAGGGACTGATCAATGCATTCCTACAGTAACTAAATCAAAATTGGGTCAATGTTGCAGTGCTTCATGGGCATCTTGGCAATCAGCTTTTCAACTGCTGTTAGTACGAGGGTTTCAAAATGTCTTAGTTTCTAACCAATGTAAATATCAGTATCAATATCACAATATCTGGTAGTTGTGTCTAATTTTGATATTATTTTCTGTATTTCATCATAAACAAAGAACGCTGGGTTAAAGTCATTTGCTGGGGTGTACATCATGGATATCATTATAGAGTAATGCTGTGGCAGAGGTGACCGTCGTTTCCTGTTGATTTCTGAGTTGAGAATCTTGAGCATAAAATTGGAGATACATTTGACCTTGACTGATGACCTTGCCCATGTATCAGAACATTAAGCTTTGTAAGCCAATGAACATATTTCTGGATATATGTAAAGCTAGTGATACCATTACTTGTTCTTGAATTATGAGGAAATCTCCTAATTTTGTTGATTATCACGGGGCTGCAGTTTGCATTTTATATCATGTGAACATTATAATCAATTGATACTGGGCATGTATGGTATCAAAATAAAGTTTACAAACTCTATTAAAGAAATGCCGCAAATACCTATCCATACTAGCTGTCAAAATCTCACAAATACATTGTAAATGTCTTAAAAGCTTAGTTTCCTTATTGATATGTTGGACCTTGACTGGTGACCTTGACCTTGTATCAGAAAAGTCAGAATTGGAATCAAATTGCCAAGTCATATGAACATATTTCTGGACAGTAAAAGCATTGTTATATCATAATTTGTTCTTGAATTATGAGAAAATCTCTGAATTTGGTTGATCATCCAAACAGGACCTTGGTTTGCGTTTTATGTAATTTGAACCTTATAATGCATTGATACTGGGCATGTATGGTATCAAAATAAAGCTTATAAACCCTATTAAGGGAATAATGCAAATACCTATCCATACTAGCTGCCTAAATCCCACAAATGCAGTGTAAATGTCCTAAAAACTTAGTTTTTGCCACTTTTTAATGATATTTTTGATCTTGACTGGTGACCTTGACCTTGTATCAGAAAAGTAAGAATTGAAATCAATTACCAAGTGATATAAACATATTTCTGGACAGTTAAAGCATTGTGATATCATCATTTGTTCTTGAATTATGAGAAAATCTCTGAATTTTGTTGATCATAAAAACAGGACCGCGGTGTGCATTTTATGTCACTGGAACCTTATGAGACATCGGAATTGGGCAAAAATGGTATCAAATTAGAGCTGAGGACTCCTACTAAGGCACTGTAGCTGGTAATTACCAATTATGGCCATAGGGATCCCACCCATGAAATGCAAACTTCATCAAATTTTATTTTTGACAATATTTTGTAATTTAGTTGACCTTGACTGGTGACCTTGACCTTTAATCAGAAAAATAACCCCAAAATCTGATTCCCCATATTCATAACCATATGCTTTAAATCATTCTTATATCATTATTTGATTCCTATTTATTGAAAATAACAATTTTTATTTATCTCTGAAAAATGTCAATCTAGTATCCTTTAAAGTGCTCTAACTCCCAAAAGCTCCCGTCGATACCAGGTTATCATACATATTCTGAAAGCTGAGATTCCCAGCTTTCCGAAAAGGTATGATAACTTGAGCCCACCCATTTGATACCGATATCTTGTCTGGCTCATGGACTATTATTCTCATTGACATGTTGTTCAAATTTATGCAAGATATTTAGATGCATTCCAGTGACTTATCAAACTATTACATACAATTTCACAATTGTAGACCCCGAGCAAATTATCAACAAAAAAAAATAGATGAATTTTGGGTCTGAAATCAGGAAATCCTACAATACAATTGACAAGGTTCCAATAGCAGGTCACTTTTTTTCAAAATGGGGAAAGGATATTAATAGAAGAGTAATTTATGGAGCAAAGTGTAAAATGAGAAGTAGAAAAGGAAGAAGGACACTATGGAAAGAGAAAATAAGATGATTGGCGATTGGAGGGAAAGGTAGTTAACTGTACGATTCCATATTGACAAGTAAAGAAAAAAACGTCTTTCAATCGCATGAATGCTTGACACTGCCCTGGAGATGGAGTGAAGAATTGTGTGTGTGAAATTCCAACACATTCAAGTATAGACAAAATGTACGAAAGACAATGAACAAACTCTCATTAAAAAAGAGGTAAACACAAAACAAATGATGTCATCATCGCTAGTCGTGTGAAACCCAATGTCACTTTCCAGCAGTGACATCATGCCCCTTCTCTTGGCCAATGAAAGTTTAAAAAGGAAAAATGATGTACTTTTGCCAGACTGACACAGTCTCTCCGAGTCGAACAGCCTTAGCTGGAGAGACTGATCGATTTCCATGACCCAGTTCCATGTGAGGTAATCCTCTTATCTGCTCTGTAAAATCAGACTGTGTTTTAACATTTGTAGTACGGATAGCTTATAATCAAACAAACAATGTTATACAGACAGCTTTGAGTAAATCACTACACATGTACTTTTAACACTAATGTTGGGGACACCTTAAACCAAACACACAATGTTATAAAAACAATCTTTAAGTATCTGTTTCAACTACCAGCTGAGAATGCTTGCTATTCTCATAACGTCGCGTCGCTTGCTTTCTCATAACGTCACTTGCTCCATCTGAATTCTTGCAGAATTCAGTGCCCTTGGCAGCTCACCACTGCTGTCTCTTATGCATGACATAAAATATAAACTCTGTGTGCAGAGTATACTTTTGCAGTTGTCTACATTTATCAAATCATCAAAAACAGGATTTGTGAAAAAAGAATTGCAACCTGCATAGTTCTGAGGGGTGCTTCACATGTTTGGAAACAGTATGTTGCTCGCAATAGGATTAGTGTTACACAATCAGAAGAAAATATATCCTTACTGGCAGAGAGATTGTTTGGAGAGTATCTGAATAAATGGCACTCAATTTTCTTTGTTTTTCTCAAAAATGTAGATGAGTCCAAACAAGTGAGCATGCATCTCAACTGAATAACGATGGCGAATACTCAATCACTTTGATACACCCCTATTTTTGACAGCGTGCTTGGAAAATTTAAGTTATTTTCACAGATTTACCATTTATGATCCTCTCCACATAGGCCCATTTCAGCTTGATAAAATGATAATCCAAAGACCTACAAGCCGTTTTGTGTAACACTAATGCAATGGCAAGCAGCATCGTGTTTCCAAACTTTTAGCCAGCAGTGTATTCTGCAATTCGGTGGTTATGCTATATTATGAGGGTGGCTTGTGTCATTTTCATTTCATTGTATAACAAAAAAGGTTGCACTTACAGCTGTGATCAAATATACAACCAATGCTATATACTTTCCTACAATCCTACATGTGATAATTTCATATAATTGATGGATAGATGAGTACTTTTGCCTGCTTATAGTCTACAGCATGAATGCAAACACGTCTGAATCATGCTGCATGCTGTATGGCAGCCTGAGCCATCAAAATTAAATTAAATAGAATATTTCTGCACCTGTCTAATGCCTATTATGCATTTATTGAGTATCTGAAAGAATCCTCAGAATAAGTAGGTTTAAATATGATTCATGAATAGTCTCTATTCAATTTTGTTTCAGAAAAATACAAGAAAGCCCCGTATGTGGCCTGTGGATCAAAACCAATGAAAAAATTGGGAAAATGATCTCCTACTTCATCGAAGCCAGACAAAATCCAAGAAAGGTAGATGAAGCAGAAATGGAAAATCCATCATATCTACAGGTAAAGAAATATGTATTGGTATTACAAGAGACAACTGTGTGCACACCATCTATTAGGTGCAAAATTATTATATCACTGAAGGTTACAATGTACAATCTCATTTGAACAAGATGATTGTAAATATCTTTTCCTGATTTGGGGGAGGGCTGTTTCCCCACCCTTTACGTAAAACCCCAATCATCAATCCATCCATTTTCCTTTATCTTTGCAGGAGGGTCCAAACTACATCGGGTATTTTGCTGTAATATCCTCACAGTCCTTGAAGAACAACAACTTCTGTGTACATCTGATGTCAATGCTCAGGTGTTCTGCATTTGGAACACCACAAAACAGAAGTAGCTTTGTGCTGGTGGTTGTGGACAAGGAGGTTGTCTCTCTGCTGAATAATATTCAAGACAAGACAATTCATTGGCCCATTGATTTGCAAGCCATACCTAGAGTGGATGCATGTTCACAACTTGATGATCGTATTCTAAATCGGATTTTGTCAAAGCTGCAAGGTAAGTCAATGCATTCAGGAACATGACAGTATGTAGTATTTTTCACAGCACACTAATCATTGTGGTAGTGCAATAAGAAAATCTTTTTATATAAAACTGTAGCGTCAGAGAATTCATAACAGGACACATGCCTTTGTTTGTCCAAGCTCTTTGTCTCCTCTGTCTCTCTCCTGCCCTTCCAAGGTCTTAAACACTGATCCTCTGTCATGCCTTCGACAGATGCAACCACTTTCAAACCTCTTCCCAATCTTTTTTCTTTTACTTTTTCTTCCCAATTTATTCCTATCACTTGCTCCATCATGAATTTCTCTGCTTTTCCCACAGAGGATGCCAAATGTAAGTTGATGTACAGGCCTTTCCTGTCATGTCATTGATATTCTTTGTTGCACACATTTCCATAATATCAAATTCCTTGGAAATATTTTTTCCTGCATTCGACATATGCAAGTGCATAAATGGAGGATGTAAACCCCATCCATTTCTCCCTCATCCCTATCATAATGGATATTTTATATTTTGATTAAAACGGGCCAATACATAAATAGAGGAAGTCCAAAGACTCACCATTTCCGAGCCATTGCTTTCACACACTAAACTACTTTGAAAAAGTTGAATTGAGCTTTATATATATTTAAAGATGCAACAAACTGGCGATGATCCATGCACTCGGCTTCGAAGATGCAACATCAAAATTGGCAAGGATCCAGGCACTTGACTTTAAAGATGCAAAATTACATTAACAATGATCCATGCACTTGGTTTCAAAGATGCATCAAATGAGCAAGGATCCATTCACTCTTCTTCAAATATGCAACATCAAATTGGCAAGGATCCATGGACTTGGCTTCAAAAATGCAACAAATGAGCAAGGATCCATTCACTCCTCTTCAAATATGCAACATCAAATTGGCATAGATCCATGGACTTGGTTTCAAAGATGCAACATCTCATTGGTCTTGATCCATGCACCCAGGTTCCAAGATACAACATCAAATACATTCGGCTTCCAAGATATAACATCAAATTGGCAAGGATCCATGCACTCAGCTCTAAAGATGTAACAAATTGGTAACGACCCGATGCAAAATCATAATCCAGATTTAAATGTATACCATTTCAAATAGAATACTTCGGAAATCATTGGGTGGATGGACCCATGGCAGCTGCCACTCTGCCACATAGGAGTCCGCCCCTGGATGCAGGCAGTGAGTTGCTCTCCACTCAATACTTACTCAACCTCAATGATTTTTGGCACTGGAAGAAATTCACCTCTCCAGAAGTTAGTGAAATGGTGAATCATATGAACCTTCAGATTTGGGATTGATGGAAGAGAAAAATCATATCTTGATTCCTGTTATGACTATCTGGTTCTGCAGCATGTGGTATATACCAAACCGATAACCATGATAATGCCAACGAGACAAGAGATTGATAGTGATGAAGATTGATTGAACAGATAATTGAACAGTGCAAGCTAACTGTATAGACAAGGGAGTTTGCAGTTGGCAATGATCTTTGGTAAATTGTCATGAACTAAATTGAATAATCAATCAATGATGTGATAAATTGTCTATTCAATTGAAGGACATCTAAAATTGAATAATCAATCAATGATGCAATAAATTGTCGATTCAATTGAAGAACATCTAGTGTAGTTCTGCTTCTTTTAATTGGTGATTGATACAAAAAACAGTCGGCTTTTCCGAAGTGTCAGCGACAACACAGTAAACCTATTGGGGTCATGAATGTTAAGAAACGGTCCAACGCCCTCTTTTATGCCCTCAATAAAAGGTAAAGGTACTTTTGTTTAACATGAGTAGCAAAGCTAAGTCAGCGACTTGTTTCAAGTTGTCATGGTGCACAACGAGGCACTGCAGAAATGACATGATGGCCAGCCTGGTGATTGAACCAGGGTCCCTCGCTTGTGAGACAACCGCTCTACTGACTGAGCTATAAGGGCCGACAATGTGTTCCATGCCCCAAACAACCTGGGTCTAGATGCAAAGGTCATCAAATTTGAGTGGGTAGTTGCTGAGTTACTACCACTTGAAGGTTTAGGTCGGCCATCTTGGATGCTATCATGAAAAAAAAACTAACAGAATCAAGGGAACAACATTTTGTAGCTAGCTCTTAAGATCGATACATCTATATATAACACAATAATTTATGGCCTAGTGTGTTAATTTGAGGATCCATTGCAGCATTATAGTTGGTCCAGTTCAGGACAAATTCAGCCTTCTCCAGCACCACGCCTTTTTTTATACGGACACTTAAGCAGGTAATACTGAGTTAAAGACAATATTTGACACAAGAAATATAATATTAGCTTCTAAATATAGTTTCAAACACACCAAATGTATGTATTCTTACACTGAAACCATGTGGGAAAGCACTCTTTCATGCCTGCTTTTGTAAGAGAGATTGAGGCAGCAGGATGTGGGTTCTTTACTACATCAGGACTTATGACAAAGTATGGATTCACTGGTATGAACAAGAGACCTAAGGGGACAGCATTATCCATCTCAGCTATTCCTGTGACATATAGCTTTACATAAGTTCTGGCTTTCCCTTACTATAGTCACTGGGGGCCATAGTTTCAGGCATCGAAGGGGAAAAGGCTTTGGAGGACCGAAAGTATTTCACAGAACTTTTGTCTGGAGGGCTTCAAGGAACATTTTCTTTAAAGGGCCAGGTGTATGAATTAATGCTTTAGGTGAACTTGGGAGTATTTTTAGAAGCTGATATTATATTTCTTGTGTCAATTGTTGTCAATCTTAATGCTACAAGTGACAGAGCGAGGTCTCTCTCAGCCACAATTCATTGGCTTTCTTGATCTCAGTATTACCTGCCCCAACTAGCTGAACTTTCTGTTTCCATGGCAACCACAGAATGACTTAAAAATGTCCAAATTGTCCAAAATTTTGGAAATCCATTCCAAACTGCTGAATTTAATTCTTTAAAAAATTCATAGTTCTAGATTCAATATAAGTGTCATATAAAAAAAAGCAATGAACTTTCTGAATGCCCCTCGTAGAAGCAGCACCAAAAATAAGTAAATTGTGTATCTGAAAGCTGAGATGGATGCAACTTAAATTTTTTTTGTAATATAAATATAATTTTAAAGCAAAAACGACTAAATAATTGAATAAATAGATGCGATTTTGATGTATAACATTATCGTGGTATATCTTCAATGCATTAGCCAACCAGAACAATTTTCAACTATTTTCAGTTAATCTTATCAATATAAATTAGATTTAGCCACTTTTGTCCCGGAAGCATCCGACTCCCAAAAATTCGTAGACCAGTGCTTTCAGCTCTTTCTCATTTCTACATTGTATAAACACATAAATTTATTTCCATCATTCCCTCAGGACAATTTCCCAGACTCGGCACCATAATGAAATGTGCATGTATCCGAGGGCTTAATGTGCTTTGCACAAACTTTTTTACAGCTTGAATTCTCAAGAAAATTTTATGTCTGGCCTTGATCTGCTGGAGCTCATGATTTCCAGCATTCAGATAATACCACTCTTGTAGATGGGATGTTTTCTGTTCCGATGCTAATTGAGTATAAAAAAATAAAATATTGATTGTTGAAGGTTGCTTGGCACTAAAATTTTGCAATCCGTGGATTCTTGATTTGAGGTGAAGCTTTTATACAGACTGGACTACAAGAATAGCATTAATTTTATGAAAGATTTGTGCATGAAATTGAGCGTAACGATCTAGTAGATATCAATACCAAAATTTTACATAACAATCAATGCTTTTAAGTCTTTCTTAATTCACATTTTCAACATTTATACCATTAGCATTACCAAAAGAGATAAGTTGAAATTTATTTGGGCTGGCTTGCCCTGGGTGGCTTTCATGCCATTTGGGTTAAACCAATCAAGTTTACATTAAATTCTAAATCAAAATTTAAATCTGAAATTTTTCCTGGAATTACAAGAGATTACATTATCATAAGCATAATTTAAAATTGTACATTTTTTCACAAAATGAAAAATATCATTGATAACTAAATTAAACAGGACTGAGCCTCATACCAACTGTAGCAGCATACCCTTCCTTGGAGTGTGTTCCGTTCACTTTAAAGTGCTCCTCTAATGAAACAAGAAATTATTTTAAAAAAAAAGAATTGTAGGGACCTAGTATTAAATATGAGGTTCTTCGAACACATATCTGTAATATTCTATTGATTTCTTATGTATGTGCTGTTACATCTACCTCCAATGTACTGTTCCTATAACAGTGATTTAACAAACCTACCTACAATGTTACCTCATGATTAGGCATGCCTAAATACAAGTGTTGGAATCACAGATACCAAACCTGGCAATGAGCCTTTTACATTATCTATCATGAACATGAAATTTCTATTTCTATAACAATTAATTCTGGGATTGTTACCCTTTCCATGTGCTTACGAACATTAGAGCAGTTGTGAGAAGTTGAATATTTGAGTATTTTGGCACTTACTCATAAATACTCCATTAGAACGTGTCCACAACTCAATAAGAACGCTGTCCACAACTCAATAAGAACACGTACCCTCAAGTAGAACACCACTGCAGTACACATAAATTGATGACACATAGCACTTGGCTGATTATTTTTGTCCCAATAGTAAGGGACCTTCCATGTCAATTACTTCCTAATTTGGAGTACGCAACACAGATCTGAGATGGTCCCTACAAAAATGTATTTGAAATAGATTGCTATAGAGCAGAACGTAAGAGCAATTTACTGTTACTGTTGACACTAGTCAATCATTCAGGTATTGAACATTTTATGTAAGCCGAGGTGCTGAGATATCAATCATGGCATGCGTTGCCACTTGTGTCAAGGTACGTTTTTTAAACCATCTAATTAGTATGAATGTTATGCATTAGGGGATGTAAACGAGTAAACCAAAGATTACCAATTAAAAAAAAGGTTTCAACAAATACATCTGAAAATAAATATGTAGAGTAGGTCGGGGCATGCGACCCCCCTTAACTTCGAGGTGCAATTTGACCTACTTTTTATGGGCGATTATTTGAATGCTTATGCTGTCAGGAAGGGATCACTGGACTCTATTAATAACTAGTGAAACAAATGTCTACCAATTTTAATAAAGGCATTATGGCCATTTTTGTAAAAAAAAATTAAAATTGCCTTCTTACCCCACCCATCGGGCAAGAAGCCCCCCTATTATAATCCTATGGCAATTTTTTTTACGAGCGCATTCAGCCTAAAAGTTATTTCTTAGGCTTCTTCTATCCTTTTTAAGGCATTCTATTCACTTTTTCTGAATTTCAGAATTTTTCTGTTCATACTTTTATTTTTTAATATTTTTTGCCCTGTTTCAATATCGGGCCAAATTTTTTATATATTTTAATTAGCGATTCTATCAAGATTTAAGGTATAGTACACATTAATAATGGTTCCTGAAGCAGCTTTGTACCCCCAGTGAAGCTGGCCTCATGCCCCATATCATGTGGGGCCTCTCGCCCCAAACCCACATATTTTAATTTGACCTCTATATTTTGAACTAAAATGCAAAAAACATGATCCAAATCATATTTATGTGATAGTCATAAAGTGAAGCAATGTATATATCCATTATACTTTTGAAAATTTCCAAAGTTATTTCTGACAACCCCTTTCAAACAATTAGTCAAAGTTACAAAAACCATGCACATTATTTTGTTTCTTTAATTTCTACTATGGTTTGGTGCTGTTTGCCCTGAAAATTTGTGACGTCACCTAAAACGCCTCTAGCTTCAATCCTATCAATAGATAAATGCACCAAAAATGTAAGTTTGGATATAAGCCGGGGGGGGGGCCTCTCACCTAACCCGGGCTTCTTGCCCCGACCTACTCTACTACTTAAATTTTTAGACCCTTGCTACTTCAAATTATCACCATGGCAGGTTTACAACAGCAATTTTATTTCCACGTGACAGCTTTTCCATTTATCATAATGAACAAGACAACATTCTCCTGAACCAACAAGAACAAGATATTTTTATGACAACGACTGGCTATCCTCAATGCTTTATTGATCTAATTTCTCCGTCCATTTTGTAATGAGAGCTTGCAACAGCTTTCAAGCAAGGACACAAAACTGATATTCAAATCCTATTTTTTTTTAAACCTGTGTTGGATGACAATGCTTCTCATTGCCATGTCCTCTTCTTGTCCTAATTATCTAGATTGAAAAAAAAAGGAAAATATAGGGTAATGTTCTTTGACTCGGACAGCTGTATTCTAGACATTTTAGAAAGTGATAAATATGACCAGTCCTATGGGTGATGGTTTATCAACCAGGGCGTCAAATTGAACATTTCTATTAACAATGTTATAAAAATGTTGTTTTGCATACTTAAAACACTGGATATTAGGTTAATTTTAGGAAACAAAAAAAATGAGAGGGGTAACCTTGAGTTAGAAAGTTGTCTCCCTAAATAAGGCATTGAAGATTCAGTGGTTTAACATATTTCTATTCCATTAATAGAACCAATATTAGGGCAAAAAATAGATAAAGTTCAGTACTAACCAAGGGCGACACAAATTGGAGTCAAATTAATAGCACAGACTAGCAAAAAAATCCTTGTGTGATGGATATAATGAAAATAAACATCTTTCTGACTAAAGATTCAGAAGAAAAACGGGTTTTTACCCAATTTTTAGGATCATGAAAAGCCCACTATACTTGCTTGTATCATAATGATGCTTTTCGTACAGATAAATGAAGTCTTGAGGTTAAGATTGGTACCCAATACATAGGATGTAAGCACTCAATTAGTCAATCCAGCCCAACAAAAAGTGTCCGACTCAAGGTTACACTTCCAAAGGAACCTTACCCTAACTCTCATTATATTTTTTCAGTATTTCAGTGAAAGTTGCATTTAAAACTTACAGTTTTATACAGGAACACCCACTACACTAATTGCATCTATTTCTAAACTATAAGTGTAAATAATATTCATGGGGGGAGGGTACTGGACACTGGTCAATATTGTGGACACCCACTACACTAATTTTATCTATTTTTAGAGTAAACGTAAATTCTATTCATTGTGGGAGGGGGGCACCTGGGGAGAACTGGCCAATATTGGGTACACATGCCGATATCCCCATCTTGTACTTGAACCACTGCGGTCTGGTTTGCGAAAGAATATGACACATCACAAGTAGTTATTACAGATTTCGTATAAGTGTGCCATGTTCTTTTCAACTGCCACAGTGCTCTTGTGATGTCATTATCAGCATAATGATTTCACAGTTGGTATATTCGCAGTTTCAGCTGTGTCACTTGGAACCCATACTGATCACACCATTACAAATTCACACATAAGCTGTTAGATTGTTGCTCAACATTGATTATTCAGTTTGATGTTTTGAATAAATCCAAAAGTTACAATATCCAGCTACATATAATGCATGGATTTTGTGTATAACTGCTATCAGTTTTAGCACTTTTACAACAAAACAAATTCATTCACTCTCACATTCATTTGTTGGTCTGAGAGGTTATCATGTGCTGCTCCGTCTTGGCAAAAATAATATACTCAGGATCAATTCAGAATTTAAGACCTAAAGGGGGGGGGGTTTGCTTGGGGGCATCCTTATCACTGATTTCCAATAATGTTTATTTGATGGTCGAATTTTTAGCCTCCCTGTCTGGCCTTTTCCCAAATTTTTGGGGAGCAACTACCCCCCCCATTTCTCGTCCTCTGGTATGCCCATGCAACACCGCCACGTTCACTTCCGAAAAATCTCCCCATCATCCCCATTCCAGTCATCAATTCTGAACAGTTTCTTTGGCGCAGATCTCACCTAAAAGGCTGAAAAGCCACAAGGTGCTGCCCTCAATGAGAAATTTCACAACAGGACACCATGAATGTCCATGATGGATCAAGCAAGTGGCTCAAACATATCAGTTTCAACTGCTCCAACTGAATCAAACAACCATACCAATGAATGCAGATTATTCAATTGTTATTCACACTTAGACAGCCCATAAACCTGACTTGTTGGTAGCAGTTGGAATCAACACTCAAGCTTGGAGTGCCAATACTGATGTCAGTATTGCAATACTGACATCATCTGGGCATATATTCACATGGAACATGGCACACTTATACGAAATCTGTAATAACATTTCCATTACAGTAGGTACATCATCATCCTAAAAACCTTGCTAATCAGGCAAAAATGATGTTTCATCATAATTTATAACCCATTTTGCTGCATGTTTATGGGACCCATGATCATTCAGGTTGTCACAGCAACACTGCAATTAAATTGCAACTGCACTTGTACACAGGATACTTAATTATAAAATACTTTTACGGATAATTTTTCCTTCTGACAGAGGTATTAAAGTTCTCATCTTTTATTTCCAGACATTCTGATGCATGGTAGAGTAATATCTATCTTTTTGTTTTTGTGTAAGACTGTGATGTATCACACATTCACTGCCCTCCAAAAGTTTGAGGTCTATTTCTAGAATACCTCATTTTAAATTCAATTTTTATTTTATACTTGAATCAAATAATAGCAGAACTCACATTAAGGCCATAGGGATGTCTTTGTTTCACCATTTTAGGTCATTTTGGAACAAATTAAAACAATTTTCTTCATATCCCATATTATGATAGGGAAAACCGGGGCACATTTGGACGCTGAGAGCACTGAGCAACTCAGTAGTTTGCGTGAATATCACAAATACTATTGAGCTTAAATGCAAGGCATAATAAACTAGACTGCACCTTCCCTTTTGCAGCCAGACAGCAAAATGTGAGTTGTAAAGATGACTGTCCCAAAGTGCCCTGGCGAGGACATCAATTAAAAAATCATTTTAACTCGCCATGTGCAACAGATATTACATATGAGTATTGCGTAAGACAATATACAGTGCATTAACAGCAGTTAATAACTTTAAACAGTTTTAAACATTTGACATAAACTGTCCTGGGTGCATCTATGTAAGTAACACAGTGCTTTGCGATAAATTTTTTCACAGAGCATGGTAATCCACTATGCCTCTATTCAAGGTGGCCTAAATATCTGTTGTGTGCTGTCCCAGGTCATTCAGTTGACTTGGTCACTTACAATCTGCCATATTAAGTACGTCCCAATGTGCCTGGGAGTTCACTGTCCCAATGAGCCCCGATATGACTTTTGCGCCAAAATGCTAATTTGTCATGCAACAGTGAGTGTGTTTATCAGGATAACAATCCATAACTGTTCGTTACGATATATCAAATTCCTACAAGCACTGAGAAAGCCTCATTGTTCATGGTTTGTCCACAAAATGGTTTGAATTGAACCCCTCTATGTTTACTTTAGTAGTAGGAAAACAAACATTTCCTCGCCATACTTCTGCATATGGCTGTAATTTGTCAATAAAACGATAGAACCATCAGGATGTGAAATTACAAGATATGATGGCACAACTATATCATATACCTTGCCAGGAACCAAGAAAACCCCAACGTCCCATAGTTCCCCACGTCCCAATGTGCCCCGGTTCCCCCTACTTTGTGTAAAGTTGTTACTGACCAGTTGTCTTCAAGCTTCATGAAATTTAACCGTTTTTAAGTGCTTCCACACTTGTAATATGATCATAACACTATTTTCAAGACACACAAAGACTGTTTAAAAGTTAGACCTTGACCACTCAAAAATACTAATTTAAGATAATTTTTAGTCACCATGAAGCATTGTCATAGACTGTCTCTTGTGAAAATTATTTTACTTAAGCCATTTCAGCATTGTCTTGACCCAAAAAAAAATTGCAAAAATTGCTTTTTTTGTCCGATTTTCAACCCATCATTTTCTGGTCTGAATTTACAGTTAAAGTCATATCCAATCAGTGCAAACATGTCAAAAATTATTAAATGTCATGAAGCTGGAATACATAATATCTGTGTTTTTACAGTTTTTTCATAGAAAAGCATAATATGGCATATAGAGAAAATTATCAAAATTTTGACCAAAATGAAATGAAACAAAGGCACCTTCTAGCCTCAATGTGAGTTTCCATAATCTTTGATGCAAGTATCTAATCATAATAATAGTCATAGCAGGAATCTCATCTCACTCATAAGGCTTTTTCTCTCGATCCATAACATCTTAAATTACACTCCTGAGCCTGTCAATTCATCTGAAGTTCCCGATAGCGCAAATTTTACCTATCAACATTCATTATTTCCATAGTTACACAAATATATCTTGGGAATTTGCTAAAAAAAACACGTTTTTTCACTTAAATACATCTCACCTGTACATTTAACTGCCACAACAAGCACTGTAAAGCATTTAATATTAAAGACCATTAAATTCCGCATCTTTTGATATGCAGACTGATCTTCTATGGCCAATATATCTACCCAGTTACCAGATATTCCTGTTGGGAGTTTGACAAAAAACATATTTTCAACATACAAATCTGGAAGCTATATATTTCTCTTTCACATCAAGACCAGTAATGCATATTATATTGCAGGCCATTAAATTCCGCATCTTTTTCCACACTGATTGAACTTCTATGTCCAATATAACTTCCCAGCTTCCAGAAATTAAATTGCGTCATGCATTTACAAAATCGTATTTTCCAACAACTCCAGTCTCTCAGTGTTTGTAGTGATGTACACCATGCTGTAGTAGTTCCAAACAATCCACCTTACTTCATCTATAACTGAAAGCTCACTGGAACCTGCAAATAGGACCTGCCTTCACATTACTCTAACCTGGGAAGAACTTGGAACTCGGTGCATTTTTGAAAAGCAAGAAACCCTAACGGGTGAACAGCTAGTCTAATCATAATAATAGTCATAGCAGCCATCTCATCTCACTCATAAGGCTTTTCCCTCTCAACCCATAACACCGTAAATTACACTCCTAAGCCTGTTAATTTATCTGAGGTTCCCGAGGACAACTTTTACCAATCCACAGTTACACAAATCTATCTTGGGAATTTGGCAAAAAAATCAAATTTTTTCACACAAACCTAACCCAACTGTATATTTATGTGCCAAGGCTGTAATGCATTTCATGTTAAAGACCATTAAATTCTGCATCTTTTGATATGCTGACTGACCTTGTGTGGCCAATATAACTACCCACTTACCAGATATTCTTCTTAGGACTCTGACAAAAAACCACATTTTCCACACACAAATCTTGCACCTATATATTTATCTGCCACATCAAGGCCAGTAATGCATATCATATTGCAGGCCACTAAATTCCGCATCTTTTGCCACACTGATTGAACTTCTATGTCCAATATAACTACCCGCTCCCAGCAATTAAATAGCGTCATGCATTTAGAAAATCATATTTTCCAACAACTCCAGTCTCTCAGTGTTTGTAGTGATGTATGCCCCCCTGTAGTAGTTCAAAACAATCCACATCACTTCATCTAACTGAAAGCTGACTGGAACCTGCAAATAGGACCTGCCTTCACATTACTCTAACCTGGGAAGAACCTGGAACTCGGTGCATTTTTGAAAAGCAAGAAACCCTAACGGGTGAATAGCTAGTAAATTAATAATTGTGTTGAAGATGAAGTATTTTTGAAAGAAACCTAACCTTTTCTGGTGTATTCCAACTTGTGGAAGGTAGTGTACAATGTTAAACATATACATGTAGTGCTGTATTACGTTAGAGGCATCACTGTAATCAAGACCTTGCTGAGCGGAGAATAATTATTGTTTATGATAACCGTTGCATGTCCAAAACTTTTTTCATTTCAAAATATAAGCGCAAGTCTTAAATGGGGGTGATTTGGTATTTCCCGTGTAACAGTATCTTCATATTAATGTTCATCACCTTTTACTTCTTTTTTTAAACTCTTTATTTCTTGCCCCTTTTTTACACATTTAAAAGATATGTTGCACACCTCTAAAAAGGTTTTAGGAAATTGCATTTATGTTATTCTTTTGCAAGATGGTTGTTATATTTGAATATGTACATGTGATGTTTCATGAAGTATGACATAAAGACACATTTTTTAAAAAGGTCCATTTTCATATTTGTGAAGCGAAAGTTTGTTATCATCCTCTCTTGTGTTCACTTGAAAATGATTCACACAGTACTTTATTTGTCCATCATTTAATTTAGCACTTGGTGAATGGAGGAAGATGAAAGCCATTATAAGTGAAATGATCTCTTTTCCTTTTTTACAGGGCCTCCATTGAACCCTGGTGTTTCCCAATCTGTTGGCAATGTTGGTATCGGTTTGGCATGGTGCATCTTCCAGGACAATTTTGCATTTATGCTCCCAGGTCAGTATATCCATAAGCACAACAAGCAGTCTTAGAGCACAGCACCGGCCATGCTGCACATGCTTTACGGGTGGAATCGATATATGTATGGTGGATGAGAAAATAAAAAATATATGTAATTTATTTTTATTTTTCGATTACCTGGTGAACGTGGGTGTATTTTCAAGTAATATCAGAAATTACTTGCTCAATAAAAACTGTTTTTTTTCATTTTGCCTCCAATTCTAGTTACATTTTTTTTAAATATTCTATGCATAAATATTCCTAGTCAATTTTTTTGTTTAAATGATGCTTATTTTGTAGATACTTCAATACTTTAATGTTTCCCAATAATAATATAATTGTATGCATGGAGTTTAGATGGGAATTAAATAAGTATGAAGCTGATTGAAAATATTGGGTACGAGTACAATTAAGCTGACAGATGACAGGCAGGTGTGAAAATGATTTGCACTTTAGACCTAAATGGTGAAGTCTTGAAAAGCAATTCAGCATTGAACAGCAATTATTGATTGGAAAGGAGCAAATACAATAAGATATCAAGACCCTGTCAAGTTCTGTGACATAGGCCTACAGCACACAGTGCATGCAGTGACAGCCCCAATACACAAGAAAATGGCGGCGCAATATCAGTCTGATCTACCCAGCGCTAGCCATTAAAGGGGATGTTTATAACTCTAATATTATTGCATTTAACTGAAACAAGACACAATTGCCATAATGTACGATATTATAGCTGAGGCATAGATATAAAATAAACCTTTGGAATGGACTGGTTAGGCCTGGAGGCTCGTGACTCACATTGGATGGATATCACTGCATTACCGTCCTATGCATAGGATGCATGGCCGGTAATTATGGCTGTTGGAATCATGTGTTTATTAATGGCATCATGATTGTGGCTCAGGGTCAGGGGTCCACCTCTTTGACCAAAATGGGTGTAAAGTGTGGAGAAGTTTGCCTGTCTGTCTTTTGGATAGCAGGTTGAATAGGTATGTAGTGTGATCCCTATTTCATGTACATATTTTTCATTATTTGGCATATACACAAATATGTGTCCGTGTAAAAGCTAGCATGTACGATTAGTGAACATAAAAAAAAACAGGCATAGGTGGGCCATTCTCAAATTAAGGTATTTCTATTGTTAGTGGAGTAATGACGTAGTAAAGACCAAGCTGCTGCTGGCCTGGGTGGCGCGAAAATGCAGCCCGGCAGATGCGCTCAACCATGACGCTGTTCCCTGGCCCTTGCCCCTTGTTGATTAGGGGGTGGGAGATAACATGTCAATATACTGATCTAATGTAGGCCTACTGTATCTCCTATTATGTATCCACACCGTTGCTATAAAATACAACGAAAAAATCATCATTATTTATGCCAAGCTTATCTCAACTATTATATGCTGTCATTGCTGTATACACAGTTTTTAGACAGATTTTTCTAACAATGTTGCATGTTGAGTTCTCAACTTCTTTTGTAAAATTTTAGGAAAAAAATCAAATTGGATCCATTATGAAGAAAAGAACTTCTGGATTCTAAATATATATGAAAATTGTTTGTGTCAGTTCAATTAATAATTTAGGCCTATGCAAGTTACATTTTATAAGATGCTGGTCAGAAAATCTCAATACAAACAAGCTCTAGAACAACAGCTGTATATCTAGGCCTATTGCAAAACACAAGTTCATGAAGTTTTCATATACATAGAAATCTCTTCTTTTTTTTGGGCCTAAAATCAGAATTTTCATGGGTCGGTCGGTCAAAAAAAAAAAAAAATTGTCAAGTTCTGCATGCTGCCAATAAAAAGTTTTTTGTACAATTTTCAGAAAGAATGACAGAAAAGCAAAAATTTGGAACGTGGTTTTTAGGCACACCAGTTGGCTGGTGTCAATGAATTGTAGTTGGATTCACAGGGCGGGATCTTATATATCTTGCTTGGGGCCCAACAATGAGAAACAGTGTTGGTAGCTCCATATGGAGCTAAAAAAAAGATGTCTGTCCTAGGTATTTGACAGATGCTGGTATGTGCAAGTATCCACATTTTGACAAAAATAAGTCCAGAACATAGCCCCACTGATCAAAATCTGACCTGGTGATTGATGTAAACTTGATCACGATCCTTTTAATGTGTGTCATAAAGTTTCATGAGTAAATTGTTAGATTAGGCTCCTCCCCATAGAGCTGAAAAGTCAAATGTGACATCGCACCATGCATGCATGCTGCTGTGGCTGCAACTGACAATTGCTGCACTAACCTTTGGAATGTGTTTAATTGCTGATTGATTCATTAATTGCTTATAATTGCTTATCAGCATGATTCACAGCATATCAACCTATCAAGGTAATCATATTAGCTTAAATAGGCCCACTGACAAACCCAAATGTGCCAGTATTTTCTTTTTAAAAATCTAATTAGGCCCACTGCAGTTATCAAGCAATATTCAAGTTATTTATCACAAAAGGTCAGATTATAGGACATTCACTGGAAGACAATTGGCACCAATCAACAAGTCATGGTTGAGCGCACACTTAGCCCAAGAGGCTGTCTATGATCTCCCACTGCCCCACAGACCAGTATAAGTGGATTAAAACAACAAGTTCTGACTAAAATATACTGGCCTAAGTCGACACCCCTAGCTCTGATATACATGCTGAATTATAGGGGGAGCCACTGTGACTGTCATTGGCTCTATGGACAAAGGTGCCACTTAGGCCCAAATTTTCATCTCTAGTTTAAACTTGGTTTGTGGATAAACTAGGTTTAAACCCAGTTTAAGATATTAAAACTTAAGTTTTTCTTTTCTCAAAATTTTCATGTCTGGTTTAAAAAATTGACCAGGTTTTTCTGTGGTTTTAGCAGAAACCTGCTCAGGGGTGGTTTAACTCCTGGTTTTGGAAGCATTCAGTGTGGATTTTGCGTCTTCAAAGTCAGATTTCAATTTCACTGATCTAGTTAAGCCCATCAGTTGTGCTCTGAATTATTTTTTCCAAAATTATTTGTAAACCAATTTTTTTTTTCCCAAGTTCCCGACCCCTAAAATTTATGTTCCAAAAATGTTCGAATTTTTCCCCCCAAAAATGTTTCTTTTCCAAATTTTGTTTCATCATTTCTTTTTTCCATAACTCCCCCATGTGGACATTTTTGTCAAATTCTTCTTTTATTTCCCAAAATTTTACCCAAAAATACTTTTTATACATTTTTTCTTTTCATGTTTCTGTCGCAACTTTTTATTAGGAGAATAGTAATACAAGTATTTGTAGCAAGTATTACAATTTATTGTCTAGAAAATGTATCTTTTGGGTCCAGATGTTGCCGTCCTCATGCTTTGGCATTTACATGATCATTCTATTACTAATTATCTATTCTAACTGTTGTATCTTAATTTTTTATTTCTTACATTTTTTCTTCCCTTTCTATTCATCTATTCATATTCCCCTTTTTGTCTTCTCTTTCTTTCTTCGTTTCTTTTTAAACTGGTTTCTTTTGTTATTTCATTTTGTCTTCTTTCCTTTACCTCCTGCATCTGTTTGCTTCTTCATTTGCACTCGTCCTCATTTTCTACCTCTTCTCCTTTCTTCACTTTTGGTCATCTCCTTCTTTCATGGCCTATTTCATCCATTCCTCCTTCTTTTCTTTCTTTTACTCTGTTTATTCCTTTATCTTTCTCATATTTCTTGTATTTCTTCTCCTTTTGGCTTTTTTTTCTTAATTATGGCTGTATTATATGTTTTCCTTCATCCTTTTTTTCTTTATCTCCTTTCTTGTTATTTCCTGTTCTTCTAGATATTTCTTCTTCTTGAGTTATCTTTCTTAAAATTTCTTCCTTTTTCTTCTTCCTCTTCTTTTTAATTATGCTCTTACTTTCTTCTTGATTTCCGAATGCTTCTCCCTCTTCTTTCTTCTTAGTTTCTCGTCTCATCTTTCTTCTTTGAAATTAGTCTAAATTAACTTCATGTGCATTTCTTCAACATTTCTTCTGACCATACTTCCTGATTTTGCTTTAATTTCCTTTTAATTTTTTCTTTTTCTCCTTCTAGCATTCTTCTTTTCATTGCTTATTGTTTCTTCCTCTTTGTTTACTACTTTTCTTTTGTTCCTTACTTATCTTTTTAAATTTTGCTTCTTCTTGTTTCATAGAACTGGGTGCAAACTGAGTTTAAACTCAGCCTCCAAAAACCTGGTCTAGCCAAGGTTTGTCAGACATGAAAATTCGGTTTTTAAACTGGGTCTAAACTCAAGTTAAACTTGGTTTATCGAAACTGGGTTTAACTGGGTAAAACTCAGGGTTAAACCAAGTTTAAACCTAACATGAAAATTTGGGCCTAAGAGTTGAACTGACCTGATTTTTAGTCATTTCACAAAGGAATATGATGTTCAAATTAGAGTTAGTACTCAGTATTTAGTATGAAATATCTTATTGATGAATAAAAAGTGACATTTTGGTAATAACTAGAGAAGAAACACCAATGCAAAAGTCACCTCAATGTGGGTGAAATAACTGATGTGGGATGGAAATAAGACAGGTAAAGAAAGAAATTCTTTGCATTTTTTTTTTCAAGTGCCAAACAGGTAAGTTGGTGTGGTTTCTGTGGCTGCTCACAATCGCAAATTAGCTTCAGATCAGGTAAGGTCGACGGTCGGGCCAAATAAATAAATTGGTAAGGGACCGTTCAGAATTTATGACTGGGGTGGGGGGATGGGAGTTTTGCTGGAACATGCCGTCAAAAATTGATACCCCCCTTGAGTTTCATGCGGATTTTTAGTACCCCACCCTTAGGTTTCACGTGTATTTTTAGTAACCCCCCCCTCGACATACAAAGCAATACACACATATATACTGTTATACACAGCCTCGCATACAGATTCGCGTCATTTTGCGGACTTTTGCGCGTAAAAATGTCCTAATAAAATGAGTTTATGCGTGTTTTTTAATATTTTTTCTTTGTTAAAATTTCTTACCCCCCCTTGGAAGTGTTGTCATAAATTAATAGCCCCCCCTTGTCCTTCAAACATGTGTGAAAAGTTAGTACCTCCTCGGGCCTCGGCCAAAATTCCCATCCCCCCCAGTCATAAATTCTGAACGGTCCCTAAGTGGTTGTTTTTTTGTTTGGTCGACAGAAGAAGATGATCAATGAATGAGAGGCCTGGGTGCAATAATAAAATGAGTAATTGGCTGCAAAGCGCCGCGTTTTTAATTTTCGAGGTTTTAACGATTTGAACAAAAAAAATGGGAAACGGGGTGAATAGAGATGAAATTAAGGCATTGAGAAAATTTAAAAAGCTGGGTATATATATTAGATGTAGTGGAACAAAATGGTGATATAACTAGAGGCCTGTGTGCAATAATACATGTAAGATGAGTAATTGGCTTAAGGTGGCTCGCTACCCATGAAATTACGTCACCTGCACATATTTCCGC
Source organism: Platynereis dumerilii (assembly GCA_026936325.1). Taxonomy (NCBI): domain Eukaryota; kingdom Metazoa; phylum Annelida; class Polychaeta; order Phyllodocida; family Nereididae; genus Platynereis; species Platynereis dumerilii. Next base: position 3,360,902 of record JAPTHN010000035.1, on the reverse strand, counting down.
GCAGCCAGGCAGGCCCTATCTATGGTAACGTCACCACTCTGCTGCCACTGCTTCAAGATTTTTTTTTAATTTTGAGAATTTCATGCGTCAGCTGCTTCGTTTGCAATTTGTGCCACTTCTATTGGGGTTAGAGACTTCTCGTTTGGTGCATTAGATGCGCCATGAAGAGTACTATATACAGCCGGAGATGAGCAATTTTCACTAGATTCAACTTGATACTCAAAACAGAAAATTTTTACAGGCGATTTTCGGCAAGCAGGTTAATTTCTCAAAAATGACTTTGTGATATAAATAAATGTTTATATCAATTTGAAGTGTGGTAGGAAGGCTTGTCTATATCATCATGTTGTACCCAACTATTTTTGGAAATAAATGACAAAGAAATGAAAAATCCTGTCTTGTCAATTTTTTTAGCGCCATGGTTTATAAAAAAAGTTAAAATTGTCAAAATCGAAACTTATATTCCGAGCCCCTTGGAAAGTCCTTTAAACTAAATATATCTCTTTGAAATTGTAATCACCTTTTCCATGAAAGTTTCTTCTTTAATTTCATGCTTCATTGCATAATATGGGATGCATGACCACTGAATGGCAGAACAAACTTCACAGTAGGAAAAATAAAAAAAAAATTGGGTTTTTCAGGTTTGCGTGGACTGACTTTCTGGTACATAACCCCAAATATACTTTTTTAAAGGCTGGTAGCGACCACTTTTGTTTACATATCCTTGCTATAAACTATATTTTGGATCATTCTAAACTGTTTTTAAGAAATCCTATCTTGGAAAGTTCACGAGTATCGGGCCACCTTAAAGTGCTGTGTCTTTAATTTGCGAGGTTTTGATGATTTGGACAAAAAAAGTTGAAATCGGAAACAAGGGTCATTTGAGTTTGAATTAAGGTATTGTGACAATTTACACGGCTAGGTATATAGTTTAGATGTGGAAAAGAAGATGGTGAAATAATCAGAGTCCTGGGTGCAATATTAAGATGAGTAATTGGCCTAAAATTGCCGTGTTTTTTAATTGGCGAGATCTTATCAATAATTTATAATTTTATCTCTGTGACATTGTTGTTGCATTTTTTATATAATTGAAATTTCAAATTAAAAGTTGGAAGATAACATTTATATTAGGGCCTATATCAATTTAAAGTGGGCACCTGAAAGGTATGAATCAATTGCTTTTTGGGTTTTACCCCTTTCCTTTGTTTAGGCCTGTACCCCTTTAACAAATGGATTGAAAGGAATTATTTATCAATCAGCCAAGTTTTACCTGGAATTTTTGTAGCTAATATAAAGTGCAATATTAAATTCAATTGACTGCATTATTTTACACCATATATTTGATTTTTAAAATACCACTGCAGACAATTATTCATTATTTAAAATAAAATATAAATTAAGGGAGTTCCATAGTCTGCTTATAACTTACAAGGTGATTGTCTATTTGCAATTAGTGCAGGGATGGTAGGACAACGGAAAATACATGACCTATGGGGGGGCCACGTGGGGCACAGGCCCCCCCCCCATATTGGACCTGTGCCCCCCCCAGGTGCCCCCCATATGAACTTCCAACTCTGGCTAAAATATACAATTAGTATAGTGAGTGAGAGAATCGTGTGCCCCTCCAGGTGCCCCCCCGCTCAACTCCCCAGTTACGCTACTGTCCTCACAATGTACATTATTATTGGCAATAAACATTTTTTATAGATAGCAACATTATGTTTCTCTGATGATATTCACTTTACACTAGAAATTTGTGCAACATTATTATTTCAGAAATAAAAAATTAGTTTCAGTATATTGATTTAAAATCATGATATATTACTATGAATTAAATTAAATGTTTCTCTGTAATTGTGTTAAACTGATTTGATTTCTTGAATGAATCTTGTGCTCAATTGCAATAAGAAGGGCTGATGGCCCCAGGCTCCTGGCCTCTTATCATCTGCCCGAATCCCGAATTGTTTCGCCTTTCAGCCCGAATATCAAACTTTCCCAAACTTTTTGGGGGGGGGGGGGCGACTGCCACCCCCTGCCCCCCCCTCTGGTACTCCTATGCTTATAGCCATGTGAGCTACATCTGATCATATAGAGCTACCCACCATATTATAGCAAAAGATGAAGGTAAAAAAATCACTCATTGACAATGTCACATGTTTGTCTCTCAGTGAAAATTTACAGCGTTGAAGATAGGACCTATAATATGTGACACATCTCTGATATTTTTGATGAGAACACCACACTGTAAAAAACAACTGTTGCTATGCAATGGCAGCCAGTTGGACCATCTCAATTTTTTTTATCGTCATATTGCAAAAAGTAAATAATCTATTTGTCAAAACAATTTTTATGAGTTTGAAAAAGCAATTCAAAGCACACCATGAGTGGCGACATAATGCAAATTAAACAACATAGGTTAAGACATATCTGACGATGTCTAAAATTTTGTTGACTGTTATGGTGACCAGCTGCAGTTTTTTTTACTGCGTATGCCCAGAGATTAAATGAATTTTACATCTCATTTTCAAGGATGACAAAAAAACAATACAAGCTTTATAAGCGTTGTCAGAACTAGTTAGCACCATTTCATAGGCGTAAAAGGAATGTTGAGCACAGGATTTTTGTTAGTAACGTCATCATTTTAGCCATTTTCTTCGGCCTCCCAGTTTCATGACTCTCTCATGTTTAATCCCAGTTTTCTCGGGTTTGGCTTGTCAGAAGTCCTAAAGTTTTTAGGACTTAATATTTGGACTATGCTCGATGCAAAACTAACGAAAACTCATTTTGGAAAAATATACCCTAGAGAAGGGGGGTTTTACCGTGGCTGTTCTCAAGTGTCTTAATTTGTTGAATATCTGTTCAATGAAATCTGCAAAGCTTTCGTAATGTGGCGCATCTTACGACATTTAGTGAAAATTGCTCATAAAAAACAATAGCGAGCCAAGCTATGGCCCGTAGCGGAGTGAACAAAAAATAGACATAAACTAGTGATGCATCTTATACACAAATTAATTCAAATAAATGAAACAAGAAAAAAGTTAAATATAATCTATTCTATATATTGATTCAAGTCTATATTCCATGAATCGTGTAACGAAAAGGAGAGAAATTGACACTTGATTTTGTCACGTCAGGTCCAGTTGATTTGGCATGGGTTACTGGACATAATGCACCACAAAAAGTCTAACAAGAAAGAACACTCAGAGAGCACATAACTGCGCCATCCATATTTTAAATCAAAATTGCACAAGTTTGAAAAAGATTAGTGCTTCTATAGGCCTATCAGTGTATGTCCATCTGTCCACAGTCTTGTTTTGACAAATCTCTGTACCGGTATAGTGATAGAGGTCGGCGCCGCGACCTATCCACCACAGGACCAATGGTGGAACCTTATTTTTTTGATCCAGAAAGAAATGCGTTGAAATGACGCAGATGATGGTGGAAATACCTAACAAAAGTCATTTTGTGCCTTACCTGGGGCGTATAGGGTCACATAGCCTGTGGAACCCTCCATTCCACCACAGGACCAATGGTGGAACATTCTTTTTTCAACCAAGAACCAATTCATAAATGGGTTGAAATGATGCAGAAGATGGTGGAAATACCTACCAAAAGTCATATTGTGCCTTACCTGGGGCATATAGGGTCACACAGCCAGTGGAACCCTCCATTCCACCACAGGACAAATGGTGGAACCTTCTTTTTTTCAACCCAGAACCAATTCAGAAATGGGTTGAAATGATGCAGATGACGGTGGAAATACCTACCAAAAGTCATTTTGTGCCTTACCTGGGGCGTATAGGGTCACACAGCCTGTGGAACCCTCCATTCCACCACAGGACCAATGGTGGGACCTTCTTTTTTTCAACCCAGAGCCAATTCAGAAATGGGTTGAAATGATGCAGATGATGGTGGAAATACCTACCAAAAGTCATTTTGTGCCTTACCTGGGGCATATAGGGTCACACAGCCTGTGGAACCCTCCATTCCACCACAGGACCAATGGTGGAACCTTCTTTTTTTCAACCAAGAACCAATTCAGAAATGGGTTGAAATGATGCAGATGACGGTGGAAATACCTACCAAAAGTCATTTTGTGCCATGCTTGGGGCGTATAGGGTCACACAGCCTGGTGAACCCTCCATTCCACCACAGGACCAATGGCGGAACCTTCTTTTTTTCAACCCAGAGCCAATTCAGAAATGGGTTGAAATGATGGAGATGATGGTGGAAATACCTACCAAAAGTCATTTTGTATCCAAATACCTAACTCAAATTCATCATCCAACTAACAGAATTTGAATCTTAGATGTTGTGCGGTGAAGGGGCCAGGTCTATAGAGCAATAATTATCAGGCATTTCTTAATAATCAAATATTGTTCCTTCCAAATATTAAGTTTGTCCTTTGCAGGAGGTCAGGTTCCATCAATAGCCCAGTTGTGGAAGTTGAGGTTCCCTGTCATCTGGGGCATTGACTATGAGATGTTTATTGGAAATTATAATTATAAAATATATAGTGTAGTCAGGGGCAGGGGGTTAGGTTCCACCATTGGTCCTGTGGTGGATTGAAAGGTTCCTTTGTCAATGTATGCCCATACTGGTCGAATTACTTATTATGATGTATTATAAGTGATATTACCCATGAATTTTATCAATAGTCGGAACAAACAATAAAATTTCTTCTGTAAAATAAAAAAGGTTGAAACACTGGTTATGTGCCTTGCATGGAACGGATGGTTCCCCAGGACATCTGACCCTATATGTGCCTAGCTAATGACTCTGAGTAGATATTTCAACCATTATGTCAATCATTTCAACCAATTTCTGATTTAGTCCTGGGTTGAAAAAAGAAGGTACCAGCATCTGTCCTGTGGTGGATTGCAGGGTTCCTTCATCTGTGTAACCCCACACTGACCTAGTTACTCAAAATGACTTTTAAGAGACATATAACAAGCATTATATCAAAAGCTGACTCAAACTATTCGATTGGTCCTGTGGGGGATAAAAGGTTCCACCATTGGTCCTGTGATGGAATGGAGGGTTCCCCATGCTGTTAGACCTATACAACCCAGGTAAGGCATATAATGACTTTTGGTCGGTATTTCCAGCATCATCTCAATCATCTCAACCAGTTCCTTAATTGATCCTGGGTTGAAAAAAGAAGGTTCAACCATTAGGGTTCCATCATCCGTGTAACCCAAACTGACCTAATTACTCAAAATGACTTTTAAGAGACATATAACAAGCATTATATCAAAAGCTGACTCAAACTATTCATTTGGTAATGTGTTGTGTAAAAAAGTTTCCACCATTGGTCCTGTGGTGGAATGGAGGGTTCCCCATGCTGTGTGACCCTATACGCCCCGGGTAAGGCACAGAATGACTTTTGGTTGGTATTTCCACCATCATCTCAACCAGTTTCTGAATTGGTCCTGGGTTGAAAAAAGAAGGTTCCACCATTGGTCCTGTGGTGGAATGGAGGGTTCACCATGCTGTGTGACAATATACGACCCAGGTAATGCATAAAATGACTTTTGGTCGGTATTTCCACCATCATCTCAATCATCTCAACAAGTTTCAGAATTGGTCGTGGGTTGAAAAAAGAAGATTCCACCATTGGTCCTGTGGTGGATTGCAGGGTTCCATCATCCGTTTAACCCCACACTGACCTTATTACTCAAAATGACTGTTAAGAGACATATAACAAGCATTATATCAAAAGCTGACTCAAACTATTCGATGGGTACTGTGGTGGATAAGGTTCCACCATTGGTCCTGTGGTGGAATGGAGGGTTCCCCATGCTGTGTGATTCTATACGCCCCAGGTAAGGCACAAAATGACTTTTGGTCGGTATTTCCACCATCATCTCAATCATCTCAACCAGTTTCTGAATTGGTCCTGGATTGAAAAAAGAAGGTTCCACCATTGGTCCTGTGGTGGAATGGAGGGTTCCCCATGCTGTGTGACCCTATACGCCCCGGGTAAGGCACAGAATGACTTTTGGTCAGTATTTCCACCATCATCTCAATCATCTGAACCAGTTTCTGAATTGGTCCTGGGTTGAAAAAAGAAGGTTCCACCATTGGTCCTGTGGTGGAATGGAGGGTTCCCCATGCTGTGTGACCCTATACGGCCCGGGTAATGCATAAAATGAATTTTGGTAGGTATTTCCACCATCATCTCAATCATCTCAACCAGTTTCTGAATTGGTCCTGGGTTGAAAAAAGAAGGTTCCACCATTTGTCCTGTGGTGGAATGCAGGGTTCCTTCATCTACAGTGAAGGCCGTGCTCATTTTGCAACACTCTGCAAATACCTCCGAAAGAAAAACAGGCACAAATTTAAAGACTTGTACATTGTATGTGGGACAAATAACTGTGCAAGTAAAAAACCCCTCATGAAGATCAATGAGGAATTTGATAAACTTTGCCAGGAAGCCACAAAACACGCGTCTAACATACACATATCCAGTGTCCCACCCCGTATGGATGCTGACATCAGCAAGGAAAAAGCGAGTGAAATGCAGAAGAAAATTGATGATTTCAATGTGTCTGTGTCAACATCTGCTGAAGAAAAACACTTTGCCTTTATAAACAATGACACAAATTTTCGATATCAAAACAAGACCTGTGATGAGCGACTTTTAGGTGGTGATGGAATCCACCTCTCAGCGATGGGCGTGCAGCGACTCATTGATAATATGGGTCTCGGTGACAAAGCCAAGTGTAAGTTTGGCTCCGGCGCAACAAACAGGTGGTCTCAGGACAAAAGAAAAGCAGCAAGTGAAACCCAAGTGAGTACGCAGCTCACTTCGAAACGACAAGGTGCTCATGTCCCCTTCAGAAATAACTCGCCTCAAGTGTCAAATTTTGCTGAAGAACGCAAACATCGCAGCCGAGCAAATTATGACACAAGCAACATGACAGACCCCGGCAGTGATCCCGTCTACTTCAGAGGCCACAAAAACCCCCTTAGTAATTTCTTCCCCTGTAGCCTCAATGTGTACGGTGAAAATGTGAAAAGCAGTGAACATGCTTTCCAACTTCGTAAAGCTGTTATGATGAAAGACATAGCAGCAGCCAGAAAGATTCGATCTGCACCTACTGCGAAACATGCTAAGGACATTGGCGACAACGTTGTCGCTGATCAAACTTGGCATGCAAAGAAACGGGATGTTATGTCTCACATCCTGCAAGAGAAGCTCTACCAATGCTCACAATACCGCAAGGCGCTAAACGACAGTGGAGAAAGAAAGCTCATAGAAGACACCAACGACAACTTTTGGGCACGAGGTCATGACGGTCATGGCCAAAATGTGCTTGGCGAAATACATGAGAAACTTCGCACTGAACTGTATGTAATGAACTGGGAAGACGTCCAGTATCATGACTTACACGGCTATGACAAAACTGAAAACAGAACTGTGAAAAATCAGTATGGTAATTGCTGGAATTGCGGTGAATCAAATCATGCTCGAAAAAACTGTCGTTTCTCTTATCCAGTTGAGTGTTACAGTTGTAACCGCAGTGGACATAAAATGAAATTTTGTACTACGAACCAATATTAAGACTCAGGCCACGATGACCGTGCCGAAAAACAACCTGTCTCAATGTGTAACTCGGAAAATGGTGCTAGAATGGAACATATTGAAATTAATGGCTATTGTTGTAGTGAAACTGTATATATCCCTGTGACAAGTAGCAAGCCTGAGTGTGCTGTTGCAACAGCACTAGGTGCAAATGAAAACTCAGTTGTCTACTTAAATGCTGAACTTAGTACTTGTGATGAATCTGATATTTGTGATATCACTATTAATAATGATTTTATTGATTTAAATTACTTTAATGATAGTATGATTTCCTCTGGTTTCACTGATGTTAATGATGTTCATAACATTGTTTCTTTTGTTACTGACTTATCTGATGCTTTTAGTACAGACTCTAGCTCTGATTGTTTTAAGGACAGCCTAGTTGATTTTATTTCTGAAAAGGACTCCTTGATGCTTTTAGAAAATACTTGTACTAGTGAAGTTGAAAATTTACATGAACCACTAAATGTCATACATCAGGTCGATATAGATGAAGAGAATGTGAATGATAATATATGTACAGACCCGGCTATAGCTCACTTGAAAAATGTAAGATCTCAATTTGGTAAAAATGTTGTTTTTGCTCACGTAAATGTAAACAGTATAAGTAAATGTAAGGAATATGTATTGGAATTTCTGATATCTAAATATGTTGATGTACTGTGTATAACCGAAAGTAAGCTAAGTGATACGGACATAAATAGTGAATATGAAGTTGCTGGTTATAAATTGTATAGAAAAGATAGATATGCAAACTCTGGTGGTATGATGATATGGTTTCGCTCTGACATACCACACAAGAGGAAATATGAAATTGAATTTACCAGTGATGATCCACATATTGAATCTATGATTTTAAGTTTTGTTATAAAAAAGCAGACGTGGTATTTAATTCTTGTGTACAAAAACCCTAGGGTGTCAGAGAATGTATTTATTCAAAAGTTGACATCTGCATACAACTCCATGACAGCCGAGGGTAAAGAGATTATATTACTGGGTGATGTAAATATAAATATGCAAAATGAAAGTGAAAAATTAACAACAGATGTATGTCATGTTTTTGGGTTGAAAAATCTTATCAAAGATCCAACCTGTTTTAAGTCGAATTCTGGCACACTAATTGACCCAGTAATAGTTATGAATCCAAAACGCTTTCAAAGTCCCATAAACATTCATTTTGGCTACAGTGATTTCCACAATCTGGTTGGTTGTGTAACTAAATTGAAAGTTCCTCCTCTAGAACCAATGTCTATAGAATATCGGTCCTATAAAAATTTTGATGTCAATTCATTTAATGCAGATGTCAGCTTTATACCCTTTCATATATCAGAATTGTTTGATGAAGTCGATGATAAGTATTGGTGCATGTCAAAACTGTTCATAGATGTTGTTAACGAACACGCCCCTCTTAAGAAACGTGTCATTAGAACACAACAGGTTCCATACATGCACTCTGACCTGCGTAAAAATATGTACAAAAGAAATATGCTGAAAAATGTATTTTTTAAAGACAGGACTGATGAAGCCTGGCAGGCATACCGCACACAACGAAATAAGACGACCAATATGAGGCGTCTAGCCATTAAGTCCTATTTCATGAGCAAATGTAACAGTAATGCGACGCCCAAAGATTTTTGGAATTGCATAAAACCTTACATGTCAAATAACAAACAACAACACAGAAATATAATTTTAAATGAAGACGGAAATATTATATCAAATAAGCAGGACGTCTGCGAGATATTTGCTGAATTCTTCTCATCTGTAGCTGACAATATTGGTGCGCCAGATGAGCTAGAAACTACGAAAAAAGACTTCCTCCAGGACGTTTTTAAGAAACATGATAGTCACCCTAGTATAGTGAACATAAGGCAAAATGCTCCCAAATTTAGTCATGAATTCAATTTCTCACCCGTCTCTCCTCTATATGTAAGTAAGATCTTAAGCAAAGTAAATGTTAAAAAGGCAACAGGGTATGATAAAGTACCCCCTAAGCTCATAAATATGTCGCATGAAAACCTATCCACAACTTTGACTGGAATTATAAACACAAGTTTTAACACATGTGTATACCCCGACGACATGAAAAAAGCTGAAATCTCTCCTCTCTTCAAGAAGAAAGAAGATATGCTCAAAGAAAATTATAGACCAGTTAGTATTTTACCTACTTTGAGTAAAATATTTGAATCTATAATCTCAGAGCAACTTATGAGCTATTTCAATGAAGTTTTTGACAAAATGTTATGTGCTTATAGGAAAAAGTATAGTTGTGAACATGCTCTGATAAAATTAGTCGATTCATGGAAAAAAGCATTAGACAATGACAAGTTTGTTGGAGTAATCTCCATGGATCTTTCAAAAGCATTTGATTGTATACCTCATGGTTTGTTGGTTAGCAAATTGAAAGTTTATGGGTTAAGTGACGACGCTTGTCTATTTATGAGTTCCTACTTATCTGGTCGAACACAAAGAGTTAAAGTGGAAGACGCAAGGAGCTCATGGAAGCCTTTGAAGAAAGGTGTCCCTCAGGGTTCCTGTTTGGGCCCGATCATTTTCAATATATTTATCAACGACTTATTCTACTCCCTTCAAAATTGTAATTTAACAAATTATGCAGATGATAACACAATAGATGTTGCAGACAGTTCACTACAATCAGTTCTACTTGCTCTGCAGAGAGATACCACTAAAGCAGTGACATGGTTCTCTGATAATTTTATGCAAGCGAATACTGAAAAGTTTCAATTCTTATTGATGAAACCATTATCAGCTTGTGATATTATACCAGACCAAGTGGTTATAAATGATACCACAATACAAAGAGATAATACAGTTAAGTTTCTAGGAATTACTATTGATGACAAACTTGATCTGTGTATCAAAGCAGGAAGGCAGTTGAATGTGCTATACAGATTCAAGAATATATTTAGCATTGAAGAAAAGAAAGTTGTGTACCAAACGTTTGTCTTGTCAAATTTTAACTATTGTCCAATTGTTTGGAATTTCTGCAGTGTGACAATGATGCGAAAGATGGAATATGTACAAGAAAGAGCATTACGATTTATATATAATGATTTCAAGACCGAATATAGAGAAATGTTGAAACACTATGACCATGAAACACTACATAACCGTCGTATCAAGGCCATAGCATGTGAAGTTTATAAAACAATACACTCTATAAATCCAAACTTTATGAAGGAAATGGTAGATGAGAAAGATTGTGATTACAGCTTACGAGATGGCTTTAAAGTATCATTACCGAAATTCAACAAAATAAGGTATGGCAGAAATACTTTCTCTTATTATGGTCCGCATGTATGGAATATATTACCTAGCAATATCAAGGGCGCAACAAATATCCAAGTCTTTAAAAAGATGTTAAAGACTTGGGAAGGTCCCAATTGTAACTGCACCGCCTGCTGCATCGCAGTCTAGGCCGTGCCGTCACAATTGTGTCAAATTTCTATATTACTTTTTTGTACTTTATAATTCATAAGTTCAATGTCGACGTATATTTTGAAGTTGTGTTTAAGTAATACGTTCTATATGCCAATTGAAAAGTGAGTTAATTTAGAGACCTGATGTATGTAAGTTGTTTTTAAATCTAAAATTTTGATTTGTAAATATTCCTTTCTGTATATATTCTATCACTTGTACAAATATTTTTCTCTCTCGATCATTAGCATGCTTGCTACACTATTTTATCGAGTATAAATAAAATTATTTGAATTTGAATTTGAATTTTGAATTTTTCATCTGTGTAACCCCACACTGACCTAATTACTCAAACTGACTTTTAAGAGACATATAACAAGCATTTAAGCAAAAGCTGACTCAAACTATCCGATTTGTCCTGTGGTGGATAAAAGGTTCCGCCATTGGTCCTGTGGTGGAGTGGAGGGTTCCCATTGCTATGTGACCCTATACACCCGGGTAAGGAACAAAATGACTTTTGGTTGGTATTTCCACCATCATCTCAATCATCTCAACAAGTTTCTGAATTGGTCCTGGGTTGAAAAAAGAAGGTTCCCCCATTGGTCCTGTGGTGGATTGCAGGGTTCCATCATCCTTGTTACCCCACACTGACGTAATTATTCAAAATGACTTTTAAGAGACAAATAACAAGCATTTTATCAAAAGCTGACTCAAACTATTCGATTGGTCCTGTGGTGGATAAAAGGTTCCACCATTGGTCCTGTGGTGGAATGGAGGGTTCCCCATGCTGTGTGACCCTATACACCCCGGGTAAGGCACAGAATGACTTTTGGTCAGTATTTCCACCATCATCTCAATCATCTCAACCAGTTTCTGAATTGGTCCTGGGTTGAAAAAAGAAGGTTCCACCATTGGTCCTGTGGTGGAATGAAGGGTTCCCCATGCTGTGTGACCCTATACGCCTCGGGTAATGCATAAAATGACTTTTGGTAGGTATTTCCACCATCATCTCAATCATCTGAACCAGTTTCTGAATTGGTCCTGGGTTGAAAAAAAAAGGTCCCCCATTGGTCCTGTGGTGGATTGCAGGGTTCCATCATCCGTGTAACCCCACACTGACCTAATTACTCAAAATGACTTTTAAGAGACATATAACAAGCATTTAAGCAAAAGCTGACTCAAACTATCCGATTCTTCCTGTGGTGGATAAAAGGTTCCACCATTGGTCCTGTGATGGAATCGAGGGTTCCAATTGCTATACGACCCTATACACCCCGGGTAAGGAACAAAATGACTTTTGGTCGGTATTTCCACCATCATCTCAATCATCTGAACCAGTTTCTGAATTGGTCCTGGGTTGAAAAAAAAAGGTCCCCCATTGGTCCTGTGGTGGATTGCAGGGTTCCATCATCCGTGTAACCCCACACTGATCTAATTACTCAAAATGACTTTTAAGAGACATATAACAAGCATTTAAGCAAAAGCTGACTCAAACTATCCGATTCTTCCTGTGGTGGATAAAAGGTTCCACCATTGGTCCTGTGATGGAATGGAGGGTTCCTATTGTTATGTGACCCTATACACCCCGGGTAAGGAACAAAATGACTTTTGGTAGGTATTTCCACCATCATCTCAATCATCTCAACCAGTTTCTGAATTGGTCCTGGGTTGAAAAAAGAAGGTTCCACCATTTGTCCTGTGGTGGATTGCAGGGTTCCATCATCCGTGTAACCCCACACTGACCTAATTATTCAAAATGACTTTTAAGAGACAAATAACAAGCATTTTATCAAAAGCTGACTCAAACTATTCGATTGGTCCTGTGGTGGATAAAAGGTTCCACCATTGGTCCTGTGGTGGAATGGAGGGTTCCCCATGCTGTGTGACCCTATACGCCCGGGTAAGGCACAGAATGACTTTTGGTCGGTATTTCCACCATCATCTCAATCATCTCAACCAGTTTCTGAATTGGTCCTGGGTTGAAAAAAGAAGGTTCCACCATTGGTCCTGTGGTGGAATGAAGGGTTCCCCATGCTGTGTGACCCTATAGGCCCGGGGTAATGCATAAAATGACTTTTGGTAGGTATTTCCACCATCATCTCAATCATCTCAACCAGTTTCTGAATTGATCCTGGGTTGAAAACAGAAGGTTCCACCATTGGTCCTGTGGTGGAATGCAGGGTTCCTTCATCCGTGTAACCCCACACTGACCTAATTACTCAAAATGACTTTTAAGAGACTTATAACAAGCATTTAAGCAAAAGCTGACTCAAACTATTCGATTGGTCCTGTGGTGGATAAAAGGTTCCACCATTGGTCCTGTGGTGGAATGGAGGGTTCCTCATGCTGTGCGACCCTATACCACCCGGGTAAGGCACAAAATGACTTTTGGTCGGTATTTCCACCATCATCTCAATCAACTCAACCAGTTTCTGAATTGGTCCTGGGTCAAAAATTTAGGTTCCACCATTGGTCCTGTGGTGGAAGGGTCGCGGTGCCAACTTAGTTGGGTATAGTAGAAGTTTCTTTGTAAAGCTAGGTATTTTGATGTACATGCATCTCTAAGCTACCAGTAGATGTATCTTTCACTTTTCACGTGTCTTTACGTTACAATGAAGTAAACATACAGTAGGCCTATAAAGATGGGATTCTTGAGTGCCATTCAGTGAATCTATCGATCTATCTATCAATCTATCTATCGATCTGTCCTGTCTAAATATAATTTATATATAAACAACTTTTGTAGTGTTTTAAAATAATAGAATTATCAGGTGTTTGAATATATGCATCAAAGCTCCATTCCTCAGGTTGCTGATCACGAGTGGCTATTTGTGGCATTAACGACAGAGCAAAATCAATTATGCCATCGAACTGCTTTTAATTTTTATCATCAGATCGAAATATTAAATTTCCAAATTCGGCCAAATATTAATCAAATTACATCCCTTTCTCACATCCAACCACATGCGTCATCATATTCCTCACAACAAATACATACATTTCGTTAATGGTGTAGCGCTGCACTGTAGGCTCCTGTCTATGCACTTTTTAACAGCAGCCCTTAAATAGCATCAACAGCAACAAAAAATGTAATCAGGCATTCTGTGGGGTGTATATTCGTTAAATCTAAAAGTTCCAAAGTTTTACACTTTGGAACTTTTAGATTTAACGAATGTCTTGTGTTATTGATCATACGTATGACGCAAGACATCCGTTAAAGTTCCGAAGTGTAAAACTAATAAGAGTCAATCAGCATTTGCATGTACAGGGGCAAAAGCCTGGAACACACTTCCTGCTGTGATACGATCCTGTTCTAGTCTTGACTCTTTTAAGCATTATATTTTTAAGTTTATTTTATCCAACAGATCTTAATATCTTTATTGTTTTAATCTCTACTTAATGTTTATAAATTTACCCTTATTTACATAATCTATACGATTCATATTTTATATTATTTTAAACTTGTGTTCCTATCTTTTAATTCATTTACACCTGTTATAGCTCAGGGCTCCATTGTAAAACAGTTTTTAACTGAATTGGGCTACCCTGATTAAATAAAGGTGATTTTGACTTTGACTTTGACTTTGACGAAACCATGCTACCAACGGAGATTGAAATACGTTCATTATTATTCGTGAATGTGCTTTATTATCATAAATTTGTGCACTTCTCAATTTTAACATTCGTAGAAGTGTTACAATTCTCAGTTTTAGGGTCAGAATTAGGTTTAGGGTTAGTTTTAGGAAAGTTGAGAGTTAGAAGGTTTCTAATTACGTGTACCTGTACAAATTAATAAAAAACAATGTCTGACACTAACTCGAATGTCAAATTAGTGTATATTTCCGTTATTGAAGGTTTACAAATTTGTCCACAAGCAGAATATTGAAAAACATATCTTTGTATTTCAATGTTATTCTTCACTGCATCTATATGCCTCTACACCAATGTTATTCATCATTGCATCACCCATAAAAATAGGTCATCCAGAGACTCCCGCTGCCTTTTTTGAATTTATGCTCCCTGGTCAATATTTCCATAAGCACAGGAATGGCTGTTGGAATCAATTGTTTAGTAATTGCACTAGCGTAGCTCTGTGTGAATAAATTATATTATCCCATGGCATTGTTAATATCAGCCTGCATATCGTGCCCGAAAGCCACGTATCTGCCCGAGACTCTTTACTTCAGCCTGATTGTAGGGAGGGATGATAGAAGGAGTCAAGGGCAGACACTATCTCGAGGGCCTGATACGAAGGGCTGATATCAAAACATCCATATATGGTTATGTACTATAATTATCTAATATTCAAAATTATTGGAGTAAAATTTTTCCGATAGCAATATTACTTTCACTTTCATATATACTGTTATTGCACAGTATACTGAGTGCAGTTTTAGTTTTTATAGCACTGCGATGACTGATATTACACAATGGTGCAGCCTGAACAAAAATATAAAATAGAATATTAATGTGCCTCGAAATCAAAAGGAAAGAACATACCCAGTGGGCATTCTGACCTCTACTTCCATCAGGATGATGTCTGTGATGTCACATTGACATCTTCTGATGTCAAAATAGGTCAAATTTCCCACGGGGTAGCTTGAAATCAGATGTTTGAAGTAAATTAGCATTTTTTGGGCTTCATAAAAATATGTCTCATAATAAATTAGCAACTATTTAATAATGATTTGGCCCACATAATTTTAGTTCACATTTTTCAAATCATCAAATAATGTACTTTCTTGATGATGGGTTTTTTTTTCTTGGATTTTTTCCTTAAACTTTGAAGCAGACCTTACACAACAATGTCACAAAATATTGTCAAAAATGTTTTTCGGCCACTAAATGCTTGGAGCCAAGACATTTTCACTGAAAAACATTAGGTTGCATCCTCACTGTATTGCAAGCAAAATCCTGTTTCATACAGACATTTCATGTATCACACATCCAGTGCTTATATCACACGGGGCAGATAGGGTTGTTGTCAGCCCTGTGAGTTGCATACAATTCATTAAAAGCAATTTAGTGCTCATATGATACCTCATCAACAGGTCAATAGGGTTGTTGTCAGCCCTGTGAGTTGCATACAATTCATTACAGGAATTTGCGTTGAAGTTGACTTCAGTGGACTTTTATAGGTAGAATACTGGCAAAATTGAATTTTGCTTATTGTTCGCAAAGTTATCAGTTAAATGTGCATAAAAAGCTGGCAATTGGAGGGCATTTGGTTGGGAAAAGATAATGCAAAGTTTTAGTTCTCAAGAAATGAGTTACAGATAAATTATTAAGAAAAATGTTTTTATAATTGTGATGTATGATGCAAAAACTGTATGACTTGTGGTACTTACAAAATGAGATCTGCTCAGCCATGGAAGATTACCAGCCGTTAAATTGTTAGAAAAAGCTAACCATGAAACCTGTCAGAAACAAGTTTACATAAACAGTAATACTGCAAAGTGACTGTGAATCATATAATTCTCTTGTAACAGTTGCCCATAAGCCTGTATCATTTCTGTAATTCGAAAAGTGATTGAATTGTCCATAATTGACATGCCCAGACCGCAAATTTTTGAAAGCACCAAGGTCTTTTGGTGACCACAGTCTCACATCACTTGATCAATAATTTACTTTTATCCAGGTTTATCTATCTGCTGATATGCCTATCTATCTATCTATCTATCTATCTATCTATCTATCTATCTATCTATCTATCTAATTGACAAGCTGTATATCTATCAGTCCATTTACCTATCAAACTATAGATCTATCGGCTTTTCTATCTTTCTATCAACTGATCTATATGTCTGTCAAAAAGTATCTATCTATCTATCTATCTTTCTATCTATCAATCAATCTTTTCATCTATCTATTTATCTATCTATCAATCTATAAGTCGATAGATAGATATATAGATAGGTAGATTGATTTCTATCCATCTATCTATATTAACAGTACCCCATAAGCTTATGGGGTACTGATATTAACTATTTATGTTTCTATCTATGTATCTGTGTATCTATCTATCTATCTTTCTTTCTTTCTTTCTTTCGTTCTTGCTGAGATAAAGTCTCTCCCTTGCAGGGTCAAATCTACAGATACAGATACAGATTGAATTTAATATCTCATTTTCAATTGTATTGTGCTTTCAGTATCAAAATGCGGTTTGGTATAGTCAAATGCAGTCAAAATGAATCACGGTTCATAGGAGGTGTGACTGTGTATCATGCATTGACTGGTGACCAATCAGATTACCGCTAAAGTTTGATGATTGACAGATTACTAATGAGACTCCTTCACTCCCATACCAAATTAGGGAAACATGTAGGCCTTCACAAGTTCACAGCTTGAGGCGATATTAGTTTGTTTATAACAGAAATAAACGGGATAAACTGATTAAAAATGATAGTTTCACAGTTACCTCATACACAAAAAGTTGAATGAAAATTGGCCACACATGAGTAGCTTTCTACCACACGTCACGTACAGCCAAGTTACTTGATTTTAGTGTAACACAAGTCTACTTCAAAACGAATTCCTGTAAAAGCATCAACAGGTCAATAGGGTTGTTGTCAGCCCTGTGAGTTGCATACAATTCTGTAAAACTATCAACAGGTCAATAGGGTTGGTGTCAGCCCTGTGAGTGGTATAAAATTCATTAAAAGCAATTTACTACTCATGTTATGCCTCATCGATAGGTCTATAGTGTTATAATCGTGGTTATATTCAACCAGATTATGG
Organism: Platynereis dumerilii; assembly: GCA_026936325.1. NCBI lineage: Eukaryota > Metazoa > Annelida > Polychaeta > Phyllodocida > Nereididae > Platynereis > Platynereis dumerilii. The sequence continues at coordinate 3,343,138 of JAPTHN010000035.1, read as the reverse complement.
GTTATTAAATAGGAATTATGCTTGCATCCATAGATCATGCTAGCCCACTTCTCATCTTTCATAGCCACACTATGTTGCACCAAGCAGCCATTATACACGTGGATCCTTGAATAGAGCAGTAAATCCAGAGGCATACAAAACTTGCTACTTTTCTCTTAATATTAGAGAAAAAAGGAGGTTAACAGCTAGAAAGCTCAAGTGGCCTTGCAGGAAGGGCAACCTCCATCCTCTGAGATATCACGTGATCCCTCTGCTGCTAGAGTCTCGGCCCCCAAATTAGGGGACGACCGAGGGGCTTCGGCCTCAGCTATGACGTAACCAAACAGGTTATAAGGGAGGAGTTATCGACTCCCAGTTAGTGGAGGACGGAGTGTCGATAAGAGCATTGGCAAGATCAATAAGTCGGCGGACTGACCATGCTCTGATGAAGAACCATCGTTTAAAGATAAGTACATTGATTGTCTCTCGGTTGTCGGTTAGTTATCTGAGAATAATGAGTATTGATGACTTGAATAATGAGTATTGATGACTTGAACCATGAATATTTAGATGATTTAGAATTGTGAGATTTAAGGAGATTAAGGATTAAGAGATGGCTTCTAAGCCAGAATTATGGATGATAATTGGATATATTATTAATTGTGGAATTATGAGTTAACTGTGAATTTGCAGTCTTGTTGAACTGCTCAACTGTGATTGTTCCCTGCTGAACTGGTAATTATGAGTATTCCTTGTTGTTATAGAATCTCTTGTTGATTGATTATTTGTTCTATGTTGATTGACTGTTATAGTCATTCAAGTATTAAAGCGTTAAACGTTATCACAGTCTTGAGTTTTGATTCAGTTCTAATAAGTAAGGCTGGTAAAATGCTGCCACCCACAGTTCGCCTAGATCACCAGGTATCCTCTAAGCCGAGCTAATTATGTTATCTTTTGTCGACAGACTGGCTAAATCCCCAACTCGTCACATGGTGGAGAAAAACGGAGCGAAGGGAGGAGCTTCCAGCGACTGATGACAGCAGGAACCAAATCCAGGATCCACAGGGAGCACTAACAACTGGGCCACAAAGAAAATCCACACAGAAAAAGGAGACACACGAGAAAACAGACAACAAAAAAGAAAAGATAAGTGACAAAAATGCATGAAAACTAAGAAAAAAGTAAAATTGGCAGTAATTTATAGCCATAAGAAAAAACCCAGTAAAAAGAGGGCATCATAAATTATCTAGAAACACATATTTTCACATATGAGTAAGTCAACTGCAGTGTAAGAGTATCACTGCTTAACATCACGAGTTGTAAGATGTAATATAAATTATAGTTGCACTTTTTCGCTCATGGTTGATATCACGTACTAACAAATGAGAATAAATCCAAGTTCTGCTGACTAGTAACTCAGAAAGCACTAGAAAAGTGCAAAAATGCACAGCAAAAGTACAAGGCTAATAGAAATGGGAGCCAGTACATAGTGTTATATTGTATTTTTGGAAATTTTCTGAGTGCATGTCCAAATGTCAAGGACACTGAAGGAGACCTTGGATTTATCATGATGCATGTGATAGAGTACTAATATCAATATGATTTGTGTGGTTCAAGTACAGTTCGTTGAAGATATATCAGAGGTATAGATTAATACATTGTGGTTGTAACTCAACACTGTATTGATATATATGACTGTTAGTTATCAAATTATACTCCATTTTTTTTGAGATTTACACTAGTAAGGGTAATATTTTCATCATCATGTTGAGTGTTTGAATTAGATTAACGGGTCAGAATGAACATAATGAATCAATTGGCAGAAAGTAAGTTAGTTGAACATATACAGAAAGAATGTCTAGTTTTGAGGCATGGTTCGAAAGATTTGCAGTAGAATTAACTACTTTAGAACTTAATAATTGGGCAAAAAGGTCAGAAATAAAACAATGGAAGTTAGATGCACAGTTAATGTATACAAGTTGGACACAACTTGGTGGGACTGATAATTTAGAAATACCCATTGTGATAGTTACTAAGTTAATCAAACCAGAAGAACTTGGAGTACCTTTGGAAAGAATTATAGATACACTTGCACCAACTGAGCACAGAATTAAGGGTGCAAGAGAACAACTTAACAGACAGACTGAAATCAAAGAAGGTGTTCAGAAAGAACAAACTCTCCTCGACGACGACAATACAATCGTTAGAACAAAAGACAGTGACTTAGACGCTCAAGCAATTGCTAAGGAGACAGATAATTTACCTGAATCTAACGACATTAAAGAAAAGACTGAGACAACTACAGACACGCAAACGACGTCCACACCGACTACAGAAATACAGGGAGCAGTAGGAGGCTCGGGAGCAGCCGCCGCTGCAGGCCCCGCACCGTCTACAGACGATAGAGCTAAAATAAGCAAACAGGGGGAAAACGTAGTGGACAAAACAGACTCGGACCTCAATTTAAAAACGTCGGAAGAAAACGCCGACAAAGAAGTTTTGAAGGAAAGCCTTGATAGCTCATTTCATCCACAACCCCCAGTTGATAGCACAAAATCTGAGCCATCGCCAGCTGAAACAAATCAGAAAGAGCAACTAACAGAAAGTGACCTTTCTACAAAGACTAAGACTGAAGCATCATCTGTAATTAAAGAACAAGCTTCACCTCAGATAAGTGAGTCAGATAAATTAGTAAATCCAACAGATTTAATCCAGCTAGGAGGTCTTGGAGACAACGCAATACAGCATTCTCCAACAGTAAAATTTGGGGATGACTTGCTACCACAATCTAAAGACAGTAAGTCGCCTCCACAGCCCTTACCTCCAGGTTTTCAAAATCCTATTCAATCTTTTGGAGTACCATCTCTGTCAGCATCTGGCGGAGCCAGTAGAAAGGTATTACAATCAGAAACAAATTCAGGTAGAGAGAAATCAGATAGACAAGAAAGCAATATGGCCACATCAAATAACCATATTAGACCCAGTGATTTTGCTCCACGAAATTTCACTGGAACAAATGATGAATGCCCTAGAGATTGGTTCAAATCTTTTAAAGATTATGTTGCTTACCAACAGATTCAAGGTAACTATGAAAAATGTCTTGAACGTTTGAAACTGTTCACAAGATCAGCAGCTCGCCGCTGGTTGGACCAACGTACCTTCAGGTCATTATCAGAACTGGAAAAACAGTTCGTTCGGGATTTCGGGAGTCTACATTCTCGAGAAGCCATTTTGAATGCTTTAGAAGAGAAGCGTCTGAGACAGGGGGTAGCTCTCTCAGTATATTTATCAGAAATCCAAGAATTGACCTCTAAACTAGATCTAGGACCTAATAGTGTCCAGGACTACTTTAGACGTGGCTTGCCGCCAAAAATAAGAAGGGCAATTTCTTTATCAGTCCCCAAGGACTTCGAGGACCTTTTTGCAAAAACTCAGGAATACTAGACCCTGAAACCCTTCGAGAATGACAACAGCGGAGATAACTCATTCTTCATGCAATTTGAATCAAAATTGGACAAGGTAGCAAACCAATTGAATGAATTGAAGGAGGGACAACAAGGCTATAGGAACCAAGGTGGAAATCGCCCAGGAAACAGAAGACGAAATGATGGTTATAGCAGGGGACCTCAAAGAAATGAAGGAATGGACTGGACAGATGGACAAAATTCAAGACGTCCACCTAGGCAACAAAGACCTGATTACAGGTGCTATTCATGTGGACGCCTCGGTCACATAGCCAGGAACTGTAGAGTCTTCCAAAATGAACCAGGTCCTCATTATCAGGCACCACAAGGTCAGTATCACCGACAAAGCGCCTCACCCATATTTTATGCCCCACCAAATGGATAAAACCAACATCAGGGGCAGACAAACAGAAATGGAAGGAGGGGTCAACGCAACAGAGACAACAGAGCATCAAGTTTCAACAGCGACGATGGAAGGAAACAAAGAAACCACCAAGGACCTTCAAATAAAGCATGACAAAATAAGCATGATAACTGGACTGACATCACGGACGACGAAACTGAGGAAGAAATACAGGACAAAATTTGAATCTAGATAGGAAAATTCACAAGTTAAATCCAAATGCACTTGAGTTTATGCCAATAGATGGCTCTACCTCTACACAGAATCTCGAGGTCAATTATAAGCAAGAAAAATTAGGGAACAAAAAGGAAATCAGGAATTGTCCCAATGAAAAATTGAAAGAAATTACTTGGGAAGAAATTGAACAAATTGATGAAATAGATTCTAAAAACTATACAGTCCACCAAAGTGAACAAGAACATATAACTGATTATTTCAAAATCATTGTTAGCAGAAAGATTAGTTTCTTGGAGAATAAAGAAGATAATGAATCAAATAGGCACATTGTAGAGCTCCCCAGATATGCAAACTGTGGCGACGAGTATTCAGAGGCCCTAAAAGAATACAGTAGTCGTCCAGTATTGCATGAGGTTGAAGCTCCAGAAAATAAAGGGAGAGTTGTGGGTTCAAATCCAGCCCAAGACGTGGAGTCTGGACAGACCTTATTTCCTATTGTACATACAGATTCAAGGAATCTATTAAAATGTACACTGCCTGATCGTACAAAGGCATTAGCCTTATATGATACAGGATCGTCGATTAGCATAGTGAATCAATCTTTGATTAATCGAAGTACTTACCTACAGAAGCTACCAAAGCAGGACTTAGAGGAACCTTTTAACCTATTAGTTGGGAATGGAGAATCCCTGAAGGTGTTCCAATATGTTGATTTTATAGTAGATATTGGTGGAACACAATTAATTATGAGAGGTCATATTTACTCAGTTCATGCTAGCATCGAAATAGTCATTGGTGCAGATTTGCAAAATGAAGCAAAAGCAATCTATGATTCAACTAATCACACTCTTTTGATACAACCCCCAAAAGTGCCCTTGCTCATACAGCAAAATGATACATTACAACCAGGAGATACTGGTTTAATAGAAATAGCGGCCCAAGAAAATAGGCCCTATTTGACTGGAGACTTTGAAATTTTGCTAGACGACAAAATGTCACATTTAACTTGTACTAGGTGCCTGCTACATTTCGAAGAAGGGAGAGCAAGGCTGCCTGTTTCGAATGACAGCGCAAAAATACTTTGATTGCTGTATTACAGTTAGAAACTACAGTGCAAGCTTATTTACAGTGCCACTCATATGAGTCGGTGGGAAATAAGTTATACATGCACTTTGGGAGACAATTAGAAACAGATGTGACAAAAAACTATAATGCAATTATAGACTTGGGACCACAAACCACAGAGTGCACAGAAGCCTTGGTTACAGATAATGAAGAAGAATTGTCAACTGAGGAATTGAAAGCTTCTCGTCTACGTCAATTCCCTTGGAATGACGAAGATGACCCCAGACTGACAATGACTACCAGGCAATTAATGGAAATGGAAGTAGACAAAGAAAACTCTAGGTTCACAGATACTGAAAGAAATAGACTGATAGATATACTCTGTAAAAACAGAGAAGCAGTATCACTGTTCTCAGAGATAGGAAAGGTCAAACGTTATGTCGTCGACCTGGAACCAGAAATAATAGGCACATTAAAACATAGCGCTACCCCATACATTTCCAGCACCGAGGACGAATCCTTCGTGAAAAAGGAGCTTGAAAAATTATGTGCACTTGGAGTATTTACAAAAGGGCTCGCTGAGGTCACGATCAGCATGTTCTTAGTACGACGAACACCGTCAGCTCGTCCCAGAATTGTTACTGACCTTCGTGTTTTGAACAGGGCCCTTCGTCCTGCGAACAGGCCAGGTACGACAGTGGTGTCCTTTTGTAGAGAATTTGGCCGAAGGCCCGGAAGTTACATATCTTCCGTTGATCTCGTACAGGCTTATCACGCCGTCAGAGTCACGAAGGAATCACAAAGATTCCTAGGAGTATGTACGAGTAGAAATGGCCCTATGGTAAAATATCAATCAATCCCGATGGGAATGTCCGTGAGCGGCTCGTATTTTAACGAGATAATCGATAGAATCCTAAATGAATTGAATGAAAAATACAGGGCGCAGGTATTCCAATACTTCGATGACCTTTTATTATGTTCAAGGTCATCGGAAGAGCACTTGGAATTGCTAGAACAAGTCTTCCAGCTCTTCGCTAAACATGGCTTGGTAATATCACCAAAGAAATGTCACTTCGCAGTCAAGGACAAAGTTGCCTTCTTAGGATATGACATAGTGATAAATGAAAATGGCCCACCAAAATTTCACATTAAGGAAAGCAGAATTGAAGCCCTATTGGCCATGGAGCCTCCGACAAACAAGAAACAAGTTAAAAGAATACTAGGAGCAACTCAGTACATAGCAATGTTTCTGAAAGATTTTCAAAAGGTCATGAGACCATTGACAAAATTACTCAAAAATGCAAAATTTGTATGGGAAGACGAACAAAGACAAGCTTGGGAAAAATTGAAAGAGTTATTGACCTCGCCACCCGTGCTATCTTTTCCAACAGAACATGGCAAGTTTGTAGTATCTACAGACGCTAGCCGTGAGGCAGTAGGAAGTAGTCTTTTTCAGTTACAGGAAGGTCCTGATGGACGTCCTCGATTAGCACTCATAGCATACATGAGCAAGGCATTAAGCAGAATTGCAACGACAGCTTATAGCGCGACGGAAATTGAACTCCTAGGTTTGAGCGTGGCAATAACCAGTTTCCACAGTTTCCTCGGCACTAGCCATTTCCTGTTACTCACGGACCACAAGGCATTACAGTATATCATGGAAAGTGGATCAGAGTTTGCAAACAGAAGAATTGAGAGACTTTATTGGAAAACACAAAGTTATCACTTCTCTGTCGTATACTGTCCAGCAACAGATCCAACAATCCAATTAGCAGATCTGCTTAGCAGACACCCAAATGCTTCATGGAAAAAGGATGATCCATATATAATGCCTCAAGCCTTGTCAGAGAAAGATTTAGCAGAAAATCTGCATTTCAATCAGAATGTGCAATTCAATCAGACTGAGCCAGAAAAAACTCTATGTCCAGTATTGACAAGGTCAGCAACTGGGAAAACTATCAGCCAAGGGATAGGTAGAACACCGTTATCAGAAAATAGAAATATGAGAAGCAAAGAAATGACAGAAATTGATGAGGGAGCACATGTAGACACAGGGGGGGGAGAGCCAGGCAGGCTCCCGGGCAACCAAAGGCCGCCACAGGGCGCCCGCCCGAGCAGTCACCTGAAAAAATCGCCCCGCTTGAAATCTCTGTGGAAGAGATTGTGAACAGCCAGGCAGAAAAAACGATAGAAATCGAAGGAAATCGTTTCCAAATTGATCCCAAATTAAACAATCAAGGTCGAGCCGTTCGTCTAGTGAATAGTTTTCATCTCACTGAAAACAACCCAGAGCCAGTAATCCTAAGCAAAATACCGAGACAATCAGCTCTGACTCCTCTAATCAAGAAATATGTCAATGACGTGCTAACAAAAATCACAATTCCATCTTCAAGGGAATCATTGATAGCAGCACAGAAGGGAGACTCATTTTTGGGCCCCATCATACAGTACATTAAATATGCAAAAATTACAGGAGAAGCAGGCAGAGTGAAAAACACGGTAAGGCTCTCTGAAGAATTCGTCATACTTGACGACCTTTTGTATCATTTACAACATTCTATGAAATTAGACAGGTTGAAATTACAAGTTGCATTACCAGAGAAACATGTAATGAGCGTTCTAGAACACTATCATGACATTGCAGGAGAAACTCACATGAAAGCAGCAAAGCTATTCGGAGTAATAAGCACTCATTTCTACGTGAGAAATTTATACAAACATGTACTGCAATACATAACAACTTGTTTGAAATGTCAAAGGCTAGTTCAAAATCTGAGTTCAGGTCAAGACAGAGAGTATCAGCCCAGGCTGATCGAAACAAACGATCAAATCTTTGATCACGTCTCAATTGATCTTCTTTGCTTACCAGAAGCAAATGGTTTCCATTACATACTGTTAATTCAGGACATTCTGAGTCGTTTTCTTATAGCCAAATCCCTGAAGGACAAGAAAGCAGAAACAATCATTGATGCACTGTGGGAAAAATTATTCCTACCATACTTTATTCCTTCAAAATTGACCTGTGACAAAGAAACGTCTTTTCAAGGAAAAGTCATGAAAGCTTTACAAGAAAGCTTACATATTAAAGGTCATGGAATAAAGGTTATGGGTCATGGGTCACTCCCAGTTGAGAGAGCTGTGAAAACAGTAAGGTCATGGTTGAAAGCAAACCTAGAATACAGGTACGATGAATGGCCTAGCAAAGTAGGATCAGTTGTAAAGGCATTTAATTGCACAATCAATGATCAGACAGGCTACAGCCCAGTGTTTTTGACTTTTATGAGAGAAGAAAAGCTAATTGGAGACTTTGGATTCTGGCCTCTATCGAAGATGAACGCTACATACAGCGAACACGTAGCTACGATGCTAGATAGATTGAGAACGGTTAAGGAAAATGTGATGATAATTAATAACAGAAATAAAGTGAGGCAAGCAGCACAACATGCAGCAAAAAGAAAAAGAATCAGAGAATTTGAAACAGGCCAATTAGTATTACTGTTCGCCCCAGAACATACAGGCCTTCAGAAAAGTCTTAAAGTGACCATCAAACTGATAGGTCCACTTTGGATTAAAAGGAAATTCGACGTAAATTCTTACATTTTGTCTACACTAAGAAACGAGATTCTGCCAGGAAATTATCATCAAGCAAGGTTAGTTCATGTAACTCTAAGAGGAAGCAAAGGAGAGACAATGACAACCATTGATGAAGTTAAACGAAATTACAATGATTCCCTATCTGTAGCAAAACTGCTGCAAAACGAAAATGTGGAGAAGGAGAAGCATTTTCAGTACATTCTCACAGATAGTGAGACAGTAGACATGGAGGTCGAAGCCATGACCTCGGGTCATCCAGGGGAGACCCAAAAGCACAAATTTTATGAGCAGAGCCAGATAGAGAGATTCCCTGAAATTATCAAGAAAAATGAATGGGAGACGAGGTTAGTAGAACCAGATGTTGAGACGTCTCGAGAGGAGACAGAGTTGACCTCAGGTCAAGTGACCAAAGCCAGATTTCACGATGGTCAATTACAATTTTTTATAGATTGCCCTGTGAGAGCTTTGGCCCAGTGGTACACTGTGACCAAGGAATTAAGATTGAATTCATTGTGGGAAAAATGGTCAAATGGAAAAATTCCTGTAAAAACTACAGGATCTTATTCAAAGTTCATTAATGACCTTGTGAAAAATCCCATTCAGAAAAACTCATATTACGAGACAGACTGATTAAAATCAGTCCAATAATGTATGTTAAAATTGTGTTGTGTTGTCTAAAGGAATGCTCATTAAGTTTTATAGGATTTCCATTTTTATTTTAGATAAAATCAGATTTAATGATACTTACAGTGACTATATCCCAAATGCTAGGCTCCATAATAAATTTACAGTGCCTCAGCATCAGTAGCTGAATGGGCATCAATTCCATATGGGAATAGCACCTCATGCCCTCTACGTTAGTATTTATGAGGTTGTTTGTTTCAAGAAAGGTCATAATGTCACCTTACCTAGTTTTGAAGAGAAAAATTGCCCTAGTTACAGATGGAGTTATCGTCTGCATTTTCAGACAGACGCTCATAAATTGATTAAGAAGTCTGCATATATGAATATATGAGTTGTTTGCCTCCCCAAATGTGCACTTGGGTTGAGAAGTTACATAAAAATATTAGGAGAAGATAAGCGCAAAATAATAAAAAAGGCCAGAATATTATTGCACAATAAAGGAGTAGAAATCATAATAGATATGAAAATATGATAGTACAGAGGTCAAGAGTACCCTGGAACAATAAGAGATGAGAGTACAGAGGTCAAGAGTACCCTGGAACAATAAGAGATGAGAGTACAGAGGTCATGAGTACCCTGGAACAATATGATGAAGAGATGATATGAGAATATACTATAAAGAAATAGTATGAGATGAATAGAAAGAGAGAAAAGAACCTCAGATTATTAGAGGTTAAAGGATACAGGGTCAAAGGAAACCCTAAGCTATCGACGCAATCCCATTAGTGCAGTGAAATTTTAATTTTTTTTTAAGTTGATCAGAGTTAAAATAAGTTAGCCTCAAGAAAGACAGGAATGACAAGCCATTATTGTTTATTGCTGCAGCAATACAAAATTAAGTATATGTCGACATTTAAAGATTAATTATTTATTAAATTAAATCATAAGATCGAACAAAGGGAGAATTTAAACAGACGATGATGACTGAGTTATTCCTAAGAAATAAGTCGAGGGTAAATTGCTATGGGAGTCTGGACAACTGATCCAAAGGTCGATAGAAGGACGCTGGCCACGTCCAATAGAATAACTACACATTGATTGACTTCCATGGAGTTGTTAATAATGGAGTGGATATTTAGAGCTTTAGCGCTCATTAGATTCCGATCCGACGAGGTCGAAGATGGAATGCTCCATATAGATAGGGCCCTGGAAGTGGTCCAGTGCAGTCTTAAATTGCACGAAATTCCGACCTGACGAGGTCGAAGGTGGTTTAGCCCACGTAAATTAAGAGTCTGACGAGACTCAGTGCAGTCTTAAATTGCACAAATTTCCGATCTAACGAGATCGAAGGCACGTCAGAATATGCAGTTAGATTCCTCCTTATTGATAGAATTGAATGAGAAGTGCAAAGCCGCGCTAGTGACAAAAAGACTATAATATATGCAATATGACTTAAGGGCAATTAAATATAATAAAGAAGTACAAGGAATTTGTTCGCCGACGATGCAACGAAAGTTATTCGACAAATAGATGGCAGATTGATATGAAATTATAAGGACAAAATACAGGACGTAAAACAGCCCAGCGAAGGCTCGCTATCCAGAGCGAAGGTCCGCTAGGGGGATAGAGAGTTACCACGTGACTGGAAGTAGCCAATAGAGGGATAGGAAGGCTGCCGACTCCGCCCAGTCACCCCCGAATATGGCAGAGAAAAGGGGGGGGGTCAAATGGCAGGCCAAATTTGCTACAAAGTAACAAACTCAACGAAAAAGTTCCATAGAGCAACCGAGAGAGATAGAGAAAACCAGAACAAGATAATTGAGAGAAATGGATTACCCGAAACCAAGTTTGGGTCGGGGGCGAGGCCTCATCGCTAGGAAGGAACACACAACTGCAGAAGAGGCGTCACTTGAGGCAGTCGTCAAAGGCCAACACGAAGTTACATTCAGTAGGCCGGGGGCAGTTCGTCGAGTTACCTAGGGGCACCAAGCCATCTCTCATAGTGACAGCGGACGGTCTCGGGGATAGATCAGTCACGATGAAAGAGAGGACCAGTCAGAAAGAGATGTTTGACAAACTCATGAAGAACGAGTTAGCAAAAGCTGAATGGATGTCGGATGGCAGCACGCAAACGGAAACGAAAACGGAAATGAAGACAGATTCTACAACCCAGACATCGGCGAGCCAACTGAAGAAATCGAAGACGACTAGAGACGCAGAAACCCAGTATACTGTGGGTCATTGGAACGGAGAGCGACTGAGACAAACCATGGATGTGTATCCATATTTCCAAATGCTAAAAGATTCCAGGCACAAGCCGGAAGTTTCGTTCGGGTTCCATAGACGACACGGTCTAGTCAGACCAGAGCACATCGAAAAGTTAGCCACCGTAAACGAGGCAACGTTCTACTTCCGAATGGACAGGCTAACGGAGGTATACAAGGGGAAGAGCAGAGAAAACCTGAAGTCTGTCTTTCATAACATGGCAAGAAGGTTCGAAGAAGACCCCGACAGGAGACGAATGATCGTCCAAGAAAGCGTGAACAGATGGTACTGAGACAACTGAGCTGAAATGAGAAAACTGAACTGATATCGTGACCTACCTTCGTATATTGACTAATTCCACAACGAATTCGAACTATAATAAGGATCTATAGTGACTTTGATTATTCTAATATATTGGACTATACACATTGCCAGGAATCTTTTTACATAGGACATCGTTTTTACTATGACATTGGTATAGTATATCCTTTCTGTACAGACGTTATATTCACAATTTAAATTGTTTGAATTGAAGGGATAATTGAGAAAGGTTTTTTACATCATGTTTTATTCGTACGTTGAAACCGATTTACGTTGATATTTTTCTATAGTATAACTGAGAATGTGTAAATTATCCATTCGAATCATTTCGAAGATAAGATTTGATGTCGGAAGTTAGAAAACCAGACATTTCGCTTCGAAAGAAGCTGGTTCTCCGTAAATTCTCTATTATTCTCTGTAATAGAGGCTGATTCTCAGAAATTCTCTATCATTCTCGATAATAGAAGCTAGTTCTTCGTGATTCTCGAAAAATTCTCTATTATTCTCGATTAGTTTGCTTCATGTTCCATTATTCGCAATCATTCTTGATTTACATTCCCTAAAATTGTTTTATAAACAAACAAGACTCAGTAGATCAGACAAATCTTCGTCGAATATAGATAATTGAGAATATAATGTTTATAAGACATAAATTCGATATTTGTGTAATCGACAGTTCAATCATACTTAAAATCGTTTAGCATTGTATGTATGCGTATCTTGGATAATAAGCATAACATTTCATATCTTTTTAATAATGTCAATATTATAGAGTTTATTCACAATTATTGTCTTAGTATCTATCACTTGAAGAACGTTAAACGTAAATTAACTAAATGTCAACTAAATGAAGTACTCGCTGATATCAAAGTAAGCTCTAATTATGCTACTTATCATCTACGACAGAAAAATGAGATCCAGTTTTACTCGAAAAATCGTTTGTTGTACAAAATGATTATGGAGTTTTTCGCATGTATTGAGACATGACACAATGTGTTCGTTGAATGAAACATCATGATATTATTAAATGAGTAAACTGAGTTTATATGTGTTACAAACACCTGTGCATGATCGAATTATACAAATGAAAATTAATTGATTCAAGTCATATTCTCACAAAGAGACAAGTTGCCAAAAAGGCTGATGACCTCTGAATCGCAAGATGATGGTTTTCTGCTAATCTTTAGCTAAGCTAATGAGAGCAGTCATAATTCTTCAATATTTGTGATACATTGTAAAATCGTTAAAATATGACAATCTGCAAAGTACTTCAGACAGTTTTTTCGTTGTCGTAGATTGGGAGAAATCGACTTTGACGAAGTTGATAATTCGTTCGTTAGAAACCATAGGGGCGTATCTGCGAAATCGCAATTTTACAGGAGAGCAACTTGAAAGTTGGTGCTTAAAACATGATCTCCTTGTGACACAAGCATGCATTTTTATATTTTCTTAAAGGTTGTTATAAACTAATTTGAATACCAGCTTTTCATTTCTGCTGTTATTTAACTGGAAAACAAATGCCAAATATGTTTTTTTGCACATACGCCCCTATGGTCCCCCGATTTTTGCTTGTGTCATTCAAGTGATACCATGGGTTGTTAACTAGTCAAAATGCTCTGATTTTTGAGGATACATTTTGCCACTTTATCAAAAACTGTCATTCCATTGTTCTCTGAGAGATTTCATAGCAATCAATCTCCATGTTCATCAAAATACTTTATTATGATTCCCTGAAAGTTGACCAAAAGTGGGGCATCAAACTCCTGGGGCGTATCTGCAAACCAAATCACCTGAAGAAGTAGTAAACTAGGCTTTCACTCATTCAAACAATAGTAACAGCTACTGTTACTCTTAATAACCTACTTTAAAAGCACTGTGAGGCTAGGTATCATTCAGTCTGAATGCATGCATCAGATTAATAAAGACAGAATACTTATTATTGTTCAAAAATTTGATTTTATATAAAATCTTTCTTTCAAATTAATAACATAGTTTTCATAGAAAAACCTTGATCAAGTACAAAAGTTAAAATCCTTGTAAAATTATGATTTGCATTTGATTCCACACCTTGATTGTTTTTCTGGAACTTTCGTGATAATGTCAACAAATAAAATAAATTACACAGACAACGCAAGTAAATGAAATCATTTTCGCATGCAGAATTATTATCAGGTGCAACGAGAGAGTGAAAACACTCTTATGTAACATACAAGTTTATTATGATAATTTGCACGAGATTCCACTTGTAATCAATTCAGTTAAAATTACACAAATGCGGCTTTGTAATTGTACATCATGAGTCAGACTCCATCTTTTAGCACTTGTTGTACAGCCGTACATCACTCTTTAGAGTGTGGCAATGTCTTGTAAAATAGTTCATATGTTTTGGGGATTAAGTTCTTTTGAACTAACTTCATGAGATCATTGAACTTAGCCAAAGAAATTGTGCAGGTCCGTTTGATTTGTGACAAAGTTAGCGTTGGGGGTTGACCTCTTTGTTTCTCAATAAGATTGAGAGTCTTGTATGTGGTGTCCGAGTGAAAATATTTGAACTTCACCAGGAAAGGATTTTGTTTATCAATGGCGAGTTCATTGATGTGGAGCCACTCAACTTTGCGACCCTCTTCATCAAGTGAAAAATTCTTCAATGAACCAGCCATAGAATGAAAGTCAAAAAAATTTGACTTGTCCATTGGGACAACCTTGTAGGGTTTTTTGGATCGCCTTGCTGTCTGTACCAGCATATGGTACTGCTCAGGGACAAATATTTCTTTACCCTTTTTTGCACGTTCGATACTAGCGTGGACAGAATCGTTCTCATTCTGGCTGTGCCCAGATTCAAAGAATCTGTGACTAATCGAGTCAAGATTTGCGAAAGTTAACATACAGAAGACAAGCATCGTCAGAAAAAATTTATTTCTGTTCTGGCCAGAACACTTATCCGAAAACAGTTCAAATTTAGTTTTGCCACTCTCTACTTTCTGCTTAATGAAATTGAACATACACGATGCAATGTCAGATGCACCACGGCCCCCTTTTGTTTCAGTCCACATGTAACATAGAACGTCATCATCAGCTAGGTCAAACGCTGTCAAATTATAACAGCTCAACTTTCTCGAATAGTACATAGAGCTCACATCGCAGTGTGGCAGCTCTAGTACCTGTTCAAGGTCAAAACACACAGCACTAATACTGCTTGAATTTTTTGCATTCTGTTTGCAGCGTTCCTTAATTTCCCTGATTTTCTGTTTGTTTTCAACATGCTTGTCAAAGTTAGCCTTTTCATTTAACTTTTCTTCCCCTGAAAGATTATTGTACCGCGTGCAAAAATCGCATTGATCCTTCAGGGGCTTGTGGAAAGCAAAGTTGAATTCAAAATTGAACACATTGCGATAAGTGTGTTCTGAGACAGGTACGTAATCATCACCAAACATGCTTTGAGCTGATGTTTCGTATAAGTCATACATCTTCCTGATTGAGAGGTCAGAAGACAAATATTGTTTCTTACTGTGGGAACGACAGTAATGGGACGGCATCACTGGGAATGTTTGAATGTGTTCTCTGACGAAGTCTTTTTTCAAACTTTCCGCATTGGTCACATGATGACCCCGATCATCCTGTCGTACAACCCCGTCCTTAGCCATTGTGATTGCATTCCTAGCAAACTTTTCTGAAATTCCCAAGGTGTTAAGGAAAAAATCTTTACAAACCTGAATTCTTTTCTCATTAACATTCATAAAGTAACTCACGGTCATGCCTCTCCTACTTGCGCCTCCTGTAGTGTTCCGCTTTGCCTTAAAAACAAGAAGACTCTGGGACACAAATTGCCTTTGCTGTTGTATTTCGCCTATGGCCCAAAAGGCATCAAACATCTGCATCTGATTTTCGTCAGATATGCTCTCATGGCATTTTCGTTTGCAATTCATTTTACAACCAGCTTTCATCACTCTAGCATTTTTCAAGTTCCCTCTACTATCGAAATACTCTTTACCAGAATTCCTTTTTTGTTTTCTAACTGACTTCTTCCACTTAGCGACCCTTTTCTTTCTTTTTCTTGTCTTCAGGGGAGATTCAATTTCAGGCTGATTAACATTTTGTGACCGCATTCTATCTTTAACAATTGATAAAGGTTCATCATCTGAACTGCTGAATGTCACTTCATGGCATTCAGATTCAGCCTCAGACAACGAATCGATAACATAATCTGGATCCTTTTCTTGGTTGTCATTGTCCAGTGATTCCTCAGAATCAGAAAGGACATGCCGGTCCTGTGTACCTTGCTCACTATTACTAGCAATAGAAGAATCAGTTGATGGAACAGCAATATCGTAGTGCTCGAAATTTGGTACCGCCAAATAAGCATACCTCAAGAAATTGTTGTTCTCATTGACTGAGATATGAATCACTTGGTCATTGGAACTGTAAATGACTACATTGAGGTTGAATAAACTAGCCACAACTCTGGGCACAAGGTCACAAATTTTCATATCCCATTGACCTCGTTTCTCAAGCTTGCTAACCTCTGCTGAATATTGATCGCTCAATGCATCGTTGCCTTCAAAATCATACTGAAAAAAACCCACATATTCTGCCTGATTCACTCTAAGTTCGTTTGTGACCATCAGTCGCAAATCATCAACACTGAACTTCTTCTGTAGCTGCATCATTGTGGCAATGAAAAAACAGTCACCATCGCCGGGAACAGTCAGCGATTTCATGCCACTTCTGCTGAGCAGTTTGTTCATTATTTCTCTGTGTTTTTTCAGTTGTTCTTCCATATTAATGGCCTCCATTAGACTATCTATTAACGGCACATCAAGGTCGCACTGAGCCTGTCACGGAAACAAATTTAACAAATTCAGCAATTTATCAAAATTTAGGTGTTCACAATTATACGTAATTACACAAAATTTATATACTTGACTATTCAGGTAATATTATTTTATATATATACTTGATTATAATAATGTAATATATTATTTAAATTTACCAATGAGCTATCAGGGGCATCACAATTATTCACATTCACGGAAGCTTCTTGTGGCTTTTCTTTAGATAGCAAGTACTCTTTCTCAGCATCATCAACCATTTGAAACACATCATCACAGCCCAGACTGTCCTCAAAGTTAACCTAAAGCGAAAGTATAAAAAAGCAGTGAAATTTTAGAAACCTCAAAATGTGGCGACGGAATTTTGAAAACAATGTTATTTTTGCCTATTTTTCTTTTTTTTATTTTAGCTTCCATTAATGCTTAACTGATAAAGCGCATCTCAAGTTCAATTTGTCATAATTATGATCACCACTGTTGTGAGGTAGTGACGACACCATAGAGCTGGAAGCAGTAATTGTAACTTTAAATGTCATAGAAACCATCTAGGTTGCTGCCATAGTAACCATTATTGCTTCAAATTCTGAATTTAACTGCTATGATTTTCATTCCTTAAATTTAAAATAGAAATTGGTAAATAGGCAAAGAAAAACACTACAGCCTTGGTGATTAATAAATCATACCAGAGGAACAGTAATGCCAGGATTAGACAATTCTGTGCTCATTTGAGATTCCATTGCATCTAGTAACTCATGAACTGATGCACAATCCAGACTATCTTCAGATTCCCACTGAAATAAAATAAAGATTAGTTTGTTTTTTTTTGTGACAGCAAAATTTAATACATGAGTCAAGTAAATGAATGGGGACAGTTCAGGTTTGGATCCAGTAAATTTTCGAGGGTTTCCTTTTTTCTGTGCAAATGCCATGCCGTGACATTGCCGGAATAAATATTAATTTGATTACAGAATAATGAGAATATGTTTATATCAACATCCGTTTTTGGGTCACTCAGTGGTGGGTAGGCATTCTGAGCCTGGAACCCTCCTTGAGATGGTCTTGAGATGGTCTTAATTAAATTTTTAGTCATGACCTTTAATAGGGCCTAATGAGAGAAAATCTAATGAAAAGCAAAAACAGCGGAATTGGATCTTTAAAATGAAAAATCAATAAAACATAATATTACTCTCAAAACTTTAGAACACTGTCACTGGCTAAACAGTAATGTGCAGTGATTAATTAATGCAAAGTGAAGCCATGGTTGCGCTTCAACCTCACTCTCAGTGTGATTGCCATGGTTACGCTGACTGGCTGAGTACTTGGGAACCAATATGAGGGACAAAAAGCATATGCTATAAAATATTAATGCTTTGTGATATATTATCTTAAGTTGTTGTACGACTTACAACCATGCTGCAGAAAAAAATTATTAATTTACTGACCCTACCCCCAACCTCACTCCCATTGCAGCCTTCTCCAGGGATGGACACAGGGAGGAGGGGGTGGGGGAACGCATCGCCCCCACCAGATGAAATGTTATATATCTTTACATGGTAATAATATCAGCGCAGAGTCGCTTTATGTCAAAGGTTATGCATTCTACGACTCGATAACCCAATTATATAAGACCCCCCCCGACCCATCAAATTTTCTGGATCGCCCCCTCCCCCCGGCCCTTTCAGACCATCAAGTCATGAGAAGAACCCCTCACTGTATATTACCTTGACCTTGACTAGACATGGATGTTTTCTTTCCTTATTGAAAAAATTTGCATTCATTTGTTAATTATTACCACAGTTTTCATGTATTATCACCCGGCTGCAATGTCAACTTGCAATTTCTGTTGAAAATTGCGAAATGGAACCACCTTTACCAAGTATGAAATAACCATTGACCACTCTGTTACATGAAATTTGAACAATGAACGGCATGTTCTGCCTATATTATACTCACCATGATTATTTCACAATGTCAACAAATTGCAGACGAAGTCGTGTTGAGTGATGATGTCATCGCAGATAAGCCCATGTGACTTGCTTATTTTAGGGGACCATAGGGGCGTATCTGCGCAGTCTGCAGATACGCCCCTATGGTTCCCTAAAAATCCAAAAGTGTCCAAGGCGTATCTGCCATAGATGTCAAGAAAATACAAAAATACACGCAGACGGTATTTTATTATGAAGAAGGCCGTTTTTAGGTTTTAATGAAATGGATAACTCAAAATCACCGTTTTCGCAGATACGCCCCTATGGTTTCTAACGAACGAATTGCTGTTTCTTTTCTTATCATTTGATAAGAGGTATAATCGGGAGTTGAAAATTGAGTATTCGCAGAATCAAGCAAGTACGGTAACGCTCAAGGGAGCATGGCACTAAATTCTGGAAATCGAGTCATTTCCCTCGAACACTATAAAGTAGTTCGAACAGTTGGAAATCATAATTGAAGCAGGTGATATTTCTTCACTCGTGCAATTAGCATTTCTTTCCAGTGTTAGGGTTATAATATCCCTTGGGACAGTAGCCAAGAACCAGAAGAAAAAGACTATAACTTTAGTATTATATCTTTAGCCATTATGAGGGTTTTCATAACTCTTGGGACGATAGTATGTTATTTGAAACAAGAGATTCCACTCATTTCTGCATAACAGGGAGTATTAGATTCTTGGCAGGTTGAATAATGTCCATTATTTTAATCGAACAATCCAAGGACCTTTTCAGCGCATTTATTTGAGTGTAGAAATTACGTTCTGTTTTAACGAACAGTTTAACATCAATCTTTCACACGACAGGATGTATATAGAGAATTGAGAGCATATTAGAAGACATTTCCTGTCAGTTCTTACAGAAATATCTTTTTTTTTTCAGAATTAAATTGTATGTACAAAAGGTAAACAAAGTTGACCTAATTTTGGATCTTTTGCACTCAAAAGACACCGTGACCCCAGCGAGGTTGATTGGGTGTTATGTAATACAGTATGGTTGATTACGTAAGATTCCCACGCCTACGCATGACTCAGCAAAAATTATTTCAGAATGTAAACATTGGTCGCTAAAAGTTTAATTTCTTTGGGAGCTGAGTTGAAAGCAAAATTGTGTGATTGCGCTAAGTGGCGAAGGAAAAGGAATGACATGATTGGAAAGACAATTGAGTGAAATATATATAGAAGAAAAATGATGCTTCCGAGAGTTGTCAGAAAAATGATATTAGTCGTAGAAGTTCAATGTCACTCTCAACATTTTACATAATTGAATCATCATAAGCTATCTTCTTAGTTCTTGGTCTCCTTAAAAGACCTGTTCTTAAAATGATGGAAAAACATCTATCACGTGTGTTTTAAGCATTCTATGGAGAAATTGAGAATAGAAGACAGCGGAGACTTCGGTCTAAGTTGCAATGGAATGCGAGTGCAGAGGGGGCGAAATAGCAACCCCCCTCTAAGAGTGATCGAGAGGGAGGAGTTATAAGCTCGCTAGGAGTTTTTTTGAGCTAAAAATAATCAAAGCACATGTCAGGAGGTTCGACTGCATAGTGTCGACACCTGGTGCGAATGATAGTGAGTACCTAAATTCAGTCTTACTCTAGAGCTGCACTTGGTCAGTTGTAATATAAATGTGTTAACCTGTATGTCATCCTCTGAATTACACTTCATGAGCTTTTAATAGTTGTGTATTCCAAATATATAGTCCATTATTAATGACATCAACAATAATCTAACAACAATTTGAAGTTTCTCATCGCCGATTTCTTGAATTTTAACAAAATAGATTGATAGAATAAAATTAAAGCAAGGATTGTCTTTGTTAATTCTAATTGCACCTCATTTAGATTAATAATAATGAACTCACATAAAGAAGGCATAAATGGTTGCATAAGAAATACCTAGACAACTGAGAAAGAGAACAAGAAGCAGGTATGCCTCTGGATATCAATCCAATAGCACGATTGAAATTATCCACATTTCATCACACAGCATATTACTGCAGAAGTCAAACACATGATTTCTTTCTTTTTCTTTATCACTTTCTTCTTTCTTTGATTTAGAATCGTTTTTCTAAAACAACCATAAGAGGGACCAAATAGTTTTGTAGTTCTTCTAGTTTATTACTCTTTTCAAGGGTGCAGAGGAGGATTAAGGACAGCGCCATCTCGTGTATAAGTAAAAGAATAGATGCAATATTGTCCAGATTGTGGAGAGAACGACAGAATTCGGGGTGAAATTCTGCGAGGACTCTATGACTAGCAAATGAGATGAATGTTCAAGTAGCAAGGTCATGGTGATAGATGATCAATTAATTTATAATTAATTGGCTGAAAGGGGGGGCAGGATATCTTGGAGTAAAGATATCTTATCAAGCAATTGCCCTTGATATAAGAAGATTTTAGCCAGCACTTCCAAAGACAGTAGAGGTTTAATTTCCGCTGGTATCATTTCCACTGGTGTGATCACCAGATTTTCACTGAGCAGAGGGAGAATTCCTGCTCGTGTAGCACTATAAGGCATGAGTTGCCTTGGGCAGAAGAGATTTCCTGCCAAGGAGAGAAAATGTTTCGGCAGAAGTGATTTCCTGCCAAGGAGAAATAATATTTTTGTGATTCGCCAGTTTCGCGAAGAATTCTAGCAGATAAATGAGAAATAAAAATTAATAAAATAACATTATCCAGTTCAGCAGGATGTCTTGTACGTGTCAGTTGTTCTCTTTATGTCGTTTGGACATTGCATGAGCATGGTAGATTAAGTATGTCACAATAAAATGTCTCTAATTATTGAGTGATTGTAGAGAGTTATGGTTTGTAGCTATAGTAATTAAAATAATTGATTTGATGACTCTGATGAGATGTGGAGACATAATGTACTAATTATGGTTGTTTTGGTTGAGTTCCAGAGCTTGGTCGCACTTCCGATGGATGGATCTCCCAACTTGCTCTCTTCCACACTCCACTCTCACACCTTCACTCCATATTGGAAGTCGCCTTGGGATTTCCAATCTTCCGTTGGACGAATCTGATCAAGAAGTATGAGAGCACGGGCAACTCGGTCGATCCTTCGATAAAAGGCTGGGATGAGATGGGCCTCTCCTTCTCAGTCCGAATTCGAAATCCAAGCGGTGATCAGGTATTAATAACTCCGATTTAGGACAGTCCTGGCTAACGTTGAGACAAATCGTGATGAGACATTCCCCATTCTATCGGACATTTGAAAATAGGGAACTCAAAGGACGATGAACTTTACTTCGATCACCTGATCTGGATCTACTTGTGAAATCGCTCTCGGGTTGCTTGGACTTTAGAATTGTGTTCTCTCTTCTTGGTTGTGTTCTCCAACGGCAGTCTTACAAGAACTTTAAAGTAGTAGTTGAATAATCAAATGCGTATGACTTGATTTGATCATGGCTTAAGAGTCGATTATGAGTAATCACGTTGTTAATGTTATGCTTGTAACTTTGGTTGTCACAAACATATTATTATTAATAATGTCATGTAAATTGAGTGAATCGTAATCTACATTAATGTATATTTAATTATGGTGAATTGTTTTGACTGTATAATTATTATTGAATTGAATTGTGTTCTTAAATATTTTAGATAACTGGTTGAAGTATTTCTGGTTGATCGATTAATTTGAAATTCGATCGTATTAAGGTTAGCAATAGGAATTGAGAGAATCGAGAGACATTGGAGGGTAATTCTTCTAAATTCCAGGGAGATCAGAGCCGTCCGTTGCCGATTGACAAGTATAATTCCTATCTGAAGAGGGGGAGTTGTTATAATCGTGGTTATATTCAACCAGATTATGGGTTATTAAATAGGAATTATGCTTGCATCCATAGATCATGCTAGCCCACTTCTCATCTGTCATAGCCACACTATGTTGCACCAAGCAGCCATTATACACGTGGATCCTTGAATAGAGCAGTAAATCCAGAGGCATACAAAACTTGCTACTTTTCTCTTAATATTAGAGAAAAAAGGAGGTTAACAGCTAGAAAGCTCAAGTGGCCTTGCAGGAAGGGCAACCTCCATCCTCTGAGATATCACGTGATCCCTCTGCTGCTAGAGTCTCGGCCCCCAAATTAGGGGAAGACCGAGGGGCTTCGGCATCAGCTATGACGTAACCAAACAGGTTATAAGGGAGGAGTTATCGACTCCCAGTTAGTGGAGGACGGAGTGTCGATAAGAGCATTGGCAAGATCAATAAGTCGGCGGACTGACCATGCTCTGATGAAGAACCATCGTTTAAAGATAAGTACATTGATTGTCTCTCGGTTGTCGGTTAGTTATCTGAGAATAATGAGTATTGATGATTTGAATAATGAGTATTGATGACTTGAACCATGAATATTTAGATGATTTAGAATTGTGAGATTTAAGGAGATTAAGGATTAAGAGATGGCTTCTAAGCCAGAATTATGGATGATAATTGGATATATTATTAATTGTTGAATTATGAGTTAACTGTGAATTTGCAGTCTTGTTAAACTGCTCAACTGTGATTGTTCCCTGCTGAACTGGTAATTATGAGTATTCCTTGTTTGTTATAGAATCTCTTGTTGATTGATTATTTGTTCTATGTTGATTGACTGTTTATAGTCATTCAAGTATTAAAGTGTTAAACGTTATCACAGTCTTGAGTTTTGATTCAGTTCTAATAAGTTAGGCTAGTAAAATGCTACCACCCACAGTTCGCCTAGATCACCAGGTATCCTCTAAGCCGAGCTAATTATGTTATCTTTTGTCGACAGACTGGCTAAATCCCCAGCTCGTCACAATAGGCATAATTAACACAGGGAGGGATTTGGAGTAAATTCATTTTTTAATATGCTTAAAAGGCATTGAATTTGGAATTTCGGTCTAAGAAGATTTAATTCATGTACAATACAGAATCTACCTGCACGAATGTCCAGTGAGTCCAAAGCAATTTTTGCGGATTCTGCTACTCCATACTTCACTTGTTATTCTTTACTGCATCAGCCATAAAAGGAAGTCTTCCTTTTTTTAGCATTTTATGTTCCAAGGTCAGTATATTCGAGAACACCTTACTAAGTCCATTAGGTCCAATCCCAGACACCCAATGAACAGTGAATACAACATGTTGCCTAGTGGACGTCGGCTGAGAGCCTGTTTTGCACGAACTGTACGTTTTAAGAACACTTTCATCATCAATTAGAATATGTAATAATAGTTAAATTTGTTTATATGCTACCTCATCATTTTCATCTTTGTGTCAAGAGCTGAAGAATTTCACCCTATCTTTATACGGTGACCAATAAATATTATGTTATGTAATGTTATGTTATGTTATCATTTTGCTCTTTTTCAGGCATTACAGAAAGGATTGCAAAATCTGAAGCTTATAAGAAATATGCAGGAAAGATGAGCAAACATTACATCATCATCATCCCAGAATCATATGAAATAGCACTTGAGATAGAGAAGAAGCGCATTCCAAGGAGCAAGAGGATTGGAGATTTGGATGGAGGGATCAAGACTGAACGAGATGGATGGGCTCCTCGTAATGTGAAGGAAGTGGTTATTGAGATCACAAACAGCCAGGTAATCATCACCTTACATTGTAATGATAAATTGACATGTAATATATCATGACTTGATTGAAACATATTATGTCATGGCATGTCACCATTAATTGATTTTGATGATTTATCATGACAGAAACTGTGCAGATCAGGTTTGTTTGAGGAAAACTGTGTCTTGTTACATGCATCAGGAAATTACACTGTGCATTTCAATTTCAAGGAAACTCCACTCCATGATTATATTTCATAATGAATATTGATTTCCCTTTGCTAAATAGTGTGTTTTGTATTTATATGTTGAATGTGCAATGATGCATGAAAGCTATGAACTGCATAATACTATCTTGTGTTAATTGCTCACAATTGAAGTTTATGCATGAAGTGCATCCCATGTTCATGATGCTTACTTAATCTTTTAGTTAAATTCAGGGTGATGGACGAAAGAATTCTCCGTCAAATTTGATACATTTTTTGTCATGACATTTACCCTCAATTAGTTCCAAATGTTGGCAATTTTTCTTCTGTTCTTGCTTAACCCATGTATTTCAAAATTACTTGACTAATTTTGATTACTGTAATATGGGGTGAATAGGGACAAGGGGGTGAATAGGGACAGAACCAGAAAACCTTTCATTAAAAAAAAAAAAAAACTTCCCCTTGACTCAGAAACATGTTTTTCGGCACATTTTTAGTAGGTATTGTACTGAATCTTTTGATGGGTTTATGTCATTTATGTCTGCAGGCAGGTAGGAGCTGCAGCTATTTAAACCTACTCCTGACAAGGTTCAAGATTTGAGTCATATATTTGGACATTTTGGTCAAAAATTTTATTTTTGAATTTCGGTCTGAAAAATAGCCTATTTTATGTAAAATTTCCTCAGGAATCTGAATCTGCATCTGAAGTCGGAAATACAAAATCTCTCACCATTTTCATTCTACGAATGTTTTTATAACTTGTCAATTGGAACCTAGCATTTTTCGGAATATCTCTCACTTTCACTGCATATATCTCAATAGTACTCAATTTTTGTCAACAAATAAGCCTAACACAGCACCAAAGCACTAAATAACTCCTTATTTTTATCCTGTAACAACCAGGCACATGCCTCAGATGGGCGCCCTGTGCCCTTACACATTTTGCATTAAAGAAGTGATTTTTGGCACGGCTGTCCAAGACAGCTACTCTGAAATATAGAATGGAGGTAAGAGCAGTCTGCAATAATGACCAGTCACTGTAAAAATTAATTGTCATGACTTACAAACATATTTTAGGTCAATCATGCATATGTTATTTTGCCCTTGCATTACCGCAAAGCCTTATATGGCTAAAATCCTTTAAAATTTGGTCGCAAAAAAAACTCAAGCTATCGTCTGACCTAATATTGAACTTTCTAAACATAAACTTGTTGTAGCCAATATCTGGGCATATCATGTTCGATTTTGGTGACATTCCAGCAAAAGTTGCAAGAGACTGAGTTTTTTTTGCGATGCCATGTATTTTTTTCAGTTTTTCAAAAGTTAGCAGACATAAGTTAGAAAATGCATTATTGAGACTCAAAAAATATTAGCAGTAACCCAATTCTTGGTACTATCGTGTTCTATATAAAATGGGGTAGATATTAATGTATCATATAAATTTATATTGCAAAAAATGACAACACAGTGAGCAATCAAATATATATATTTATTCCGCTTCATACACAAATTTTGAAATTGGTACATGGGAAATTGACATGATTAAATATAAGATATGTTAAATTATATAGTCTTTAGTAAACACAGAGTAAATGTAGAAATATATCTTCAAAGTTCACAATAAGTCCTTTTCTTAAATCCTTGATTGCTTGAATACAGCACAAGTCATTTGCACTGCATTTGTCTTTCACCTTCACTTTCAAAGTTTTCAGAGTCTCAGTGTTGATCTCAGCTTTGAAGGCAACAACTTGCAAATTATGCCCAATTATTGAGTTTGAGCAATCTAATCCCCTCTTTGCCACATGCCTAGCCAGCTCATTCTCACTGTTTTTCATAGATTGCACAAGTCTAATAAATCTATTAAAGATTTGTGTTTGCGAGCTTGGTGTGTTGATCAGGTGTGGTAAGTACCTTGTATGTGTTCTTGGGGTAGATTCAAAATGCGTCGGGCACATCTATTCCACATGATATTGAAATCATCTGCCTTGGAGTCAGTAAAATCCCATGCAGGGGCACCATAAAAATGGTTTATGCTTGTCAAATACCTCCAAAACAACACCATCAGGAGCTTTGCACAAGGTAGATATAAGGAGATTAGTCCGGCCTGCAAGATCTCCCTTTTTCAGATTTACCTCCGAGCCTTCGCTGAGATTGTAACTGAGAATTGATCCCAAATGCTTGACTTGCTGTACCCATGACAGCTGGTCACCACACAGTCTAATCACAGGATAATCAGAAGTCTTTCTTCTGGAGAACATAACGCACACTGTCTTTGTGGAGTTATAAAGCATTCCATACTCCACCGCATACTTTTCACACACGTGAAGCATTTGTTGCATCCCATGCTCAGTGGGAGCTAACAATGTCAAGTCATCCGCATAGTCAGCAGCTTTACCTCAATCTGCAAAAGTAGAATATCATGTCAGTGTGACATTATGTGTAGCTCAAATATCTCAAATTTATATGTAATTAGAAGCAAACAATATAAGGAATTATATCAAGGTGAAATGAATTATATATAAGTGTTATTTTCAAAGTTATGGCCCCTTACATGTGACACTATGAAAAATTTTGTCACGCAAAAAATGTGCATTTTTTCCTGTTTTTGGACGTATTTAGCCCCAAAACATGACAAATTGCTGAAGTCTCATGTGCCTTTATAGGAAAGTAGAGAATTTTTGCCAGAAGATAAGTTTAAAACCTTGTTCAAAAAATGAAAAATGAGCCTTCAGGATTGTTTTCAGTCAAATGTCCCAAATGTCTGACTCAAAGCTTGAACCTTGTCTCCTGCAGAATTTAGATTTTCTGAAAGTGGTCAAACTTTCCTTCTGCACTGTGAAATTTGAAATTTCGAGTTAGCTCAAATAATTGAGTCAGATGGTTGCACAATTTGTTTGAGCCATGATAACTTGCTGAGTTGAGTTATGATAATCTTTATGTTGTTATAACTTGCATTGCTTGCAAACAACAAGCTATCTTGGCTCAAAGGAATTGTGCGACCATCTCACTCAATCAATTAAGCTAACTCAAAATTCAAAATTTACAGTGTGGCACAAAAAGTATATGAGCTACAGAGACCAAACTTACTGGGCACCTTTAATGTATAGTTATCAGTGTTTCTCCCGATTTTGACTAATGTAGTTAAATTGGCACATATGTTATTCAAAACAACCAAGCCACAAGCAATTTTAGGCGAATTTTTGGGTGTCAAGGGACAACAGTAGTCATGTAATTATCACACTAGAACCCAAACTAGAGGTGGAGTAATATCAAAGATATCTTTGATGTGGCAGTTACATAGTTGAAAATTTTCTGAAAGTGAAAGAAAATCTAAATATAAGTTAAAAACCTTAAAATTTGTGATAAACAAGCATTTACAAGAAAT
This sequence comes from Platynereis dumerilii, assembly GCA_026936325.1. Taxonomy (NCBI): domain Eukaryota; kingdom Metazoa; phylum Annelida; class Polychaeta; order Phyllodocida; family Nereididae; genus Platynereis; species Platynereis dumerilii. Next base: position 3,315,305 of record JAPTHN010000035.1, on the reverse strand, counting down.
CATGTGAATTCTTAAAGAAATGAGCATAAAAAGACAAGCAATTTTGACCCAGATCAGTTCAAAATAGCTTGAGATGACAAGAACAGTGGACAAGATATGAGATTCTGCCCCTGTGGTCATGAGTTCTCGATCCAAGTCCTTTGCACAGTTCTGGATATAGCAAAATAACCCCAAATTTTCAATTAAACTAATTTTCCTGATTTTCCGGTCGACATTTTCTAAATTAGTTTCATCTGCAGTAGATATAGTCCAGAATCAGTTATCACTAGTAAAATTGCAGAAAACTGCAGTTTTTGATTTTTTGTAATCTATAATTTTTTTTACAAATAATGCCTATTTAACAGGAAATAGATTTTCATATTTATTCAATATGAATGTTTTGCATAACATTATTACACATGTTTTCTGATGTATATTCACAAATATCAACTATCTAGACAAGATAGGAAGTAGTGGTTGTAGAAATAAGAGTCTGTCCCTAAGTGAGGGGTGAATATGGAAAGCATTTTTCTTGGCCTAAATAATTGAAAATCTTAGATATCTTCAAAAGCCTCTAGGGATGTTCTTCATTCGGGACATTTTATGCTAAATGTTTTAAACTGTTTAAAGTTATTAACTATCGGCACTGTATATTGTCTTACACACTACTTTTATGTAATACTACACTGTTAAAAAATAATTGTCAATTTACAGACATTTCGGGAAATTTTTTTTCCAGTTCACTCTGTTAGGTCACAGAAAACATATTTGTGTGCATACTGGAATTTCAGTAATCATACAGATAGTTTTGACAGTAATGATTGAGACTTTTCAGTAAGGTCACAGAATTGCCAGTTATATATCAATGACTTGTGAAAGGTGAGATTGTTAGTTGTTTTTTTTTTGTCAGTTCATGATAACGAATATTAATCTGTTTATAGAATGGGTTTTATAAGCTCTATATATTATTACTAATTTTAGCAAAAGCACGGTAGGATTTTAAACAAAATTACTGAGCCAATGAAAAAAATCAGCAAATAGACCTCGCAAGATCTTTAGAATTCATAAGATAGAAAATTATTTGTGTTCATAAGTTAGATAGATAGACAGATAGATAGATAGATAGATAGATAGATAGATAGATCGATAGATAGATAATAAGATAGATAAACAGATTGATAAAAAAAAATTTTAATGTCGGTATCTTTAATATTGAAAATTGTTATTTTTTGCTGAAAATATAATAAAAACACTAATATAAAAAAACAAGTCGAATCAAGAAGAGAAGTGGCACTATATGATGCTGGAGGCACCTTTTTGAATTTTAATCCTTGTTCCATGGGGTCTTGGTGGAAACTGAGCCATTTTTGGCGTCTTACTAAGCAAGAAAAGAACACACAGACCAAAATTCAAAAAACGTGCTTTTATTGACACCTTATTTATATTTCTGCTTTTAAAATCGATGTCTTGGCCTTTTTAGTGTTTTTATCCTACTTCAAGCTAAAAATTCTATTTTTCATTCTTTGAAAATAAAAATGGAACATTTTAATTGAGCATCATTCAAAGGCATTGCATTGCGGTCCAAAAAAAAGATCAAAATGCATTAACCAACCACAGATGGATAGATAGATAGCTAGATAGATAGGAAGATGGAAAGATAGGAAGATAGAAAGATAGAAAGATAGATAGACAGACAGACAGACAGCTAGACAGACAGACAGACAGCTAGACAGACAGACAGCTGGACAGCTAGACAGACAGACAGACAGCTAGACAGACAGACAGACAGAAAGAAAGAAAGAAAGAAAGGAAGAAAGAAAGAAAGAAAGAAAGAAAGATAGATACATGCAGATAGATAGATAGATAGATAGATAGATAGATAGATAGATAGATAGATAGATAGATAGATAGATAGATAGATTAGATATCTATAATTATTGATGGGTTTCTTGAAGAAAGATAGGTTGATTGAAATAGTATTGGTTGACAGATAATTGGATAGATAAATAGATAAAAAGGCAGATAGAAAGATAGAAACATAGATAGACAGAAAGATAGATATATGTGGTAAATGCAGTTCTCTAAGCCCAGTTCAGGGTGCTCACAAGGGTTGATTAATGAGATAGAAAAGGACAGTGAGAGCCCTCAACACATTTACCTCATGCATCTGAGTGATCTTTTTCTTGCCAAGCACAGACAATGATACAAGGAGCCACAAATTTAAAATCTCATCCAAACAACATCCAGCTTGGATTTTGCTCTTGACAGTTCACTTAACCCCTCTGTCACCCAACTGCTGAATGAGCTCATTTATAATAAAGCTTCTAAATAAGGGAAATAAAAGTATCTTTTGGAAACAATATTTGTACAGAATTCCAATTGAGCAAGAGACTGTAACCAATCAGTCAACTGCTTTTGCTGTTTCTGTTTAATTACTTGGTCATTATTCCGCCAACTTTAAGTTCTGATGGATTAGTTTGTTACATATCAAGCAAAAATTCATGACAGAATGCCAAACATGTGGTGTCTACCCAGCTTAAGTAGTAGGTGGGTCAAAATTTGATAAGTCTGAAATTCTTGTCTCCAGTGTTTAACGATAACTCATGATGGCAGGAAGACCAATAGAGGACCTCTTGTTGTCATTTGTCATAGACTAGGATATTAGCAAAACTTATAACACAAAAAATATGTGGCAGAATATTTTAATCCCATTCAAAAAAGGCATTGAAGTGGCCAACCCCCCTGAAAATGGCCCGTCTCCACCAACACTTTCTTTGAAAGATCGCATCACAAACACTAGTACAGGATTCTGATTCACTTAAACTCTTCCATACATGGAGACTTGACTGTCAGTCTTCTAAAATCTGGTCATCAATAGCTGAAATAATATGTTGTATAAGAGCAGGAGGTTGTTATGTCAATGTCTCCAATATTGTGTCATTAGCATCACTCCGGATTTGGTTCTTAATGAAAAATAAAGGGACACACATTCTGTGAGAAAACCTTGTGTCTGATGTCGTCTGAGAACCAAAGAAAATAACTGAACTATCTGTAGCTCTGTATCATTTCTGTTGGCATGTCAGTTGTCCTATCTCAATTTGTCACTAGCAAACACCTTGCTACTCTATTTTGACTGCATATTTCTGGACCAAAATCACCGTGAACATGTTTCTGGTGTTCATAAGGTCATTGCATGCACATATTGCCAGACTGCCAGTTTTGCACTGGTCCCTAAAAAGATTTTTACTGTAATTATCATTAGCATCACGCTGTCATTAGCATCATGTCAAAAATAGCTTATTGCCTTTATCTCACTAAAATTTTGTTGCAGGTGACCGGAATTGAAATCAGTTGAATAAGTATTATCAATAAATGTTTCAACAGACTATTACATAACATTTTTGCATTTTCCTTGCATCTGACATGCTTAGTATGAAGTTTGATTCTTCTCTGAAACTACTAACCAAATATGGGGTGCCAACAACATTTTACCATTGTCTAGCATCTGAAATATGGTTTAGCAAAGACATTGGGCACTGGAGGGAGTAGTGGAGATCATCTTTATTATTCAGAATCCAAACTATTGATAAAATGAATATTTTTGTTCGTTTTTGTAAATTTCTGGTTCAAGGATTTTTTCTATCTCAATAACTATTGGTCATAGAGACCTGAAATATAGCTCATTGTGTGCAGAATAGCCAGTTTCCTATTTGTTGGTAATACATTATTCAGCTCTGAATGGTACGGATTTCAGGTTATAGGCATGATGCTAATGACACACATATTTGGTATTTTAATTGATCAAAATGCAGTTTCTCAAAAATAATTGCCATTAGAGACCTGGAACTTGCCCAAAATGTGCCAGCCACTTGCCTAATCATTGGCAATAGATTGTTTAGCCCCAAATGGCCAGGATTTTTTAGTTAGAAGTGTGATTTTAATGACAGTTGAAAAACATTACATCTATGTTTATCACCTCATCACAGATCAGCGGGGCATTTCGACCCTTGGACATGAAAGTGCAGTGATAGCTGATTGTTTGACCCACCCAACGCAAACTTTAAAAGGCATTTCTGGAGCGAAAAATTTTCGAAATTTTTTCAGCTGGAATTTCAAGGTTTTCAAATTTTGACCCAGGTACAGTCTTGCCAAAAGGACCATAAAATTCATTTATTCACTGAAGTCAAATGTTTTTAGCAGACGTTAATACTGAGGAAGAGCCCGAATCATTGATATGGACAAAAAAGAAAAGAGTGATATCATTGTCTGGAATAACTTGACATCAATCACTAATTTTGCAAAACACATGGCTTCAAAATATATTCTTATGTAAAACTCTAGAAGCCAAATTTCCGACAGTACAGATATGAACACTATTTGATGGGACTCACATGCTCTGTAGCATTTTTCGTTTCTTTTGAAATCGTCTTTCAGCACGCTTTTAAAACATGTTGACATCTTTATAAATATACCTCAAAATGCAGAATCATACATTGATCATGTCACACAAAACTATTGTATCAGACTTTATTTCAAGAGAAGTCTTGTAAGATACTATGAATTATGGTTATTAACACAATTTCTTAAAAAACTGTACATATTCACTCTCAATAATCATGCGATGTACAAATCATCAATTGGATGACATTAGGACTTAAAACAAAATTATCATAACATCTGTAAGTTTCTTTTGTGTTGTTGTTATTTCTGGTCCGGGGAGAAAAGTAAGTATCACACATAGTTGCCAATCGCTGGATCCTGGGTTCAATTTCCATACTGGGCGGGTCACCTGGATCTATGTTGACCTTTTGCCTTATTCCTGCATCCTCTTACAGTACATATATACAGGAGAAAAGTCCTTGATCATCCATTTCCATTGGCATTTCTGATGAATCTCTGAAAAGATAAATTATTGTAATGTATAACACATATTCTACACAACTACAATTATCTTACAAATGAGTTACATATTGTTTGTTCTCTCATCAACCAACCCAATAGTTGAAATAGGCCTGCTTTGACTGTGATCGAAATCATAATTATAAAATAATAGCTATGGTATTTAAGTGATTAAACGGTCCTCTAAGACAATAGATTAATATTGAAAGATATCAGTCAGAAAGTCAAAATGCAAGAGTATTCAAATTTGTATATGAGCAAATTTATGGATATCCCAAATTTTCAATAACTCATAGAAGAGAAAAAACAGTTAAGTTGGAAAACAATTAGGCCCAAATTTTCATGTTAGGTTTAAACGTGGTTTAACCCAGGGTTTAACCTAGTTAAACCCAGTTTCAATAAACCAAGTTTAACTTGAGTTTAGACCCAGTTTAAAAACCGAATTTTCATGTCTGACAAACCTTGGCTAGACCAGGTTTATGGTGACCGAGTTTAAACCCAGTTTGCACCCAGTTCTTTGAAAAAAGAAGAAGTAAAATTTGAGAAGAGAAGTTAGGAACAAAAGAAAAGAGTAGTAAACAAAGAGGAAGAAACATAAGCAATAAAAAGAAAAATGCTAGAAGGAGAAAAAGAAAAAATTAAAGCAAAATCAGGGAGTATGGGCGGAAGAAAAGTTGAAGAAATGCACATGAAGTTAATTTAGACTAATTTCAAAGAAGAAAGATGAGACGACAAGCTTAGAAGAAAGAAGTGGTAAAAGCATTCGGAAATTAAGAAAAAAGTAAGAGCATAATTAAAAAGAAGAGGAAGAAGAAAAGGAACAAAACATTAGAAAGATAACTCAAGAAGAAGAAAGATCTAGAAGAACAGGTAATATAACAAGAAGGAGATAAAGAAAAAAAGAAGATGAAGGAAAACATATAATACAGCCATAATTAAGGAAAAAAGCCGAAAGGAGAAGAAATATAAGAAATATGAGAAAGAAAAAGGAATAAAAAGATTAAAAGAAAGAAAAGAAGGAGGAAAGTGATGAAATGGGCCATGAAAGAAGGAGATAACCGAAAGTGAAGAAAAGAGAAGAGGTAGAAAATGAGGATGACTGCAAACGAAGAAGGAAAAAGAAATAACAAAAGAAACCAGATTAAAAAGAGATGAAGAAAGAAAGAGAAGACAAAAAGGGGAATATGAGTAGAGAGGGAAGAAAAAAATGTTTAAAAATCAAAAATGGAAGATACAACAGTTTGAATAGATAATTAGTTTTTTGAATGAATGATTATGTAAATGCCAAAGCATGAGGACGGCAACATCTGGACCCAAAAGATACATTTTAAACAATAAATTGTAATGAGCTGCAAATACTTGTATTACTATTCTCCTGATAAAAAGTTACGACAGAAACATGCATGAAAAGAAAAAATGTATAAAAAGTATTTTTGGAAAAAATTTTGGGAAATAAAAGAAGAATTTGACAAAAATGTCCACACGGGGAATTATGGAAAAAAGAAACGTTGAAACAAAATTTGGAAAAGAAACATTTTTGGGGGAAAATTTCGAAAATTTGGGGAAAAATGTCGGGGGGTGGGGAACTTGGAAAAAAAAATTGGGATAGAAATATTCTTGGAAAAAAAATAATTCAGAGCACAACTGATATCCTTAACTAGATCAGTGAAAAAGAAATCTGACTTTGCAGACGCAAAATCCACACTGAAGGCTTCCAAAACCAGGAGTTAAACCACCCCTGAGCAGGTTTCTACTAAAACCACAGAAAAACCTGGTCGATTTTTAAAACCAGACATGAACATTTCGAGAAAAGAAAAACTTAAGTTTTAAAATCTTAAACTGGGTTTAAACCTAGTTTATCCACAAACCAAGTTTAAACTAAAGATGAAAATTTTGGCCTTATAGTTTTGATGCCAAGTTTTCTTGTGGGACAAGGCGGCGGGGAACTAAGTTACAACAGCATTATATCTTAAACATGCATTGTTTCTTATGTCTTTATTTGAGTTTCCTTGGATTGGGGAGGTTAGGGCAAGTTGTCCCTTTTTTTTTTTAGCATTTTCCCCATGCATAATTTAGGCAGGTTTCAAGACAGATGACAAGGGACATGATCATAGTTATTCATAAATAAAAAGTAGTGATTGTGGCACAACTTGTCCTTAGGTGGGTAAAAATGTGTCAAATGATTGATAAGGTGTCATTCCTCCAAACTTATACTGATATATATTACTTGTAACTCATCAAAAGTTGATGCTTTACACTGTATACCCAAACAAAGCAAAATGTGACAAACACTGGAATTATAAGTTTCTTTTGAAAGTCTAATTGAATATTATTTTTAATCTCAGTTATATCACATCATGCCTAAGGCAAGTTATATCCAATAGTAACAATATATGAGAAATAAAATAAGTTGCCCAAAATCCTAGATTAAATCTGACAACCCAAAATGTCAGGTAGGCATCCTACCTACCATCAGCAATAAGCTGGAGAGACACACCTAATTGCCAATAATATTGTGCAAATGAGAAACATTATTGTCCATCCTCAGGACATCAAATTTTCAACAATAAAGTTACTTTTTGAAAGACGGTTATTGCAGTATTATATTAACCAGTTTAAGTCATGTAACATAGTAATGGATAGAGGGTTATCACCTTCTTTAGTTGTTTTGTTTTTTATTTCTAACCAAAATTGGGTGAAACAACTTACCTCGGTCTCCCCTTTGTTGATTGGTTACATACACATCTTTCACATCATATTTCAAAGTTCATTTAAGCACCTGCTTCCACAAATTTACACTTACATTATCACTAGATAAATCTAACAAATTGCATTTACCTTACACACACCACTCTCTGAAATAGAGAATTTATATCTTACCTTTCTCTGTTCTCAGGTGTTTGGATTGAGAAATACAAATGAGTGCCTTCATAACTTATTTCATTATCCTTTTTTGTTTCTATTCAGAGGTGAGATTTAAAAACTTTGACAGAGATTAACAAATTGTGATACAACAACACATCAGTAACAATGAATGAGGCATTTCACAGATATCTGCACATACACTGTGAGATGCCAGTACTTGTACAGATAATTATGTTAGTAAACTGATTACAGAAATGTGTGCCAACAGAGCAGGAACTGTAAGCTTTTCTGAACTGGCAGTTATCCAACAGATTTTTCTGTAGCCTTACAGAATTTTCTGTACCTCTACGCACAATTTTTAACAGTGTAGCAGTGTACCCGTCTGAAGACGGGTAGAGGGTGAAATGACATGTATCGTTTATTGAAGCAATTAGGAGCAGTTGTTACCGCCAATATCCACTATTGTGCCCAATAGGCCTATTAGGCATGGATATTAGGCCTTTGGGCAAAATATAGGGTCTTTTGGCAAATTATAGGATCTTTGGGCAAACTATAGGGCCTTTGGGCATTACGACTCCTTTTGGCATGACTTTCCCAAAGTCATCGCATCCTTCAAAATATCCCCGAGGCCTCTGGGCAAAATATAGGTCCTTTGGGCGCATGCCTAAATCACTCATTATCGCTCACTCTCGACTATAGTGGATTTTGGCAAAGATCTTACACTTTGGATACATGCCCAAGTCACTCGCAATAACTCTTTTATACTATTGTGGATTTTGACAAATATCCAACTTTGGATAATAGTGAACTGACCAATGAGAATACGCCCTAATATCTTGGCCAATGAGAATCCACCCTAATATCCACAGTAGGGGCACTGTAGTTAATAGTTTGTCCAATGAGAATGCCTCCTAATATCCTGTCCAATGAAAATCCGGCCAAATATCCTAGCCAATGACAGTCAAGCCTAATATCCACAGAGCCATGATTGGCCAGTGGATATTAAGCTGCATTCTCATTGGACACACTGAGAATTCAATGAGATTCCAATCTGATATCCAACAGCCAATGAAAATTGAGCCTAATATCAAATAGGCAAATAGTCAAATAGGCTCTTTGGTCAAAGTCAAAAGACCAAGCCAAAATCCATGACAGTCTTTTGTGGATATTTGTGGATATTTGTGAGTGATTTTATATGCTTTGGGCATACACAGCAGTGTGTATAAACTGTATATGCAACATTCTGTCTGTAATACTGTGAATTGAAACGGAATTGCTACTTCTGAACCCCCCCCCCCACCCCCTTTATGTGGACCTGGGCCTATTTTTGACAGCAGTTTCAATTGTGCTTTGTGCCAGCGAATAGTCATAATGGGTGATTTAAATGCAAGAATGAGTGATTTGACACTATTTGAAGATCCACAAGTGGACATCAAATTTCAAGCCAATGTTGACCCCACTTTAAATACAAATGGACGCAACCTGCGTAATTTACTGACATCATGTGACATTATTCCTGTGAATCATATGATAACACAGTATGCATCATTCCAAGGTGATTTAACATACAGAAAAGGTCCACAATGGACTTCGCAGCTTGACTGGGCATTAATCTCAAAAAATTGTCTAAAGTTGATTGTGAATTTCTCTATAATGCAACAGATTCCGATTGCTACAGATCATGCTGCTGTTCACCTTCAGCTGATGACGTCATTGTGTTCAGCAGAAAATTTACTTGAACGAGCCGAACAGTTAGGCCAGTCCTACGTGAGGGAAATGAACCCCACTCGGAAACCAATACCCTTCTCCAGTATTGACGCCAAGAAATTTCTGGAGCATCCACCTTCAGCAGCAAACCTTTGGAATATTGACAGTGTTGACAAAATGTGTGACAAAATCAGTTCGGACCTGTACAATGCTGCAAAATCTGCAAAACGTAACAGACAATGGAACCGTCGTGCAAGAGCCCAAAATGCCCATGACAGATGGACCACTTTACTACAGTCAAAGGATGCAAAAAACATATGGCACTCGATCGGATGGCATGGCTCCTTTGACACTGCCCCTGACCAACTCGTCCGACCATCAGACCAGGAATTTGGCCAATATTATGAGGATCTTTTGAGTCGAGACCCTGATGCTGAAGATGTGACAATGTTCTCTCCAACGTCTGGCTTGTATGTGCCTATCCTTGATGACCCAATATCTCCTGTGGAAGTTGATCGTGCCATAAAGGGTCTGAAACGGAATAAAGCGCCCGGTGCAGATGGTGTACCGCCTGGACTATTAAAGTTACTTGCCGCAGAATGGATCATACTCTTAACGCACTTATTCAACTGCATTTTTGTGAACAATTACCCACATAGCTGGTTATATGCAAAGGTATTCAATGTTTTCAAAAAAGGAAACAGACTCTCTCCAAAAAATTACAGAGGAATCAGTATTTTGAATGCTCTAGCAAAACTATACAATCTTGTATTATGCAATTGTTTTACCTTGTGGTATACTCCAAGAGATGAACAAGCAGGTGCTCAGAAAGGTAGAGGATGCGAGGAACAGATTTTGATAATTCGTTTACTGATTGACATTGCGCGTAAGTGCAACGTACTTTGTACATCACTTATATTGACTATAAAAAGGCCTATGACAAGGTACCAAGGTGGAAACTCCTGAATTATTTGGAAAGGAAAGGTTGTGGAAATGCGTATCTCAAAGCCCTAGCCTGTTGCTTGTCAAACACTGGTGGAATTATTGGCCAGGAAACTTTCCATGCTACGTCAGGTGTAAGACAAGGGGCAAGTACCAGTTGCCCCCTATTTACCTGTTTTCTGGATTATACTGTTGATGCCGTAAACTCTTGTGAACCAGATGGATGGCTCGAATCCACCCATATGTTACTTCTCATGGACGATACCGCTGTCCTAGCTACATCAAGACATCAGATGGAGAAAAAACTGAATATTTTAAAGCAAGCAACTGATGACATTGGCATGATAATGCATCCTACAAAATCGAGTTTTATGTGTGTGAATGCCATGGATTATGATAAGTTCACTCTCAATGATGTTGAAATTACATATACGGACCAATACACCTATCTTGGAGCTACGATTCTTCCCGGCAGCTTTAAGGCACAAGTGGACCAACATTTGAAGTCAAAAATTGGTCACACCTTTAAATTTACGTCCTTCTTGACAAAGAACAGTGATGCGCCATTTGAAATTAAGAAAACTGTCTGGGAAAGTGCTTTAGCAAGTGCTTTGTTCTATTCATGTGAAACGTGGCTAACGGAGGACTTACGTGCAACTGAATCAATTTACATGTCCACCCTTAAAAACTTGCTCAATGTGAGAATTACGACATGTAATGACTTGGTGTTAGCTGAACTGGGTTTAAGTGATGCAAAGAGCTTTATACGCCAGAGACAACTTTGTTTCTTTCACAAACTGACATCCCGTAATGACTTCTCAGATACAACAGTGGGAAAGGTTATCGCTAAAGCAATTGATGAACGAACCAAGTCCGGTTTACTGATAAAAAATTTACTGGAGAAAGACCCAAATCATAATTTTGTCTTGGAAAATATCCAAGCTATCCAGCAGAAAATCAGAGTGTCATCATCATCACGCCGCGTTCTTTATTTGTCCCTTAACCCTGAACTGTCATGCCCAACTTTGTACTCGTGTGGCCCTGCTATTCAAGAACACCATCGGATCGCATGTACACGACTTCGTCTCTCCAGCCACCGTCTCCGAGTAGAAACAGGGCGTTGGTCACGGACTCAATTAGGAGACCGCTTGTGTGAATGTGGCGAAGTGCAAACAGAGCATCATGTGCTCATGAAATGTCCAGTAACTGAAAACCTAAGAACAATATACAATACTGACAATAACATCAGCCTTCTTGAATTTTTCTCTAAAGACTTTGCTCAGATTTCTCCATTTTGCTTTGATGTTCTAGACTGTTTTGACCGTGCTTAATTGTATATGTTTTTGTACTTTGTTCGATGGGACAATAAATACCTACCTACCTACCTAGTCATTTTAGTTAACCTATAGATTTAGTGTATACATGTAAATGCACGATGCAAAGGCCCAATGATCCATCCATTTGCTCGCCATCCCTGTTGTCCTCCCATAGTCTTATTTTTGGTTCAGCTTTCTAACCATGTTTTTCTTTGTGGTTTTCGAAGTAATCGGCCCATATTCTTTGTCAAAGTGTTGTTCCTCTTAACCCAGCCTGCAATTGTTGCCGCAAAGTGTTGCTCATGTAACTGTTGATCTGCTCATAGAGATCTATCTACCTATCTATCTATCTATATATCTATCTATGTAAGGAAGGCATGTGTGTAATAATTGTTTATGGTGAATTGAAAATGAAATTTTACTCGAGAAAAGCCCACCCCCCCCCCATTCATCTGACATAGACCTATTGTTTTGATGGTACCATGCATCATTTGGGTGTATTTCTCCTGTCCCAAGTAACCCTTGGACAATGTAGTGTAAATGCAGGCTAGCTCAATCATCCATCTATGTTCTCTCCATCCCTCTTGTTCCCCTTACATTATATAGGGCTGTTTTATTTTGTTAATTAAAGCTTCAACATCTAGATATTTTGTTTTGTTAATTAAAGTTTTGTTTTTGTTTAAATGAACGTGTATAACACTGGCTGTGGCTGGCTGCTGCTGTTGCTGCTGCTAGCATGCAGACTGGCGAGGGTGAGTGGCCAATGGTAAAAGATAGGAAACTTTGACTTGCTGAGAAATCGAAATTGTGGCATTCACAATAGCTTTGAGACTTTTAAAACACAGAGTAGGCATACAGGAAAGGTGAGGCAAAAGATTGTGCATTAGAGAGCAGGCATAGCTGAGATCCTGCGTGACAAACTATTGGAAGCAATTTTAGTAAGGGATATATAGATCTATTGCACATGAAGTGTTAAAACGATTTTTTAATTGATGCCCCAATGTACCCCGGCGTGGCACATCGGGACAGTCATTTTTACGATTCACATTTTGCTCTCTGGCTGCAAAAGGGTAGGTGCAGTCTAGTTTATTATGCCTTGCATTTAAGCTCAATAGTATTGGTGATAATCATGTAAACTTCTAAGTTCTTCAGTGCTTTCAGTATTGAGCAAAATTAGTAGACGTAAAAAGCGTCCCGATGTGCCCGGTTCCCCCTAGACTTTGAAAATTAGTTCATGCAAAGGTTACATTTGCAGGAACATCTCTGATTGACTGAGTCCAAAAAGTGATCTACTTGGCATTTTTAAACAAAATGAAGCTTATTTTTACGATTGTGAAGATTAGTCATCCAGGTATAATCCAAATAATAGAATGTATAAATCACATTCAACTCTGAGGAAGGGGACTGGATAGTCCCTGAAACTGTCAGACTGTTTAACTTTCTATCCAGTGTAAGTGATTTATACATTCTATTATTTGAAACTCATTCTTCCACAATTTGTGTACCAGGTGTACCTGCACTGAATGTGATCTTGTTGAGGCCATATTTGCAGGAACTTCTCTGATTGGCTGAGTTCAAAAAGTGATCTACTTTGCATTTTTAAACAAAATAAAGCTCATTCTTCCACAATTTGTGTACCAGGTGTACCAGGTGTACCAGGTGTAGCTGCACTGAATGTGATCTTGTTGAGGCCATATTTGCAGGAACTTCTCTGATTGGCTGAGTCCAAAAGTGATCTACTTGGCATTTTTTAAAAGCAAAATAAAGCTCATTCTTCAACAATTTGTGTACCAGGTGTACGTGCAGTCCTACAATGAATGTGATCTTTGTGAGGCCATATTTGCAGGAACTTCACTGATTGGCTGAGTTCAAAAAGGTGATCTACTTGACATTTTTAACCAAAATAAAGCTCATTCTTCCACAATTTGTGTACCAGGTGTACCTGCACTGAATGTGATCTTGTTGAGGCCATATTTGCAGGAACTTCTCAGATTGGCTGAGTTAAAAAAGTGATCTACTTGACATTTTTAACCAAAATAAAGCTCATTCTTCCATAATTGTTGAGGCGACATATATGCATTAGGCCCCAATTTGGAAGGTTCTGCTGACAAACAAAGATGCATCTTACCAACTTGGACCTCAGATACTTCTTCAGCTATATCTGTTACAGTAAACAAATGACAAGTACTTACATTTTTTCTGCTAGTGGCCCTCAGTGACCTCACAACAAGCCCTATCTAATACACTGAAATGAAGTGTCAATTTTATCATAATCTTCATTGGGTAACTTGTGACCTCACTGGTGAGGGCTGTGGACCAGTAAGTGACTCGTTTTAATAGCATTGAAAGTATAGGGTATGATGTCATGCGTATGAGTAATGGAGAATAGCCCTTTTGATCTTAAAGAAAAATATATTATTGGGCCTTATTTTATTAATTTTAGGCACAAATTAGTTTGTTTATATTCAAAATTATTATTGACTCTCTTTTCAATTTTGTCTCATGAAATTGGCGCGAATATGATTTTCCCTTTTTCTTCTGACCGCCCCTGCGTCTACCAGGGTTGGGCATGAGTACCTGCAAATTTACTCGAGTACGAGTACGAGTACTTGCCACATCTACGAGTACGAGTACGAGTACGAGTAAAGCTTTTTCTGAATGTATTTGAGTACGTGTACGAGTACTTTCAAATGTACTCGAGTACGAGTATGAGTACATTTATGCAGTTTCGAAACCTTATTTGTGCAATATTTGAAGAAATAAAAGCATTATTAGTATAAGATTATTGAGCAACAAATGTATAATATAAGATTATTGAGCAACAATAAAGAATATTAGTGATGGCTACTATTTACACCTCTTTATAAACCAAACGTGAAATATGTTAATTTAAAATGGCCGTTGAAACTGCCTGCTGGGCTGCTAATCACTGGGTCCAGTGTTCAAATCCAGCTCCAGCAAGGTCCTTGGCCTATGTTCGACGGCTTATTCAGTCATCCTTTGCCTCATTGCTGTGTCCTTCTCCTGTCCTAATTAGCCTATCAAGTGCATAAATACAGGACATAGTTCCCCAATCATCCATCCATCCGTTGAAGCTACTTGGATTCAGATCATTTGGAAGTTTACATAATTATTTACTTTTTCCAACTCTTTTCTTCTGGTTGACTCACCAGCAGCAACCATGATTAGTGATTTTGGTCGGTTTCCTGACTATTATTTAGGTTATATATAATATCTTTATCCACACACATATAATGTGGTACAAGTCAATTAAATAAAAGTAAACAAGGTAAAAATGAAACAATAAATAAACACAAATAGTATTACAAAAGTATTACTTAAAAAAAATTATATCACACATAATGTTATAGAGAACGCTAGTTGCAAGAGGCTATTGTTATCTGCGCTGTGAATGTTTGAAAACTATTTTTATTTAGGTACTTTTAGGAATAGAATAAACATTTACAGTGAAACACTTTGATATAGGAAAGATCCTTTCAAGTTCATGTTGATTTTTGCATTCTGTGAGTCATGATACACCATGATTTGTCATGATCATTGCATCAGTATAGGAAGCATATATGCTGTTGATGATTCATGATCGAGATTACATGCCATAGCTGTGAATCTGTAAGATCCAAAGCTGTGTATGAAAGATATTGACATGGGATGATTGGTCATCATTTGGATGATTTGTCATAACCAGGCTCTGGCAGTGATTGGTCTTCCTTCATGATGACAATTTCCTATTCATCTGCCAAAATGAAGGCGTATCCACCTGAGCTGAGATGGAGAGTCATTTATCTGAAATATTTGCATGATAAAAGCGTACGAGAGATATCAGAAAGCCTTTGTGTCAGCAAGGGATTTGTGTATAGAATGGTACAACTACATGCAGAAACAGGTGGCGTCCATAAGAAGGAAAGGCCTGGAAGAGTCAGGAAATTGAACATTAAGTACATTTGGGGGTCAACCATTACATATTGGGGGGGGGGGTTGGAGGAGAAAGTACTGCACTGTGATACAGAGCGACAAACCAACCGATTTTCTGCCTATGGAAAAAAAAATTATCATACCCACAATTTTTATCAAATTGACATGTATAACAAACTGAGATTTCACCTCCTTTTTTGTCCTACCGACCTACTCTAGAAAAAGTGCCTTGAGAAGATTAGAGAAACTAAAGATCAATTATGTCTGGCCTTACAGAAAGCACCAAGCTAAGCCAAGGCCGATTCAACATTGCAGTACCCAAGCTAATGATGGAAGTATATTTTTATATTATCCATAACCACTCCTCCTCCCATGGCATCATCCTGTTGGCCTCCAGTTGCCTTGGACTGGCACTGGTGCTCTCAACAGCTGACGAACAAAATCTCTTGAGCGTATGGGCTGTGGTTATGCAGTTATGACAAATCATGCCTATGATGACTCATCATCCCATGTCAAAGTGTTTCACATATATTTAGTCACATTTACAACTATATTACATGGTAGTGATCATGAATCATCAGCTGCATATATTTTTCCAATACTAATGTAACGATCATGACAAATCATGGTGTATCATGACTCACAGAATGCAAAAATCAACATGAACCTGAAAGGATTTTTCCTATATCAAAGTGTTTCACTGTAAGGTTTATTAAAATCCCGCGTTTTTGTCATATTTGCCACATTAATTTGATTACAATATATATTTTCAGTGCTGAGAATCCGTTAAATGTCTGACTAGAAGCCAGGGACCAGGAGACTAGGAAAATTTGTGAAACATTAAGTACAATAAAAATTAATATAAAATAGAGGGATAGGTATTTAACAACATTTTTCGTCCGCTAAAATATAATCTATACATTGGAAATACAACTTTGGTGAATTTAGTAAACACTGTTTGTATTAAGCACACTTAACAATTTATTAAATAAACGAAAATAGATAAATTTCAACATGCTCTGTTGAAGTGCGTGTCATGTATTATTAAACAAAACGAAATATAAACATGATCAACTTCAATTCAGTAACTACTTCCTTCAAGTCAAACTTAACATACATTTGAGCCAGGTAGGCCTGTTGACTAAATATTGTGAGTGAATCTGTAGACTAAATAGTGTATTCCTATTTTCGTAAAAGTGTCGATTTAAACAAAAAAGGTTAACACAAAAATTGCTCTAATTATGGTTAAAATAGTACCAGAAACATAATTTGAAAACATAGATGTATCATATAGAAGTAGCTGAATACAATGGTTCAAGTAAGAATGCCATATCTTTCATAATAAGGTCCGTTTCTGCTTGTAAATTACAATGTTTTGATTTGCGCCAAAAACTATGAAAATGCAAATTGCGACTGTGTAATCAAATCACAATGACTGTCTGTATTTGAAGTGCTTCAAATATGATCAAATATGTTTTAATGAATGAATAATTATTGTTTATTAACTTTAGTTCTGAATTTACCTACAGGTTTTCACATAACACATTATATTTATTTTAGCTGTAAAACTATTAAAAAAAGCATCTTTTAATCAGGTTTTTTTTTAAATAAAAAGGCATTAAATTGTAACTTTCTTCTCATGTTAGCCGCATTTCTCCTATTTGAGTTGGCATTGGACCTTATAGAGAGCAAAGATTACATGCAAGCAAAGATCTGGCCTATTCAATTCAACTTGATCAAATATTGATTATATTTGCATGATAATTAGGTTGCTTTTGGGTAAAATTTGATAATTTTGCTCTTTTGAAGCTTCAATTGTACTCGTGATGTACTCATTACAAGTACGAGTACTTTAGCAATGTACTCAAGTATGAGTACGAGTAGGGGAGACCGAGGCTGGTTGTCACAGGGGCAGGTTGTCACACTTTCGGGGCAGGTTGTCACACTTTTGGGGCAGGTTGTCACGCTTTTGGGGGCAGGTTGTCACACTTTCGGGGCAGGTTGTCACGCTTTCGGGGCAGGTTGTCACACTTTTGGGGCAGGTTGTCACACTTTCGGGGCAGGTTGTCACGCTCTCATGGATATTAAATTGTCATATCCTTAGTACATTCTACTGATGATCGATGATGTAAGCAGAAAAGGCATAGCGTCTAAATAGATCTATTTCAAATTTTCAAAAGGAATTTGCAGAAAAATTCTACAGTCTGCACTCATCCTCTTCCTTATCAAAATGCATTTCTGTTGCCTTGATAAGTCAAAATTTGTAGCACCCTTGTACCGAGTCACATGATTGTTAAGGTCTGCACTGGGCAAGTAGGGGATTCCTGGCATGTCCAAAATAACTTGTCTCATTCAGGATTTGACTTACTGAGTCTCACTTCCTGCATTCAAACTCTTAACCAAAAGTGTGACAACCTGCCCAGAAAGTGTGACAACCTGCCCCGAGTGCTGAACTTTTAACAAATGTCCAATATGACATCAAGATTTCGAATGACATAGGTATATAGTCCATCCCCCAAGACTCATAAAGGGCCTATAAATGCATTTTCGTTGCACCCCCCGTTTCGCCCACTTTCTTAACACCATTTTATAGCAAATTTTGTGTAGATTTCATTTTTGATAGTGTCTAAGATCAAATCCTGCCGAAAATTGGTGAAATTTGGCAAAATTTGAATGAAAGTTTTTTTTCATTTTGGAAAATTTGTTTCCAAAGAGATCCTAACAAGCTATTTTTATGGATTAGTGACATGACATAGACACACTTTACAGCTATAAAATTTGGCATCCCAGTTTGATTGACATCTGGAATAATAGCGAAAATAATAAAAATCCAAGAAGGCCAAAAAAATCCAGGATGGCCGCCAAAATTCAAAATGGCAGCCAGTAGATGGAAGAATGTAAATACGAGAGCCACGTTTTTCTTACTCTAACATTAAATAAGATCCATTCTGAGACAGAATGAACCAGACTGGTTATCATTTTAACTGTCTATTACATTTATTGTTATTTACAACAAAAATTATGGTTACCCTGACTACCAAAAGTATGAAAATAAGGCCCTAAATTGAGTTTGAAACAATGCATGACAAAATTCCATACTTTATCACATTTTCTGATTTGTAATGATTCATATGTGTACTTTGTTAAGAAGCCTGACTTTGAACTGACTTCCAAATTTTTTCAAGAATTTTAAACCAATTATTCACAAAAAAAAAGGTTCAGGCTTTAATTGTGTTTATGGCAGCCATTTTGGAAAATTTCCAATATGGCCACCAATTGCCTTTTTGGTCTTATTTCTGGTTCTTATAGGGCTAGAATAGTGATTTTTGGATCAAAACATATGTTTTCTTGTGTGTGGAATTCATTAAGATATGTTTTGCAACAATATAGCTGATAAAAATGCTGTTTACCTGCACTTTTCTGAAGCAAGCGAAGCTTGAAGAGTGCTAATCTTAAAATTTTACCTGCCTTTGCATACTGCAAGACCGGCAAAGTACCACACTGTCCCACCTCAACCATCCCGATGTCTTTGAAATTCCTTTGTTTATAATCCGACAAATAATAATAAATAGTGGAGAATATTCCCACTCAGACCAACGCCCTGCCCTGTATAGCCCCATTATCTTGTGGGAACTGTTGGAGTACCAAGCTTTCAGCAGAAAACGCAAATCCTTGTTACGGAAAAACGAAACCCTCAAATTACGAGTAACTATGAAGAGAAGTTGTAATTTTGAACCCTTTCCTCGGCTGATCATTAAGCTCAAACAAGGAATATGAAAATTAAATGTCAAAAGTTAGATATAACTTGATGGAGAATGGTGGGGATGCATCCCTTGCAGAAATTTCTCTGAGAATGAATGAAACCAGGAAACCCTGGAAAAGGACCCACACGAATGAAAGTTCACTTAGTTTCCAGCAATCCTGTTCCCCCTTAAGAAAAATAATCATCATAACTTCATAAGGCCTGTCAACTTCAAGAAAGAACTAAAAGTTGTTCGTAAATAGGGCATTTGACATAAAACCATCAGCAACACATCCATTATATAAGTATGAATAGCGCTATACAGTGGAACTGCTGTTGATTCAGAGCCAGATCTAATCTTGATGAAATCATTTTAGCTGCAGACCTCCATCCTAATATCTGATGTCTCTGAGAAACTATCAAGTTTGTAACATCCGTGGAAATTTTGTCCATGGTGGAGCCACCACAGGTGTCTACTCCATCCTGGTAAGAGAGAGAATTACCAATTTGTGTGTCAATATTAATATCAACCTCCAAGCAGTATGTATATAATTGCAGCAACTTTCTTTTACTCATTTATGAAGTAAAAAAGACTGCGTAGAGATTTTACATGCCCAAATATAGTCACTCACTCACAAATTTCCACAAATGTTCACAAAAGACATGGATTGATTCAGCAATAACAAAACGACTACATGTACGCCCAAATCAATCATAGTCTTTTGGAGATATTAGGGCTTATTTGCAAATAGCATTAATAGTCAATGAGTCAAAATATAAGTTGCCTGGTTAACTCATCATCATTTGCCGTGCTAAACATATAGAGCAATAATAAAAATATGGCTAGGTACAAAATATTTTTTGTCCATTTCACTTATTATTGCCCACCATGATAACATCTATCATTTAAATGATGGAGGCTTGTAGCACGGGAATGTGTACACTCACTTTCAGTTCTCTTCTAGAGCTTATATGTTTTTGAATATTTATTCTTCATTGTTGCAACTTGCATAAGGTGATAGCTTGTTTTTCAACGGACAATTTGATATATAGTTTGTAAAGGGTCCCATTGTTTTGTGGATTCCACAAGGCAATTTTAGAGTAAAACAACAGGGAAATTTAGCATTTTATAGGGACATGCCGCTGAAAGGGGGTCACAGAAGTGAGATGAAAATAATTCTAAGCAGTACCAGCTACTTGGAAACACTCACAATACAACAGAAATACATGTCAGTCCATGAGGAAAAGCAATAATGAAGCAGCTGCATATATTTGGTGCCAAAATTTCTTACTGTTTATTCTTTCGTTGATTACATCAAGGAAAACATTTTTAAATCACCTGTGATATGTATATTACCAGATCAAAATAGGTTGTATGTCAGGAAGTTTCCATGCGGTTTTATGATAGCCATGTTGTGTACAGCAGAATTACATCACAAGTACACCTATCCACTCAGGAGATCACTCCATCACCATAGCCTTTCTTGACTGCCGCAAAATGTGAGAGAGTACGGTAATTTAATTTATGGCTGCGAACAACACCCATAAAGCTGCTTCATGAAAGTTTTTTCAATACAACTTAATCATAAATATTATGATTACAATGTTTGTGCAAGATGGTCAACCTGCAGCATCAGGACTTCCAACGGTGGACCATAATGTGGTGTGAGAGTGTACGGTACATTCTTGTATGTCACAAAACTCGCGATTGCAGAGACATACCAATGGTTCAAGGCAGCTGTTTATGGTATGTTAGTAGTTGTACTACCTGGGCATATTTTGAGCCTATGTACTTAACTGGTTCTTTGAATGTATTTAAGAAAACGTCCAATAATGATACGCAAAAAAATACGTCACGTTTTTCGTACGTCCCGCTCTCTTTCTTTTTCTAATTGACAGAAACAGTTTTGAATCATGTCAAGAGGTAGTGTCTACTGTTGTCTGGAACATACAATATTACTATGAAAAGTTCAAGCGTTAGCTAAAGTTTTCAAAAAGCTCTTTCAATCTTTCTGTCAAAATACGTCACGTTTTTCGTACGTCCCATTTTCGGGCATCACATATTTGGCCAAATATGGAAACCTACTTTGGAGAGTTACTAATTTTGGGGAAGTAGACATAACCACAAGGCCAAGCACTGATAATAAAAGCATTTTTGTATTTCAGGCCTCAAGTAAAGCCCATGTCATGAGTGGGTCGAATTGCAGAAAATGCCCCATATTATTGTGCTTCACAATGGGAGTAGATACGTATCTCATCACATAGGAGGTATTAAGCTCTGAAATTTCTCTGGTTCGTGCCTGGGATAGTCCCCTTTGAAATGGTGTTTAACGTTAAATATTACAGGACACTTTATTTTCCACCCGTGGTGGCCAGAATCTGTACGCGTTCCTATGCTACAAGCCTGGAGTCAAAATGCAAAATAGTTAGAATTGGTGATGATGGCTAATAATTCGGGCTTATACCAAAAGGATCTATGTTTTGCCAAAAGGACTCATGGATATTTGAAAAGTGAAGCCATATGGGCAGTAACATTAGATTTGTTTGACTCCCCCACTAAAACAGTATATGTGTTTATGTATGCAAGCTTTGTGCTCTTGAGAACTCCTCACCCAGGGTCGGGGGGGGTGTAGCCATGCAAAAAACAAATTGGGTGCACGGCAGCACGCGTCTTCCAATACCAATGATCCCCCCCCCCGCTGATAAGACTAATTGTTGGATGTACATTAAAATATGTATGCCCCGCAAAATGGTGTTCCCCAGTAGAGAATTGTTTGCTTCCAAGGTGCTCCCCCACTGGAGACTCCCCTAGTTCATATATAAACAGGGCTCATTTTGTAGCCTCTACAGACGTCTAGAGGGTCTGTAGGTAGCCTGTTTTGGGTCCTCTGAGACGTCTGTAAGGGCTCATTTTATTGGATATCCAGACTGTCTGTAGGCAACAGATGAATCAGTGATAGAGAATCCAATCTAGATATTAATTAACAATTTTTTGTGGTCTAGAGATGTCTGTTTATTATTATTTGGATATTTGGAAAGAGAAGATCTTATTATATATAAGCTTTCTTTTGGTGTATAATATATAGGTAAGTAAAGGAGGAAAATTGCAAGAAAAATGGGATAAAAGTGTTTCTACGACACAGAGGCTAACTAATGCATATCTTCCTCTGTTTTAAAAATATGGGCCTAAATTCTGACATAATGATATTTCAACAGGGCTCCTGGACTGATATCATCAGAAATTGCCTTTAAGACATATCTGGGAAGTTTGGTGCTTTTATCACATTTGTAGCGATCGACCCAAAAATTGTCCCTAAGCCACCGGACTAGTATGTTATGTCAACCCAATTTCGTTTTCCACTGGTTTCCAGGGACTGACAGCAAACAGCTTCCAACTGGTCAGTCACGAACAGAGACAGAGAAAATGTAACAGCATTTCTTTTTTAAACCCAGACACACAGTGTACTATAAAATATAAGGGAAAGTAACCTAGGACAAATTAATAACACCCTAGCCAGCCTTGATAGAGCGCAGTATTGTGCTGCGCAGCCGCAGAGATGTAAAACAGACTCACCATCAGAGAAGGATTTTGACATTTATCACATATTCAGTCTTTAGATTTTTAGAAATCAGGAATCTCTCATCCCTCTGATGCAGCTTTGTGTGCATCTGACCTTTCATATTGGTCTCATGCTTTCCAAATATCCTTATAACATAATGGAAACTTTTATCGCAATAGTGTCAAAATATCAGCCGTTAAACACCAAAGTCACAGATTTTTTCGTAAAATGAGACACATCAAACTAGATGATATTAATCAAATATGTTCACCTTATATCAGATGGCAGATTTACAATACTTGAATAGCTACATTACATAGTAGGCAGTTTCCTTTCATACATTGAAGGAACTAATATTCCATCCTTGTCAAACTCAAGTTATGCCAGTTCCGTTAAAAAAATGAGAAAGCGGCGTCTGAGCTTAGGATTGCCTTGAAGACATTTTTTTATCAGAACCTATCATTCAAACTCCATAAAAACCAGAGATATAATCAAAAGAGGATTTCTTGGTAAACTCTGAAACTTTTGCAAGATTAATTATACTCTATGTGTCATGATTGTCAACTAAAATGTCACCCAAAAACAATCTTTCCTGGCTAAATTGCAAAGATTCGCACAGTTCGGGGAGCTTTTTCAGCCACCTTGGTATCTTGGTAGCCATCTTGGAATTTGGCAGCCGTCTTGAATATACAGCAGCCATCTTTAAAAAAAATTTGTTATGGGTTCCACTGGTATACTTTGGCAAATTATGTATTTGCAGTAAGATCTCTCTCTTTTTATGATATTTTTAAGGCAAAATCTCGGAAAAAAACGATTTTGAGTGCCAACAATCTCGGTTTGGCCGCCATCTTGGAAATTAAGCCATCACCTTAAAAACTTAACTTTAACTTTAGAAAAGCATTCTAGAAAACGAAATTGGGCCCTCCCAATGGAAATATTGACACAATTAACATATGTTTGAAGTTGAATATAGTCTGTCCACAGTAATTTGAGTCAAAAATTTGAGCGTCGACCGATTTTTGGCGGCCATCTTGCAAAATGGCTGCCATTGGGTTTAAATTCCCTGTGGCTGCATATAAATATTCCAAAATTACAAGTAGGTATCTCATCTACATTTCATATGTATGCAACAACATTTATATGAATATTGCATGATAAAATAGTTGATTCTTATCTGTTACTTCATTATTTTTTACCTTATTTTTGCTAAAAAATTGATTCACATACCCTTTGAAAACCCCCATTTTTCGCACCGTTGCGGCAGAAATTCGTAAAAAACATTATCAGAAATGAAAACTAGACAAAATTTGCTTCAATTTGGTATATATAAAGAAAGTGGGCGAAACCGGGGGTGCAACGAAATCATTTTCTGAGGGGCTCGGGGGATGGACTAATATATTCACCAGATAGATTTAAGTTACTCCTGAATTGACTTTCATATACAATGGCTGTGCCCCGTACTTGTTTTAAATAGAAATAGAGCATGTTTAAATTCTACACAGTGTGACAACCTGCCCCTGTGACAACCAGCCCCGGTCTCCCCTACTGCACTCATGATTTGGCATGAGTACTGAGTACATTCGAGTACTTTGAAAAATGTACTCGAGTGCACGAGTACATGTGTACTTGTGCCCAACCCTGGCTTCTACTGCAAAAGATAATGTGTCCTTTGCCACAAAATAATTTGTCAATCATGAATGATCAAAGTGGGTGATATTAGTTATATCAGTTCGGGAAAGTGCAGAATTCGGGAGGGTTCCCAAATTCGGGACAAGTGCTCCCGAATTCGGGAACTGCTCCCGAATACAAGTGCATACATGGCTCTGAACAGTTAAAATTGTTTCTTTCACTGAGGACGGACATATAGTGTACAAGTACACCATGTATACATCAATCTACACTCTGAACAAAAAGGTTTTATATGGAACCTTTGAGGGTTCTATATGCTGGTATAGATAAGGGACGCTAATAGGTTCATTATTCAACTTTTAAAAAGATTCCAACAGCAAACAAAAACAACACTTAGATAATTCAGCGGCACGGAACTCCCACAATGGAACCCCTTTTCTCTCAAGTTGGGAGCATAGGGTTCCATCATATGGCTTTCCTACCAGTATTGAACCTTTTCAATTCAATTGAACCCTTAGCAAAACTTAGAAACTTTTTGCAGCTGTGGGTGCTCTCTGTATTAGGGTGGGCTGAAAAAAACTTTTTTTGGAATTTCAATATGCCAGTGGTAAAGAAAGTTGGCTATGGCCAAAAAATGAAAATTTGTGCAAAAAACATTTTGTGGCATGCGACGTGTGCCGGGCCACTCCGGCTTTTATGAAAATGCTTATTTTCATCCATTTCGCATGCCTTTTTAGACCATTTTTTGGCCTGAGTCAGCTTCCTTGGTTTCAGAAGGCTCAATGGCATACTGAAATCTTCTTTGAAGGCCATTTTGGATATGAAATGCCATAAACAGGTCCCTGATATTTAAGATATAGCCATTTCTGGGTAAATGTTGGGGATCAGAATTTGGCTTTTTTTGCTAAAAATTGCCCGAAAAAATTGAAAATATCGGAATTGACTTCACAAAAAATGATTCAAAGTGAATTGTAATTACCCCGTGTCCTCCCTAATGCCCTAAAAAAACACTTCCAGCGCATTACCTGCATCAATTTGTGGTTTCAGTTTCCAGAATAGGGGCAATTCCGTAAAGTCAGACTTACAGATTTGACACTTTGGCAGCTTGTGGAGCCCTACCATTACACCTCAGTTATTTCATTGTTAAATAGGGATGAGGCCAGGTAACAGGGGTATCAGACAAGCCATCAACCAAAGCTCCAAGTGCAATAGGAGCTGAGCTATAAGGCAAAATGTCATCTTGTCAGACGTACTCACACACTGTACGTTCAACACGATGACATTTTGCCTTATAGCTCAGCTCCTATTGCACTTGGAGCTATGGTTGATGGCTTGTCTGATAGCCCTATTACCTGGCCTCATCCCTATTCAACAATGAAATAACTGAGGTGTAATGGTAGGGCTCCACAAGCTGCCAAAGTGTCAAATCTGTAAATCTGACTTTACGGAATTGCCCCTATTCTGGAAACTGAAACCACAAATTGATGCAGGTAATGCGCTGGAAGTGTTTTTTAGGGCATTAGGGAGGACACGGGTAATTACAATTCACTTAGAATCATTTTTTGTGAAGTCAATTCCGATATTTTTAATTTTTTCGGGCAATTTTTAGCAAAAAAGGGCCAAATTCTGATCCCCAACATTTACCCAGAAATGGCTATATCTTAAATATCAGGGACCTGTTTATGGCATTTCATATCCAAAATGGTCTTCATAGAAGATTTAAGTATGCCATTGAGCCTTCTGAAACCAAGGAAGCTGACTCAGGCCAAAAAATGGTCTAAAAAGGCATGCGAAATGGCTGAAAATATGCATTTTCATAAAAGTCGGAGTGGCCCGGCACAAGTCACATGCCACAAAATTTTTTTTGCACAAATTTTCATTTTTTGGCGACAACCAACTTTCTATACCACTGGCATATTGAAATTCCAAAAAAAGTTTTTTTCAGCCCACCCTACTCTGTATATATACATACCGTCAACAACCTTTTGCCTCAAGAGTACTTATAAGTGTATCTGTTGATCTATCGGAATCTATTTGAATATGTATCTATTGACATGACTGTCTCTTCGCACAACTCTCGAGGGGGGAGGGTTGGTCCAGTGGTAGCATGCTGGACTGCCAGGGTTTGAATCCAGCTCTTGCCGGGTCACCTGGGCCTATGTTGGACGGCTGTTTCAATCATCCTTCGCCTCATTGCCGTGTCCTCCACCTGTCCTAATTAGCCTGCCAAGCACATAAATACAGGACATAAAGCCCCAATCATCCATCGATCCATCTTCGCACAACTCTTAAAAACTATGTATGGCTTGTAGCACGGGAATGTGAACACACACTTTCAGTTTGTTTCTAGAGCTTATATATATGTTTTTGAATATTCATTATTAATTGTTGCAACTTTAATAAGGTAATAGCTTGTTTTTCAACGGACAATTTGATATATAGTTTGTAAAGGGTCCCATTGTTTTGCGGATCCCACAAGGCAATTTTAGAGTAAAAAACTGGGAAATTTAACATTTTATAGGGACACGCCCCAGAAAGGGGGTCACAAAAGTGAGAGGAAAATTATTCTTAGCAGTACCAGCTACTTGGAAACACTTACAATACAACAGAAATACATGTCAGTCCATGAGGAAAAGCAATAAAGAAGCAGCTTCATATATTTGGTGCCAAAATATCTCACTGTTTATTCTTTCATTGATTACATCAAGAAAATTTTTTTTGAATCACCTGTGATATGCATGCTGCCAGATCAAAATGGGTTGTATGTTGGAAAGTGTGCATGTTGTTATAGGATAGCCATGTATTGTACAGCAGAATTATATCACAAGTACACCTATCCGCTCAGGAGATCACTCCATCAACATAGCCTTTCTTGACTGCCGCCAAATGTGACAGAGTACGGTAATTAAGAATTTACCTATGGTAAATTCTATTTGTTTTTGCTATTATTATTATTAAGAATTTACCTATGGTAAATTCTATTTGTTTTTGCTATTATTATTATTATTCTTATTATTCTTATTCTTATTATTTCAAAATGGTCCTATGTTTTCAAAAGTTTGTCAAAAGGTTCGTCAGTTACTGCGTATTACGTAATTGGGTCAATTGATGTCATTTTCACAGTTGTCTTTTTCACAGATCCGTTCAAAGTCGAAAATTAGTAAACTTTAAAGGCTCATAGCTCAAAAACTATTTGACATAATGAGTCGGGAGTAAAATTCCTGTGACAAAAAGTTGTTGTCAATGTTTTGGTAGAAGTCATGTAACAATTGGTCTAGCGGGTAAACGGCTATTGCTATTGAGCAGTTTTGAGTGTTGCACAGGTTTCTCAAGTTACGTAATAGATAGGAACATAGTGATGGTGGTAAAAGTTAGCCAGTATCTGGGGCCAGTGCACATTCAACAAATGGTTTGAATTGGTGGAAGACTTTTTGAAATATGGTCATTTTTCAAAATCGAGGGTTCAAAATTTAGGTGGACTTGTCAAATCTCCATGAAGGAGTAGTCTTAGGTGATCAAAATGTATAGTGAACTACCCTTAACTTTACCCAAAAAGACTATATTGACCAAAAAATTGGACAAAAAGGTGATATTTGAAGGTGATATGAGCCATTAATGTTTAAAAAGTACAATTTTCCAAAAATTCTGAAAATTATGTTATTTTCAACCAATCCTCTTCAAAGTCTAGGGTTTACTGGTCAATAATGTATTTATCAAAAGCCACCAATGCAGTTTGTCCAATGTCTTCAAATAAATCTGTAAAAAATTGTGAAAAGTGTCACTTTGCAACACACCTGATGTTTTGCATAAATGATTTAATTTGAGTGGGAAATATTACTCCTACAGCTTTCTGTAAATTAAATGACCCCCCAAAATGACATACTGCCAATCACATGAGCACATAAAATTTGACAAGTAGTCTCATTCATCATGGTCAAATTTGAGGTCAAAGATGAAATGAAAACAGGTCATTTTTAGAAACAAATTTTTTCAACTATGAAGGAATGTTTCAATTTCCTTCATTTTAGATGACAATGTGAACTGAATTGTTGTGGTCTATTGTGGTAAACAGCAAGTCTCTAGCTACAGCCATCTCTGAGCAGTAAAGGTCAAAAGGTCAAAAAATGACCAAATGGTCAGCAAAAAATTTCATTTTCACATGATGCAGGTGAGACGATTTCACACTCCAACTCAGGCTGGCCGCATATATTACCATACATTAGCCATATTTGGAAAGCTGTTCTGGCCGTTTCTGGTGACGGGGCCAGCGTACATTACTGTCTTATGTTTATATTGTAGTCTCAACTAACGGAGTCAGGAGTTTAGGTTAGGAGTCAGAGTCAGAGTCAGGAGTCAGAGTTAGGAGTCGGAGGTGGAGGCAGGAATTGAGGTCAGAGTCAGGAGTTTGCATCAGGTGTCACAGTAACAGTGGGGAGTCATTGTCAGAGTCAGGGGTCTGAGTCAGAATCAGTCTTAATGATGCATCTGAGTACCGTGTCTTCCAGGAGTCAGAATCTGAGCGAGGAGTGTGGAAACTGAGGCAGCGTCTCAGTTTGAGTCTTGGTCATAATTCAGAGTCTGAGTCCGCAATGGGAGTCAGGAGTAGGAGACGGGAGTTGAGTTAGGTGTTGGAATTAGGATTTGGAGTCAGGAGCTGAGTCAGGAGCTGGTGTCAAGCGTTGATGTCAGTAGCTAAATTCAATGAGGAGGTAGGAGTCCTGAGTCCTAGTCAGGAGTCCCAGTCAGGAGTCATATTCAGGAGTCGTGACCTGGAGTCAGAGCCAGGACTCTGAGGCTGGACTCTTAGCCAGGACTCTTAGCCAAGACTCTGAGCCAGGACTCTGAGCCAGGACTCTGAGTCAGGACTCTGAGTCAGGACTCTTAGTCAGGACTCTGAGTCTCGACTATGACTAATGACTATGAGTCTCAAATGAGCCAGGCAGCTGAGTCAGGACTCGGAGTCAGGACTCGGAGTCAGGACTCGGAGTCAGGCCTCGGAGTCAGGCCTCGGAGTCAGGCCTCGGAGTCAGGCCTCGGAGTCAGGACTCGGAGTTAGGACTCGGAGTCATGGCTCGGAGTCATGACTCGGAGTCAGGAATCTTAGTCAGGTCTGTGAGTCAGGTCTCTGAGTCAGGTCACTGAGTCAGGACCCTAGGTCAGGACTCTGAGCAAGGACTCTGAGTCAGGTCTGTGAGGCAGGTCTGTGAGTCAGGTCTGCAAGTCAGGACTCTGAGTCAGGACTCTGAGTCTCGACTATGACTAATGACTATGAGTCTCAACTAAGAGCCAGGCAGCTGCGTCAGGACTCGGAGTGAGACCTCGGAGTCAGGACTCAGAGTCAGGACTCGGACTCAGGCCTCGGAGTCAGGCCTTGGAGTCAGGCCTCGGAGTCAAGCCTCGGAGTTTGGACTCGGAGTCATGACTCGGAGTCAGGAATCTTAGTCAGGTCTGTCAGTCAGGTCTCTGAGTCAGGTCACTGAGTCAGGACCCTAGGTCAGGACTCTGAGCAAGGACACTGAATCAGGACTCTGAGTCATGTCCCTGAGTCAGTACTCTGAGTCAGGTCTGTGAGTCAGGTCGGCGAGTCAGGACTCTGAGTCAGAACTCTGAGTCAGGACACGCTGAGTCAGGACTCGTAGTCAGGACTCTGAGGCAGGAATCGGAGTCAGGCCTCGGAGTCAGACCTCTGAGTTAGGACCCTGAGTCAGGATTCGGAGTCAGGACTCTGAGTCAGGACTCGGAATCATTACTCTGAGTAAGGACTCGGAGCCAGGACTCGGAGTCAGGACTCTGAGTCAGGAGTAGGAGTCAGGACTCTGAGTCAGGACTCTGAGTCAGGACTCTGAGTCAGGACTCTGAGTCAGGACTCTGAGTCAGGACTCTGAGTCAGGACTCTGAGTCAGGACTCTGAGTCAGGATTCGGAGTCTGGCCTCGGAGTGAGACCTCTGAGTTAGGACCCTGAGTCAGGATTCGGAGTCAGGACTCGGAGCCAGGACTCGGACTCATTACTCTGAGTAAGGACTCGGAGCCAGGACTCGGAGTCAGGACTCCGAGTCAGGACTCTGAGTCAGGACTCTGAGTCAGGACTCTGAGTCAGGACTCCGAGTCAGGACTCTGAGTCAGGACTCTGAGTCAGGACTCTGAGTCAATTTACAGGCAAAGTGTAATTAAAAGTAAAGGTAAATTCTTTGTAATTGTCCGTGATGACAATTACCGTTTTCTCTAGTTCTTATTATTATTATTATTAAGAATTTACCTATGGTAAATTCTATTTGTTTTTGCTATTATTATTATTATTATTATTATTATTATGTTTTTTTCAAAATGGACTTAGGTCTTTGAAAGTGTTTTCAGTTGATAGGTCAGTAGTTGGGTATTACGTAATTGGGTCATTTGATGTCATTTTCACAGTTGTCTTTTTCACAGAGTCGTTTGAAGTCGAAAATTAGTAAACTTTGAAGGGTCATAACTCAAAAACTATATAAGATATTGAGTCATGAGTCAAAATCTTATGATAAAAAGTAGTAGTGAACGTATTGGTACAAGTGATATGAGAGTTGGTCCAACGGGTAAAGGGTTACAGCAGAATGAGCAGTTTTTGGTCTGTCACAGAGATCTCAAGTTACGTAATAGATAGGAATATGATGATGGTGGCAAAAGTTAGCTGGTATCTGGGGCCAGGGACGACTGTAATATCATTGGGATTGATGCAATATATTTTGAGATATGACAATTTTTCAGAATTGAGTGTTCAAAATTTTGGTGGAATTGTAAAATCTCCATGAAGGACTGGTCTGAGGTGATCAAAATGTATAATGAACTACCCTTAACTTTACCCAAAAAGACTATATTGACCAACAAATTTGACAAAAAGGTGATATTTGAAGGTGATATGAGCCATCAAAGTCAAAAAAGTTGAATTTTTCCAAAATTCTCAAAATTATGTCATATTTCACCAATCCTCTTAAAAGTCTGAGGTATACTGGTCAGTAGTATGGTTATCAAAAGCCCCTTATTAGAATTGTTTCATATCCTCAACTTAATTTGTAAAAAATTGTGAAAAGTGGTACTTCGCAACTTCGATGACATTTTGCATAAATGATTTAATTTGAGTGGGAAATATTACTCCTACAGCTTTTTGTAAATTAAATGACCCCCCTAGATCACATACTGGCAACACATGAGCACATTAATTTTCACCTGTGACAATTTCCGCATGGTCAAATTTGAGGTCAAAGATGAAATGAAAATTGATCGTTTTCACAAATGATTTTTTTTAACTAGCAAGGAAAGTTCCAATTCTTTTGATTTTAATTGACAAGCTTGACCAAATACTTGCGGTAAGTTTTGGCAAATGACAAGTCTGTAGGTACAGTCAACTCGAAGCAACTGAGGTCAAAAGGTCAGAAAAATGAAGAAATTGTCAGCCAAAAATTCATTTTCACATGATGCAGGTGAGACGGTTTCACACTCCAACACAGGCTGGCCGCATATATTAGCATACATTTACCATATTTGGAAAGCTGTTCTGGCCGTTTCAGGTGACGGGGCCAGTGTACACTACTGTCTAATGTTTATATACATATTACAGTCTCAAATGACTGAGTCAGGAGTTGGAGTCAGGAGTTGGAGTCAGGAGTTTGAGTCAGGAGTTTGAGTCAGGAGTAGGGGTCAGGAGTCAGGACTGTGAGGCGGGGACTGTGAGTCAGGAACTGTGAGTCAGGACTGTGAGTCAGGTAGCCTGCTGTCATGCTGTTGTCAGTCAGGACTGTCAGTTAGGACTGTCAGTCAGGACTGTCAGTGACTGTCAGTCAGGACTGTCAGTCAGGACTGTCAGTCAGGACTGTTCATCAGGACTGTCAGTCAGGACTTTCAGTCAGGACTGTCAGTCAGGACTTTCAGTCAGGACTGTCAGTCAGGCCTCTGAGTCAGGACTTTGAGTCAGGCCTCTGAGTCACGATTCTGAGTCACAATTCTGAGATTCTGAGTCACAATTCTGAGTCAGGACTGTCAGTCAGGACTGTCAGTCAGGACTGTCAGTCAGGACTGTCAGTCAGAACTGTCAGTCAGGACTGTCAGTCAGGACTGTTCAGCAGGACTGTCAGTCAGTACTGTCAGTCAGGACTTTCACTCAGGACTCAGGCAGGACTTTGAGTGAGGACTTTGCGTCGTGACATAGAGTCGGGACTCACACCTCAGTGTCACACCTCAGTGTCACACCTCAGTGTCACACCTCAGTGTCACACCTCAGTGTCACACCTCAGTGTCGCGACTCTGAGTCACGGCTCTGAGTCACAACTCTGAGTCACAACTGTGAGTCACGCCTCAGAGCCACGACTCAGAGCCACGACTCAGAGTCACGACTCAGAGTCACGACTCAGAGTCACGACTCAGAGTCACGACTCAGAGTCACGACTCAGAGTCACGACTCAGAGTCACGACTCAGAGTCACGACTCAGAGTCACGACTCAGAGGCACGACTCAGAGTCACGACTCAGAGTCACGACTCAGAGTCACGACTCAGAGTCACGACTCAGAGTCACGACTCAGAGTCACGACTCAGAGTCACGACTCAGAGTCACGACTCAGAGCCACGACTCAGAGCCACGACTCAGAGCCACGACTCAGAGCCACGACTCAGAGCCACGACTCAGAGTCACGACTCAGAGTCACGACTCAGAGTCACGACTCAGAGTCACGACTCAGAGTCACGACTCAGAGTCACGACTCAGAGTCACGACTCAGAGTCACGACTCAGAGTCACGACTCAGAGTCTGAGCAGTAAAGGTCAAAAGGTCAAAAAATGTCCAAATGGTCAGGAAAAAAATTCATTTTCACATGATGCAGGTGAGCCATCTTCACACTCCAACACAGGCTGGCGGCATAAATTATCATACATTAGCCATATATGGAGAGCTCTTCTGGCCGTCTCAGGTGACGGGGCCAATGTACATTACTGTCTATTGGCTATATGCATATTGTTGTCTCAAATGACCGAGTCAGGAGGAGGAGTCAGGAGTTGGAGTCAGGAGTTGGAGTCAGGAGTTGTAGTCAGGCATTGGAGTCAGGGTCCACAAGTCTTGAGTCAGACTTTGAATCAGTACTATGAATCAGTACTGTGAATCAGTACTGTGAGTATGGACTCTAATTCAGGACTCTAATTCAGGACTCTGAGTCAGGCCTCTGAGTCAGGTCTCTGAGTGAGGACTCGGAGTCAGGACTCGGAGTCAGGACTTTGAGACAGGACTCAGAGTCAGTACTCTGAGTCAGTACTTTGAGCCAGGACTCTCGGACAGGTCTCTGAGTCAGGACTCTGAGGCAGTACTCTGAGTCAGGACTCGGAGTCAGGCCTCGGAGTCAGGACTCGGAGTCAGGACTCGGAGTCAGGACTCGGAGACAGGACTCGGAGACAGGACTAGGGGTCAGGACTCAGTCTGAGTCGGGCCTAGGAGTAAAGGACTCAGTCTGAGTCAGGACTCGGAGTCAGACTCAGTCTGGGTCAGGACTCTGAGTCAGGAGGCTGATTCTGGCATCTGAGTCAGGAGTCTGTGTCGGGTGCTTGAGTCGGGAGTCTTGGGCTTAGTTGGGAGATGGGAGTCTGAGTCGGGCATCTGAGTCGGGCATCTGAGTCGGGAGTCTGAGTCCGGAGTCAGAGTCAGGAGTTACAGTCGGAAGTCTGATTCTGGAATCTGAGTCAGGAGTTCAAGTCGGGCACCTGAGTGGGGGTCTGAGTCGCCAGTCTGGGTCGCCGGTCTTGATCAGGAGTATGAGTCAGGAGTCTAATTCAGGAGTCTGAGTCATAAGTCCTTCAGTTGTGTCTGTCTGTCTGACCGTCCGTCCGTCCGTCCGTCCATTTGTCTGTCCATTTACAGGCAAAGTTTGGTTAGAAGTAAAGGTAAATTCTTTGTAATTGTCCGTGATGACAATTACCGTGTTCTCTAGTTATTATTATTATTCTTTTTTGTTTCAAAATGGTCCTACGGCAATGAAAGTTGGTCAGAAGGTCAATCGGTCATTGAGTATTGTGAAAGTGGGTCATTTGATGTCATTTTCACAGTTGTCTTTTTCACAGAGCCGTTCAAAGTCGAAAATTAGTAAACTTTAAGGTTGAATAACTGAAAAACTATTTGAGATAATGAGTCAAGAGTGAAAATCCTTTGATAAAAAGTTGTTGTCAATGAATTAGTGTGAGAGATATGACAGTTGGTCCAACGGGTAAAGGGCTTTTGATGCATGAGCACTTTTTAGTCTGCGATCGGTTTCTCAAGTTATGTAATAGATACAAGCATGGTGATTGTGGCAAAAGTTTGCCAGTATCTGGAGCCAATGTTGATTCAAGGAATGGTTTGGATATGTCCAGTAGTTTTTGGAATATGGCAATTTTTCAATATCGAGTGTTCGAAATTTAGGTGGAATTGTAAAATCTCCATGAAGGAGTAGTCTGAGGTGATCAAAATGTATAATGAACTACCCTCAACTTTACCCAAAAAGACTATATTGACCAAAAAAGTGGACCAAAAGGTTATATTTGAAGGTGATTTGAGTCATTAAAGTTAAAAAAGTTGAATTTTGCAAAAATTCTGAAAATTATGTTATTTCCCACCAATCCTCTCAAAAGTCTGGTGTCAACAAGTCAATAATATGGTTATCAAAAGCCCCCAATGAAGAACATTTTATTTCTTCAATTAAATTTGTAAAAAAATTTGAAAAATGGTACTTCTCGGCACTCCTGGCATTTACCATAAATGATTTTATTTGAGTGGGAAATATCAGTCCTACAGCTTTCTTTAAATTAAATGAGCCCCCTATATCACATACTGGAATCACATGAGCACATTACTTTTGACCTTTGACCTTTTTATCAAGGTCAAATTTGAGGTCAAAGAGGAAATGAAAACAGGTTATTTTCACTGATTATTTTTTTTAACTGGGAAGCAACGTTTCAATTTTCTTGATTTTAACTGACAATGTGGACCAAATACTTTCGGTAAATTGTGTCAAATGGCAAGTCTCTAGCTGCAGTCTGCTTTAAGCAATAAAGGTCAAAAGGTCAGAAAAATGAAGAAATTGTCAGCAAAAAATTCATTTTCACATGATGCAGGTGAGACAATTTCACACTCCAAAGCAGGCTGGCCGCATATATTTGCATACATTAACCATATATGGAAAGCTGTTCTGGCCGTTTCAGGTGACGGGGCCAGTGAATGCTACTGACTAATGTTTATATACATATTACAGTCTCAAATGACTGAGTGGAGTTGGGGATAGGAGTTATAGTCAGGACCCTGAGTCAGGTCTGTGTGTCACGTCTGTGAGTCAGGTCTGTGAGACAGGTCTGTGAGTCAGGTCTGTGAGTCAGGCCTGTGAGTCAGGTCTGTGAATCAGGTCTGTGAGCCAGGTCTTTTAGTCAGGTCCGTAAGACAGGTCTGTGAGTCAGGTCTGTGAGTCAGGCCCCTGAGTCAGGCCCCTGGGTCAGGACTCTGAGTCAGGCCTCTGAGTCAGGACTCTGAGTCAGGACTCTGAGTCAGGACTCTGAGTCAGGACTCTGAGTCTTGACTATTAGTCTCAACTATGAGTCTCGACTATGAATCTCGACTATGAGTCTCGACTATGAGTCTCATCTATGAGTCTCGACTATGTGTCTCGACTATGAGTCCCGACTATGAGTCAGGCCGCTGAGTCAGGCCTCGGAGTCAGGGCTAGGAGTCAGGACTGTGAGTCAGGACTGTGAGTCAGGACTGTGAGTCAGGACTGTGAGTCAGGACTGTGAGTCAGGACTGTGAGTCAGGACTGTGAGTCAGTACTCTGCTTCGGGACTGCAAGTCAGGACTGTGAGGCGGGACTGCTAGTCAGCACTGTGAGGCAGGACTCTGAGTTGGAACTGTGGGTCGGGACTGTGGGTCGGGACTGTGAGTCAGGACTGTGAGTCGGAACTCTGAGTCAGGACTCTGAGTCGGTACTCTGAGGCGGTACTCTGAGTCGGGACTCTGATTCGGGTCTCTGAGTCGGGACAGGTCTGTGAATCAGGCCTCAGTCGGGACACTGAGTCAGGTTTGTGAGTCGGGCCTGTGAGTCGGGCCTGTGAGTCAGGACTTTGAGTCAGGACTGTGAGTCAGGACTGTGAGTCAGGACTGTGAGTCAGGACTGTGAGTCAGGACTGTGAGTCAGTACTCTGCTTCGGGACTGCAAGTCAGGACTGTGAGGCGGGACTGCAAGTCAGCACTGTGAGGCAGGACTCTGAGTTGGGACTGTGGGTCGGGCCTGTGGGTCGGGACTGTGAGTCGGGCCTGTGAGTCAGGACTGTGAGTCGGAACTCTGAGTCGGGACTCTGAGTCGGTCCTCTGAGTCGGCACTCTTAGTCGGGACTCTGATTCGGGTCTCTGAGTCGGGACAGGTCTGTGAATCAGGCCTCAGTCGGGACACTGAGTCAGGTTTGTGAGTCGGGCCTGTGAGTCGGGCCAGTGAGTCGGGCCGGTGAGTCAGGACTTTGAGTCGGGGACTGGGAGTAGGACCTGTGAGTCAGGACTATGAATCAGGACCCTGAGTCATGACTCTGAATCAGGACTCTGAGTCAGGACCCTGAGTCAGGACTGTGAGTCAGGACTGTGAGTCAGGACTCTGAGTCAGGACTGTGAGTCAGGACTCTGAGTCAGGACTCTGAGTCAGCACTGTGAGTCAGGACTGTGAGTCAGGACTGTGAGTCAGGACTGTGAGTCAGGACTCTGAGTCAGGACTCTGAGTCAGGACTCTGAGTCAGGACTCTGAGTCAGGACTCTGAGTCAGGACTCTGAGTCAGGACTCTGAGTCAGGACTCTGAGTCAGGACTCTGAGTCAGGACTCTGAGTCAGGACTCTGAGTCAGGACTCTGAGTCAGGACTCTGAGTCAGGACTCTGAGTCAGGACTCTGAGTCAGGACTCTGAGTCAGGACTCTGAGTCAGGACTCTGAGTCAGGACTCTGAGTCAGGACTCTGAGTCAGGACTCTGAGGCCGTGTTGAGTCTGAGGAAGGATTTGGCATCAGCAGTTGAACTCAGGAGTCTGAGTCCGGCATCAGAGAAAATAGTCAGTGTCAGGACTGAGAGTCAGTAGTCTGAATTGTAGATCTGATCAGGAAGCTGACCAGGATTCAGAGTTGGAGTCATGGTGAGCAGTCAGAGTCCGTATGTGTCTGTCAGTCCGTCGGTTTGTTCCATCTGTCCATCCGTCCATTTGTCTGTCCGTTTACAGGCAAAGTTTAGCCCAGCTGTCCATCTGTCCATTTGTCTGTCAATTTACAGGCATAGTTTAGTTGAAAGTAAAGGTAAATTCTTTGTAATTGTCCCTGATGACAATTACCGTGTTCTCTAGTTACATTTATGACTGCAAACAACACCTATAAAGCTGCTTCATGAAAGTTTTTTCAATACAACTTAATTATATATTTTATGATTAAAATGCCTGTGAAACATGGTCAACCTACAGCATCAGGACTTCCAACGGTGGACCATAATGCAGTGTTACAGTGTACCGTACAGGCTCAATCCCAGTTAAACGGGCAAATTCCAAAAATAAAGAGTGTTCAAAGTAAATTGGCTGTTATTTCTAGTAGAATCATTTTACAATCTTGAAGTTTGGCAGTTATTTAGAATACTTATATAGAAATATATTCATATACAATATACTTATAATATGTGATAGGAACTGGGGTAAATACCATGTTGAATAGCCAAAAAACGGGAAAAAGGTCATGTCCAATGGCTGTTTGGTTTCATATAATATGACGCTGTGCCACTATTTTTGCTGGTATTGACTTGAGAAATGAATGGAAATGTGCCTAACAATAATATCCTTCAAACCAAAAAAATCATAACTCATTTTGAAATCTAGAAATACGTTTTTAACGTTATTTAAGAAAGTCCCGTAATTCTTGTAACTTCCGTTACAAAGATTCAAGGCCAGTTTAATCATGTTATAGTCCTTGTCATACTTACGTGGAATCTCAAGTTGTTTTCTATGCTATTGAACTATGATGTCAGAGATGACTCTATTCTAGCATTGCAATATATGAAAATTAACTACAAGCTGTGATGTCATTTCAAACTGGGTCAGATTCCCCAGCTTCTAGCCAATGTTGATCCTCCTGAACTGAGTGTCTCAGTTTCAACACAGTGTCAGAGTAAGAATTTTATCTGGGATAGCCCCTACAACCATGTCATCACAGCTTGATAGCCAATGAGCTGACAGTAAACTATGCATCACAGTTCAAACATTGATATATTGAATGAAGCATTACATTTATGATCCCAATGGTTTATCACAACAATCACCAGTTCAATCCTACCAAATGACAGGTTTGTGAGCATTCACAGTAGACAACTGTTATAATCCTGTGGAGTTGTTTGATTAATCTACAAACTTGCTAACTTACAACTTTAAACTTTGATGGAAGTTGGTATAAACAGAAGGCTTTGACAATTTGTTTGTAAACACATGGCTAATGTTATGTATATTTGTTCTGGCAGCCCATTGGCTGAGAGGCTGTGATGTCAAACTTGCATGGGTTTTCCCAGACCAAATTTTCACTCTGACACTGAGTTGAAACTGTGATGCTCAGTTTGGTGGATTTGCATTGGCTAGAAGCTGGGGAATCTGACCCAGTTTAAAATGACATCACAGCTTGAAGTTAATTTAAATATATTGTAATGCTAGAATAGTGTTATCTCTGACATCACAGTTCAACAGCAAAGAAAAGAACTTGATTTTCCACGTAAGTATGACAAGGACTGTAATATTTACCAATTCTCAAATTTCAGAAATTCATTGTCAAATTTGAAAAGTCTAGTTTTTGGTGCAATTTACGGTTTTGAAATATATTGAAAACTCTCTTCACAGGAGGCCAAAGAAGGTCAAAAAATGATTTTGTCGTTTTTTGGTGTAAATTACGTTACCATAGCCTACAGAAAGACCAATAGAGATAGAAAAACAATTATTTTGTATTTTTGTAGGCCCTTGATGCCTTACATCATCTGGTAAATTTAATGAATTTGTGATGATTATTTTTGCACGGAGAAGGGAAAATGTGCCAAATTTGGGTACATTTGTTCCAAACAGTGTAAATTATGTTTCTCATTTTAACCTGTGAAATTGCATTGGAAATGAGCAAAATAAAAGTTAAGATTAGTGAAAAATATTCCAGGAACTGCACCTCTTGACAATGTATAAAAGATATTGAGCAAAAATTTCCGTTTCCATAATGTTCACTTTTTCATTTTTTTTGACTGGAATTTGCCCATTTAACTGGGATTGAGCCTACCTTCTTGTATGTCACAAAACTAGCGACAGCAGAGATATTCCAATGATTCAAGGCAGTTGTTTATGGTATGTTAGTAGTTGTACTACCTGGTCATATTTTGAGCCTATGTTCTTAACTGGTTCTTTTAATAAAACATCCAATAATGATACACAAAATTGTCACGTTTTTCGTACGTCCCGCTCTCTGGCATTTCCTAATTGACAGAACCAGCTTTGAATCATGTCAAGAGGTAGTGTATACTGTTGTCTGGATCATTCAATAGGGTATTACCTTGAACAGTTCAAGCATTAGCTAAAGTTTTCAAAATGCTCTTTCAATGTCTCTGTCAAAATACGACACGTTTTTCGTACGTCCCATTTTCGGGCATCACATATTTGGCCAGATATTGAAACCTACTTTGGAGAGTTACTAATTTTCGAGAAGTAGACAAGTACTGTTAATAAAAGCATTTTTGTATTGCAGGCCTGAAGTAAAGTCTATGTCATGAGTGGGTCGAAATGCAGAAAATGCCCCTTGTTATTGTGCTTCACAATGGGAGTAGATACGTATCTCATCACATGGGAGGTACTAAGCTCTGAAATGTCTCTGGTTAGTGCCTGGGATGGTCCCCTTCGAAATGGTGTTTAACATTAAATGTTACAGGACACTTTATTTTCCACCCTGTGGTGGCCAGAATCTGTACACGTTCCCATGCTACAAGCCGTATTGCATCTTTTGGGATTAATTACATTGATCTACTCTTCAAATGATTTTGTAAATCCAACTAAACACTACTACGACGCCATCAGCATGACCAGTCGGCCTGAACTGAGCTTGAGGAGTAATCACTACGAATAGCTGAATTGATATGATGAAAACATGTATTTGATTCCAAGATTGGGGCGTTTGAAATATATCTACTTTTATAATCTATATTGGTCAGGACTGAGTTTTCCAGTAGTATTTCAGCCCAGGGCGGAGTTGCTCTCTATCAGGTATCAGCAGGGGCGGACTGGCGGCATTTCAGGCCCGTGGCAAATAAGTCAATGGGCCCCTAGGTCCCAACCATCAGCGATATACAACAGGACTATTATATAAAATACAACAGGACTATTATTTAAATTTGTCAAATTGTAAAACTAGGGAGGGGGGCTCCACATGAAAGGGTGCTGTCATTTCAAGTTAGCATGGTTTTTGGCACACCATCATGAAACCAAGAGGAACATTTCTCTATTTACTTTGAAATTTTTATTTTTTGGCATCTTGCATTGGCCCCCCTGAGTGGATGGGCCCGTGGCAGCTGCCACTTTGCCACATAGGCCAGTCCACCCCTGATTAGGTCCGCTTCTGCAGTGGCACATAATTTTTACCATAGGCCTATCAGTTGGATGCTTTAGACATGTTTTGGAGGATTTCCTGAAGGAGAGCTAAATATATTGATAATAAAGATAGTTTGCTGTTTCTTTTGCACTAAAGTTCCTTCATTGACTGTCCAAC
Source organism: Platynereis dumerilii (assembly GCA_026936325.1). Classification (NCBI taxonomy): domain Eukaryota; kingdom Metazoa; phylum Annelida; class Polychaeta; order Phyllodocida; family Nereididae; genus Platynereis; species Platynereis dumerilii. The sequence continues at coordinate 3,273,964 of JAPTHN010000035.1, read as the reverse complement.
AAGCGTGAGTGTCCATTGTGGCTTTTTGACAAGGGCAAAAGAAGTGAATGTACAACAGTGAAACCAGCCAAATATAATGTTTATTGAAGCGCTCTGTCTCAGAGAGGTTTCACAGAAATATCCATACTATACTAAAGGGTATTTTATGTTCAAACTTTGCATTTTCAATTACAGTAGACAAACGTCAAGTTCTTACGGATTTGGACTCCATGGACCTCATTAGTGAGGCCACAAGTTACCCGATGACGAAATTGACACTCCATTTCAATGTATTTGATAAGCCTTGTTGTGAGATAACTGATGGCCAACAACAGCTTTTCTGTAAGCGTTTGTTCTTCATCTTATCTACTGTAATTTTTACCCTGGGTTCCCCCAGGGTAATTTTATCTAAAAAACCAGTCTGAGAGATTTTTGGAAAAAAGTTTTCCGGCCTTAATACAGGTGTGGATGTGGTCAAGTGGGCCATTTTGTGTTTATATAGAACTGAACTAAAATGCGTTGTGGAATTTGGGATAGTTTGTTGTGATTTTTTTTTTTTTTAATTAAAAAAAAAATTATTATTTTTTCAATTTTTTTTTTATTTTTATTTTTTTTAATAGTTTGTTTGTGTCATGGATCATTTGAGTCTTGAGGGGCTGTTTTCAAGCTGACCTTGCATTATAATGTCGCCCACACGACGATCTTCCATGCGTTTCAAGGAAGGCCAATAATGCATTTGGCAATTGCTTTTTGCAGTGCATCTATTCTCAGAAGCAGTCTAACAATGCAAATTGCAATTCTGCAAGTTCTAAAGCCTTTCTTCACCCTCAGTTTACCAAATTGCCATTGAGAAAGAGCACTTGAAATCAATCTGACAGGTGTCAAAGCTGATTGCATTGTGCAGTGCAGTGCTACTTTGATCTTGTATCCATGGATCTTATGCTTAATTGCTAATTCCCAACAGAACCCAGGGTTTGAATCCTCGGATTCTTGTGTATGTTATATATTTTGTGTGACTGTGTGTATTTTTTGCAGCTTTCTCTCAGCGGAGATGGATGGATGGATGGATGGATAGGTGGATAGATAGATAGATAGATAGATTGATAGATCGATAGGTAGATAGATAGGTAGATAGACAGATTACTACTTTTCTGTAGAGCCAGCTGCAGTGAACCTCATTCTGCTAGCGAGTTTGTGGGTCGAAATGTATAGGGGGAACCGGGGCACATTGGGATGCTGGGCACTATGGGACGGTGGGGTTTTCTTGGTTCCTGGCAAGGTATATGATATGGTTGTGCCATCATATCTTGTAATTTCACATCCTGCTGTTTGTATCATTTTATTGACAAATTGCAGCCCCATGCAGGAGTGTGTTTTCCTATTATTAACTTAATTCAGAGGGGTTCAATTCAAATCTTTCTGTGGTCAAACCATGAACAATAAGGCTTTCTCAATGCTTGTATGAATTTGATACATCATATCGAACAGTTGTGAATTGCTATTCTGATAAACACTCTCCCTGGTGCCTGAGAAACTAGCCTTTTGGCATAAAAGTCATATCGGGCCTTATTGGGACAGTGAACTCGGAGCGCATTAGGACGCACTTTAATGGCAGAATGTATGTGGCAAAGTCCACTGAATGACCTTGGACAGCACACAATAGATATTCAGGCCGTAGTGAATAGAGGCAAAGTGGATTACATTGCTCTGTGACCAAATTTATCGCAAAGCGCTTTGTGTTACTTACAAAGATGACCGCACCCAGGACAGCTGATGTTAAATGTTTAAAACTGTTTGAAGTTATTAACTATTTGTACTACAAGGTGTTAATGAACAGTATATGGTCTTAATTGATATCCCAATGTACCCCATCGGGGCACATTGGGACGGTCATGATCACGACTAACATTTTGCTGTCTGGCTGCAAAGGGGTAGGTGCAGTCTAATTTATTATGCCTTGTAATTACGCTCAATAGTATGGGTGATATTCATGCAAACTTATGAGTTGCGCATTGCTTTAGGCATTGAGCAAAATTAGTAGACGTTGAAATGCTATGCATAGTTTCATTATTAACAGCAAAGTAAATAATCATTACTGCATTGTATAGTTTGATCCTTTTGGTGTTTTTGGCTGAAATAACATGCATCAGAAAAAAGGAAATAGGATGAGTGCCTGCTGAAATACCCAGGCAGCCCTTGAAGAAGCCTTAACTGCTAAACGATAATGTTGAACAGTAGCCTAAGAGTGTTATATTCTTCAGGCAACAATATATTATTTATTTGTACAATATCAGTTTCTTAAAGCAGAAAAAGAGAGGCTTTTGCACTGGTCATTTCAATAACAAGGTTATTACCAGCAGCCGAGCAGGTCATTTGCTGACATTGTAATGAATCGTTCACACCTTAATACAATGCAGGAAAGAGACAGCATCCAAAAAGCCATTTCCCCATTGACTTGTCTCCTTACAAAGATCTTTCTTGTCAGTTAACGTCACTGTCTGAAATACTTTTCATACTGCATAACCATCTCATTATTTGCAAAGATTTCAAAATTTTCTTTCAAGTTCGACATTGCTGCTTTTTATACGTTTTGTATTAAATTCTGAAATACATAATTCCTAATGTTGAACCTAATTGCTATTTAGGAATCAGTTGTTGTATCATAAATGTTTATAGAACAAATTTTTTTTAGTAAATGTGATTTTTGCTAGTTTATTCTCAATGATTCAACAAACCCCATGCAGTGTTTCAACTAACCCCGGTCCCGGGGTTAGTTGGAACACTTGGTCTCATGGTACTATCAAGCTAATAGTGAGAATATGTTAATATTTTAAACAAAGTTGTTCCATGGAATGTTGAGGTGAATACTGTAGCTAGCACTTGCTAAAATATTGTACCTGTATCTACCACCATAACTTCAGTAGAACGCGACAAAAAATTGGTGATTCAACTAACCCCGGTCTCCCCTATATATAATTCATTCGATAAATAAGTTCTTTGTTGGTGTATTTAAAAAATAATAATAACATGAAAATTATTGAAATAATAGAATCATTTGGTGATTTTACAATAATATATACACCGCGTTCCCAATTATTATGCAACTATGCTTTTTTGCATTATCTCAAACAGAAATAAGTGGTGAGTGAAGCACTGCGCTAGTGAGTCACTATCATGAGGCTATTGGGAGTCTGTGTCAGCACAGTTACTGTAGTAAAATTATATACAGTGGTCCCTGCATTATAAGACAGCCCCTTCTGTGGTCATGAACCGGTCTCTCGTGGGGGTGCGGTCTCTCGTTGGGGTGAAAAATGCACTAAAATTACTACTTAGTATGGGAGGAAGGCGGTCACATAATGCAAGGCGGTCTTACAACAGGGGGTCTTATAACGCAGGGACCACTGCATATATAATTTTATTCACATGGAAATTAGTTGTGATGTTTTATTCACAGCAAATACCTGCATGAGATATTCCCATGTTTAGAATTTAATATTTCTTTGCATGAATATGCTTAATGATTGTGTCTCAAATGTGTATTCCGTCTACTAAATGAAACAATCCTCAAGAGTTTGTGCAGCCTATTTAAAATTAAAATTCAATTCTTAAAGAGGAGAATCATACAAAACATAAGAACTGACTATATGGTCCATATCAATTGACATGGGGAAGAGTAAAAAAGGAATTTCATATGAGATTTTAAAAGAATTACAACAGAGATGTGTCTGTCTGCCTGCAGCCTGCCTGCCTGCCTATACCTAACCTGGCTACAAACGTGCCTGGAACCTGTCTGCCTACCTACATAGCTAGTAGCTACAGTGCCGCCTGTAAATAAGTGAAACGCATGACATTGTGCCATTGCATCAATGCTAAACATCCTCAGCCAAACTGCTTGTGGAGGCATGAATTCTCATCGGATGAAAGGGAAACAAAGTGGGTCATAAAGGCCGATGTGTGAGGCAAGTGGGATAAAAATAGCAGCCAATTTTCTTTGCTGTAGTTGGAGTTAGGTATGGGTCAAAGTCTTTGATAAGTAAGTGAACCACCCTTCCCTATGTTTTAACATTGGGCCTGCGTTTCACTTACTTATCAAAGACTTTGACCCATACCTAACTCCAACTACAGCAAAGAAAATTGGCTGCTATTTTTATCCCACATGCCTCACATATTGGCCTTTATGACCCAAAATGTTTTCCTCTCATCGGATGAGAATTCGTCCTTCCAGAAGCATTTTGGTTAAGGATGTTTAACATTGATGCAATGGCACAATATCATGCGTTTCACTTACTTAGGCGACACTTAATTGATCTTTAGCTTCACGGACCCACCGACACAAGAGAAATTCTGCCGACTAAGGAAAAAATGACCACTTACCAATTTATTTATTTAGCCGACCGCCGACCTTACCTGATTTTACGCAAAATCCCGATCATATAGAACACACCAAACTTACCTGAATGGCACTTTAAAAAACAGTGCAAAGAATTTTTCTCTTTCAACCTGTCTTATGTGCATCCCACATGGGTTATTTCACCCATTTTGAGGTCACTTTTGCATCATTACTTCCTCTCTGGCTATTGCCAAAATTTCACTTTTTATTCATCAATATGGTATTTCATACTAAATACTATGTACTAACTCTAATTTTAACATCATATTGCTTTGTGAAATGACTAAAAATCAGGTCAGTTCAACTCTTGGTGGCACCTCAGTCATGAGAGCCAAAGACAGTCATAGTGGCTCCCTCTATAATTCATGGTGCCAATTAAATTGTCTACCAGTACCAGTGAATGTCCTAATTGTCCTGTTTAAGCTGATATGATTACCTTGATATGCTTTGAATCATGCCTAGATATTAAGCAATTATAAGCAATTAATGAATCAATCAGCAAATAAACACATTCCAAAGGTTAGTGCAGCATGTGTCAGTTGCAGCCACAGCAGCATGCATGCATGCATGGTGCAATGTCACATTTGACTTTTCAGCTCTCTTGGAAGGAGCCTAAGCTACCAATTCACTCATGAAACTTTATGACACACATTGAAAGGATCCTGATCAAGTTTGCATCAATCACCAGGTCAGATTTTGATCAGTGGGGCTATGTTCTGGTCTTATTTTTGTCAAAATCCAGGCGCCTGTCAAATACCTAGGACAGACATCATTGTTTTTTTTAGCTTCTTGGAGCCACCACACTGTTTCTAAACAATGCTAAGGTTAGCCAGCAGGAAACTCCTGGCATTGTTGGGCACAAGCAAGATATAAGATCCCGCCCTGTGCATCCAACTACAATGCGTTGACACTAGCCAACTGCATGATGTGCCTAAAAACCACGTTCCAAAGTTTTGCTTTTCTGTCATTCTGTCTGATCCAAAAATTGTACAAAAACTTTTTTTGGCAGCATGCAGAACTTGACAATTTTTTTTTTTTTTCGACCGACCGACCCATGAAAATTCTGGTTTTAGGCAAAAAAAAAAAAATTGAGATTTCCATTTTTTTTTTTCGTCCTACCGACCGACCTAAGAAAAAGAGCCTCGAGAGGATCCGAGAAGCTAAAGATCAATTATGTGTGGCCTTACAGGCGGCACTATACCTACCTGCCTACCTGCCTGGTTACATACTCAGATACTGTAGTGTCTGTGTACTTGCAGCTTCCAAACATGTACCTGCCCGGGTGACTATTAATGCTATCTATCTATTTATCTATCTATTTATCTACCTATTTATCTATCTATTTATCTGTCTATTTACCTATCTATGTATCTATCTATTTATCTATCTATTTATCTATCTATTTATCTATCTATTTATCTATCTATTTATCTATCTATCTATCCTTCTTTCTATCAATCTTTCCTTCTTCGTTTTTCTCGCATGCAGCAGAAGTCATAAATGAAATCCAAATAGTGTTTCTCTGGTTTCCCTTGTATGCCTACAGGGTCTGTATTCTATTGACATGAAATAACTATGGTAGAATGATACACAATTTCTAATTTTATGTAACAGCTTCTGGATGACTGAGTGAACTTCAACTTGTCTCCTTCACATGTATGTTCGCTATATGGCTTGAAGTTTTTCCCCAAGCCTTCTGATATACATTTAACTGCTAGGGCAAGTTGACCTAACTTCAGCCTCTCACCCAACTTCAGCCCCCTACAGAAAACTCCTTTTAATTAAATTTCCATTTGACCAAGGTGTCAGTTTTTGGGTTTAAAGTTATTGTCAATGTGTTTAGAATAAATTATCAAAAAGTTATGACCATCATAACATATGAATCAGGAATTTTACATGCTTTTTTGGTGGACCGCATTTTACTTGTTTTGCAACGCGAATACAACGCGAAAAGAAAAAAAGTTTGATAAAACGTTAAATCTGTCAGTTGGCTCTAACCAATTCACCAAAGCAGGAGGAACCAAAAAAAATTTCATCACAAGGGAAAATTAGTAATCTTCCATAAATTAAGGTTTTTTCAATATTTTATACTTGATCATTCACTGAATTAGGTGATTTATAAGACATGTCAATATTACCTTACTTCAGCCCCCATGATCCTAACTTCAGCCCACGTATGACCTAACTTCAGCCCCCAGGTTTCCCAAACTCCAGCCAATAAATCTCACGTGCGAAGTTTGTTTATTCATCCCTGAATATCTATCTATCTAAAAATTTATTTTTTAAAGCATTTTTACGTCTGGTATACTGGAATAGACCAGTTGCCTGAATTGGAGTTTAAAATAAATTTTTATCCTTTTTCCGCGAAAACGATGACTTCTTTCCAAGCTTTTTTGAAATACATATTTGGGGGATTGATTTTTTTCAGACCATCATGTTTTACATAATGTTAAGTAATTAAAGCCTAATTTAAACAGTCTGCTGTTTTTATGACAGAATAGGGTCAATTGGTTGAAGTTAGGTACGGGGCTGAAGTTAGGTACACCCTAGGCTGAAGTTAGGTACTACGTGGCTGAAGTTAGGTACATGTCTCACTTTTGTCTTTGGAGCGCATTTGCACTGCCTTATAAGGCATGTGGCTGTTTTTTCAAAATATGGTCATGAAGAGGAGTGGAGGCTGGGGTTAGGTCCACAGCTACAGGTTATTCCCATGAATAGCCAGCCACTGACAAGCCATCAAAAACCAAAGTAGGCTGAAGTTAGGTCAACTTGCCCTAATTTATGTCATTTAGAGATTTTTCCCCAGTTGAGCTAGGTGTTAGTTGACGAATTTTGATGCAGACGAAAACAAGGGCACTGCTAGCCACCTAGCGTTAGGCTGGCGCACTGCTAGCCACCTAGCGGTAGGCTGGCGCAGTGCAATAACACTATTTGAATATTCTTTCCACATAATGGTAAGTGTATCATGGAGCTATTATCCTGCCAATTTTGTCCATTTCCATTAACTCAGTTGGGAGTTATGCCATATAATGATGTTTGGGGTGTACCCAATTATTATGCAAATTCTTGGAAAAGCATCCATGGCCACTCAAAATGACCTAAACTAATCTTAAGATGCCATCAACATATTAGTCCGGTTGCTGAGGCCCTAAATTGGACCCGAGCGGTAACCGGCTGGAATACATTCATTCCAAAGCGGAATTTTCTGAATTTTTCAGAAATGGCATTTTTATTGTTCTATCCGGGGGCTATCTTGGTCAAAAATGGTTTCCATGGTAACCAAAATAAAAAAAAAATGCTAAGATTATGAAATCTAGTAATTTCCATATCTCTGTGTCTTTTTATCCGATAGACAAAATTTTAGTGTCGATATATATGTTATCAAACATGCCCGTGTCATTGGTGCTATTGGGGTTAAGGTCAAAGGTCAACTTCATTTGCATATGGAATGTTTTTTCATAAAATTTACCCGTTAAAAGAAGATTGTTTGTTATATTTTTGCTTCAGTAAGTCAAACTTGGATATTATTGTGAAATCCAAACACAAATTTATTTCAGCATCCATCCACAAAAAGATGAGACCCAAATTGCGATGTTTGATTTAGTTATAATGCGAAAAATTGCCATAGAAACAGGAAAGTTGATCTACCTTGCAATTTCTGGATCATTGAAAAATTGACACTCATCTTTCATGCACCACATATTACATCACTTTAGTTCGTTTTTATACATACACAAATGTAACTTTCCTTTGTAAGAATGTTCCAATATGTTGTAGAACTTGCCTTTTAAAAATTTACGTAATTCTGTCTATTATGTTGCCACGGAAACAGTTTTAATATGAAACAGAATCACAAAATATGTTCTTGCCAGCATGTATCTTTGATCTTGGTTGTAAGCAGCTAGAAAAGATTGATTCTGATGCAGAATGTTCTGAATTATACAGAAATGACATTTTTATTGTTCTATCTGAATGCTATATTGGTCAAAAATGGTTTCCATGGCAACCAAATTTTAAATAAATGTTTAGTTTATGAAATCTTATATTTACCATATATCAGTGAATTTTTATCGGATAGACAATATTTTAGTGTCGATATATATGTTATCAAACATGCCCATGTCATTGGTGCTATTGGAATTAAGGTCAAAGGTCAACTTAATTTGCATATGGAATATCTTTTCATAAAATTTACCTTTTAAAGCATGACAGTTTGTCATATTTTGTGTTTCACCAAGCCAGACTTGAAAATCGGTGAAATCCAAGCACTTATTTATTTCAGTTTGCGTCCCAAAAAAGAAAACACCAAAATTGTGATGCTTGATTTAGTTATAACTCGAAAAATTGCCATAGAAACAGCTCCCTATCAGCGTGCCTCGGTGTTCGAACGTCGGCCCGAAGCTGGTCCGATGCTACTGACATCGGACTGGCGTTGGGCCGACGTTGGACCGCCGAGGCATGCTGAAAGGGAGGAAAGTTGATCTACCTTGTGATTTCTGGGTCATCGCAAAATTGACACTCATTTTCATGCACCACATTGATATTACTTTAGTTTGTTTTTATACATACACAAATGTAACTTTTCTTTGTAAGAATGTATCAATATATGTTGTAGAACTTGCCTTTTTAAAAATGCCAGCTCTTCTGTTGCTATGGAAACTGATTTAATATGAAACAGAATCACAAAATATGTTACTCCCAGCATGTATAGTTGACGAATTTTTCAAAAATGGCTTTTTTATTGTACTGTCTGGATGCTACGTTGGTCAAAAATGGTTTCCATGGACCAAAATAAAAATAAATACTTAGCTCAATGCAATCTATTACTTTCCATATATAAGTGCCTTTTTATCCAATAGGCAAAATTTTCATTTAGATTTATATGTGATCAAGCATACCCATGTCATTGGTGCTATTGGCGTTTAGGTGAAAGGTCAACTTAATTTGCACAATTTTTTTCATAACACTTATCCTCTAAACAAGCTGGTATGTCATATTTTGTGTTTCTGAAAGTAGTCATAATTTGTGTTTATCAAGTCATGTGCAGATTTTGAAATTATAGAGGCGACCCCTTTGCCGTTGGTTACATGAAGGATAAGGGGTACTGAGTTTGTGAAACCAAGGTTGTTCCATGAATAAAATAAATTACTCAGGCCTGGATTTCACCTGGATGGGGGGCTGGATTTGCCTTTTCCAGTCAATCTATGATTGCAGCTGGATTAATGATCAAACTTTCTTAAGAGTATTTCATTTGCAATGTTTCCTAGGACTAGGGTACTGGGCAGAGTTGTAATATTAGTTTCCTGTCACTGGGCTCCAAGGTGGACGGGGAGCATGGAGGACAAATCAGAAAAATTCTTAAGCCAATTTCTTTGCAAAACTCAACGGTCATCATCAAATGACTACATCAACCTGGCCAGATCACTGACAACTAGAAAATCAGAATAATTTATCCACATCAATATTGTGTTATAAAACTGACAAGAAATCTTCCTTTCAAGAACAACTAACTAATACTCGATCTGATAAAAAAAAACTGAAGGAATGAGCCAACAGCAAGATAGAACCCTCCTTGTCAAGACTAGGATGTCAAACAAACTAACAAAAAAAGTTCTTGAGTTAAATATTACTGCAGGAACCCGTGTATCTGTTGAGCCTCACCACTGACCAAACATGGGAATAGTGTACAACATCGATGTCTCTTATCCTAGATGCTGCTACAAATGTCAACATTTCGGACACTCGAGTTAATGTCCATGACAAGACACTAGTGGACGCTGTGGGTCCTCATTTTGTAAATTATTATGATGCTCATTAATCATATAGAAGAACTCGCAAGTTGTAAGCAACGAATTGAGGAAAAGTAAATTCTGACGCTGTAGGCAACTGCAGCTGTATCCTTCCCCGGGTCAAGAAGAACTCTGGCATTGACAGGATACCCATGACCTCAGCATCATGTTAGTTCAAAAATAAGGATCCAACTGGAAGAATACAGCATCAACAGATCCGATTGTCACACTAAATCTCAAAATATTGCAGTAGGAGATTCCAAAGCCCTCTGGACCAGCCTGTTTTTATCATAACCTTAAAGATCAGGTATCATAAAATGATACCAGTTTAGTGTGGGCTAGGATAGAAGTTCTCCTTCCACTGACATGATGGCTCTTATTCTTATTTTCAAACTTTCTTTATTTTATTGCAAATCAATTCACATCCTACCAACTCACCCAGCTCCCATCTGTATGCCGAAATATATACATGAATATAGTTATAAATGCAGCCATCTAAGCCACTTCTGAGTGCTCATGGGGGTTTATTGGCAAGATGGGAGTCCTTGATATGTTGCATTAGAAGGATCTTTAACTTGCCCAGTACAGATAGGGATGAAAAGATCTGCCAAATTTAACATCCAACTGACATAAAACTGGAATATTGCTGGTGAAAGTTAACTGAATATAATTAGATTTTCCTCACATTGTTCGAACCCATCAGATTAGACCTTGACCATGACCACTCAGCGACACAGCTACCAAAAGAGCTAAAAAGGCATAAACCCATAAAATATTTTTTAGAGACATTTGAGACTTTGATACATCTCCAATGTCCTCCATGCCAAGTTGGTAGTGATAATAGCAATAGGTATCTTTTAATTAGCTATGAAAGATGATGCTTAACACTTACAGAGGCCTGGTTAGGCTAGGTCCCTTAATAAGGTCACGGCATAGTGAGGACAGCCCTGGAATGAGAGTCCTCCTGGCCTGAAGACATCGGAGTCCTCAGTACATGGTAATTTTCCAGACTGATAAACTTATGTTGTAATTATTCACATTTTGGTTGCCATGGCAACCATTTTTGACCAAGTTTGAGCAATAAAAATGCTATTTCTAAACAATTCAGAAAATTCTGTGAGAAAATCCGACCTAATCTTGCGGCTTACCACCCAGATTAATATATCGATGGGAAAAACATATTTTGTGATTCTGTTAATTTAGCGAAACTGTTTATATGGCAACAGAATAGATGGCATTTTATAAATCTTAAATAAAAGGCAAGTTCTACAACATATATACACATTCTTATGAAGATGTGTTAAATTTTTCTCTGTTTAAAAACTAACTAAAGTGAAGTATATGTGGCACACTAAAGATGCAATGACCCTAAAATTGCAAGGCAGATCAACTGTCCTGTTCCTATGGCAATGCCTTGCATTATTATAACTAAATTGAGCATCACAGTTTTAGTCCCTTCTTCTTGTGGATGGATGCTGAAATAAATTAGTGCTTGGATTTCACAATGATTTCCAAGTCTGAAACACAAAATGACTGCTTGGTGCAAAAAGGAGCTTAGTGGAAAAATGTGATTTTGAGAAAATGGCCTTTTTCTTTTGAACACTTGTTTTCATGTATGGCTCGATTAATACTGGTCAGATTTGAATGATTTTTGGTACACATATTAATAGAGATATTTTCTGCAGATACATGTAAAAATAATGATACTGATATTATTTTTCATGAAATAAGGCCAATGCTCCTTCTTGCACCAAACAACACATTATCAGTTACGCAAAAAGTAGCATAGATGCACTAAGCTCCTTTTTGCGCCGACTGGTTTCTGTAGTAATTCAGAGCAAAAAGGAGCTCAGAAATAGTATTTTTACTATAATAATTATTGTAAAGTAAATTTCAGTGCCACAAGGAACATAGTGCACTATGCTCCCTTTTGCATTGGGTAAAAAGGAGCTTAGCCAAACTAAGTCCCTTATTGCATTTAGACAAGAAAATACTACAAAAACTTGAAGAATTCCAAATAGTGTCATCCCGAAGTTTGACCTGCAATATCTCCTTTAGTTGAACCCACTTTGTTCTAATACTCACAGATACGAATCCTAAGGTATTGAAGTTTAAAAAAATCCAATAATTCAATCCTCAGTCCCTTTTTGCACTCAGCGGTCGAAGTATGACAAACTGTCATGTTTTAAAAGGTAAATTTTATGACAAAACATTCCATATGCAAATGAAGTTGACCTTTGACCTTAACCCCAGTGATACCAGTGACACAGGGATGTTTGATAACATATATTTCAACAGTAAAATATATTCTATCCGATAAAAAGACACTGATATATGGTAATTACTAGATATCATAAACTAAACATTCATTTAAAATTTGGTTGCCATGGAAACCATTTTTGACCAATATAGCATTCAGATAGAACAATAAAAATGTCATTTCTGTATAATTCAGAACATTCTGCATCAGAATCAATCTTTTCTAGCTGCTTACAACCAAGATCAAAGATACATGCTGGCAAGAACATATTTTGTGATTCTGTTTCATATTAAAACTGTTTCCGTGGCAACATAATAGACAGAATTACGTAAATTTTTAAAAAGGCAAGTTCTACAACATATTGGAACATTCTTACAAAGGAAAGTTACATTTGTGTATGTATAAAAACGTACTAAAGTGATGTAATATGTGGTGCATGAAAGATGAGTGTCAATTTTTCAATGATCCAGAAATTGCAAGGTAGATCAACTTTCCTGTTTCTATGGCAATTTTTCGCATTATAACTAAATCAAACATCGCAATTTGGGTCTCATCTTTTTGTGGATGGATGCTGAAATAAATTTGTGTTTGGATTTCACAATAATATCCAAGTTTGACTTACTGAAGCAAAAATATAAACAATCTTCTTTTAACGGGTAAATTTTATGAAAAAACATTCCATATGCAAATGAAGTTGACCTTTGACCTTAACCCCAATAGCACCAATGACACGGGCATGTTTGATAACATATATATCGACACTAAAATTTTGTCTATCGGATAAAAAGACACAGAGATATGGAAATTACTAGATTTCATAATCTTAGTATTTTTTCATATTTTGGTTACCATGGAAACCATTTTTGACCAAGATAGCCCCGGATAGAACAATAAAAATGCCAATTCAGAAAATTCTGCTTTGGAATGAATGTATTCCAGCCGTTACCGCTCGGGTCCATTTTTGGGCCTCAGCAACCGGACTATATACCCCATAACACAAAAGAAAAAGTATAACCATCATTTCAAACATAGATGCATTCATAGCCAAGAAATTCATGTCATTCGCCTGCATTGAAATAGCATTGAAATTACAGTTTTATTGCAATAAAAAGCCTCCGTTGGCCAGACAAAATTAAAAATCATTACCAAAGTCATTTTCCACTTTCCTTAGGTTTTGAACTCTCCTGTAAACCAATGGCAATTAAGTTGCACCACTGTATTTGAGAAATATCTTGAAATGAATTGAACACATCCAATTGCCAATGCTATTCCAGTGGGAAACAGAAGGGTGAGTTTTTGATTTGGTGTCATATTTTGATACCAGATTTGGTGTTTTATCGCACAGTATGACCGTGGTGTGCTATAGATATATTCTATGCTGGAATTTTATTGATATTAATTTTTTTAAGAGCTTGGGAGGCTTCTTTATTGAAAAAAAAAAGCCAATTTCAATGCAGAACTTTGTATTATATTGATTTCTTGGTCATGAAGGCATCCTCGTTTGAAATGATGGTTCCATTTTTTATTTAGTGTTGTGAGATATATTCTAATGTCAATTCATAATCAACTTTGTTGATTTTGGGTGGCAATGGACGCCTTTCCAAGAATTTGCATAATAATTGGGAACACCCCAAAACATCATTATATGGCATAACTCCCAACTGAGTCAATGGAATTGGACAAAATTGGCAGGATATTAGCTCCATGGTACACTTATCATTATGTGAAAAGAATATTCAAATAGTATTAATTCTTTTTGACATAATGCAAAAAATAACGTGCAAGCACTTTAAGAGATGCTTGCAGATAGACTGCATAATGCATATCTACCCTTTTGCCGTGTCAGTGTTTGTTTTGGGCCTATAATTGGCATTGAAGTGTAAGGGAGAGAGGTTTGGCTTAGTTGGTCGCCAATGGTGGCAAAAAATTAAAAAGATATTATCTATTTTATAACTTGGATTGAGCTTATATCACAATTTACAAATTTTGAAAAGTAGACTAGATGAATCAGATTGCACCCAATGATTAAATAACTTAACTAATTATTAGAAAATATATAAGAACTTAGATTTTAAAGTTTATGAAAGGTAGTAGAACTTCTGAAGACAATTCACCCAAGCAGCTGTTATTGCAATGCATGTAAGCATACATGATCATTAGGATTAGATCATTATACAAAATGCTGTATTGCAAAGTGCAATAAGCTTTGAAACCTGCCAAGTTGACTGTAGTGTCCTTCCCCAATGGCAATTAGGGAAGGTAAAGCCTAAAGGTGACACAAAGCTCAGAACCTGCAGAATTGTAATTAGCACTGTGGAAGTGCTTCTGTCAGCTGCAGAATTGTGTATCTGTAACTCTCAACATGCAGTGTTGGACCATTCTAGCCAGCCCAGCGTGAACGGAAGATACACTGTATGCTCGAGGGCACACAGCCATGATTTTCCTTTGACCCAAAGAAAGCCAGCCTGTTTGGTTTCTTTATTATTTTTTCCATCTCAGAAAGGCACCAAAAGTTTTTCAACGCAAGATAAAATTCTATTGAGACTGTATGCAAAGTTTTAATGACAGAGGTTAAAGAACACGACCAAGGCAGTTGTCATAAGTTTCCAAGCCTTCCAATCACAACAGAGATGTGCTTGCAAGCAAGCAAGCATCTCTAAAAAGCATAGCTGCATAATAATCGGGAACGCGGTGTATACAGTGAATAAAAAGATGATCTGTGGTGCTCTGATGGGCAAACCCAGCAGTTACTATTGTCATCATACCCCAAAGTCATACACTTTCAATATTTTACTGCTACTCTACTTGAATTTTGTGAAACAAATACATTTAAAGAAAAATAAAATTGCGTCACAATCCATAATATAAGTCAAACCTGAGTTTCTGATGAAGTAAATCAACTCATGAATGAGGTGTGATTTGCTCTGTAAAGAAAACCACAACAAGAATTTTTTTTCACAGGGCAAAATCCTTAATTACAGTTTTTCTCATCTAGCATGCGAACTGAAATTTAGCACTGGTCCAACAGCCCTCATTAAACCGATGCATGGCCTTTGAGGGATGGCACTGGAACCAAGTGGTTAGGTACTAATCCACAAGTGGTGCTGCTGTGCTTTTTTGTGACGTCACGTCAATTTAAGCCATTATTCTGGTTGCGTCATGAATGTAAACAAGTAAAATAGGCTGTCGTCATACGAAATTGATCGAAAATCCGCAAAAACGGCCCTAAAAGTTCGCAAAAAGGTGACAGGAACATTACAAAACGGCTAGTAGGTATGTGTAATTCTGTTGTAGGCTTTCTGTAGGCTGAGGAATCAGGCCAAACGTTAGTTCGCATGTGAGATGAGACAACCTCTACCTTGCAAATCACCAGCCTGGCCAATAGAAACTCATTCGATCTTAATACGCAACGTCCGAGGGTCTTTTGAAAATGAAACACCCGAATTTGGAAGTATTTTTGTTCCCGAATATGGGAGCAGTTCCTGAATTTTGAAGCACCTTTTTCCCGAATTTTGAAGTGCTCCCGAATTCTGAACTTTCCCGAACTGATATGTTTTCCCACTAGTTGCAGTTGTGGTTCAAAATGTTTGTGCTCTTTTTGTTAATATAAAATCCTTTATTAAAAATGTGTAATTTAATTCAAATTATCATTAAAAAAATTGCGAAATACCTTTGCTGTTGGTTTAAATACACGATAGCTTTGTCCAGAAGATAAAAATAAGGAAGAGTAATCTAACCTGTAATCCAATAGTTACCTTGCTCTCACAAGTTACTTGTAATGTAACTAGACTACTTTTTTCAAAAGTAATCTCTAGTGAGTAACTAGTTTCTTCTTTGAAGTAACTTTAACAACACTGACTGCATGGGATAGATAAGGATGTGACCTCACAAGGAACATCTCAGTCCAATTATGTAAGCCCTTGACGTTCGTCTACTGTAAGTCATAAATTTTGCAAAATCAACAATGATCGGATTACAAAAAACAGTAATCTGATAGTTTGTTTATTGGTCATCCATAGCAGGGCGTTAACATGCAATATTGTCTGTTAGATCCCAGCTTTTCTAATGTAAAAGTATCATGTTGAAGTCTTAGGGTGGTAGTACCACACATTCAGTGAGATAACTTTTTGGTCATGCTTCCAACTTTTTTCAAAATTACATGTGTTTGTTCTTGAAATTTGCAGAGCTGGTTGTGGTAGCTCCATGGCACTGTGTGCAGCCCCTAGCAGCTAATGGTGCCGTGTTGCTGCCGCTCCTTTGTCTCTCCACTTTAAATGTTCATTTTAATTGTTCAATATTTTCTACGTAGTTATCTATCAACACTTTTCTGTTAATGCTAAATTGTTTCTGCTATACAGAAGTCTTAATTGTGTCTCAATCAGTGGCGTAACTGGGCGGTCTCGAATGGGGGGGCACCTGGGGGGGCACGCGATTCTCTGGGGGGGCACCCACTATACTAATTGTACATTTCAGCCAGAGTTGGAAATTTCATATGGGGGGGCACCTGGGGGGGCACAGGTCCAATATGGGGGGCACGTGCCCCCCCGTGCCCCCCCATAGGGACGCCACTGGTCTCAATACATTACCATGCCTAACCTATATTCTAGTTAATTAATGTTAACAATCATTTACATCATTCTCACTTTTCATCATTTTTCAATGTTACAATTTGGAAAATTACTCACATTTAAATTCAATAATGGAAGGTCAATATCCTTATTGTCAACATCATATTGGCTCACGAAGTGTTGCATAAGTTTGCTGCCTCATCATTATGCCTAACCACCCACCTATTGACCTGACTGATACTTGGAATGACCAGACTGCTACCAATAATGAACCCTCTTTTACAAAATCTGAGTATTATGATCTGACTGAATTTTGCAGTGTGTCTTCTCAAATAGTTCCAAGCAACTTTCTTACAATATTTAATACTAATGCTAGAAGTCTACCTCGACACATAAAAGACTATCAACTATTGTTTGAGTATATTCATGAAACTTCTGCTTTGGATTTTGATGTGCTTTCTTTCTGTGAAACTTGGTTGGATTCAGATTTAGAACAATTAACTGCTATCAATGGCTATTCAGCCATATACAAGCATAAAGCAAGCAAGAAAGAGGGTGGTGGACTTGCTGTTTTTGTCAAATCAAGTTTGTCCTATAAAGCCCGGACTGATTTAACCTTCCCCTTAGAATTCCGTGACCAATTTGATGCCCTGTTTGTGGAAATTGAGCTTGGTGCCAAATGTGAAAATTTTGTACTGGGCATCATTTACAGGAGCCCAAGTAACCGTAATGAGAAAGAATTCAATCACTGTATGAATATTGCAATTAACAATCTTGAACAGGAATATAAAAATATAGTAATAGTGGGTGATATGAATATTGATCTCTTAAAAACTGAAGTTCACAAGGACAGCAATGAATTCTTAACATTACTGATCTCAAGAGGCTTCATCCCTGCTGTAACTCTACCAACAAGAGTTACTCATAAATCAGCAACTCTCATTGATCACATATTCATCAAATCTACCATACCCCATCATTTAGCAGGCACATTAACATCTGATATAACTGACCATTTCCCAAACTTCATTTTTATTCCGTTAAGTGCTCCTCATATAAACAGCAATTATGTGTCGTATCGGAATTTCAGTGATGTTTGCATTGAGAAATTGCAAGATGCTTTAATCCAGCATGACTGGTCTTCAATCCTGCAATGTGATGATGCCAATCTTGCTTACGACAAATTCATTGAATCATTTCTCTCAATGTTTCAGCTTTTTATTCCTAAGGTTACAAGGAAATTCAATAAGTTCAGGCACAAAAAAGAACCATGGATTACTAAAGGGCTGCTTGTTTCGATGAGAAAAAGGGATAGGTTACACGCAAAGATAGCAAAGTCACCAAACCCAGTTTCTAGAGCAGCAGCTGAAGCAGTTTATAAGTCGTACAGAAACTGTCTGAATAGGCTTGTTAAGACTCGAAAAGAATCATATTGGCATTCCACTTTTGAAAGCTGCAAAAAGGATATTAAAGCCACATGGAATTGTATAAACAGCCTTCTTAAAAAATCAACAAATAAGGCCGATTTTCCTGATACTTTTCAGCATAACAATACAGTTATGCATAGCACAGTTGAAATAGCCAATGGCTTTAATAGTTTCTATACTAATCTAGGCACTAATTTGGCTAGTAGTTTGCCAAGCTCTCAAGTTGATTTCAGACAGTTCCTGTGTCCGCCTTGTCCCAATAATTTCTTTATGTTTCCTACAAACGAAAACGAAATAGAAAGTATCATCAAACTCATGAAACCCAAAACTAGCGCAGGGTACGACTGTATCAGCCCTAAATTGTTGCAAGGAACATACCGAGGTATTCTTTGTCCTTTGACTCATATCATAAATCTTTCACTTAAGCATGGTCAAGTTCCAGATCAGATGAAATTAGCCAAGGTTATTCCTATTTTTAAATCTGGAGATCAACAACAAATCTCCAACTACCGACCTATTTCACTTTTACCCACCTTCTCTAAAGTCTTAGAACGTATTGTCTATAAGAGACTGTACTCCTTTCTGAGCATCAATAAAATTCTTACTTCATCTCAGTATGGTTTTAGAGAGTCAATGTCCACCGAGTTAGCAATATTGGAGCTCCAAAGCAGAATAGCGCATTCATTGAGCACTGGCGAGTGGTGCCTTGGAGTATTCCTGGACCTTTCCAAAGCTTTTGATACTATAAACCATAGTATACTTTTGCAGAAGTTATGCGCATATGGTGTCAGAGGTTTAGCCCTGTCTTGGTTCAGAAGTTATCTATTTAATAGAAGCCAATTTACCAGCATTAAGGAGAGTCATTCTGAGAAGATGTTGATATCATGTGGAGTACCCCAAGGCTCAATCCTAGGGCCTTTGCTTTTTCTCGTATATGTGAATGACATCAATAACATTGTCCAGGCTGGACACCCAATTCTTTTTGCTGATGACACTAACATTTTATTTACGGACACTAACCTAACGCGACTGAAAGAAACTGTCAACAAAGAAATGGTTTGTATCAGTCAAAGGTTTAATGTTAACAAACTCTCCATAAATGTCGCAAAGACCAAGTACATTGTCTTCCATCAAAAGGGGAATGAAGTAAATGCTGAAAACCTACACATAAATATAAATGGCAATGGAATTGAGAATGTTTCTAATATGAAATTTCTTGGAGTCATAATAGATGAAAATTTATCGTGGAAAAGTCACATAGATCATATTTGTAAAAAAATTGGAAAGGCTCTGGGGGTGCTCCATCGCATCCGTCGCCAGGTTCCAGGCTACATCTTATTGCAGCTGTATAGTACACTGATTTTGTCGCACATAAATTATGCCTTATCTGCTTATGGTAGTAGTGACAATTGTAACATGAAACGTGTATTGACCCTGCAGAAAAAGGCCATACGTTGTATTACAAACTCACCATACAATAGCCACTGCAATCCGTTATTTGTCAAACACAAATTGCTGAATGTGCACGATCTGTATGCCATCAGTTGCTTGAAAGTGGCCTACAACTTTAAACACAACAGACTACCAGTTTACCATACGACTGCATTAGCATCCCCAAACCAGATGGCTCTGACTACAAGACAGTCTCATGACTTCTATATACCAATGACGAGATCCAGAATTGCAAAGCAATGTCTCAAATATAAAATAGGTAGTATATGGAACTCACTTCCCTTAAAATTGAAAGACTATGGAAAATCTGTTTATGCATATGCAAGTAAACTAAAAGCACACTTCCTCTCTAAGTATGATGTTGCATGTCAAATTCGAAATTGCTATATATGTCATTGATGTTTTAATTTGACCTTATTCTCCATCAGCTGAATCAATATCAAACAGAAATTTTCATATTCGTAACATTAGCCTCACTTCATCTCATTCCTAACAAGAAAGGTGGCCTGAATTTCAGCTCCAGGGCTATCCAGGTCTCCTCACATTGGCACACCATAATAACAAATTTGCAAGTTATAAAGAACCAAATAATTCATGTGGTTACTCGACCATTTAATAAGTAATGTGATGGCAAATTTATGATGATATTTGTACTGGTCATCTTGTTCTCGCTGATGTCAAATAAATATATATCGTATCGTATCGTATATCGTATAATGTTTGACGTAGATTGATATCCAAAAGTTATTTATGACTTATATATAAGGCCACATGGGCTGTTTTTTTTTTTTACGAATGTCAGTAATCATGTGGCGAGCCTGCTTGATTCACTCTTTTAGCAATTTTGTTGTTTCTCAAAAATGTTAGAAGATTTACTCTGGTTTCAATGACGTACATGCAGCCCATCTCTACCATGATCCATGCTTTGCACATTTTGGCAAGTCAGCAGACAAATACAGGATACAATGTATAAGACCCCATCACTCATTCCTCATCCTCTCTTTCCTTTTCTGTCTTCTTCCTCTCCATATTTTGCCAAGTCAGCAGACAAATACAGGATACAATGTATAAGACCCTATCACTCATTCCTCATCCTCTCATTCCTTTTCTGTCTTCTTCCTCTCCATATTTTGCCAAGTCAGCAGACAAATACAGGATACAATGTATAAGACCCCATCACTCATTCCTCATCCTCTCTTTCCTTTTCTGTCTTCTTCCTCTCCATATTTTGCCAAGTCAGCAGACAAATACAGGATACAATGTATAAGACCCTATCACTCATTCCTCATCCTCTCATTCCTTTTCTGTCTTCTTCCTCTCCATATTTTGCCAAGTCAGCAGACAAATACAGGATACAATGTATAAGACCCCATCACTCATTCCTCATCCTCTCTTTCCTTTTCTGTCTTCTTCCTCTCCATATTTTGCCAAGTCAGCAGACAAATACAGGATACAATGTATAAGACCCCATCACTCATTCCTCATCCTCTCTTTCCTTTTCTGTCTTCTTCCTCTCCATATTTTGCCAAGTCAGCAAACAAATACAGGATACAATGTATAAGACCCCATCACTCATTCCTCATCCTCTCATTCCTTTTCTGTCTTCTTCCTCTCCATTTGTTTTATATTTTCATTGGGGGTGAAGTATTCTAATGGATGAAAGAAGCAGTCATATGATATTGTTGTGTTTTTGTAATCAGTGATGATCTACCGTCATCAGTGTTGTTTCTTTTTGCATTGTCAAGCCATGCATGCCGGTGGCATTCGCTTGTATTTTACTAGATTTCCCATCAGGGCAGGTTTAAGTAGAAAAGATTTGGTTATTAAAGAATGAGCTTGAAATTGAAATTCTTGAAATATGAATGCTTATAATGCTAGAAGTAATTAATCGTGACTGTTGTGTCTTTCAATGAAATGTTAAATTGCATTTCTGTATGTAGTAATCAACACACACATGAAAGTAAACTTAAATATACATGGAAGAGTTACTAGGAATTGGCATGACAAGAAAGTAGGTAAGAGAGAAGTAGAAAGAGGAAAAGTATGGTTGGAAAGCAGAAAACGACTGTTCGGCGTGATCTGCATTTTACAGGCGTCGTTCCGCAGATGTGCAGATCCGGCCCTTATTTTAGTTCACGGCAATGCCGTGAATAGAGCTAAAGGATAGCAGGAGTGAATAGGCTGTTAGAGGTGACTGATATGGCTGTAAAAAAAAAATTGTTTGAAGGAGTGAAAACAGAAAGAATGGTGTACGTATTTATGGGGTGATTTGTTTAGAATTGAGGTAGCCTAAAATATGATGTTTTTTTAAATCTGCGTATTTTACATTATATTTTATTTGAAATTATGTTTTGGCATGCTATATTTATAATCTTTGTGTGTATGCTGCAATCGCTTGAACAAGGTAGAAAGTAATAGTTAATTAATCAAGCTAGTGACCCAATTTACCCTGAAATGTTGGTTAGGTGAATTTGGACAGTGAATTTCTGGGTTGAAAAGCATCGAAAATAAAATATATTAAGGGACTGTTCAGAATTTATGACTGGGGGGGTGAGAGTTTTGCCCGAGTGGGTATTAACTTTTCACACGCATTTCAAGGGGGGGTAATAATTTTTGACAACACTTCCAAGGCGGGTTAAGAAATTTTGACAAAGAAAAAATGTTATAAAACGTACATGCATAAACTAATTTTATCTAGACTTTTTAAGCGCAAAAGTCAGTGAAATGACGCGAATCTGCACTCGTGACTTTGTGTAACAGGTTATCACCTGGTTGGCTGTGAATATCACTGTTTACAGTCAAAATATCAGGGCCTATGATATTGTAAAAAATACTACCCTTCAAGGGTGATGTTTCTTAACAATGGTTATGACATCACCGGCATTTCAGATGCCTGATGACGTCACAAACCAAGCGATGGCCAAAACAATAGGAGTGTGACGTCACCTCCATTGTTGCTCCATGGTGACGTCACATTTTTGTAATGGCAGAAAATAGTCCCTCTTTATAATTGAAAATTTGAGGTAAAACCAGTTGATAAAAACAAAACAACCACGCGTCAGGGCACTTCGTACAATATCACTCGCTGTTGTGTGAATTAATCACTCTCTAGTGATATTAATTCACACTACAGCTCGTGATATTGTTACTCAGTGACCCTAACTTGGGTTGTTTTTTTATAATATAAGTGTGTATCGCATTGTATGTTGAGGGGGGTGGTACTAAAAATACGCATGATACCTTAGGTGCAGTACTAAAAATCCGCATGAAACTTAAGGGTTGGTATCAATTTTTGAACAGAAGTTCCGGCAAAACTCCCACCGGTGATGGGCACAATTCAGCTATGTGCAATTCAATTCAATTCAATTCAATTGGGCATCAGTGCAAATTCAATTTACTTGTTTTTTGGAATGAGTTCAATTTCTCATTCCAGGTTGAATCTTTCGTGAAACAAGTTCTTGCTTCACCATAAGGTCACATGATTTCTCGGAACTTTTGGCGAGGAAGTTTAAGATGCGCCGTAGATGAAAATATCGTCGCCGAATTGTTGAATGTAGTTTAAGAACCTCCCACTTTCCTGGAAAAGCAAGAAGCACCGCGACAAGAACCCTCTGTTACGTCTCCGTGTGAACTAGGCATAAGGATTCTTAAAACGATGATGCAAGACGCCTCCTCCTTTTCACAAATCAATCATCAAAATTTGACTATCGCTCCTGACATATAGCATATACTAATTTGCAAACGTTCCAGCATGTTTTTATGTCCTAGAATAGCGGTTTCCTATTGTTACTGTAATGTCAAACTGTCACAAGCAAATAATTTAACTAATTATGTTCCAGCTCACACTGATGATGTCAAAATTCAAATGCAAAACAGCTTGTCAAAAACACTGCTCTGAAATCGATAATAAGTTTGCAAGTCTTTTCAAGGTATCAAGACACTTCGTAGACACGCCAACTCGTAGACAAACCAACTGGTAGACAACCAACTAGTAGACAACCAACTCGTAGACACCAGGTACTACCAACTGGTAGACATCAAATTGGCAGGGATCACCAAGTCGTAGACACAGACTTTGGCAGGGAAAGCCATTAAGTCATAGACAGACAGTAATTGTTGATGTTTTTTAACCAACTTGTTAAAAAGGGCTTGATAATCACAACGATATTTAAATGAATAAATTGATTAAATTAATTTCTAAAATATTTATATCTTGTATTCAGCTAATTTTGGTCAAGGAGGCAGCTAGTGACTAATTATAACTTGAGGTCCCAACGCTATCTCTCTGCCCCTTTTGAAAATAGAATTCAACAATTACAGCAATTTATTTTTAATGTGACAGAAATATGATTGCAATCCACTTGTCAGAAATAAGTGGTGACAACAGAATTGCAATTAATTGCGTTGCGCTTCCTTCGTAGTTTACTCTCAATAACAACCCCAATTTTGTAATCATTTAATACTTCAATTAACAATGATTAACTTGTGTCTGTAATCAGTTGTTCTTTGGACACTTTGAAGACTTGTTGTAATTAGTGTTTAATGTCTTTCATTGTCTGCAAGATGGAAAACCTTGAAATAGTGCTGTCTACCAGTTGGTAGATCTTAAAAGAATGCTGTCTACGGGTTGGATGATAGTGTCGACTAGTTGGTGATTTCATTTTATTTTGTGTCTACGAGTGGGTAATAGCTTTTCCAAGTGAAAATGCTGTGTCTACGACTTGGGGGATAGCTCTGAAATATGTCTACGACTTGGTGTGTCTACGACTTGGCGTGTCTGCGACTTGACTTGTATTCCTTTTCAAACTTGCACTCCTTTTATCTAAGTTTTCTATGGTTGATCATACAATTTATTTTTGCTTCCTTTCAGATGTGGCTGTGTACGTTAAATTGGTTCCTTTGCTTAAGTTCCCATGTCATTTTTATAGACAATTCTCACAGCTTGGTTTGTGTAATTTCTTGGTAGACTTGTTAATGATAGATATTTGGTTTCTAAAAAAATAATACTCTCCCTGGTTGTTAATTTACCAAAAAAAAAAAAAAAAAAATGGAGTAAATTAATTTAAATTATAAATTTAAAAACTTGAAATTAAAATAGGGCTTTCAAAATCAGAACAATTTTTACTATTAGTATTAGTGTTGTGAGTTGGTAAATTTTGGAACTTCGGATCAAATTGGGCAAAAAATTGATAATCCCAGATTTACTTCCCTGTCAACGCAAAGTACATTATGCACAATCTGAGCTCGAAAAAGCAATTATAAGACCGTCATGCTGGAAAATCTCATAATATTTACAGTGCTGCCTGTAAGTAAGTGAAACGCATGACATTGTGCCATTGCATCAATGCTAAACATCCTCAGCCAAACTGCTTGTGGAGGCATGAATTCTCATCGGATGAAACAGAAACAAAGGGGGTCATAAAGGCTGATGTGTGAGGCAAGTGGGATAAAAATAGCAGCCGATTTTCTTCACTGTAGTCGGAGTTAGGTATGGGTCAAAGTCTTTGATAAGTAAGTGAACCACCCTTTTGTTTGTTTTAACATTGGGCCTGCGTTTCACTTACTTATCAAAGACTTTGACCCATACCTAACTCCAACTACAGCAAAGAAAGTTGGCTGCTATTTTTATCCCACATGCCTCACATATCGGCCTTTATGACCCAAAATGTTTTCCTCTCATCGGATGAGAATTCGTCCTTGCAGAAGCATTTTGGTTAAGGATGTTTAACATTGATGCAATGGCACAATATCATGCGTTTCACTTACTTACAGGCGGCACTGTAAACATAAATATGAAGAAAATACAAACTTTAAAGTTTTCTAGAAACTTACCTTGTTTTATTAAGATACACCTGTAGGGAAAAGTTCTATGTCATCATGAAACTTGTACAAATTCACAAGAACAATATTTTTACTACAACAGTGAAGTCATTTCTTTCACAATTTATTATTAAACCTAGTTTTTCTGAAAACAAAATTGTGGTTTGCGCCATAGTTGAAAAGCAATACCATGGGGTCATGTGCAACAGGAATCATAAATTCTTATATTCTAGAAAAGGAAATTAGTCAATAACATAATAAAACAAAGCTAGTGTGAACCTACGTAACAATATCACAGACAATGTCAGACTCACATCCTTTCTTAAGCACCTATCAAATGACCTGACTGAAAATTATCCGGTATAGAATATTTGGTTGCTTGATTTCAGCAGACAAGATCAATACACTTTTTAAAACAAATAACAAATACATCATGAAAACAATCACTGTCTGTTGTATAATGAGATGCCTCACTTTTCCAGTACTAAGCGATCAATTTTTGTTCAACGTTGGTGAATTTCATCCCTCCAGATTTTCTGCAAATATCCATCAAAGCTGCTGAATCTCCACTAATGGTCTTTTCACACAGTTTGTACTTTTAGCAGATGTTCTCGGCACATTTTTGTTGCACCCTGACTCTTCTTCACATTTTCTCCACAGCCAAATGTTGCAGGAACTTTCTGTTTCAGCCCAAGAGCACCTTTGGTTTTCTTTTACTGAGGACCTTCATCACTTCGGCAGCATCTGCCACTGCTGCTTTATGAGTTCTGAGGTCTTTCATATTCTGTGCTGTCATTAACATGTTCTTTTCTTGGAGGATTGTTTTGGTTCCGCCACTGGGCTGCTAATCAGCTTTTTGATAACTATTGCAAGTTTTGGCTGCGATGTGAAAAAAAAGTATTTCAAATTTTTTTTCTCAATATTACTAATAAAGTATAGAATATCCATCAGACCATGAAAAGACACACCTAGACCATGTAAGCCATATGTGTACCAAACTGTATCCATGTACAATTGTACATGCAATTGTGACTGAGTCCTGGGCCAGAAACAAAAATAAAAAATTATTTATTTATTTTTTTTAGTATTTCAAAAAGTATGTCATATCTATCCATCAGACCATCAAAAGGCACAACTAGATCATACAGGCTATAAGTGTAACAAATTTCATCCATGTACATTGAATAGGGGCCGAGTGCTGAGCCGGAAACTATCTATCCGCCCGCCGCCCGCCTGCCCGGCGGACGGATTTGCCCTTGTGATAACAATACCTTCAGAGAACAAGTTTGCAAAAGGTAAAAAGTTGGTCCTATATAAATTTCATAAAATTTAGAGTGTTTTCATTAGTGTGGCTCAAGGCATCACAAATTCTGATATAAAAGCCACAGCAAAGTTTTGAGACTAACTCCTTGTAGACCAGGTCATGATCAAACCAAATATGTCTGCATGCTGAAAAATAAAATTCATTAAATGGCATATTTGTTGCATCAAATGGTTTTTGGCTTTGGCTGTGACTAAACAACATTTCATTACAAAAGGTTCCATATAAAGTTAAAAAACTACCATTACCTTTTTTTTTCAACTCAAAGATTTCCAGGTAAATACATAACAATGCTGCATTGCAATTTTTTTCTTGAATGTGTCCAAATTTTTGTTATTGAAAGATCTTCAAGAAATGTTTGAATGCAGTATCCAGTGTGACACCAGAGATAGACCCTATATGCAATTACAGATTACATGTCACTCACTCTATTAAAACCCATGCAGATGTATGCAATTGCCACCTTACAAGTGAAGGAGGTTATCGATACCTTTCAAATGATTCATAATATGAGCATAAATTTCATCTGGGAGCTGAGATATCACCTTAAGACATGGTTCAAGAATTGAGTCAGACAAAAGAGACATTTTGGTCCAAAAAGAAAGTTTTGAAAATCGATCTTTAACTTTTTCTCAGGAATCTGAATCTGAAGTCTGAAATACAAAATCTCTCACCATTTTCATTCAACCAATGTTTTTATAACTTGTCAATTGGAACCTAGAATTTTTCAGAATATCTCTAACTTTCACAGCATAACTCAATAGTACTCAATTTTTGTCAACAAGTGATCTTAACACAGTACCAAAGCACTAAATAACTCCTTATTTTTATCTTGTAACAACCATGACTTACAAACATATTTTAGGTCAATCTTGCATATGTTATATTGCCCTTGCATTACCGACTGAGCCATATATGGCTTAAAATCCTTTTAAATTTGGTCACAAAAAAAAACTCAATTAAGCAATCCTCTGGCCTCATATTGAACTTTTTAAACATAAACTCATTGTAGCCAATATATCTGGGCATATCAAGTTCGATTTTGGTGACTTTCCAACAAAAATTACAAGAGACCGAGTTTTTTTTGCGACCCCATGTATTTTTTTCAGCTTTTCAAAATTTAGCGGACATAAGTTAGAAATGCATTATTGAGGTTCAATAAATATTAGCAGGACCCAATTCTTGGTACTATCATATTCGATTTTATATTCGAAAGATATTGATGTAGGCTTATCATACACATTTCTATTGCAAAAAATTACAACACAGTGGTCTATCAAAGTCAGCAACCTGTCCTCAATCTGCAAAATTCTCAAAAAAATTGTCACCCAACGTTTAGTGGAATATACTGTTAGTGTGAGTATATGTTTTGCTGAAATATCTTAAATTTACATATAATTAGAAGAGAACAATATAGGGAATTATACCAAAGTGAAATAAATTATTTTAAAGTGTTACTTTCCGAGTAATAGCCCCGTACATGTGACACTGTGAAAACTTTTGTCACCCTAAAATATGCATTTTTGCCTGTTTTTGGACATATTTTGCCCAAAAACACAACAAAGAGATGAGGTCTTGCCATTTCTGAAGCCTTTATCGGAAAGTGGACAATTTTTGCTATAAGGTAAGATCCAAACCTTGTTCAAAGAATGAAAAATGAGCCTTCAGGATTTTTTTCAGTCAAATGTCCCAAATTTGTGACTCAATGCTTGAACCTTGTCAGAAACAGTTTTGAATTATGTCAAGAGGTAGTGTATACTGTTGTCTGGAACATACAATAGGGTATTACTTTGAAAAGTTTAAGCATTAGCTAAAGTTTTCAAAATGCTCTTTCAATGTTTCTGTCAAAATACGTCACGTTTTCCGTACGTCCCATTTTCGAGCATCACATATTTGGCCAAATCGTCTATCTCATGGAAGACTCAGTCGTAGCAAATTTTGCAATTTTCAGCACACCTGAAATTGTGAAAACTAAAAAAATTAGGTCCCTCCACTGATTTCATTGAGAGTTATATCATTGTGTTTGGCTTGGTGCTGTGATCGTGCAGAAACATTTATGATGTTTAAAAAATGTATAATTTATTTAATAAAGTAATTTTGACTGATTATTCCAGGAAGCTTCAAGACAGCTTCTTCATTATTTTAATTTCCATGTAGGTCAAAGTGGTTTAACTGAAGCCGACTCTGTGAATTTGCCAATATCTAGCGGAAGACTCAGTCAAGAGATATGTTATGACGGAGTCTTCCACTAGAAAATGGAGGATGACTCGGCCAAAACATAGCTTTGACTGAGTCTTCCACTAGACTTGTGTAAATTCATAGAGTCGGTTTCAGTCAAACCGATTTAACCTTTTTAGGTTGAACAACAAACAACCTTTTGGATGGAATAATTCAACGGAAGACTCAGTCAAAGCAGGTTTAACTGTTTTTTACCTCATAAGTTCCCATTGTGCAACTCAGATTCTGTTGTGGAAGACTCAGTCAAACCACTGAAACCTAGTTTTACATAAGACTAACCTTTATAATTTTTTAAATGATGCATAAGCCTAAAAAGTTAAACCAGTTTTTATGTAGACATGACTGATTGTCCTCTTACATTGTATCATGGAAGACTAGGCCAAATCAATTGGGTTCTTGAGTTATTTTGCGGAAGACCATGTCAAATCAATTGAGTTGAGTGAGATAGTCCAGAAGCCAAACAGAAATGTGACATCCAGTAAACACCCCTGAGTAGATTTAGTTTGACACTTGATGATGTTAGGGCACCCCAGCCTGCATATGGCCAGGGTGGGTTTACTCATCAACTGTGGCGCATAACCCGGTAATGCGGCCATATGTCCGGTTACGGACAAAATTTATTGAAAATTCCAAATATTGAGTTCTGAGGGCCTAATATTGACTGAATCAAACTGGAATTGGTTCAGATATGTGTAGAATAATTGGTTTCATGTTACTAAACAAAAAAATGTTACATAGTTTCTTTATTTTGTGATTTATAAGGAATCTATGGTCATTTTTCATGGAAAATTCGCTTCATTTTCAGCCGGGCCTAATTGCAAGTCTCTCCAGAACTTCAGTTCTAATGCAGATATCAACATGGTTCAAACTGCAAAAACTTCCCCTTATTCTCAGCGTGCCAATGGTGTTACATTCATGGCACTGTAATGGATACTTTCTCTGCTATTAGACTTTAAAGTGATAAAAGTTACCCTACCCCCCTTATTTTCGAATTTATCACATATTCATAGATTTGCAGAAAATTTCATCCTCAGGTTCTTTGCAACAAATGAATTGCTAAGGTCTGTAAATGCCCCATTTAGAGAGACTACAGGTGAACACAGAGACCATGTATACATTGATAATTTATTATATATCATGTTTTTATGGCCATTTTTATGCCAATTTTATTCGTTTTACGGATGGATTTGAGTATTATGTCAGCGAAATGAGTAAAATGTAAGATATAAGATTGGTCCACAAGTGTTACAAATATATACACACATTTTTATGGCATCTGATAGGTATTCAAATCACAATTAACTTTTGAAAGTTCGCAAACGATGCCAAACGTTTCATTCAACCAGTTGAGACAGGCACATTTAGTTCGGCTGAGTTGGCTTTCTGAGAGCTTGTCCGCCTGTGCATTTGATCTTCAGTTCAACATTATCTTTACCTCCTCATGATCTTCAGTATCCATAAAACCAAGTTGGCTCATACTGTTTTTTCATAGCTCAAAGATGGGATATAACATGTTTTCTCTGATTTTTTTATTTCAGTACAAGTTTATCAGGTTGAAGATATATTTTGCAAACCCGTGGTATCGATTTGACTTCAAATATGAGTTAAACTATTTATATATAATTTGGTACATATCAATGTACTGGAACGTTTTAA
Source organism: Platynereis dumerilii (assembly GCA_026936325.1). Lineage (NCBI taxonomy): Eukaryota > Metazoa > Annelida > Polychaeta > Phyllodocida > Nereididae > Platynereis > Platynereis dumerilii. The sequence continues at coordinate 3,243,064 of JAPTHN010000035.1, read as the reverse complement.
GAAGCTGAACTTTCTAACTGTGTTTTGGTAGATAACTGTCGAACCCAATGCCCAATATTTGTTACTTAAGTTACGCCATTCTTTTAATTTTAAATATCTAATTCGATGCGATGTTAATTAAACTATGACCCATAGGCCTGCGAGATATCAATTATAAAATGTCTAGTATCCATATCTGGCTGTGATAAACTTTGCCAAAGATAACACAATGTTGAAATGCATATTTCAAGATTAAAAAATAAAATAGACTAAGTAGATACATCATACATGTCTCTTAAATTACTTTAAATCATATATATCACAGGGAGACATACAGGCCTATGGTGTATCATGAAAAATCAGTACATTGTCTAATTATTCTAATGATCACTTGCACAAAACAAACATGGCAATGACATTACATGTGTCCAGATATTGGTGTTATAAACTTTACTAGAAAATGACTTCATGATAATAGTGACAACAGAAAATACAGTTTTCAGAAGACAACACAAATAAGTGCAAATGCTGAGGTTCATTTGGCTCTGCAAAATTCAGAAATGCAAAAATAATTCACAAAAACCAAGTCAAGAGTGAACATCATCAATATTCCTCAGAGTAACAGTGGCTGTTATTGTTATGGCTCATGCCACAAAAATGTATTGGCAGTCACCATTGTTTAGGAATTGTAAGCTTCAATCCAAGAAATGTCATGTTTTCTGCAATTCCAAGTCTTTAGTTCAGTTGGTGGAGCAACCACATCCAGTCAGAGCAAGTAATACACTTGGTGCAACTTCATGCTAGTTATAAGTGGAGGAACAAGGGTGTCAAAAGTCCCATTCTCAGACAAACATCCAACAAGTGAACTGGAGTGAAATCGCATCATATTTAATTAAGTTCAGTGGGACAAACATGGAACATCAGCATATGACTATTGAGTTTCCAAGCAAAGGTTGTTAAACCTTTTTCTGCAATTAGGAATGGAGATGTGTACTCTTTGTAAACTGCACCTTTCATCTGGGGAAGTAAAAAAAAGCATATCACTTCTGGCTTGCTCTTTACAGCTTGACTGAAGAGATGATAACGAAAAAAATATCAATGTCTATTTGGATCACCAGCAATGTCCATTCTGACTCAATGTTACTGGCTCTGCAGCTATTTTAGCTGATATTAGTATCTGTCGGAGGCAGATGTTATGATGAAATAAGGCTGTGAGACCACATCAATGTACTACCATACTCTTTATATTTACCAGCTGCTACTAATTCAAACTGCCTTCACTTTTGAATCATTTTAGTGCATTAACTGGTAATATTGGCTTAGCTTCAGTGTAGCCCACATTGTGTGCAACGGTGCTGATATTTATGCGTCTATCTCTGTCCTTGACACCAGTCTTCAGCAACAATTCTGATTTCAGGGCCTGCATGGCATTGCCAGAACCTCAAGTTTCAGCATCTTTGACATCAACTTTTGAGACAAAGAATATTGTGTTTTACGTTTTGAGTTTTTGACAGATTTGAGGCAACACTGTCTATAAAATCACATGAATATGCCAGAATGAACCCCACCCCACTCGTGCTTACAAACAACAACACCAATCACCCAAACAGCAGGAAAAATCATGTCAAAGTAACATTTGGATCACAGTGGTATTCATTTTGTGACTACATGCAGTTATGAGTTCAGTAATGCATCAGACTGTGGAATGTCAGGTCACCAAACAGTTGAAGACCTAGTAGATCTTCGGTCAGTCCATCAAGAGGCTGATCCCTGCTTTTTATTGTATGCTCAATTGCTCATTACACAGCAAAAACAATAGACAAGTTTATTAGCTGATCAGTGATCACAGGACACTGCAATAAATCTGCTCCAGCAAAAAATCAGAATTTTGGCTGAAGACTGAAGTCACGGGCAGAAAAGATACAAAAGTATCAGCCCCATTTCACACAAACTGGCAGCACTCAAGTTCATAAACTACAGGATGTGTAACAGTGCTGTTTAAGTGAATGAGGCAGGAAAAATCAAAGAGTATGATAGCTAATGACCCACACTGGCCCAGAGAACTAGCCTACCTTGAAGACAATCAGGAACTAATTCTAAATACTACTGATGCCAATGAAACTTTGATGGCTGTACTTCAAGGTTGTAATTCCTCAACAGACATCAACCAACTTTTCTTCAGAGAAAGCAAGCCAGGAAGGATGACCACTACAATGTCATGGCTCTGTCTTTGCAAAACTAATAATACTTCTTGTTTTAGTGTATGGCTGGTCATAAGAAGTATATGCTATTTAATATGGTTTCATGAACACTGTAGGCCCGTGGTCCCCTTGGTTTTGAACTTTGGATTTAAGCTAATTGTTAAAGGTTATCCATTGATTTCTTAATCAAAACATTTCTTTTGCAAAATTATGCTCGTTGTTGACCTTCTTTATCATGGGAAATGCTTTGACATCGCAAGTCGCTCATTTCACAGATATAAGAGTATGTTGTGAAGTTTCAAAATTTAAATAGTGACTTGTTGAACTTCTTTGCATACCATATATATTATACAGATAGTGGAAGGTGAGGAGACCAATATTACCTGCTAAGACCAATAAAGCTCAATATTGATCCACTCAACATCTACTATTTGTTATATTCTGCACCACAATTTTCAGACTGATACATATTTGTAAAATACTGGGTTTTTCTGAAGACGTCTACTTTTTTTATATGAAATATACTTAATTGTTCCCATTATTTACAATGGGCATATCTATAAAATGACAGATTGACATTTCAAGAATTTAGATTTCCTCCTACCCAGGCCTTAACTTAAGTAACAGGCAATTAAGTGCATTGTTGCTGCTAAGAGCATAGGGGCACGCCAATATCACTCTCCACACACCAATTACACTTTTAAGACACCAATATCATTATTTATTGGCTTGTCATGTGACTGATCATCTGGTACATGATTGGCCTTAAATTTTTGATGCAGTGTATATATATATATATATATGGGCATATATTTTTTTACGGTTGTGGACCAATCCAATGTTGATATCTTACTCATTTCACTGACATAATATTCAAATTTATCCGTAAAATGAAGGAAATTGGTATAAAAATGGCTATAAAAACATAATATCTAATTACTTAACAATAGATACATGGTCTCTGTGTTCACCTGTAGTCTGTCTAAATGGGCATTTGCATACCTAAGCAATTCATTTGTTACAAAGAACCTAAGGATGAAATTTTCTGCAAATCTCTGAATATGAGATAAATTCGAAAATAAGGGGGGTAGGGTAACTTTTATCACTTTAAAGTCTAATAGCAGAGAAAGTATCCATTACAGTGCCATGAATGTAACACCACTGGCAAGCTGAGAATAAGGGGAAGTTTTTGCAGTTTGAACCATGTTGATATCTGCATTAGAACTGAAGTTCTGGAGAGACTTGCAATTAGGCCCGGCTGAAAATGAAGCGAATTTACCGTGAAAAATGACCATAGATTCCTTATAAATCACAAAATAAAGAAACTATGTAACATTTTTTAGTTTAGTAACATGAAACCAATTATTCTACACATATCTGAATCAATTCCAGTTTGATTCAGTCAATATAAAGCCCTGAAAACTCAATATTTGGAATTTTCAATAAATTTTGTCCGTAACCGGACATATGGCCGCTTTACCGGGTTATGCGCCACAGTTGATGAGTAAACCCACCCTGGCCATATGCAGGCTGGGGTACCCTAACATCATAAAGTGTCAAACTAAATCTACTCAGGGGTGTTTACTGAAACTTTTTCTAAGCCTCTTTTGAGAATTGGCTTCTGGACTAAGATGGGCCATGAAAGATGTCAGTTTTCCGTGGAAAAGTGCATTAAAACAGGGTAAAAATGTCCAAAAATACCGAGAGTTTGAAGGAGTGGTGTGTGGTAATAAATAGACCCTTTGGGCTTATTTCTTGTGCCATTTGGTGCTAGAGATCCTCTAGTTTATTTTTCCGAAATATTTCAAAATTCAGTCAAATTGATTTAACTGAGTCTTCCTTGAGATCTAGACGAAATATGGAAACCTACCTTAGAGAGTTATTAATTTTGGGTAGTAGACATAGCAATGGGGCCAAGCACTGGTAATAAAAACATTTTTATAATGCAGGCCTGAAGTAAAACTCATGTCATGAGTGGGTCGAGTTGCAGAAAATGCCCCATGTTGTTGTGCTTCACAATGGGAGTAGATGCGTATCTCATCACATAGGAGGTATTAAGCTCTGAAATTTCTCTGGTTCGTGCCTGGGATGGTCCCCTTTGAAATGGTGTTTGACATCAGTGGTGTAGCCAGACATCTGCCACAGGTGGGGCAATGGGTGGGGCAGTACTTTTTGAGGGGGGGCAAGAATTTTATCGACATTTATCGACATTTTTTTGGTAAAATTCACATGACACCCACAATAGTCATTTTGTCATCACTAAACATGTTAAATTGAACATGAAGTGCTAGAAATACAATTATATGTTGTATTTACATATCATTTTTAAGGCATTAGATATTTTGCTGCGAAATGTCAAGGTACTATTATATGCCGTAAAAGGGGGTTACTTTGGTCTTTCTGTACTACTTTGGCCACCAAACGAGAAAAAGATTCAGTATCCTGTATCTCTCAAACCAATATAGATACCAGGAAATTTATTTTTGCATCTGCTAGAGTTACTTGTCTACTTTTTATGTACATTAATTTTGCTTCAATATCATGATACCAGTCAATGAGGTGTAAACCTTGATTTGACAAACAGGTGTATGAACCTGAAAATTATCTTGACTGCTGTGGATGCTAAAAAAATACATAAACTGTCCAATGCAATAATTGCAATTTGTGTCATTTCACAAGCATAGCATATCGATGATGTACTAGCTGCTAGGGAAGCTGTGAACCACTGTAGACTTATGATTTCATCCAAAATAGCATAAGACAAAGTTATTTCATCTTGGATAATTTTTTATGTTGTTTGTCAACATAATGTTACATCGGTGAATTATGCAAAAATTAGAAAATTAGAATAGAAATGTAAAATGTCGTATGATTAATAAAAATTGTTTTAAAATGACACCTTTTATGACTGGTAGCATATTTTATGTTCTTGTGGCCTAAAAACTGGTGTATGTTCACACTATGTCCTTCTGAATTAGGAGACAGTAGTACACAGAGTGTGGTACACGTATCAATACATAATTTTTGTTCAGAAATCTGCGAATGAGTCACAACTCATTTTACAATACTAAAATACTTTACTCGGCTTATTGGGTGGCCAAAATAACATAACCAATTAAATTCTACTGCGGTACATGGTATTACCTACTCAAAATCTAAGGCGGCCAAAGTTACCCCGACTCCGGGGTTACTTTGGCGGACCCTTTAATTATGTAATAAAACATAGAACCGTCATAGATTTTGGAAAGCTTTTTGACAGATGAAAACCTCAATGTACTGGCTATGTTATGGTACAAAACTGTTGATATTCAACGAATAGTTTTTCTCAGAACACTAATTTGGTGCTCCGAAACGGCCAAAGTAACCCCGTTTTACGGTATCTTGCATAAATTTGCTTAACTGAATGCCTCTAAATATTGAATCTAGATGATCGGATCCTTAGATGAAGAAAACACCATAGAAAAACATCAGAAAAGTGACATTTTTATCAAAACAGGAATTCTGGTATCGATGAAAATATTCTTTCAGTCTTCAACAAGAAACGGGAAAGTTATAATTCTCATCACATAGCCATCATCATCTTAGCAATGTAATCACACTAGAACAGAAAAATTGCATAATTTTTCATCAGACTAGGCCTATAAACTATTCATAAATATATTATAGGAATGTAATGAGTGTCATAAAATTATAGTATAATGAAAAACTGTCCCGATCCTTAATCAAACAGAACAGTGTAATAACAATAGCAGGCCTCCTAGCAGCCCTTCCGAAAAAAATAGGAGTTCGGCCAAAAAAAAGTAGGATCATTAATTGTGGTCAAGTAGGAGCCTGTTTTAGTCACATTTTGGCAAAAAACACGACAAAGGGACAAGATACTGTCGTCATTTTTAACACTTTCATTGAAAGTACACAAATTTTTCATTCAAGATAAGTCCCAAACCTTGTCCAAAGAATGTATAATGAGCCTTCAGAATTTTTTTCAGTCAAATATGCGACATTTCTGACTCAAAGCTTGAACTTTGTCCTATGAAGAGACAAAATTTGCCACTTTACTAAATCTACCATTTCTGAATTTTTAAAAAGTATGACTGGCCAAAAAAAGTAGGAAAAGTAGGATGATTTCTAAGAAAGGTAGGAAAAGTAGGAGTTCTAGGAGGCCTGCAATAGAGACAATAAATTTCACATAGAATTATTGCTGAATGGAATGTAGCAGCATCAGTCTCTGATATGAGTTAAGTAGCATGATCCTTCTGTAACAATTGTTGTGACTGTTTGTAAATATCTCTACAAACTCATCCAAAATCAAATGAATTTGACCTTTGTCATTCATTATGGATGACTCTTAGGTTTGAGGGCCTCTCATCTGCCATTGAATTTCTCACAAAGGATTTTGTCCTCTTCATGGCAAAGAAGCTTCGCTCACAAGAAGCACTTGTCGCTGGGATTGTCATTGCAATTTTACAGAGCCTCACTGTATGGGTGAATAAATTTGAAAAATTTGGGAGAGTCCAGATGGTGTTTCAAGGCCCTGCATTTTTTCGGCCCGCTAAATAATTAGGTCAGCGTTTGAAACACTATTTGGTAGAGGCCATCCTAAGCAGAATAGTAAAACCAGGTCATGCACTGGACATTTCAGGCTAATTTTATTTTATTTTACTCCAGAGCCAGAAGGGGGGCAAGAGGGGGGGGGGCAAGAGTAGCCACAGGTGGGGCAATTGCCCCACCTTGCCCCCCCCTGGCTACGCCACTGTTTGACATTGAATATTACAGGACACTTTACTTTCCACCCTGTGGTGGCCAGAATCTGTACATGTTCCCATGCTACAAGCCCCCCGCCTAAGCCCAAAAAATATTGGGTTCCCCACCTGGGGTTTGAACCAAAGCAGGCAAAGACCTTCAGTGGAGCAGTCAGGCATATTAAGCACTCAGCTACCCAGCTTAGACCTCTCCATGCTACCTTTTTACCATGGGAAAAGCTGGCATATAACGGATGTCACTTACATTCCTCAAATCATGAAATAGTCTCTGTAGTAATGATCCTTGTATTTTATTGCTATCTGACTAGTCTGATATGTCCTAATTATCCAAAAACAATATATTTCAAATTGCAATTCTGGCTCTTCTCATAATTTATATTGAGCAGCCATAGGGGATAGGATCACAGTGCCGCATTGTTCATTGCGAGGTAATGTGCACACGCACAGTCAATCTGCTTGCAAACTGAATTGAAATCAAAAGACCATGTTTGCAGAGATCACAGACATGTTTTAGCTACATGCAGGCACCACACTGTTTCCTAACTTATTAGAGTATATCATGGTTTTTCAAAGGATTTTAAAATAATTGCTTTGGTACTGTGTTAGGATCACTTGTTGACAAAAATTGAGTACTCTTGAGATATATGCTGTGAAAGTTAGAGATATTCTGAAAAATTCTAGGTTCCTATTGACAAGTTTTAAAAAAATTGGTTGAATGAAAATGGTGAGAGATTTTGTATTTCCGACTTCAGATTCAGATTCCTGAGAAAAAGTTAAAGACCGATTTTCAAAACTTTTTTTTTGGACCAAAATGTCTCTTTTGTCTGACTCAATTCTTGAAAATTTTACATAAGATATATAGACCGATTTTCAAAACTTTGTTTTTGGACCAAAATGTCCCTTTTGTCTGACTCAATTCTTGAACCATGTCTTCTGTCAATTAGAATAAGAAAGAGAGCGAGACGTACGAAAAACGTGACGTATTTTTTTGTGTATCATTACTGGACGTTTTATTAAATACATTCAAAGAACCAGTTAAGTACATAGGCTCAAAATATGCCCAGGTAGTACAACTACTAACATACCATTATACAGCTGTCTTGAACCATTGGTATGTCTCTGCGGTCACAAGTTTTTTGACATAAAAGAGTTTACCATACACTCTCACACCGCATTATGGTCCACCGTTGGAGGTCCTGATGCTGTAGGTTGACCATGTTGCACAAACATTTTAATCATAAAATGTATGTTTAAGTTGTATTGAAAAAACTTTCATGAAGCAGCTTTATGGGTGTTGTTCGCAGCCATAAATTAAATTACCGTACTCCCTCACATTTGGCGGCAGTCAAAAAAGGCTATGGTGATGGAGGATCTCCTGAGTGGATAGTTGTACTTGTGATATAATTCTGCTGTACACAACATGGCTATCTTAAAACAACATGCAAACTTCCTGACATACAACCTATTTTGATCTGGCAACATACATATCACAGGTGATTTAAAAAAATTGTTCCTTGATGTAATCAATGAAAGAATAAATAGTAAGAAATGTTGCCACCAAATATATGCAGCTGCTTCATTATTGCTTTTCCTCATGGACTGACATGTATTTCTGTTGTATTGTGAGAGTTTCCAAGTAGCTGTACTGCTTAGAATTATTTTCCTCTCACTTCTGTGACACCCTTTCAGCTGCTTGTCCCTATAAAATGCTAAATTTCCCTGTTTTTTACTCTAAAATTGCCTTGTGGGATCCACAAAACATTGGGACCCTTTACAAACTATATATCAAATTGTCTGTTGAAAAACAAGCTATCACCTTATGCAAGTTGCAACAATTAATAATAAATATTCAAAAAGCTCCAGAAGCAAACCGAAAGTGAGTGTATACGTTCCCGTGCTACAAGCCGGGGCTGCACTTACCATATCTATCTATCTAACTATCTATCTGTCTGATGGCAAATACATCCATAGCCGTCGAATAGAGAAAGCCTGAGATGTTTACACTGCTACAACCCTTGGGAATGCAAATTTATCTGGAAATGTAATGAGCAGGAGGCTAACTTTCATGCAATTGCAATCGAGGTTATTTGAATCATTAACAAAATGTCGAAGGTTGACAAATGTACATAATGCACAATATCAATATATATAGATTAAGTTAGACAGTAATATAGAATAAAAGACACAATGTAAAATGACTGAAAGCCTTACTAAAATGTACAGTTAAAAGCAATTATTTATCAGTTTAAAAGAAACTCACTGGAAATTGTACATAAAAAGGATATCTTGTAATGTTCAGTTGACACTCATGGCACTGTATTGTCTTGTGATTCTCAGCTCGTGAGGACATTCATTTTTAAAAGGGGATAGACGTCTATTTAATGGATGCGAGGACAATTTGATTTGATTAAACAGTTTGTGACACATATCATCCCTCCTATCCTCCAGCAGCACATTTGCACTTGTCAAGTGCTTCACAATAGGACAATCAGGGAAAAAGAAAGCGAAGCACTCGCTTTTGTACCGATTCCAGCATGACTTGTCACTTTGGGATATTGTGAAGCCGGTTGCCTATGTCGGGCAGCATATTCAAGGCAGGGGCAAATCTTGGTAAAGTACACTGTGATGAGGTCATGAGCGTTAATGCCAGGTTTTTTCAATTGTTGCAAAAAGAAAAGCTGCTGACTGGTTTTTCAGTAAAGGTTTTCTGCATGTAGTCCCGATGACAAGTTGTCCTGAAATCAGAATTGTGACACCAAACAGTTTAAAACTGCTCATGTGTTCCATTTCTGTAGCACCAAGGCTCAACTTCTGCATTCCATGCTGAAATTTTGCAAATGAGATACACATTATCTTAGTCTTCAGTGCATTTAGTACCATGTTGCTCCAAAATGACCACTGGATTGTGCAGTCAAAGTGACATTGCATGGATGACTGACTCTCAGGTGTTGTGTCATTCATAAACTTGATGTTGTGACATGGGGGTTGTGGGTCCTCAATCATTAGGACAAATAATAACTGCCTAGACAGGAGCCTTGTGGCACTGACCCCCGAAGTCCCATGTAAAAGACCCCGATATGAGTAATTGTTTCCCCATTTGACTCGTTGTCGTCTTTCTGTTACGAAGGAAGCAACCCATGGTATCAAGAAATTTGGCGTGGAGCAATTAGACCTGGCAAGTCATGCAAAATCCAACTTGGAATTCAATCTGGGCCCGGGGCTTTAGACATTTTGACATCAGCTAGTTTCAGTTCAACCGTTTCCAACGATATTATATACTCATCTGGAACAAGGGCATAGACTGGTACAATCGTTTAGTCAAGACGGTTTGTGTCATGACAAATAGAGAGGAATAACTGTTCTATATTTTCAACTAGGGCCATTTCATCACCTACGAAAAGAGTATCTGTTACAGTTTGGAAGCTGTTTTGACCACTGTTTAACCCACACAGATGATTTACATGCTTCCACCAATTTCTGGAGTCTGTTAGCTTTTAAATCTTGCACTTTCTGCTGTAAGAATCAGCTTCGGATTCTTGAACTCAGTTTGTTTATTTTTGTTACTCGAGTGATGGTAAGTATCCATGTTCCCAGATTTCCAAGCAGTTTATCAGGCTCTTGAAGTTGGGAGTACCCTGGGTTGATCAGTGCACATGATGATCTTTTGAAATGGAATATGAAGAACCATCAAAGACTGTAAAATTGCATGGAATTGATCATACTTTTCTTGACAAGATTCACAAATAGGGCCCTACTGTTTGAGTCGGATTTTCGGACACATTTGCAGGATCTTAACAACGTTGTAATCAGGCCCAACAGTGCAGACACAGTGACGGCGTCATAAAATTTGGACATATTTGTATATATCTTGTCCAAAACTGCTAGTTGAGGAGTTGCACATCTGATTATTTGTTTCAATGGGTATGATTTAAGGTGCTTGTCTTTCGTCCGGTTAAAGTCACCTAAAATACATACACTTGAATTCGGGTGATGTTGTAGCACTTTGTCAAAGCTCTGTGTGAAATGACCCGTCATCTTCCAATCATCTCCAAGCGGAGGGTGATATATTGCAACAATTAAATTAGGATGCTTGGGAACTGCCGTGGCATTTTTCTTGGTCTCACAGTGACCCACATGATTATGTCATCCGAGTCAAGTTCAGTCCATGTCCTTGAGACTGGGAGGTTTAGTTGTATAAATATGCGGAATCCCCTGACGTGAGTGATCTTTTCAGAATATATTACACCCAGCAGGTGTAACCAATTGATCGCGGACAGATTCGTCCAGGAAAGTCTCAGTTAACACAACAATGTCAGCACTTGCCTCAAGGAGAGCGGTATATGAACATCATCAATCTTGTTCAAGATACTTCTGACATTGGACAGCATAATAGCAGGAAGGGTGTACTTTGGGAGGACATCTCTCAACACAATGTTGTTTGAACTCGCCCTGCTTGGCTGCTTGTTTTCCTATGCTCTTCTCCTGGAGATCGCAACTTCGATCTTTGGGTCAAAGTTGCGGTGGGTTTCTGCACCACACAGGGTCATTGTTTGATGTTGGAAATGCTGGGGAGGAGCAGGAGTTATTGTGAACCAGGGACGATGCCTCGCATCTTGCATAGCTAGGTCTAGATAGCCTGGAAACCAGGTGACCTTATCTGATGGAAGTCGTGGGCACCAGAGTCTTCCTTGTTGTTCTGAGGCTTGGACTTCTCCATTGGTTTTGGCGGTTTGTTGGTAGTATGTCTTGGCGCCTGTTTGTGTCTTCTTTGATGGACATGTTTCTTGGCAGAATTCAATCCACGTCCATTGATATTGTAGGGCCGGACTTTAAGACCACTGTCCCACTTGCCAACTTCTTAGACAGTATGAATTTGTACTTTGGCGCAGGCACACTGATACGAAAAGATGTGTGGTCATTTCCTTTGCGCAGTCTGCAAATTTCGGCACTCTTCACAGATACACCATGTCCCAGAAGATGTTTCTCGGATGGAGTAGATGCTGCAATGACCCTTCATGCAGTCTAAAGGGTTGTTTTTCAATCGGGGTACACTCTGGAAAGTCTCACGATATCCAAAATACCAGAAATATCATGCATATATGTGGAAAAAACGTTACATAGAAGGATTAAACATACTGAGACGGACCTATAGTAGTGAAAAAATTATTCAAATTGGTTGATAACTGCCCCAAAAAAAAAGTATTTGTGTCATTCTGACCAAAATTCACTGTCTCATTTGCAAATTAGGCAAATATCGCTTCAGATTTTTCAGTCCTGATCTAACAGTAAGTTTTAACCAATGTGAATATGCTTTCAAAATGGTCCGAAGAGTTCAAAGTTAGAATTACATGCAACAACTATGATTAGTCTCTTCAGAATCCTGTATTGAATACTTAAAGGTCACTTCCGTCAAATATTGTCCTCTCCTAAATTGGGTCGGCTAAAACAGTGATAACATCAAATTAAGAGTATTTTTATTTTAGAGAAATACTCCTTCAATAGATTAGACAACGTTTTTTTAAGTTTTTCACTTCAGTTGTACCAACTGCGCAATACTCGTTGAGCGGAAAACACCGAAAACCGCTTTCCGTCAAATCTTTTCCTCTCCGAAAAATGAGGAAATTGGTTTGAAACGTCTTTTTTCCTTGATACGCACAAAGTTCTTGGCCAAAATTAAGCAAGTAAGATGATTTTTCATTGTCATATATATATATATCTATCCACTAAGCACAAGCCCATACAACTGAGTGTTCTATACATTCAGTAATAGAGGGATGAGCAGAGTGCTGACCTTGGTCAAATTATCAAAAAGTCAAATAAAAAAATTCAGAATACTTGTAGCCCTAAAATTTTTGGTATGTTACGGAAAAAAGTTGATTTGGCCTAAAAAATAAGACCTTTATTTTTGACCCCCTTGACACAAATCTAAGTACCCCGATTGAAAAACAACCCTTAACTTTTTTGGGCATTGTGGTGTTTCTTCTTCCCTTGTGACCTTTTCTGCTCATATTCATTATCACTTGACTCAGAAGTGAGAGTCGTCAGAGGTATCATCTGCACCATTTCTCCGGGAAAGGATCTCTTTCTCCACCAGGTCTATAACAGCATCCGCAGCTTGGTCTTCAGCTTTATTTCATGCACCTTTACAAAATTGGGGAGAAATGGCATTAACAACAGCCTTCAAATGGTTTATCTCTGCAGCTGCTAGTCAGTATGGAAACGTTTCGGGCCACATCTTCAGGGTCTTTAGTGTCAAAGTTCTCAGGCAGGGGAGTTTCAGTATTTGATTTCTGTTCAGTCGACTCTCATCGAAAAATCTTCTCCAACTCACGAATTTGGTTTTTTGACACCATGAAGTTACCCATAGTTATAATCAGGTGCGTAGATTTTTCATTTTTGTAGGGGGGGATGTTTTCGGGGATCGCAAACTTCGTGCGTGGCCCAACGGGCTGAAAGTCGCTGAAGTTATTTGGTGGTTTACTACCAAAATACTGCTACTTAAAGTAAGCAAGGGCTGATTCTTGAAAATACTGTTTATCAGGAAAATATGTGTCCAGAAACAATTTTCACCCATTCTTATTCTTGGAAATCAAGCCACATTGTTGCATAGGATCATCAAAACCCATACAAAACTTAAAATTTTGATTAAAAATGCCAAAATTTTTTTTTTTACCACTTTTTTAACGAAATTACAGAAATCTGGCTTGCCATTACCCTGAAAGTTTCGTGTTGAGTAGGGTACTAATCTCAAAAAACACATTATTTCAATGGTTAATAATCCCTAGGTATCCTATTAACCCCATGTCAAGTTTTGTTACAGTACCATTGAAACTCATGGTGTTAGGCTGTGTCAAGCATAGTGTTTTGGAGCAAAAAACCACCGAAAATGACCAAAAATCAGGCGCCTTTGGAAAAATGATCTTTGATGGCTCCATTAACAAGATATTTGGTTATTATCCTTTAAAGTCATTCAGTTAATAGTGAGAAATTACAATTATATTGATATATGACACAAATAAATCAACTTTTTTCTCAATTTTGTTTTTCTCAAAATAGTGTAATAGATAAGGAAAGATAATATATTAGACATTTTCAATACTTATAAAAACCCTTTTTAGGCATCCAGGTTTACTTAGTTTGTATAACCATGGCCGTTTCTTCCAGGGCTTTGGAGTCGGAGTCGGAGTTGGGAGTCGGAGTCGTGGAGTCGGAGGTTTTTGGGTGGAGTCGGAGTCAGAGTCGGAGTCAAACTTTGATTTTCAGGTGGAGTCGGAGACGGAGTCGGAGTCGGAAATTAAATTGGTGACTCCTGACTTCTGAAATAATTAATATAATTTACAAAAACACAGTTACAAAAATTTGAAATGAATCCCAAATTTTACATTAAAGTTCATCAACAAGCATTCATGTTCAAAATCCTATGAAAACTTTGCAGAATTACTTTTTCTTCCCTGTTAGCTATCTAATATTTGTGTGCAATAATGCCGATAAGCGGAGTCGGGAGTCGGAGTCGCAATTCAGGAGACCCAAGGAGTCGGAGTCGGAGTCGCTTTTCAGAAAGCCAAAGGAGTTGGGAGTCGGAGTCGGTTCACTTACTACCCGACTCCAAAGCCCTGGTTTCTTCAATGAATCCAGTGTTGAAATGCACGAATCAGAGCAAAATGTCTGATGTGTTGGAGAGGACATTTTTTGACATCATGAATTTTAATTTCTAAGAAAATGTATGAACATGGCCTGGATATATTTTTAACTTGTATTTGTAACATACATGATTGAGCAAAAGATAGACAAATAGCTTGTTTTTCCAACAAAACACATGCTTTTTTGACATCACATTCAAGCCTCACATTCTGAAAACCAATTATGGTTAGTGAAACAAATGTTTCTGTTTTACTTTGAGATATGTCTTAAGCTTCAAAATTAACACAAACAGTATACAAATTCTTTCATACTTACTCATAACAGCATATAAAGCAACTGATGGTCCATCGAAAACAAAATTTTTGACATATACCATTTTTTACATTTTTTACATTTTAGGACCCAAGTCATGTTGTATATAACTTATTCACATGAAACCTATTGTATTTTATGTCCAAACCATAGGTCCAGAAAGGTATCATTAACATGAATCACAACTGATTGAATATTTTTTTCTGTTCATCCATGAAATTGCCAAAAAAATCTGTGAGACATAAAAATGTGTCAAAATTTGTCCTAAATTCCTTACAGCTTCAAAACAAAGCTTTGCAGAAGGGTAAAATATGGTGCATTTATATGTCTGTGTAGGACAAGATTGCCACTACCCGAAATTTTGATATACCTATCATACTTTTCTCGTAATAATTGCATAAACATGAAAAATCGGCTGAGTGCTAATACTGTAAAACTGCCCGCGGACACTTTCTTGAACTCAGTCACAAAGCGTTTTTCTTCTAAATTCCATGTACAATTTCTAACTTTCTTTATCAATATTGTCACTGATATCCTTTTGTGAATATCAGATTCTCATGACAAATTTAATGTTGCCAATGAAGCATTCAGCAAAAGCGGCATCCATGCAGTCCAGCTGATCAAGTTGGGCTATTTGCACCGACATTTTTATGTTGTGATATTTTGCACTGTATAGTTTGTATAGCCATAAGGCTTGGGGATTTGCAAACAGCAACAAAAACCCAAACACTAAACAGTCAAAACACTATTCCAAATTTTCCACAGGATACCTTGGAAACATTGCTATTAAATGTCTTTAAATCATGAATTATATTCATATATATCCAGATTTTTTTTGAATACTGAATCACTGTATCTTTGATGTATGTTCCAATTGTACTCTGCGCAATTCAGCTACGAGATGAATCATGTTGAAATTAATGTACACTCTTGCTCATAAATATGAAATATTGGCACATGTAAAAAAAGTGAGCAGAAATTTGGCAACAAAATTTCGTTATGGGAGCTGCAAACAGACTTCCAACAATTTTTCTAAATAAATATGGGTCCATTCAACATCACAAAATTAACATTTAATGAATTTGGGGAAAATTTTGAAATACTGAAAAAACAACAATTATTCCAGATTTTTGAAGGGTTAAAATCACATGAAATATTGTTGAGACATGAAAGTAATTGTCACCAAAAGAATAATTAGGGTCAAAATGAGTTAATAACATAGTTTGTATTGGAAATAATACCCTCTAGGGGTAATCAGGACTATGATCTGAATGGCATACCCCATTTTGTCGTGATTTGAAAATTTCTCTATTTCTAAAGTGTCTTAAGTTCCGAAATTTAAGGGATAGAAGGTAGAGGATGCAATGATGCATATATTGGATTTAAAATTTCATTTGGCGCCAATGATGCTAGATTTCAATGCAATTGGGAAAAATTATGATCCAAGAATTTTGAAAATATCTTGAAATTTGAAAATTTTTTGACTATGTAAACATCAGAACCACTTTTTACGTACTGAAAAGTACATCCGTGAAGAGTTCTTGAAAATGTACCATGGCTTCCACTGAAAAAAAATTGATCGCTCGCTATTGACTGTTTGTCACATCACAGCAGTGTCAATTTAGCACTCCAATTGATGATAGCCAAAAGACTATAAATCACTGGATGGATGCATAAAAAATATTGCAAAAGGTCATCGTTGCAAGTATATCACACGTAGGCCTGACTAAAAGAGACTCTGTATATGTTAGGTGTATGATCGTCTATCATGGTATACAAAACATTGTTGTGCTGTGATAAACAGTTGATATCGAATGATGTTATCATTTTCCAGCCAGAACAATGGTGTCATTTGAAGAATATCTTCTTTGGTGTACTTTTCAGTTCATTGAATGTGGTTTCTAATAAACACACAGTCCAAAAAGAAATTGTCAAGAAATTGTCAAAATTCCCAGATATTGATATATCCTGACTCCGTCCAAATCCAGCATCGTTGAGACAAATTAAATTGTGCATCCAACATATGGATCCCCTGCCTTCTACCCCTTAAAATTTCAGAGCTAAAGCTCTTTCAGAAAGAAACATAATCATATTCACAAATCAAGAAAAAATAGGTGTCCCATTCAAATCGAAGTCAAGCCCTAGAGGGTATTTTACCAACATGGACTATGTTACTAACTCATTTTGAGCCCTATTATCATTTGGCTGTTGTTAATTTTCATGTTTCAACAGTATTTCATGTGATATCAACCCTTCAAAAATCTGGAGTATTAGTTGTTTTTTCAGTATTACCATTATTAACCCCAGGTGTCAATATTTTGTCCAAATTCATAAAATTTTCACTTTGAGGTGTTGAATGGGCCCATATTTATATAGAAAAATTTTTGGAAGTCTGTTTGCAGCTCCCATAACGCGATGGTGTTGCCAAATTTCAGTTTTTTTTTTTACATGTGCCTATATTCCATATTTATGAGCAATAGTGTATTTTTCAAGAGCAAATTCACATGCGTGCACCACTGGTATTTTTCAAAGCTCAAAAAAGAAGCCTTGGCTGTGCCTCCATGTGTTTTGTACTGTTTTAATCGATATTCAATAAAATATGATAAGAACAAAATTTGTTAATTATATTATTAGGTCAAACATTGATGTTCAGAATTCTCAAAAATGTAAATTTCAAGTCAAAAAATTTTAATATGCTTTTGAACAGATTTATCTGCACAATTAAATCCGCAATTCAAAAGAAGTGTACTTGAAAGTATCTGTATGATAAAAATCACTGTCATACGATTTTGAACTATTGACAAACCTAAGAAAACCACTCCTCTTACAATTTTGAGGGTGCGGAGGGTTGGTCTAGTGCTGCCAAGCTGCCAATTCCTGGGTCCAAGGTTTGAATCCAGCTCATGCACCTCGGCCGATTTTGGATGGCTCATTCAATCATCCTAATGCTGTGTCTTCCTCCCATCCTAATTAGATTACCAAGTGCATAAATACAGGATGTAAAGCCCCAAACATCCATTCATCCATCTAACACCTTTCTAATCTAATGTGGTTCGGTTCTGCCATTTGATTTGAAAACAAACTTTTTAAAGTTGAAGATAAAAACCTTGCAAATCTAAAATTTTGAAAAGGAAAAAAAATCAGAAATATGGAAATCTGAAGGTGTTTGCTACATCACGTTGATAATACATAATTCAAGTAATTGATAAAATATGAAAACCAAATAAATTAAACCTTACACGAGTATTCCAGAAAATCACTTTCAAGAACAAACAAATTTCTATACCCGGATTCAAAAATTATTGAGGAATTAAAAATCATTTTTATTCATTAATATATGTAGATGTTTTAAGGCGTGAAATGTCCTTTCGAAGACAATTGACCACCTCCATAATTACTGTTCACAAAGTTTTTGACGTATACCATTTTTTACATTTTTTACATTTTAGGACCCAAGTCATGTTGTAAATAACTTATTCACATGAAACCTATTGTATTTTATGTCCAAACCATAGGTCCAGAAAGGTATCATTAACATGAATCACAACTGATTGAATATTTTTTCTGTTCATCCATGAAATTGCCAAAATAATCTGTGAGACATAAAAATGTGTCAAAATTTTTCCTAAATTCCTTACAGCTTCAAAACAAAGCTTTGCAGAAGGGTAAAATATGTTGCATTTATATGTCTATGTAGGACAAGATTGCCACTACCCGAAATTTTGATATACCTATCATACTTTTCTCGTAATAATTGCATAAATATGAAAAATCTGCTGAGTGCTAATACTGTAAAACTGCCCGCGGACACTTTCTTGAACTCAGTCACAAAGCGTTTTTCTTCTAAATTCCATGTACAATTTCTAACTTTCTTTATCAATATTGTCACTGATATCCTTTTGTGAATATCAGATTCTCATGACAAATTTAATGTTGCCAATGAAGCATTCAGCAAAAGCGGCATCCATGCAGTCCAGCTGATCAAGTTGGGCTATTTGCACCGACATTTTTATGTTGTGATATTTTGCACTGTATAGTTTGTATAGCCATTAGGCTTGGGGATTTGCAAACAGCAACAAAAACCCAAACACTAAACAGTCAAAACACTATTCCAAATTTTCCACAGGATACCTTGGAAACATTGCTATTAAATGTCTTTAAATCATGAATTATATTCATATATATCCAGATTTTTTTTTGAATACTGAATCACTGTATTTTTGATGTATGTTCCAATTGTACTCTGCGCAATTCAGCTACGAGATGAAATAGAATCATGTTGAAATTAATGTACACTCTTGCTCATAAATATGAAATATAGGCACATGTAAAAAAAGTGAGCAGAAATTTGGTAACACCATTTCGTTATGGGAGCTGCAAACAGACTTCCAACAATTTTTCTAAATAAATATGGGTCCATTCAACATCACAAAATTAACATTTAATGAATTTGGGGAAAATTTTGAAATACTGAAAAAACAACAATTATTCCAGATTTTTGAAGGGTTAAAATCACATGAAATATTGTTGAGACATGAAAGTAATTGTCACCAAAAGAATAATTAGGGTCAAAATGAGTTAATAACATAGTTTGTATTGGAAATAATACCCTCTAGGGGTAATCAGGACTATGATCTGAATGGCATACCCCATTTTGTCGTGATTTGAAAATTTCTCTATTTCTAAAGTGTCTTAAGTTCCGAAATTTAAGGGATAGAAGGTAGAGGATGCAATGATGCATATATTGGATTTAAAATTTCATTTGGCGCCAATGATGCTAGATTTCAATGCAATTGGGAAAAATTATGATCCAAGAATTTTGAAAATATCTTGAAATTTGAAAATTTTTTGACTATGTAAACATCAGAACCACATTTATGTACTGAAAAGTACATCCATGTAGAGTTCTTTAAAATGGTACCATGGTTTCCACTGGAAAAAATTTTGATCGCTCGCTATTGACTGTTTGTCACATCACAGCAGTGTCAATTTAGCACTCCAATTGATGATAGCCAAAAGACTATAAATCACTGGATGGATGCATAAAAAATATTGCAAAAGGTCATCCTTGCAAGTATATCACACATAGGCCTGACTAAAAGAGACTCTGTATATGTTAGGTGTATGATCGTCTATCATGGTATACAAAACATTGTTGTGCTGTGATAAACAGTTGATATCGAATGATGTTATCATTTTCCAGCCAGAACAATGGTGTCATTTGAAGAATATCTTCTTTGGTGTACTTTTCAGTTCATTGAATGTGGTTTCTAATAAACACACAGTCCAAAAAGAAATTGTCAAGAAATTGTCAAAATTCCCAGATATTGATATATCCTGACTCCGTCCAAATCCAGCATCGTTGAGACAAATTAAATTGTGTATCCAACATATGGATCCCCTGCCTTCTACCCCTTAAAATTTCAGAGCTAAAGCTCTTTCAGAAAGAAACATAATCATATTCACAAATCAAGAAAAAATAGGTGTCCCATTCAAATCGAAGTCAAGCCCTAGAGGGTATTTTACCAACATGGACTATGTTACTAACTCATTTTGAGCCCTATTATCATTTGGCTGTTGTTAATTTTCATGTTTCAACAGTATTTCATGTGATATCAACCCTTCAAAAATCTGGAGTATTAGTTGTTTTTTCAGTATTACCATTATTAACCCCAGGTGTCAATATTTTGTCCAAATTCATAAAATTTTCACTTTGAGGTGTTGAATGGGCCCATATTTATATAGAAAAATTTTTGGAAGTCTGTTTGCAGCTCCCATAACGCGATGGTGTTGCCAAATTTCAGTTTTTTTTTTTACATGTGCCTATATTCCATATTTATGAGCAATAGTGTATTTTTCAAGAGCAAATTCACATGCGTGCACCACTGGTATTTTTCAAAGCTCAAAAAAGAAGCCTTGGCTGTGCCTCCATGTGTTTTGTACTGTTTTAATCGATATTCAATAAAATATGATAAGAACAAAATTTGTTAATTATATTATTAGGTCAAACATTGATGTTCAGAATTCTCAAAAATGTAAATTTCAAGTCAAAAAATTTTAATATGCTTTTGAACAGATTTATCTGCACAATTAAATCCGCAATTCAAAAGAAGTGTACTTGAAAGTATCTGTATGATAAAAATCACTGTCATACGATTTTGAACTATTGACAAACCTAAGAAAACCACTCCTCTTACAATTTTGAGGGTGCGGAGGGTTGGTCTAGTGCTGCCAAGCTGCCAATTCCTGGGTCCAAGGTTTGAATCCAGCTCATGCACCTCGGCCGATTTTGGATGGCTCATTCAATCATCCTAATGCTGTGTCTTCCTCCCATCCTAATTAGATTACCAAGTGCATAAATACAGGATGTAAAGCCCCAAACATCCATTCATCCATCTAACACCTTTCTAATCTAATGTGGTTCGGTTCTGCCATTTGATTTGAAAACAAACTTTTTAAAGTTGAAGATAAAAACCTTGCAAATCTAAAATTTTGAAAAGGAAAAAAAATCAGAAATATGGAAATCTGAAGGTGTTTGCTACATCACGTTGATAATACATAATTCAAGTAATTGATAAAATATGAAAACCAAATAAATTAAACCTTACACGAGTATTCCAGAAAATCACTTTCAAGAACAAACAAATTTCTATACCCGGATTCAAAAATTATTGAGGAATTAAAAATCATTTTTATTCATTAATATATGTAGATGTTTTAAGGCGTGAAATGTCCTTTCGAAGACAATTGACCACCTCCATAATTACTGTTCACAAAGTTTTTGACGTATACCATTTTTTACATTTTTTACATTTTAGGACCCAAGTCATGTTGTAAATAACTTATTCACATGAAACCTATTGTATTTTATGTCCAAACCATAGGTCCAGAAAGGTATCATTAACATGAATCACAACTGATTGAATATTTTTTCTGTTCATCCATGAAATTGCCAAAATAATCTGTGAGACATAAAAATGTGTCAAAATTTTTCCTAAATTCCTTACAGCTTCAAAACAAAGCTTTGCAGAAGGGTAAAATATGTTGCATTTATATGTCTATGTAGGACAAGATTGCCACTACCCGAAATTTTGATATACCTATCATACTTTTCTCGTAATAATTGCATAAATATGAAAAATCTGCTGAGTGCTAATACTGTAAAACTGCCCGCGGACACTTTCTTGAACTCAGTCACAAAGCGTTTTTCTTCTAAATTCCATGTACAATTTCTAACTTTCTTTATCAATATTGTCACTGATATCCTTTTGTGAATATCAGATTCTCATGACAAATTTAATGTTGCCAATGAAGCATTCAGCAAAAGTGGCATCCATGCAGTCCTGCTGATCAAGTTGGGCTATTTGCACCGACATTTTTATGTTGTGATATTTTGCACTGTATAGTTTGTATAGCCATTAGGCTTGGGGATTTGCAAACAGCAACAAAAACCCAAACACTAAACAGTCAAAACACTATTCCAAATTTTCCACAGGATACCTAGGAAACATTGCTATTAGATGTCTTTAAATCATGAATTATATTCATATATATCCAGATTTTTTTTTGAATACTGAATCACTGTATTTTTATGTATTTTCCAAATGCACTCTGCGCAATTCAGCTACGAGATGAAATAGAATCATGTTGAAATTAATGTACACTCTTGCTCATAAATATGAAATATAGGCACATGTAAAAAAAGTCAGCAGAAATTTGGTAACACAAAAATTTTTCTAAATAAATATGGGTCCATTCAACATCACAAAATTAACATTTAATGAATTTGGGGAAAATTTTGAAATACTGAAAAAACAACAATTATTCCAGATTTTTGAAGGGTTAAAATCACATGAAATATTGTGGAGACATGAAAGTAATTGTCACCAAAAGAATAATTAGGGTCAAAATGAGTTAATAACATAGTTTATATTGGAAATAATATCCTCTAGGGGTAATCAGACTATGATCTGAATGGCATACCCCATTTTGTCGTGATTTGAAAATTTCTCTATTTCTAAAGTGTCTTAAGTTCCGAAATTTAAGGGATAGAAGGTAGAGGATGCATATATTGGATTTAAAATTTCATTTGGCGCCAATGATGCTAGATTTCAATGCAATTGGGAAAAATTATGATCCAAGAATTTTGAAAATATCTTGAAATTTGAAAATTTTTTGACTATGTAAACATCAGAACCACATTTATGTACTGAAAAGTACATCCATGTAGAGTTCTTTAAAATGGTACCATGGTTTCCACTGGAAAAAATTTTGATCGCTCGCTATTGACTGTTTGTCACATCACAGCAGTGTCAATTTAGCACTCCAATTGATGATAGCCAAAAGACTATAAATCACTGGATGGATGCATAAAATATATTGCAAAAGGTCATCCTTGCAAGTATAGACAGACAAGACAGACAGACAATATTCATTTATTTGACCATAGAGAGATACAACATGAAATAGTTCCAAAATAATTACATATATACGGTCTTTGGAGACCCACATTAAGGCTACTGCCGCTATCATGTGGGCCACCAATGATGATGTATATCACATATAGGCCTGACTAAAAGAGACTCTGTATATGTTAGGTGTATGATCGTCTATCATGGTATACAAAACATTGTTGTGCTGTGATAAACAGTTGATATCGAATGATGTTATCATTTTCCAGCCAGAACAATGGTGTCATTTGAAGAATATCTTCTTTGGTGTACTTTTCAGTTCATTGAATGTGGTTTCTAATAAACACACAGTCCAAAAAGAAATTGTCAAGAAATTGTCAAAATTCCCAGATATTGATATATCCTGACTCCGTCCAAATCCAGCATCGTTGAGACAAATTAAATTGTGTATCCAACATATGGATCCCCTGCCTTCCACCCTTAAAATTTCAGAGCTAAAGCTTTTTCAGAAAGAAACATAATCATATTCACAAATCAAGAAAAAATAGGTGTCCCATTCAAATCGAAGTCAAGCCCTAGAGGATATTTTACCAACATGGACTATGTTACTAACTCATTTTGAGCCCTATTATCATTTGGCTGTCATTTATTTTCATGTTTCAACAGTATTTCATGTGATATCAACCCTTCAAAAATCTGGAGTATTAGTTGTTTTTTCAGTATTACCATTATTAACCCCAGGTGTCAATATTTTGTCCAAATTCATAAAATTTTCACTTTGAGGTGTTGAATGGGCCCATATTTATATAGAAAAATTTTTGGAAGTCTGTTTGCAGCTCCCATAACGCAATGGTGTTGCCACATTTCAGGGTTTTTTTTTTTTTACATGTGCCTATATTCCATATTTATGAGCAATAGTGTATTTTTCAAGAGCAAATTCACATGCGTGCACCACTGGTATTTTTCACAGCTCAAAAAGGAAGCCTTGGCTGTGCCTCTATTTGTTTTGTACTGTTTTAATCGATATTCAATAAATTAAATATGATGTGAACAAAATTTGTTAATTATGTTATTAAGTCAAACATTGATGTTCAGAATTCTCAAAAATGTAATTTCAATTAAAAAAATTAATATGCTTTTGAACAGATTTATCTGCACAATTAAATCCTCCATTCGAAAGAAGTGTAGTTGAAAGTATCTGTATGATAAAAATCACTGTCATACGATTTTGAACTTTTGACAAACGTCAGAGAACCACTCCTCTTCCAACTTTGAGGGTGAGGACGGTTGTTCTAGTGCTGCCAAGCTGCCAATCGCTGGGTCCAAGGTTCGAATCCAGCTCATGCCAGGTCACTTGGGCCGATTTTGGATGGCTGATTCAATCTTCCTATTGCTGTGTCTTCCACCTTACAATTAGCCTAGCCAGTGCATAAATACAAGACACAAAGCCCCAAACATCCATTCATCCATCTTACACCTTTCTAATCTAATGTGGTTCGGTTCTGCCATATGATTTGAAAACAAACTTTTTAAGGTTTCAGATAAAAACCTTTGCAAATCTAAAATTTGTTGAAAGGAAAAAAAATCAGAAATACGGAAATCTGAAGGTGTTTGCTACATCAAGTTGACAATACATAATTTAAGTAATTGATAAAATATGAAAACCAAATAAATTAAACCATACACGAGTATTCCAGAAAATCACTTTCAAGAACAAATTTCTATACCCGGACTAATAAATAATTGAGGAATTAAAAATCCTTTTTATTCATTAATATATGTAGATGTTTTAAGGCGTGAAATGTCCTTTCGAAGACAATTGACCACCTCCATAATTACCGTTCACTTTAACAGATTCTTAATTATGGATAAATGTTTTTTATTTGCTGATTGTCCTTTTCAACTTAGATTTGATAAATGCAAAACCGAAACTGGGATTCCCGGGAATCCAGTTCTGGCAACATCATTTTTTTCTTTAGTTAAATTAAGTGGGAAATAGAACATTTGCACATGTGAGTTTGATTGAAAATGTCAGTTACTTTGACCAAAAAACGTTTTATGACCACCTTGTCAGCAAGTCCAGAGTAACTGTCAAACAAAAGATTATTATAATTTTTAAGGATTTCGGAATAATTACAAGTTGTGATTAATACGTACAAATATTCAATGCCACATATATGATTTTGAGTTGTTTGCTGTAATCAAGTTAATCCATTATGTATTACTGTCTGTCGCTTTGATATATAGAAAAAATGGGGACCACTTCACTGTGAAAAATGTACTTTGTGACTCACGTGGAACAGAGTCTGTTTCATTTGTCATGATCAAGAGAAAGTCATTTGACTTGTCATAACTGATTTTAGAGTGAAATCAGTTGCAAAATCCTTTCGTTTGGCTGTCACCAACAATCGGGTTAAGTCACCTTAAATCTAATTAACATTGAAAGAATTCGGTATATATATCATCATGACAAATCATCAGTATGATGACACATGGAAGTACCATTTTCACAGTGCGACAGTATACTCTAGATTTGATATAGAAAGACAAATATAATGTAAGGGGGTATGAGGAATATATATATCCTTGGCTTGGACTTATTTTCAGATAAATTGCATCTTTCCCTCTTTTGGTGAATTGAGAAAGAAATAAAGACATTTCAGGCAGTCTTGAAATGATAATAGACTCAGACTCTCAGACTCAGATTCAGACATGTTCATTTTGCCATAGGTAATACAAAATGTTTCAAATACTTTTTAAAATAAATATTACATGGCATGGATGACCTCTCCAAGATAAGCAAGTTACCGCTGTCGAGAGGCCACCATAAAAAGTATAAGAATATAAAGAAATACAAATAATTATAATATATGCATATCAAAATATTTAACCAAAATTAAGTGAGATGAATAAGCGCTTCAGCTAATTACATTTAAAATTTGGGATAATCATTAATATTTGTAAAGATAATGAGATTATAATAATAATATCCGCTGGAGTTTTCACTTAGATCCTTGGGGGGGGGGGAATTAGATAAACTAAAGTTTCCCTGAATGATAAAATCCTTTACTAAATATAGAATATTTTCTGTACATTATAGCATAAACTTGTGATCTCTTATATTTATGACATCTTTTTTTACATTTTTACATTTTCCACTATTACATAAATTATTCAGTTCTTTCCTTCAATTTTTCTTAAGTACCTTCCACCACCAGCCCATCCACTGTGGATGACATCACATCATAATGTTGACTGCACTCAGGACTATAATGATTTATTCCGTGTGCACCCAAAATAAATATGAGGGTCATTCTGATGCTTTTACAGGATATTAGGACAAGAAAAAATGCTCTAACATCCAAGAAATGTTACATAAGAGTTATAATCATCATGCTATTTCAGACAGTGCAAAAATCAGAAAAACATTTGGTCAAAATCTGTCATTCTGGGTAACTTTACAGTGGACGAATGACGAGTGCTTACATACGTATATACAAGGCCAAGGACAATATTGAAAGGCCTGTTAGAAGCAGCTTCCAGGACTGCAGGGATGAAGGATCCACCCCATCTGGAAAAAAGAAAACAGGATCTATATTCAAAAGCCTGGTAAACCCTCATATCATGTGTAAAATGCATATCGCTCATTAAGCCTACAGCTCTGTCAGGGCAAAATTTATGAAAGGCTGGTTGATACACCTCATGAGAGGGGACTTATTGTCTCAAATCAGAACAATCATATTGGAGGCAGAGACCTCGACCAAGTGCTCCTTGACCTAACACTTTACATGCAGAGGTCCTTTAAAAACCAAGAAAGCACTGCATGTTTCTGTCTGGAATATACGCAAGAAGTATCGTCTTCATGGTTACTAGACTCTAAAGCAACCCACAAAAGTGGGAATCCCAAAGGGATCGATCATAGGCCTATTCCCTGCATTCTCTATTCACCCAGGACATCACAGATTATTTTTTTCTTTCCCACATATTGAATATACAGATGATATGACAAATTGTACCTGCGGCAAAATGTATCAAACACTGAGGATGTCCTTTGTCATAATATGGGTGAACTTCTTAGTTAGGTCTATAAGTGGAGGCAATCAATAAATATTGCCAAAACTAAAGCTACAAGAGCGCAAGGACAACATACTAAATTTAATGTCCTGATGAAAGTACTTTGAGGAGCTAATGCTGAATTTCTATTAATGCTGTACAAGTACTGCATCAGCCTGCACTTGGAATTTGTAAATGCTATGTGGTGTCCCAACAGCGATGTAAATATATTACTGGTCCAGTTCAGTGACTGTCCGTCTCCCGTATATGCTATTTCACGATGCACAGTGGATGACAATTATGACTTTATTCTTAACTTATACATGTCTCGAATAAAATTAAATCGTTGCACAATAATATTGAGTCAAGGGCTTCAGTTGAAGTTTCTGAGATAGCTTGGTTCCAATTAGTTCTTTATTTTCTGCTAGCATAACACCTGTGAAGTTATGGGAGGGGAGGAAGGAATATAATAAAGAGAGTATTCTAAAAATGTTGTTAGATGTTAAGAAAACATCGCTTCAATTTCTGTGACACCAATAACAAACATTGATCCCAGCTAAGGACCTCGTGAACAGTGTAGAAAATGTTCTTGCAAGTTTCCATGACTGAATTATCTGTAGTTCGGCTGGAGTAGCATGAGTGGATGTCCATGATTTAATAGTATAAAGCTAATAATGAGTCTGATACCAAACAACTTAAACATTACTTCATATTTTTGTGGAATTGCGTTTTTTAAACTTGAATAGGACCACATAAAATTGAAAAAGATGACGGAAATATCTGATCATTCGTCAATTCCAAGTATATCATCAAGCTCAAGGACAATTCATGCAGATCCTCTAAAGTTTGGCAGTATGCAATTACCACATTCTGTTTTGTGTATAACTCCCCAGCAAAGTATGATAGGTGTCCTTCAGTATAACATATCAATTAAAAAAGATCCCTTTGTGAAATACCTTGAGATATACATTAGATATTACAGTCAATTTCAAAGTGTATCATTGAGGTAGTGTGTCAGGAGGGATGTCAGCGTGTCACCAGTCCAAGAATTATACTACCCTAATCATTCAAGCTTAGTAAAGAATGAAAATAATGAGCCAATCAGCCAGGTTAACACAAAGACAGGCCTGTTCAGCTGCCTCCCTACTCAATGAGCCGAGTGTACATCAGTACAATGATGACCTTTGATTTAAGAATATTGGTTGATATAATGTGTACAGTAGTCATATATCAAAGAGTGTAATTATAATTAGCTAGGCTTTTTAGACATGATGGCCATCTCGCTTCCTATTAAAAGATACAAGAGCCAAGCCTTTATTTGAAGTTTGAGAGCAAACTTCTTAGCATTCTGGCAAAAAATAACACAAAACAAGTTTTAAAAAAAGGGTGAAAACTAAGTGATCAATCAATATATGTCAAAATTATGTGTATATCTTTTATTAGCACTATATCTGCTATTAAAATAATTATTTCCAGGATTATAAATACCAATATTTATTTGTGGAGATAAAATAATGGAATGAGTCAGTCGATGTCAAATCAACCATATTTCAGAAAAAATTTCCCACCTGGCCATCTCAGGTTTTGCTCTTATACCAATTACACTCTGGAAGCAAGCATGGGAACATGACACTGTGCAAAATTCAAAGGATTAGAATGGCACAAGTGAAAGGTATATGACTAACTCCTTCATTTCAAGGTTCCCCAATATTTTTATTTTAAGCCCTTGTTTCTATTGGTAGTCAGTTTCAGAAAGCAAAATTCATCTAGAATCTTTTTTTTTAATCTTTCATGAAAAACAGAAATTTCTTAATATTGTACCCAATTTGAGCTTTTTTTCCAATGAACACAACAAACAGGCTTTGATTCAATGCATTTCTAAAGCATCCAAATGAGCAATATGTTTGCTTTTATTTCATGGTGAAGGATTGTACACTGTAAAATCGGACTCGCTGATTCAGCTCAATTGATTGAGTGAGATGGTTGCACAAGTTGATTGAGCTAACATAGGTTAATGTTTTAAGCTGAGATAACTCAAGGTACCGAGCTGAGATAGCTCAAAATACTAAGCTATGTTGACTAAGGTATTCAAGCTGAGAAAGCTCAAAACAATGAGCTGTGTTGACTTACAGCTCAAAATATTGAGTTTTGTTGACTTATTGATCCAAGCTGACACAACTCAAAATACTGAGCTGTGTTGACTTATTTTTAGTTGTTTTTCATTTCTATTTGTGTGACCTGTCTTATAGAATATTTATGAATATGGGCTGTAATCCCGAAATATTGTTTGATCTCTCAAGGGGATCCACCTGATCCTGTATGCTTCATTTCAGCACATCATGGACAGGCCCAAGATGCATTCAACAAAGACCATTGCATCACAAGGAGATTTAAAAATTAATTTCTTGTGAATAAATCCCAATGGCCTGTGGCTCATCTCAGTTGGTAAGCAGTGCTAGAAGCCTATATTTGAACACACTCTGACTTGGAAATGTTGGTTGACGTGTGAAAGCATGCATCTAATTACTCCCACAAATTAATTAAAGAGAGATAAAAATTAAAAAGTAACCAGCTAAAGTGGTGTGCTACTCATTTTTTCTCTGGGATAGTGTAATATAAATGTTATTTTTTCTTGTAAGTAAATAATTATTTAAAACTAAATGCAGTCTTATGAGAAGTGCTTGTTATAGATGGCGCTATATGTGGCATGACTGAGATGTCAAGCTATCTGCAACAACTGAAGCTTTCATGTTTTCACAGCTTGATGTTATGATTCGTTTGGACAACTTACAGCATTGAGCTATCATACCTTGACAACTTATAGGATTGAGCTATCATAGCTTGAAAATTATTAACATTCTCAGACAGCTCAAATTATTGCATCAACTCAGTTTTCAAATTTTACAGTGTAATGAGCAAATTGTATCTGGCATCAAATGAAAGAGGAAGATCGAACTTTATATAAAATACACATCCCCGTTGTCCTGCCTTCCCACATGATGATTTTTGGTTCTGAAATACTGAAAGAAAATAATTCCATAAGGCCTAGTTAAAAAATAATTAAGCCAGACAGCATATATTCAGTAGGGTCTCAAAATTTGAGAACGGCTGTACGTGACAACTTCAAGGCACACTATTTCTTTCAGGACATTCTTGTGCCAATTTCCTGAAAATTTCACGACATTATATCTCATAGTTATTGAGATAAAAGTTGAATTACATTGAAAAACAAGCTTTTTTTCACTATTAAAACGTGATACAACATTTTTGACAACTTGAATTCTTTCAATTTTACAAATTTAGATGTATTCTATGGCAATTTTCAAACGCTTTTTGGAATCTCTACATCCTCATGCTTCATAAATCCATCAAATCAAGTATTTTTATTTGCCTGTGTTGACATTATTGAGTCATTTGGATTCAAAGGTTACTCTTATGCTTCATCCAGTTATAACTGTTAAAGTTACTCTGAATGATAGGTCAGGTTCTCACCAAAAGTTTTTTTAATTTTCACATTTTCTAGTGTATCTTGGTCGTACTACCATGTGTGTAAATTTTCTTTGATGTGGGATTAGATTATCTGCTTCTAATGACCCTCTGAATGCCCCAGATGACCCCTAGATTTATTTCAGGTATGCACAGAAAAAAGTAACAGGATTGATTGAAGTCAACTTTGTGACGTCATCACTATTATAAGAATTTGTTAACTTGTAACAAAATACCAATAACAATGGTCTATGTGACTTCATCTATAATGGATGTGCTGGAAGTGGGAGGCACTATCAAGAAAAAGAAAAATAAATAACTAAATAATTTGCTTAATCAAGGAAATACTTTACAATTTACTCAGAAATATTAAGGATCACAAGTTTACATTATAACACACAGAAATTCGCCAGCATTTAGAGAGGGATTTTATCATTCAGGGCAACTTTAATGCATATAAAATTGATTTGGTTCAAAAACAGAAGATTTTTTTTGACTTTCATGTAACACCATTACCCAAAATGGGCTTTTTTTCTGGAAAAATAGACTAAAAAAAACACGCTTCTATAATCATTTGCTCTGTAACAGTTCATATTCACTTCGGTTGCACATATTTGGTACCCATTCGAAGCCCACATACAGACGCATAACACAGGATAGGTGACATCATTTTAGAGGAAAGTGTGCATCTGGGAGATGGGACTACTTGTTGTACAGGGCAAACACAAAAACATGATAGTCACAAATTTAAATAATTTTCAAATCTTTATTTCAATTAAAAATGGACCTGGAATAGTCTTTAGATGTGGGAAGTGTGAGCTGCAAAGGAAGGACCAAATCTTATTGCATGGCAAAGTTATATATATATGCAGTAGTTACGTTTATTTATTGGCTCTTCCAATTAATGAATGTATATTCATTTCAATTATACATTATTTAAACCTTTGCTAGTGATCTTTTTTTCAGGGGATCTGCTATTATTGCTCTACTGGATGGATTCGTGCTCCTGAAACACTTAAATATATGCTGGAATCTGGAGAACTGACTGATGATGAGGTGAAGAAAGAATACTCTCTGTACACAGACACCATGAAGTCAATTCTACGTGATCCCATTTACCACAATACTGCTCTGGTTTTAAACTGCAAAGATTATTCCACTCTGCCAGATGACCTTTGTGATCTGATAACAAAACAGAACAAGCAACCACCACTTCGCATTGACACCAATCCCAGGAATCAAGGTGAGTTACATGAAATTTTATTTTATTGATTTATAAATGGTGCAGTTAGATTTCTTCGAAAAAGAGCTTTAATTTGAATACCTACATCATGTGGAGATATTTTCTTCTTGAAGAATTGAAACATGATAAATTGATAAAACAATGCTAATGTGACTTTCTGAACCCATAGAAGGTCAATTCCACAGAGGACGTGTACCACTTTTGGCGATTTTTGAGATAGCTCTAATTGCCAAAAGTTTTTAGCTTAATTAAAAAATTTAAACTGGAATTCCCGATGCGTGTTGAAATGCAGTAAAGCTATACTTAAGTTGCAAAAAGGCAGGATTTTCCATTTATATGAATTAAAATTCCTTTTTCTGAACATTCTTTGAATACAAACCTACTTCTTAATACTACTAATGAGTAGAAAAATATAAAAACCAGTCGCTTGTGTGAGCCTGTTTATTTCATATAAATTTGGTGTTTTTTGCCTATGAAATTGCATTATTTACTCTCAGCCATCTGAAATTTGACAGACAAAATCAATTTCGAATGTGTTTACCCTAGATTAGATAATTGTGACCCAAACAATTTTCCTTCAGATAAGTTCCATCAGTTACAGTGACTTTTGTCCCATCAGTCAAGCCAGAAAATAATGGACTTCCCAACCAATGAGGGATGCAAAAAAGTAAATGTTGGTTTCATTTGAAGGCCACACTCAGTAGGAAGTAAATGCAACATGATACAAATTTATGACATGCTTTTGAACACAGATATTTCAAGATAAGCAAACACACCAAAAACCTGTGGTCAAAATGTCCCATTAGTCACGACAGTATATTGAATTTAATTGCAGAAACAGCAATTAATATCCGGACGCGTTTTCTTCACTAATTTATTGACAAGGCCAAAAAATGTATCAATTGTTCCAAAAGTCACGGTGGAATTGACCAGAAGTCTCTTAAACAGAGGAACTAATACACCACATCACCCGATAAAACCTTGATAGAAATAAAATGTAGTCAAAAGAAAAAAAATGGCCGAACGACATTGCATTGAAGTGATTTATTTCACTTATTTACATGAACTTAATGCAAATGTGTAAATTAGTATTTTGTTAAATCAATTTGTGAAAAATATTTTGAAATTCCATCTTTCATCAGCAAAGTGTAGGGGAAGCCTGGGAGAATATTTAAGAATATATCTGTAGGAGTGCATTGATATATGCGCAAGAACATATGAGCTACAGCCCTATGAAAATTGTAAAAATTTTGGCCCAACTCTCCTGAGGGAGACTTTGGCCACTGCAATATGTCTGGTTTGATAAAGCTGTACTTGAGACCAATTTGAGGGTAATATATTTTTAACCTGTAATATAGTGGTCATAGAAGTCATTTATCCAGAATTGAGGCCTCTTGCAACACCAGTTTGCTGTCAGACATAAGCCTCGGCCTGACAGCCCAACTCTCCCCATACAGATTTCCTGATTTTTTATTTTATTAGACCATGAAAAGTAGCAAGGCCTAAAAACATTCAGTCTCTGTTGAAAATTGTTCTAGGCAGGTTCTTCTGTTTTAATAAAAATGAATCTGGGTAAATGCCACACATGTTGGGACAGTCGCGGCACTGTCCCAACTCGCCCCCATTCCTCCATTTCTTTCTTTATCCCAATCATGACAAAATTGGTTGTCTGATCATTTTCCAAAATATGTCAATAACAACTAAATAGTCAAGCCTATCAAGCATGCCAGGAAAATTTGCTCAGTCCTTGTTGTCTGACAGACAGTTAAAAACTCATAACATTGCTCAGCTTTTCCGTTTTCATCAAAATTCCAATTTTCTTCTCTCTAAAGATCATGACAAGCAAATTAGCCAAGTATGTTACATCCATTGAAGGATTTTTATTTTTATAAAGTTTTGATGGCTGCAGCTTTCTCAAAAATATTTTAGTTTCCTAAAAAATCAGGGTGGCCTAACCCTCCCTGCGGCCCAACTCTCCCAAGCTTCCCCTATCTTATACTTACTCTGGTTGGTTAATGCACTTTTCAGCTTTTTTTAACAGTACTGAAATGCTCTTAAATGATCCTCAATTAAAGGCAATTGTGCAGTTTAATCTCCAAATTTTCGGCATCAAGAGACTACTAAAACATGTCAGGGGGAAACTTTTTTTTAAGCTCTGATAAAAACACTAAAATAGAGGCCGAGGGATGAATTTTATTAGTAGAAATTCAAATAAGGTGTCAAATGAAAGAAGAAAAATAGCACTATTTGATCCTGGAGGCGCTTTTTTGAATTTTGGTCTGAGTATTTTTTTATTCCCAATAAAGATGCCAAAAATGGCTCAGTTTCAAATAAAACCCCCATGGAACAGGGGTCAAAATAAAAAATTCAAAAAAGCGCCTGCATCATCTTATAGCACTGCTTCCCTGCTTTCATTTACAACTCATTTGCCTTTCTACCATTTAAACTCATCCCTCGGCCTTTTTTTGAAGTTTTTCTTCAGATTTTAAGCTAAAAATAGCATTTTACTATTAAAAAATACAGTGCCCCCCCCTGAAAAAACTTCTTTTTTTTTTCCTTAACATTCTTGGAAGCCTTATGCCGAAAATTTGGATGAAATGTACAGAATTGCCTTTAATACAGCAGCATTTGAAGGAATAGCAGTGTAGCCCTCAAAAAGCTCAAAAGTGCATTAACCAACCAGAGTAATTACAATGAAGATGTGACAGTTGTGCAAAAGTTGACCTTTTGAGCAGTTCATTTCAAACATTTTGTCTCCAAAGTCTGAAAGTTTCAATTTTCCGCCCAAGTTCCTCAATGTGTAAAAATGTCAGAAATATAGCTTTCTACCATTCAGTTTAAATCGTATTTTCTTCCGAATACAATGGTATATGAATTAAATTTCTATATCAAACAATATTCCCGATATTTCTTACCACGATTATGTATGGCAATATGGGGTGAATAGGGACCGATTTGGCCTTTTTCCTGCCATAGCATGGGCACAAAACCTCCAAAATAGTCTAAAAGTATGTCCAGGCCGTAGATTTAACTATCCCTGAGAGCACTAACTGATACTTGCATTTTTTAAGGATTAAGGCTTAGAAAACCACTGTCCCAATTCACCCCTGGGGTGAATCGGGATAGGACCTTATCTAAATAACTAGTACTCCCTGTCCTGTTTAATTGATTTATATGAGCGCAGCTCATGGCTGCCGAAGGCAGCCATGAGCGAAGCTCACTTAGCACAAGGACAGCTCATTCTGTGTGGTGCTCCTGTCTACAGTGACTGCCTGAACAGGAAGTGCCTGTAGTTGCCATAAAAGTGGGGCTAGTAGTTTAGTCAGAGCTTAGTTTGGTAAATAATTAAAATACCTCAAACATCTTCCAAAATAGCTTTAACATTTCAGTCTTGTCGTATAACAACCTCCAATGACATATTTCAGGGATTTAAATCAACACTTGTATCAACATTGGATATAATTATTTCCTTACCCCTGATTGTAAGAAGTGACTGAAAATTTAGAAGTCAACACAAAAGTTAATGACTTAAATGGCTCACCAAGTGAGAAATCATAACACTTAAGGTCACATAATTTCATTAACTATCAACAAATTATGTAACAGTCTAATAGTAAACAGTCATCTCTGAATAGCTATGGTTTCATTGATCTCAGTTATGTAACATCAACAATTTAACATAATAGATCCAAATTTATTGATCCAAATTTAACACAGATCTATCCGAATTACACAGCTGTCAGTGCAATCTGTTTATCCATCTATCTAATATTATATAGATCTATCCATCTATCTATCTATCTGTCTATCTATCTATATATCTATTTATCTATTTATTTATCTTATCTACATGTATCTATTCTATCTATCTGCCCAGTTCTATAAAAAGATAAATTGGCCTTCTGCGTGGAAAGTTGAAGATAATGCAGTAGGGGAGACCGGGGCTGGTTGTCACAGGGGCAGGTTGTCACACTTTTTATTGCACTAAACTATGGAGTCACACAGCTCAACCAATCATTGTTTTTTGCTTTTATAACCCACTGGAGTCTTTTTGAAAAATCTTGACCCCTGGAAGGGAGTCTGGTAGGCACAAGGACTGTTAAAAATTTCCTGTCACAAAAAGTAATTTTTTTACCTTTAACTTGC
Source organism: Platynereis dumerilii (assembly GCA_026936325.1). Lineage (NCBI taxonomy): Eukaryota > Metazoa > Annelida > Polychaeta > Phyllodocida > Nereididae > Platynereis > Platynereis dumerilii. Next base: position 3,206,832 of record JAPTHN010000035.1, on the reverse strand, counting down.
ATGCAATGCTAGTCTTTATCAAATAGTTGTTGAAAAAGATACAGTTAATACACTTACCATATAAACATTTCTTTAAATCATCATTAGAACAAATAGTGGAAATTTTGATAACAACGGCCTTGGTCACCCGTTTTTGGAATTTTCATCAGTCGGGGCAGGTTGTCACAAAAAGGCGGGGCAGGTTGTCACACTTTTGGAGCTGGTTGTTACCTATTAGAACCAGGCTTTTAAACCAAAAAAACTAACACAAATATAAATCTGTGCTTTATACATGCTATTGATGACTGAAGATGTATGCAGATATTGCATTGTGTTTAAATAAATCGATTTCAAATTTATATGTAAAATTTTCCAAAAAAAATCGTAAAAATCCTACTCCGTATCAGAATGCTTTCCTACTGATTGGTAAGCCTTCATTTGCAGCACTTTTGTACACAGTAGCATGTTTGTTAAGGTCTTCACTTGGCAAGTAAAGGATTCCTCATATGTCCAAAAAAACTTTTCTTGGTCAAGATTTGCCCTGCAGAGTTCCACTTCCTGCATTCGATCTCATAACCAAAAGTGTGACAACCTGCCCCGAGAGTGTGACAACCTGCCCCGAAAGTGTGACAACCTGCCCCGAATTCTGAATTTTAAAAAATGTCCAATATCACATCAAGATTTCGATTGATATAGGTATATATTCACCAGATAGGTTTAAGTCACTCCCCTTTTGCCATTCATACAGAATGGCAGTGCTCCTGCATGCTTTATATAGAAATAGTAGCATGTTTAAGTTTTACACACTGTGACAACCTGCCCCTGTGACAACCAGCCCCGGTCTCCCCTACTTAGTTCTATGACAATGCTGCGCGAATTTCATGGCAGTGCCATTTACATATTAATTATGAATACACATTAGAAAACATATTTAGCGTCCCAAAAAGTCACTTTTAGTAAAATTTTTAATTCATTATGTGTAAAATATTCAGTTTTTAACAAAATGTAATAAATAACTGTAAATTGGCAAAAATGTAGCTATCTGCTAATTTTACAGGCGATGGAAAATCTTGGACTAAATCCACAACAAATGAAGCAATTTCAACAATTTATACCAAAAATCCATGTAAATAAGCAAGATTGAAAATAAGTAAGGCTTTTTAGGCAGGCTATGTAACTGCAGCTCACTTGGATCCGAACCCATGACCAAACAGACAAAATCCCAAATCTCAGCAACACTTTTGGTCTCTTAAAACTATTCAAATCGATTTGGACTATAAACTTCTGATTTTTCTGCCTTTATTTGATTTTTATTACATAATTTTTTTATCAGGTTCCAAAAGTAGACATTTATCACAATTTTGGCAGAGTCTGACCTTCCTATAGCATTTCTACAAGATTAAAATGATTTTGCAGCATGGTAGTACCCCGTTCAACATTATTTTTATATCATTCCATCACTAATTTCATTTACTGAATCATTACTGGATGCCGAAAGTTACACTGAAATAACTCTGGAACTGACTGTGCTTTATTGCCTTTTGAATATAGTGAGCACTAATGCACCTAAGTTTATGATTTTTTACCGTAATTAGCCACAACTATATACTGGAAGTGTTGTGAGAATTTTGTGTGCGTAGCTTTTATAGTTTTTGTGTTATAAGCAAAGTTTAGACCAGTTTGTGAAGATGTCAATTATCCAGGGCAATGTTAAAGGCGCTGCAGTTCTGTACTGCCTGCAGAAAGAATCATCAAAATCCGTTTGAATCTTTATTGGAATATATTCTAAAAACGTGCAAAAAATCAAGTCCCTATGACAAGTAGAAGTTGCTGCTTTTGAAATATTAAAATGCTTTCCTGGCTTATCCCGATTCACCCCAGTGTCCCTATTCACCCCATATTACGGTAAAACATATTCACTTTCAGTCATTTCTGGATCAAACTTTTTAGCAATATAGTGTCACCCTAAGGCAACAACCCATCTTACTTAAATTTTGCAGAATGTCTTTCTTTGGGCAATGGAACAATATGATAGACGTGCAAATTAATACAACAATTTTTACATTTTTAGGGGGCAGACGATGTACCCTACTGAACAGTTGCCAATGATGGGAGTTGCCAAGCCATTTTTTTAATACCCCATAATGTTTGCAATGCCACATGAAAAAGCAGTGGATATATCCCATGTGGTATGTTCATTGTTGATGATGTCATTGCATTGTTTGCCAGTGTCCGTGGTTATGTCACGACATTAATGGTGACATCATCAGTTCAGCTGCTCTCTGTGCTCTGATTGGCTGATGCATCTGTTAAGTATAGATAGCCTGAGTGAAGTTCAACATTCTTTGGAGTTACATTATGGGGTACAGATAAGACCAAATGGTTGTATGGTGGTATTTTGAGATGTACTCCCACTCGTGAAGATATCTTCAACTCGTGGAGTACATCTCAACATACCACCATACCCATTTTGGTCTTATCATAGTACTCCACAGCCTAAATTCATCTTGTGTCTTGTGGGATAGTTAGGACAGCTACGCGTTGATTCCTGGTAAGATTCCTGCAGTCATACACTTTTAGTGAGGCTGAATTTAAGTGTGATTTTCAGGGTCCTAATATGAGGTGAAAATATCATTTTTTCTTTTAATCTTTGGTCATAAAATTGTGTCTTTTAGCGAAATATTATCTGATTTGAAGGATCTTTTGATAGCCTACAGTGTTGTTTTAGCTTGAATTTTTAAAAGATATAGTTAGGAATAAGGTTTTGTGCTCTATTATGGCTTTTCCTAGGAAATATATAATTTTCTATTAGAGGAAATAATCAGTGTTGTAGGTCTCAAGGACGCCTTCTTCATCGATGGCCTCGACCTTGGCTCTGTCTCGGATGTACTGGCCTTGACTACATCACAAGAGTAAATAGAAAATATAAGCATTTGATTTGATCTACAATCCATGTTAGCCATCACTTTTTTAATGTATTGAATCCAGCTGTCTGATTCAAGGAACCTTACCCTATTGGCTTAAGCGCTTTTTACATTTCATTTGATGGCATGCAGAATTGCAGATACAAGTTTCTCTGCAGAAAATATGAACTCATTGCATGCTTGGGTACTTAAGACATGCACAAATTGATGGATCTCCAGAAGTCAGGGCGGATCTAGGATTCTTTAGGTGGGGGGGCGGACCTAATGAGGCCCGAAGGGCCGAAATGACAACGGCAGGGGTCTGGGGGCCGCTCAAGGCCCCCAGAAGCTCAGGGTTTTTAGATTTTCTGAGACGCATTGTGAGCTCTCAAAGGGGGATATCTTTAAAGAAATTTGTTACACATTTTTACCTTTTTCAGGTACTACTTGGAGACAAATTAAATCAAGCTTGACAAATTGATCGATATTCGATAATTTCACATGCATGAAAACAGTGTCCCAATCAAAGTTTATGAATATCTAAAATTGGTTCAAAACTTCAAATGATTTAACATACATGGTTTCATCCATTTTTCTCCATGTAATAGACCAAGCCATCAGTTTTGCCTCACAGATTGCTTCATGCTGCAGTAACTCTGATTAAAAAAAAAAAAGTTTGACGGACAGCCGCTTTTACCTAGGATCAACGAATGGTAAAAGAGAGGACCTGCAGTGACGTCAATGATATCCTTGGACAAATTCATGTTATCACTAATTTTTCTTTGACTGCAACCTCTATTCATGAGACTCTTGATGGGGGTTATGGGGGATAACAGGGAATTCAAAAGTAAATTGGCCAAGAAACGGGGACACAAAACCCAATCCAGAGCTGAGGGACAGGGAATTCAAATTTCAATTAAAAGACTGCAAAGGGACAAGGAATTAAAAAAGGCCAAGGGACAGGGGATGCAAAACCCAATCCAGAGCCTAATTCATAAGGAGAAAAGTGAGGGACATTAGTTTGGTAATGGGGCTTTCAGCCAGAAATTATCTTTTCTTCTCTTTGTTTCAATCTAATATTTATAAATTCATAAATGTAATATAAATTAAATGTTTGGAGATTTCTAGGAAGCAGCTGCCCTCCCACAGCCAAACCCCAAAGTCTGTAAGAGTTAAAACTGACTAGTCAGCTAAGTTGTTCAACTCTTGACTTTACTTGACCTAAGTAAACCTCAGCTGAATTAATGTAATTTCATAGGACTTTTCTGTTAAATATTCTTGAACAGTACATTATAACTTCGGAAATTTCAGAATTTTTGTACACAGAATCTTAGGTAGTATTTGAATGTGTAAATTTTTAGTGGGTTTTTACTTTGAATATATAATTAACAAAAGTCCTATTAGAGTATGAAATGCATTTTGTCATTTCTGTGAGGTAAAACATGGCTAAGTTAAATGCAACAATGACTTGACTTGACTGGACTGAACATTGACTTTGGGTATAGCTCTACCCCCTGCAGTCCCCTGCATTCTATATATGCTGTACAGCAAAAATAGAGATAGAATGAAGAATAAAAACGAATTTGTTAGAAAATTGAAAAAAAAAACACGGTAATGATCTGAAGTTTGAACTACCAAAACAAAAGCTTCATCAACACTGTTTGGTTATACAGTAGGCCTACACCATCAAATATCTGGTCTGTCAAACCGAAAAAATCTAACGGAAATCAGAATTAAACAATAATGATTAAACAGGCCTAATGTAGAAAGTGCTGTTACAGTCTGTCTCAATTCTAGAATGGACGGCCGTCGCCAAAAATCTGACAAAAACGGCGCCACAACGTCACAAAATTGGATGAAAAAATCACAAAATAGCCTGTCTATCTACGAGTATGTGTCTTTCTACTGTGTGACCTTTAGATGCTGAGTAGTCAGGCCAAACACTGGTTCGTATGTTGTGAAACAAACTGTAGTATAGAACCACATAATTTTTTTTTCTACTAAAAAAAAAAAGGGGCTGGGGGGGGCGGTCGCCCCTTTCGCCCCCCCTGGATCCGCCCCTGGAAGTACCCTCAATACTTCTGATGCCATTCAAGTTGGTAATATATGGAAACCCTCGGAGTGTGATCTGACCAAACAGATCACTGATGAGTTGGGTGTACCTTTGATCCCCAGCCACCCCTTCAACAACGCAAGTGAGGAGAACCACAGGAATGAATTTCCATAATTTATCGCATGATAAAATGTTGATTTTACCTTAATCTATAGTAGACCCAGGAGTCAGTTGAAAATCTGATCATGACTGACTCAATAGGAATTCAACTTATTACTTCAACTAGTTGGCAGAATGCAACTCCGACTAGTTGAATAAATTTCAACTAATTAATTTAACTTTTCAATTAAAATTTTTTTTAGAAAAGGGCGAAAGGCAAGATTCACAAACAATTTGATTCTCATTTTCAAAATCACAATTATTTGAAAAAATCAATAAAGACAACAGGTCAAACTCTAATCCACTTTTGAAATTATTAAATTGAAGTGGTTATCATCCTCGAATATGCTTGGATATGCTTTCTCAGTCAGATTGAGTTGACCAATTCCAATTGACTTTGGCAAAAAAAAACTAGTGACTAGTTGATCCTAATGTGACTGAGTTGAAAATGAAATTCAACTGACTTTTTAAACTTATTCGACTGACTCCGGGGCCTAGATTCTAGGGTAAATTTGCACAAATTGAGGCATATGTGCTACTACAAAGTCATGGAGGTCCGGTGCAACAGAAAATTATACCATGAATATCATTATTCAGGATCAGACCAAATTGAGAGAGTCACTGTTATCCTCTCATACCTCTAGACTACCCCGTTCTCAGACCTTTCAAAATCCCAGGGTCAAAAAGAAACAACTTCCATTCCAGTACATGCAGCAGGTATGTTGTAAACACAGTAAAGTTTTTTTAATTTCCAGCATGTGTATCACTCATAGGCAGATGCAACCTGATTGGTCCATCAGCTGGTAATGGGACTTCTGAAACTGGGCCAGGGTGAATATATTACAGCTTCTTGGGGCAGAAGCCAGGTCACTAAGTGGCTCCATCCCAAATAGGACAGCATACATTATAGTGGCCTGTGTGGGGTTTTTCAGCACTGCAGCTGCGAGGAGTATGAATTTTAAAGTTCTATCTGTTACTGGAGTGAAGCAATACATTTTTTTTACCTCAACAGAAACAAAGATATTTGGATTAATTTTCGTGGCTTTTTGCCAACTTTTTCTGACTTTTCTTTACTAGAACCTCTGTTACTCTTTATCTAAATACTATAGAAATATGTCATTCAAGGATAGTATTTATTATACACTTTTGATTGATTCCTGTAGGTTTCAAGCTTACATGGTTATGTCCTGAATTATTATCCTTTAATAAGAGTCATGTTATTTGAACTTCACACTGATCAGCAGGTGGCGAGGTGCTGTGCTATGCTGTGTTGCTATGGTACCGTAATATGGGTTGAATCGGGACAGTTTTGGCTGTTTTTCTGTTATAGAAAAGCTACAAATCAACTCAGAAATCAAAATATGGTGTCAAATTGTGTCCGAGCATAAGGTCTAACGATCCCTTGGAGCTTCAGATGATATCTTAAATTTCCAAGGATCAGGGCCCTGAAAACCACTGTCCCAATTCACCCCTCACTTTGGGGTGAATCGGGACACTCCATTATTTCCACATTCTAAACTCCCTACCTGCTTTGAGTGATTGCTACTTTTGAATAAACATAAGAAAACACGTTCAATATGCAAAACAATTTTTTTGAAGAAAACCTGAAAACAATTTCATTTATAATATGCAGATTTAATAAAAATATGATAAATAAATGACAGAAAACGTTTGAAAACTGTGCTTTTCTTCAATTTTGCTTGTGATTGATAATTCTGGACTAAATCCACTATAAATGATGTCAATTTCAATACCATTCATCAAAAAGCCACGCCAGCACACTTAAATGTAAATAAGTGGGGATATTTTGTTCAATCCCGAAATTTTTCCGTAGACCTGGATCTGTACCCATGACAAAACAAACACAATCCCATTGCCAGTCTATAATCATGGTCCTCTAAGACCATTTTAAACTGATTTGAAAGTTTGACGCAAGTTTGGTGGATCTAGTATTTATGCTTTATGTATTACAAGCAAAGTTTTAACTAGCTTGTAAAAATGTCATTTATGCAGGGCGACATTTAAGTTGCTACAGTTCCTCACTGCCTGTAGTCAGAAGTACAAAATTCTATCACAATATGCGCTGGTATGTGTACTATAAATGTGCCAAAAATCAAATTCCTAAGGCAAGTAGAAATTACAGTTTTTTTAGCAAATAAAATGTTTCCCTGTTCTGTCCCGATTCACTCCAGTGTCCCGATTAACCCCATATTACGGTAACCAATGTGTATGCCACACTGTGTGGTAAGGGAGGGCAGATCATGCAGCACAGATCACAAACAGTCGTGGCTGATAACGCACTTGGGGAATAATAAAAAGGAAGGTCTAAATGGGTCCTGGCCAATGGCAAAAGTAAAAATGCTGTGCGATTTGAATTGACAAATAAAACCAAACTATAACTTCTGTTTCTCATAACAGAGCAGTGAAATATATAATTGCGTTGTATTATAGGCAAATAATCTTCTGGTCTCAAAAAAAAATCAAATGTTTTTTCTGGTTTTAATGCAAAATAATCAAGATTAAGTTCCATATCGTAAATTAATTTGGTATCAAGAAATTCGAGGAGCAAAACAGTTGTGATGTGAAATTAAAGATTTAGTCCAATACCTTAAAAAGTTGCCATCTTCATTTTGCTACTTCCTTTCCCACTTAACATTTTATTCCACAAATATACAACAATCTCAATTTGAGAAGATGTAACAGAATATAAAAAATATCAATTTGTGAAATACTAGTCTAATTTTCTAATTTTTGAGGGGATAGTTGTATTAACTACGTTTGTATAAACAATATTTATTAGCACTTGTATTTATATCAGTATACAAAGTTTTTTTTCAGGCTTTATTCCCAACCAAGTGATACCAAAACAAAAATAAATCATATAGGAATAATTTGATAGCCTTGCATTTTTTAGGTTGTACCATGCTGTTTCCATGTAGTCTTGCAGTAATATCAATCTTGACCTTGTTAGGAAGAACTACCGTATAGTATCAAACTTGTCTTTCCTTGGTAAAGTAATTGAAAGTGCAGTTATCAAACAATACATGAACCACCTACCTTGTTCACAACAAGCTTGATGATGAAAAACAGTCTGCATACAAGCAATGTCATAGCACAGAAACTCTCCTAACAAAAGTCCACAATGACATAATGTTGAACATGAGCAAAGGTGAAATAACAATGCTTGTACTGTTAGATCTCTCGGCTGCTTTTGATACAATTGATCACAACATTCTGCTGACGAGACTAGAAAACAGATATGGGGTATGCAACTCGGCTCTCAACTGGTTTAAGTCAAGGGTGCCGGAACAGGGGGGCAGGGGGGCAATTGCCCCTCCTGCCCTTGGCCAGGAGGGGCAGGGGGGCAAGGTTGCCCTTTTCATCTCAAAGAAAAACCGTTATTATTCATTAATTTAGAGTGATTTTAGGCAAAAATTTATAAGTATATATTCAAAATTGTTATTGCCGCTACATTAAAATTTTGTTGCGCGAATTAGATTTGCCCTTTCTCGCCCGACCGCCCCTGCCACTCTCGTTTCCTTCCGGCACCCCTGGTTTAAGTCATACATATCAGAAAGATCATAATCTGTTGTGATAAATGACCAAACATCAGACAGGCTTCCACTCAAATTTGGTGTTCCTCAAGGTTCAAAACTTGGTCCAATATTATTCAATTCGTACATAGCTCCAGTAAGCGAAGTCGCCTCTCAAAATCAAACTGAGGATCAGAAATATGGTGATGATGAGCAACTAATTTTATCATTTAAACCAACTTTCGCTGGTCAAGAAAATGCAGTTAAGAAAATGGAAAAATGCATTACTGAAATACGAAAATTTCTCCATGAAAATAAACTGTGTAACAATGGCGAAAAAACCTAACTCCTCTGGATTGGCACACAGCAGCAACTAAAAAAACTCTGAGTTTCATCAATTAGTATTGAAAATGTCTCTATCAAAACAGCAGAGCATGTTAGGAATTTGGGTGTAACAATGGACAAAAATATGACAATGGAAAAACAAGTGAACAAAATGTGCCGAAATGCCTATTTTAATCTGCGAAACATTTCTTAACTCTGAAAGTCCCTAAACAAAGATGCAGTCAAAACTGCTGTAAATGCACTGGTCACACCTCACTTAGACTATGGAAATGGCCTTTTGTTTGGCGTATCTCAACATTTAGTGAACAAGCTTCAGGTGGCCCAAAACTCAGCAGTTCGTCTCATACAGAGATTGAAACAACAAGACAGCGTAAGATCACATAGCAAGCAACTTCACTGGTTGCCTATTACTGCTAGAATACAATTTAAGCTGATGACTACAACCTGGAAGACATTGAACAACCAAGCCACTGTGCATTCAGACACTTGTCAAGCTTAAGCCCAATCAGGACCATAACCTGAGGAGCAACAATAAATTCTTGTTAATAGAACCAGCTTCAAACAGCCAGAACAAATTTGAAGATCGAGCTTTCTCTTACACAGCACCAAAACTCTGGAACAAGTTACCAGAAAGTGTTCGGGCAACAAAGACACTGGAGTGCTTCAAGAAAAACCTTAAAACACACTTGTTTAAAATGTTCTACAAATAACCCCATCTCCCACAAGTGCTTCTGAGCAGTTTACTGGAAGAAGCGCTATATAAATAACTATTATTATTATTATTTATTATTATTATATCATTATGGAAAAAATTGAGAAGGTCAGGTGGCAAATTTACCAAAATTGGGTTGATTTTATATCGAAAGCAATGAAGCTAAATCCATATTTTTGTGACCTTCAAGAGGGCGTATCAAATATGGAAGTAGTTTTGAAAATGAAGTCTGCTCTAAAATGCCTTGGCGGGGGGGGGGAGGGAAGTCACTAAGAAAGGGTGTAATAGAGGCTGTTCTGGTTGGTTTAGGTTTTAGTTTTTTTGCGATTTCGATTAATTTGGAAACCCCAACATGATAGTTTGTATCATATAATACCGCCTTGAAAAGAAAAGACACATGTTGTCTAAAGGCTTGTCATAAATTTGGTTGCAAATATTTGTACAGAAGGATGAAAATGGTTTCTGGTTTTGCATTGGTTTCTGGATAAAAATGCTTTTGGTCTTCAAAATCACCATGGCGCATCCATATGTAAAAGTTGGAGAAGAAAAACCCCCACCTGGGTAAAATAAACTCATTTTGTTACCCCATGATTCTTATCGGTCTGCCAAATTACCCTGGTATCACATGCAAACAAAAACGTTTTGTACTGGCCTATCAACTGAAATGAATCTAGTAATACACCATACTAGCTGAATAGATGCACTTCAGCAAAGCCTTCAGTGAACAAATCAGACACTTGCCTGGGCTGGCCAATGAACAGGCCTTCACACATGTTATGCAAATGAGCCGATTTCGCCGATTCACAGACTTCCGTAATCTTAGAGACTTCCAAGTTACTGGAATATATAGATCTCTCAGAAAGCTTTAAAATGATAGGTCTTAGACCTCTGAGGATTGAATAGTTCTCTCGCAAATCGCCGGCAAAGATTTGAACAGGAGGTAGATACCGCTCGTTGATTGGCTGTGACGCTCTGACGTGAAAGTTATGATAATATACGTGAATAGAAGGATTCGTCTAGGGTAGATTCTCTGGGTGAATAGATGGCAATGTTTGAAAAAAAAAAAAGATTTCTGTGAACAAATCTGCAGTCCCAAATCACAAGTTTTCTTGACTTTCCATGCAAGTTTGATATGTAGGCATTCTATGGTCATCATTAAACCTCCAATGAATGCAGCCTTCAGAAATGCTTCTGGATTAAGAATGAAAGTTTGCTTCAATTGCAATTGATAACTTACAGCCACAGTCAAAAGGACCGATTTGCCTCCTAATTAAATACGTATATAAAGGAGTGATTTCTTTTGGTTGAGAGAGCCTGAGTACACATAGGTAGATGGTTTTACATGACATACATGTAGGTTATTTCATAGCTAATTGAAAAGACTGTTGGGCTCATATAATCCAATTACATGCCTTGAAACTATGACATGCTCAGGCGTCGAAATTTACAATATACTTGAATCTGTCCTTCGGACTCTAGCTGTAAAAGAACAGTCCTAAAATTAATACATTATTTGTTGACTTGATGCTTTTTTCTGAGAAAATAATAGCGGTACATTTGCAATGCATTCACCAGAGAGATCATTATCAATAGACTTATTAATGTTCAAAGTAGGCACTGTATCTACTCCTCGGAGACTTCACCACCAAAAGTGACACACCATCACATGAACCAATGATATCACAATGGATAATGTCAAAAGCAAACGATGTGCTGAGCTCAAAATATCGAGTAATTTGTTGCTGGCATTATTCCTGGAAAGGTATCAGCTTTGTGAAGCTGTACCCGACTTTTACACAGGGATGCAACCTTTACACAGTAATATGCTACGGTTGGTTTGTTGGCGGTTTATGTAGTATCTGATTTGGCTATTTATGTGAGTTGTGCCATGGTGTTTTTGAGTACCTGTCTGAAAAACCATTTGAAGGCTGAAACCAAATCTGAAAGTGCAAATGTTTTAATCCTTCAAGATGAATATTGGCATTTAATTTGTAATGTTTTTATACCATCAATTGGAATTGTCTTCCCCCTCACTGGTGTGCTGTAGGGGCAGTACCTACATCATTCATAGTTCTAGTACGGTGTCCTATATTTACCCGGGTAAATTGTTCTGAAGATCATAGGAGGGATGATTTATGCACGCAGGAACAAGTAACTTGATACGTAATTTCAACATTCACTCATATCTTTGACTTGAAAGTCCATATACTGGCAAATTGGATTGCTGAGCTGGAAATTGCCTTTAATCTGGACAAATGTGCGGAACTGACATAAAAAGAAATGTCAAAACCAAAGCACAAGAAAGTAAATCTATATCAATCATTTTTTTTAGATATCAAATAATTTGATAGAACGTAAATAAGAAAAGATTGTTGATCTGCTGAAGTAGTCCATGAGCCAGACAAGATATCGGTATCAAATGGGTGGGCTCAAGTTATCATACCTTTTCGGAAAGCTGGGAATCTCAGCTTTCAGAATATGTATGATAACCTGGTATCGACGGGAGCTTTTGGGAGTTAGAGCACTTTAAAGGATACTAGATTGACATTTTTCAGAGATAAATAAAAATTGTTATTTTCAATAAATAGGAATCAAATAATGATATAAGAATGATTTAAAGCATATGGTTATGAATATGGGGAATCAGATTTTGGGGTTATTTTTCTGATTAAAGGTCAAGGTCACTAGTCAAGGTCAACTAAATCACAAAATATTGTCAAAAATAGAATTTGATGAAGTTTGCATTTCCTGGGTGGGATCCCTATGGCCATAATTGGTAATTACCAGCTACAGTGCCTTAGTAGGAGTCCTCAGCTCTAATTTGATACCATTTTTGCCCAATTCCGATGTCTCATAAGGTTCCAGTGACATAAAATGCACACCGCAGTCCTGTTTTTATGATCAACAAAATTCAGAGATTTTCTCATAATTCAAGAACAAATGATGATATCACAATGCTTTAACTGTCCAGAAATATGTTTATATCACTTGGTAATTGATTTCAATTCTTACTTTTCTGATACAAGGTCAAGGTCACCAGTCAAGATCAAAAATATCATTAAAAAGTGGCAAAAACTAAGTTTTTAGGACATTTACACTGCATTTGTGGGATTTAGGCAGCTAGTATGGATAGGTATTTGCATTATTCCCTTAATAGGGTTTATAAGCTTTATTTTGATACCATACATGCCCAGTATCAATGCATTATAAGGTTCAAATTACATAAAACGCAAACCAAGGTCCTGTTTGGATGATCAACCAAATTCAGAGATTTTCTCATAATTCAAGAACAAATTATGATATAACAATGCTTTTACTGTCCAGAAATATGTTCATATGACTTGGCAATTTGATTCCAATTCTGACTTTTCTGATACAAGGTCAAGGTCACCAGTCAAGGTCCAACATATCAATAAGGAAACTAAGCTTTTAAGACATTTACAATGTATTTGTGAGATTTTGACAGCTAGTATGGATAGGTATTTGCGGCATTTCTTTAATAGAGTTTGTAAACTTTATTTTGATACCATACATGCCCAGTATCAATTGATTATAATGTTCACATGATATAAAATGCAAACTGCAGCCCCGTGATAATCAACAAAATTAGGAGATTTCCTCATAATTCAAGAACAAGTAATGGTATCACTAGCTTTACATATATCCAGAAATATGTTCATTGGCTTACAAAGCTTAATGTTCTGATACATGGGCAAGGTCATCAGTCAAGGTCAAATGTATCTCCAATTTTATGCTCAAGATTCTCAACTCAGGAATCAACAGGAAACGACGGTCACCTCTGCCACAGCATTACTCTATAATGATATCCATGATGTACACCCCAGCAAATGACTTTAACCCAGCGTTCTTTGTTTATGATGAAATACAGAAAATAATATCAAAATTAGACACAACTACCAGATATTGTGATATTGATACTGATATTTACATTGGTTAGAAACTAAGACATTTTGAAACCCTCGTACTAACAGCAGTTGAAAAGCTGATTGCCAAGATGCCCATGAAGCACTGCAACATTGACCCAATTTTGATTTAGTTACTGTAGGAATGCATTGATCAGTCCCTTGCAATCATAACTGAAATAGTCAACAGTTCAATGACTTCAGGAGAAATGCCTGCTGAGTCTTGAAGCATGCTCTGGTTAAGCCATTCTTGTAAAAAAATATAACAAAGAATTCCAGGCAAGTATCCGACCTGTCCTTCTTTAGCTAGGTCGTACAGATTGCTGTCATCAAACACTAAACAGATCACCTGGCTAAAAGTATTGATGATGAAAAACTATCAGTCTACAAGCAACATTTTGGTACAGAGATGCTTGAACATGCTTCTGACGAAAATCCATTGTAATGTTACGCTGAATATATATGCGCCAAGGTGAAGTGGCAATGTTGTTGGTCTTCTTAGATCTTTCTGCTGTTTTTAACACATATGACCATGGCATTTTTCTAGAAGGCTGAGAGATACATGTGTATGGTGTTGACGAGTCAGCTTTAAACTGGCTCATATCTCGAGCAAATCACAGTCAGTATTCATCAATGACACAGAATCTGGCAAGCTGCCTCTACAATATGGCATTCTTCAAGAATCAATACTGGGCTCAATCTTCATCCGTATATAATTATACTACACCAGTTGGCAAAAAAGCAAACAAAATCCGGCTAAAGATCAAAAGTATGCTTATGGTGAAAAATGTATCCTGTCTTCCAAACCAAATTTTTTTGGAAAAGAACAAGCTAGAAAGAAAGAGGAGAAATGCATCCCAGAAACAAGGAAGTGACTGATCATTTCAGAAATTTTGGGCATGCGATTTGATAAACACATGACTATGGAAAGTGAAAAAAGGTGTCAAAATGCTAACTACAACTCTAGAAATATCTCCAAAATTTTTAAATCTCTGAGTAAAGAGTCAATCAAAACAGCTGTTAATGCATAAGTTACTTGTCATTTTGACTATATGTAATTGGACTTCTAAATGGTTGTTCCAAGCAGGTGATAAAGAGCTACAAGAGTCTGAAAACTGAGTTGTTTGATAGATTGAAGGGAAGGAGTTGCACTGGCTGCAGATTCCAGGTAGAATTCAATTTGAACTGATGACTAGAGCATAGAAGTCTCTGAACAATCAAGCACCAAATATTATATTAAAAGACTATGCAAATTGAAGCCAGAAAACGACTGTAATCTCCGGAGCAAAAATACTTTATTAAGGAGACAAGCAAACATAGACTGTTGATAGAATATCCACGTTCAGGGACGTTAGCACAATTTCCAACCATTCAAATTATTTCTAGACGTCTAAGAGACTGTTAGGTTATTAGTTTCCATCTGTTATTTTGGAATAATGTTATTATGAGAAAATCTCTGAATTTTATCAATCACAACACAAGGCCACCTTATGCGGTTTACGTCATCTTCCTGCAAATGTATAAAAACTGGGTGCAATGTCGATGTCTGATAAATGCATTTTACAGTGATATATTTGACCATGACGGGTAACTTTGACCTTGTATCAGCACATCAGTTATTGAAGTCAATTTCTGACATCAACAAGCATATTTCTCATCATTTGGACCAATGCAATGTACCATTAATTGCTCCCAAGTTAAGCGAAAATGTTTAGAATTTGTCGATCACCATTAACACAACACTAAGGCTTCTGTTTTATGTTATTTGAGCCCAATAATGCCCCAAAATTGGGATGTATGGTATCATATTGAAACTTACAAACCCTAATGAAGACCTGTAGCAAACTCCTATACATATTGTATCTGAAAAACCCACAATACAAAATAAATGCAACAGAAAATTAGTTTTGACCATTCTTAAAGATATATTTTACCCTGACTGATGACCTTTACCTTATTCATTTAGCACTGAATAGATTTTGCCCCTCGTTGAACACATTTCTGGACATTTAAAGCATTAAGATATCATTATTTTTTCTTGAATTTTTTTTTTTTTTAAGTCCATCAAAACCTGAAGATGATATAATGGTTTGCGCTTTACGTCAATAATTTTGAAGCTTATAATGCATTGATTCTGGGGATATATGGTATCATATTAAAGGTGAGGAACCCTGCTAAAGATAAGAAGCAAAGACCTATCAATATCGCCTATTAAAATCCCACAAATACAACGTAAATGTCATTAAAAATTTAGATTTTGCCATTTTTAAAGAAATATTAGACCTTGACTGGTGACCCTGACCTTGTATCAAGACATTAAGCATTGGAATTATTTGCCACATCAATAAACATATTTCTGGACAGTTAAAGCATTGTGATATCTTCATTTTTTCTTGAATTATGAGAAAATCTCTGAATTTTGTTTGTCATAAAAACATGACCGTGGTGTGCATTTTATGTCATTGGAATCTTATGAGGCATCGGAATAGGCAAAAATCGTATCAAATTAGAGCTGAGGACTCCTACTAAAGCGTTGCAGCTAGTAATCACCAATTATTGCCATAGGGATCCCAACCATGAAATGCAAACTTCATTAAATTCTATTTGTGGCAATATTTTGTGATTTAGTTGACCTTGACTGGTGACCTTGACCTTGTATCAAGACATTAAGCATTGGAATCAATTTGCCACATCAATAGACATATTTCTGGACAGTTAAAGCATTTTGATATCATCATTTGTTCTTGAATTATGAGAAAATCTCTGAATTTTGTTGATCATAAAAACAGGACTGCGGTGTGCATTTTATGTCACTGGAACCTTATGAGGCATCAGAATTGTGCAAAAATGGTATCAAATTAGAGCTGAGGACTCCTACTAAAGTGCAGCAGCTAGTAATCACCCATTATTGCCATAGGGATCCCACCCATGAATTGCAAACTTCATTAAATTCTATTTTTGACAATATTTTGTGATTTAGTTGACCTTGACTGGTGACCTTGACCTTTAATCAGAAAAATAACCCCAAAATCTGATTCCCCATATTCATAAACATATACCCAGATGTTTAAATAATTTTTATATCATTATTTAATCCCTAGTTATTAAAAATAACAATTTTTGTTTGTCTCTGAAAAATATCAATCTTGTCTTCTTAAAAGTGCTCTAACTCCCAGAAGCTCCCGTGGATACCAGGTTATCATACATTATTCTGAAAGCTGAGATTCCAAGCTTTCTGAAAAGGTATGATAACTTGAGCCCACCCTTTTGATACCAATCAGCCAAAAATCAGGCTCTGGCTCACGGACTGAAGGGCACACCAGAAGATGTCTTGATTGAAATTTTTTTTTGATCGATCCCCCACCTGGCATTACATTTTTCGCTAGATAAGACACTGGCGCAATTTCAAAAGGAGAGCTTAGACCTGTTTTAGGCCTAAAATCTGGTCTGACTTTAGTTCCTGAATTTATAATCACTCCATTTCAGAGACAGAATGTCAGCACTGTACAGTAGGAAATAGAGATATGACTAGACTTGACCTTAAACCTGGACTCTTCTCTCTTGGTTAGATTGGGCCACTATTTTTGCATCATGAAAGTGAGATCCAGAATAGAGTTACACAATTTGTTAAATGCCTTACATTACTAATTTTTTTAATGAATATTTCAAGGCAATACTACAAGTACAAGTGCTGCAATTGTCTGGAAGGTGAAGTTAGAGTAGTGAAATTATCATTGAAAATGGCATTTTCAACATTCTGGTGAGAAGGCTATTAATTAGCCGGGGTAGGTGAGAGGCCCCCCCAGGATTATATCTAAACTTACATTTTTGGTGCTTTTTCGTATTGATAGGATTGAAGCTAGAGGCTTTTTAGGTGACGTCACAAATGGTCAGGGCAAACAGCACCAAACCATAGTAATAATTAAAGAAACAGAAAAAGGCACATGGTTTTTGTTACTTTGAATAATTCTTTGAAAGTGGTTGTCAGAAATAACTTTGGAAATTTTTAAAAGTATGATGGATAGCTGCATTGCTTCACTTTATGACCATCACATAAATAAGATTTGGATAACGTTTTTGCCTTTTAGCTCAAAATATAGAGGTCAACTTAAAATATGTGGGTAGTGGACGAGAGGCCCCACATGGAATGGGGCATGAGGCCCCCCTTCACTGAGGCCTCGAAGCTACTTCAGGAACCATTTAATAAAAGCTAATTAAAACAATAATGAAAATTTGTCCAAAATTGAAACACGGTAAAAAATATTTAAAAAGTAAACGAATGAACAGAAAAATTCTGAAATTCAGAAAAAGTGAATAGAATGCCTTTAGAATGATAGAAGAACCCTAGGAAATAATTTTCAAGCTGAATGCACTCGTAAAAAAAATTGCCTTTGGATTATAATAGAGTGGGGCCTCTTGTCCGATGGGTGGTGTAGGAAGGCCATTTAAAATTTTTGTAAAAAGGGCCGTAACTCCTTTATTTAAATTTGTAGAAATTTGTTTCAAGTGATCCCTTCCTGACAGCATAAACATTCAAATAATCAACCACAAAAAGTAGGTCAAATTGCACCTCGAAGTTTAGGGGGGCCGCATGCCAAGCGCAACTCTACAGTAGGTTCCAAATTATTATGCAAGTTGGTTTTTTTATTATATCTCAAAAACAACTAAACACATTTTAAAATCCTTCCCACATAACAATTTGTGTTCCATGAAGGCAATATCCTGTAAGTTTTGTCCAATTCTGGTGGTGCAGTGAGGAGTTACGCCACAGAGCACCATATACCCTGTTTTTCGATGTCCCAAGTTATTATGCAAATGTAAGAAAAAGTGATCTAAAAGTACCAAAATGATCTATTAATCCTCTAAACACTTACCTCTCAACGTTTCATGAAAAATAGAACCTTCATTTCAAAAATTGTTGCTTTAATAATAAAGAAATCCATAATATTCCCCTGCATTGAAATAACATTGAAATTACTAACTACTTGCATTAAAAAGCTTCTCCAAGACAAACACAATTTTTTCACATTATGAAACTCTCTCTGTGGGTTCCTTAGGATTAGAACTCTTCTCAAAATTAAAGAGAAGCCATTTCGACCAATAAACATGAACAATATCTTTAAATGAAAATGATGGAGAATGGGCTTGCATTGACGGCAATGCTAATTCAATGGAAAAAAGAAGCAATCATTTTTGACTTATTGTTATGTTTTGTAGAGAAAGGGAATTGGTTCATATTTACACAGGATAACATCATAGTCTCAAAGGTGTATTGTTGTGTGAATTGGTCATGATTTGGCCTTTTTTTAAAACAACAGAGACTTTATATTCAAGAAAAATGGTCATTTCAATGTTATTCCAATGAAGAGGTTTTATATTGATTTCTTGGTCATGAAAACAATAATTTTTGAAATGAAGGTTCTATTTTTCATTAAACATTAAGAGGTAGGTGTTTAGAGGATTAATAGATCATTTTGGTACTTTTAGATCACTTTTTCTTACATTCGCATAATAATTTGGGACATCGCAAAACAGAGTATATGGTGCTCTGTGGCGTAACTCCTCACTGCACCACCAAAATTGGACAAAACTTACAGGATATTGCCTTCATGGAACACAAATTGTTATGTGGGAAGGATTTTAAAATGTGTTTAGTTGTTTTTGAGATATCATAAAAAACCAACTTGCATAATAATTTGTAACCTACTGTATATGATATTGGCGGGGATTAATAATATTAATCAGCTATTTAATTTTTTTTTTTGATATTTGCTAATACCCTCGTCGGTACCATATGACAAAAAAAGTGCTGTGTACATTATAGTTGGGGAGCCAGTGGGCCAAATGTGGAAAAATCGTGGGGCCCGTCGGACAACATCACAAATTTGGTACCATTTTGTAGCCAGGAACTTGCCCGTCAAAATTCAGGTTGTTGTACTATCAAATTGTGGTATAGGTTTTGAGATAAAAGCGTTACCATGGCAACGATGTGCTATTTTCAACAGATTTCTGGGAAACAGTAATTGTATCTTTCTTTTCATGTGGAGGACAGCAAAATAATCACAGCATTTTCATTTTTATGTCACACCTTCAGAAGGCCTGGGGCCTTCAAATGACACATGCAATTTATGGTTATGAAATATATATGTTACCATGGAAACCATTTTCTGAGTCACTCTATGAAAATTACGGACTTCAAAAAGTTCTGCAATGATGCATTTACACAATATTAGGTATAATGACAAATTTTTTTCAGAATAAAAGATATCATATTCCATTCTTGCTTCCTGTAAAAAATTATTAGGATTACATTATATTTAATGTTGCTACGGCAACAGAAACACATGAAAGTCATATTCGGTAAAATATCTAAATTTTACTCTCAGGCCCCTCACCTGGTTCAATGGCATACAAATATGATACATGGTTGTACAATATTATTGTACCAACTCAAATACATACATTAAGAGCCAGTGACAGAGAAAATCGAGGATTTGGGTTGCTGTGGGGGTCGGCGGAATCACTTGAAACTTTTCAATGTGAATGAATATGGTCTCACTAAGAAAAATCTTGAAGCATTCGAAAAATTTTTATTTGGTTGTTGTGATAGGACATGCCATAGATATCAAGCAAAATAAGCAAAATTGCTCCCGGAGAGAATTTGGAAATTTCAGATTTTGCTGAATTTCAATGGACAATATCTTCTGAACGGCACATGTTACAGCTTAAAGAAACATAGCATCAGATAGGGCATACACATGGTTTTCAAAGCCACATATGATATTTGTTGTCCTAGTCTTATAGGATGTAGTGTAACTCGATTACAAAAGCCTTTTTGCCCATTTTTTCAAAAATACTGATTTATGGAAAAAAGGTCATATTTGATGGCCGATTGCCAATCTGAGGGTCTCAACTTGACAATGTGAATAAAAGGGTAGTGAAGACAAACTTGTCAACTGTCCATTCAGTCAATAAAATTTGGTATACTTCTTTTGGAATGTCACTGGTAAAGATTCCAAAATGGCCTCCAAATGGAATTTCAAATTTTCATTTATTCGTAATGTGGAGAATATTCATCCAATTTTCAGATGTGATACATCTAATCCACGGTTTTCATGGTCATAGTCTTCATTTTTGACACTTTCACATTTATAAATCTAAGATGGCTGCCAAAATGGTGGCCAAAATGGCTGCCATTGACATAAAATTGACTATTTCTTTTTAGGTTTCCTCAATTTACTTTAAAATTGACAATTTTTTTAGGTTTCCTCAATTTACTTTTGTGTGGTATCTCTAATCTAGGGCTTAAATGCCCAGAAGACACATTTTTGATTCTGTTACGTCAGCAAACCAAGATGGCAGCCAATTTTATCGCAAATATGGCTGCCACATGAATGAAATTGTCAGTTTTCGTTCATATTTTCATGCAGTACCTCTATTCTAGGGTTTTTAGGGTCAGAGATCTCATTTTTGATACTTTCAGAAGAATTTATTCAATATGACTGCCAATATGGTGGAAATTATGCCTGCAAGTTACATGAAATTGTCTATCAGAGATTTTTCATTTATATTTTGAATGTAATTCCTTTACTCTGGAGTTCTTAAAGTCAGAAAGTTTGTTTTTCACGCTTTTGCAAATCTCAGATGACAGTGTATTGTGACCAATATTTCACTTTTTTTTTCATAGGCTATTTGGCGGTAATCAGTGATTGCACTCAGGTTACTAACCTGTGAGACCAGAATTTGATTGCCAAGAGTTTGGCAATCCTTCCTACTGAACTTCATTATTATGCCGGGCAAGTGCAAAAATACAGGATATAACCTGTATCAACCTAGCCCTGGACCCCTGGGACAGGGGTCATGGATCCTCCCATGGGAAAATCATGAGATTTGAAAGACAGGGTCAGGGAGAATCATGATATCTCAAAGTATATGCACAGTGTGTTCATTTCAATTATACCACCTGAAAGTATGCAAAATTTCCTACTGACGGCACCCATTTCTATATCTTTACATGTTAAAATGAAGGAACACTCACCCTGGGAAGTTCAAGAAATGATTTTTATCTTTATACATTGAAGAAATGGCGTCTTCTCATTGGGTGAGAGGTTGTGATGTCATAACAAATGTCTATGATGTCATAGGTAATTTTAGTGACGTCACAATTGTGACATCACACACCATAGTGAGGCTGATGGCTGTCTCTGAATTTATTTGGGTGTTTCTCTAATTTCAAAGTAGTTTTTACCATGCAAATCTTTGTGAAAGTGCAACCAAAATTAGTGCCGTCAGTAGCAAAATATGTGGGTTGCTCAAATCCAAATTTTTATCAAATTTGGATAAAAATTGTCGTATTTAGACCAATTCTCTCAATACATGTCAAATTCTCATGATTTTGTATGATTTTTATCCCAGGGCCAGTATCAACCTCACCCTAGCCAATGAGCCACTAATATTTCACACAACAAATTATGGAATATCAAGAATGTTGTTGAAATTAACTAATGGGATTTTTGGCCATCTGTTGTTGAACTAATTTGTGAATTTGGTTTTTTACCAAACCAAAGATGAAGCTGCATGGTGGACAACCTTTTTTCTGAATGTTTGGGAATGAGGGCTAGTGTTTGGCAAATTTTTTTTGAATTTGTGCAAATATTATCAATGCTCGGCGGCACAAGTGGAGGTGAATTCCGACAAATATTTGCAACACTTTTACCAATTTTTCAGTCTTTGCATTGGTTTTCCGTATTGAGCAAATTAATTGCATGCAGTGATATTATCAAAACAAAAAAGTCTCAAAGTAATGCAATTTGGCATTGTTTCAAATAATTTTATCAACTTTATGTCCATTCATCTTGTGGATTTTGGGGAAGAATTTGTCTTACTATGACCTGCAAAATGATCGTTTGAAGATCTTGGTCATCCATACCAAATTATATAATTACATGACCTTCAGACACAGCCCAAAAATTCAGGAGGTTCATGGAACATTGTAAAGGCTTCTGGGAAAGTTATTTAATTGCCTAGTCGTTTAAGTAAGCCATTTACAATTTCTCCTACTCTTGGGAGCTACCATGACTTCATTAGAATTTATCAAATTAAAGGGGAAGGTTTGAGCAATTGAGGTGAATTGGCCAGGGCAATTTTATTTTGCAATTAATTTGTCCCCTGCAAGTATAATTTCATAGCACACTTAATGCTATCAGCTGTTTTGCCTGATTTACTAAATATTTGGTGTTTTGCAAATTTGACTGGGAAAGTTGAAGCAGTTGAATGATTAGTAGATAATGATCCAACAAGAAATACTTAGCTTGCGTATTAACAAATATTTGAATATCATGGTGTCTTGTCTTATGTTGTAGATCACTATCAATCTTCATCTAAGCATGATTGACGTAAAATGATGTAAAAGAATAGGAGCAAAAATTCTTTATTTTGCTTTCTGAACCTTGTGCAGATTCTGCAGAATGGTTTTTCTGCACTTCCCCAACATTATTTTCCTTGAAATATCATTTGGGTTACAACAGTGAGTTAATTCCGAGAACCTGAATAGGATATTTCAAAAATCAATTTGCATAAAATATGCCAATCATTAAGGTACCTCGCATGCTTGTGTCTTATTTTTTACGTTGCTTCACAACATTGCGAAAACATTGCCCCAATATTGCATTCTAACGACATTTTGTCCACATGCAAATGCCTAAAGTGCCATTGTGTAACTTTGCAGCCAGCTACAATTACAAATCACAACATTTTTATTCACAGCAAGATAATCATTTCAGTGCTCCTGAATCCTTATTGATCGCCAGTAGATCGTTAGATCTACCAGCGATACATGTTTTGAACATGTCCGAACCTCGTGGTGCATGGTGCCTAGACAAATTGTGTGGTGGAATGCGCTTCAGAATCTGTCATCTATCATGTCTATGCCTCAGCTTGCCTGGCAGTGGTTGGGTGGATAGGAGTTGGTGGATAGAAGTCGGGTGGAGGGAGTCGGGTGGGTGGTTAGTAGTCGGGTGGTTAGGAGTCGGGTGGTTAGGAGTCGGGTGGTTAGGAGTCGTGCGGTTAGGAGTCGGTTGGATAGGAGTCGGGTGGATGTGGATATACGTCGGGTGGATATACTTTTGTTGGCCAGGAGTTTGGTGGACAGGAGTCGTTTGGATGCTTGGACAGGAGTGTTGGGTGTATAGGAGTTGGGTGGATAGGAGTCAGGTGGATAGGAGTCGTTTGACAAGAGTCGGTTGGGTAGGAGTCAGGTGGTTAGGAGTCTGGTGGTTAGGAGTGGGTGGATAGGTGTCGGCTGGCCAGGAGTCGGTGGACACAGTCGGATGGACAGGAGTCGGATGGACAGGAGTCGGATGGACAGGAGACGGATGGACAGTCGTTTGGACAGGAGACGGATGGATAGTTGTTTGGACAGGAGTCGGGTGGACAGGAGGGTTGGGTGGATAGGAGTCGGGTGGATAGGAGTCGGGTGGATAGAAGTCGGATGGCCAGGAGTCGGGTGGTTAGGAGTCGGGTGGTTAGGAGTCTGGTTAGAGTCGGGTGAATAGGAGTCGGATGGATAGGAGTCAGCTGGCCAGGAGTCGGTGAACAGAAGTCGGGTGGACAGGAGTCGGGTGGACATGAGTCGCGTGGGTAGGAGTCTGGTGGATAGGAGTCGGGTGGATAGGAGTCGGGTGGATAGGAGTCGGGTGGATAGGAGTTTGGTGGTTGTCTATAGATCCCATCTTTGTGATGGTTTGGTGCAGTTTTTGTCTGATCTTGTATGACGGCTGTCCATGCTGAAATGTGACAGACTGAAATGCATAAATTACACAGTCACTGCTGCCTCTATTAAAATCAAATTCTCAATACACATATTTTGCTTGTGTATATATATGTGAATTTTCAACAGTAATATAGGCGATCATTCAGTCCCTGTGCCAGCATTGAGCGATTCATTCAATCTCCACACTAATTCTAATTCATTCAATGTTGTTGTTGCTATTGCATATACATATTGGTTTATTCCTGCCCAATGGAGAAAATCCATCATAGATTTTTTATTTATAGGTCATCTATGTACAGATTTTTTTGTGTCCCAGAGTAAAAATTCTGCCTCATTGACCCGCCTTTGGAGTTATTTGAAGCAGATGAGATGGTCATGATTAACTCATAAAGACTATCCTATTTCAAGAACAATTTCTTTGGATATGTAAACTATTTACAGGCATTATTTAGATTTTTTTTATATGTGCACACTGAATTTCAGAATTATATCCAGTAAGGCGGTCGAGAACCAGACAAGGAAAGAGAACATTCACACTTTCATAAAGAAATACGTTTTGTGTCAAATAGGTCAATATTGTACGCTATTTTTGCCTTAAGAACATAAAAGCTATAAAATAAATTTTATATTGAAAAATGAAGTATTAATTACAAACAACTGGTAACACTGTGACATTTCCAGACTTTAAAACCAGGTTCAAACGTTCTAATTAGCATTCTGAATCTGAAAACGACAGTTTGCATGGAAATCTCATTTTTGGTCACAGAGGTTAACTTTGTATGTTTTCCTTGCTTATAGTAAGCCATGAAAACCAAATTTTATGATTGATATTGGAAGATGAAGTGTAAATTGGTAATTCTATATCATTGGCATAGCTGGGGGCCAACTGTCGGATTGGCAGCAGGGATATGAAAACAGCCATTTTCACCTAAATTTCACCGAAATTTCGTTTTAGTTAAATAGGTTAACTTCATATGTTTCCAATGCTTATTGCAGGTCATATAAGCCAAATTTTATGATTGGTTTTGGAAGATGGAACGTAAATTGGTATTTCCATGTCACTGGCATAGCTGGGGGCTGACTGTCAGATTGGCAATTTTTATATGAAAATGGCATTTTTCACAAAAATCGCGTTTTTGTTCAAATTGGTAAATTTCCTGTATTTCTCATGCCTACAGCAGACCATATAAACCAAATATTATGATTGATTTTGGAAGATGATGTGTTATTTGGTAATTCCAGTTCATTAGCATAGCCTTGGGGCAAATTTCAGATTAGCCATTGAGATCTATAAATGGCTATTTTCACAAAAATTGGTTTTTCGGTAAAATAAGTTAATTTCCCATGCTTCCCATGCTTAGGGTGTCAAAAGTATACCAAATTTTATGATTGATATTGAAAGATGAAGTGTATATGGGTATATCCATGTCATTGACATAGCTGGGGGTAGACCCTCAGATTGGCAATTTGGATCTGAAAATGACCACTTTTTACATCCTTTTTCGACTTTGAAATAGAGCAAGTTCCTTGTATCACCCACACCCTGGTGGCCAGTTTTGGAACAAAAAATTAAATTCCATTTGAAAGGAAATCCATTTTTCTCAATATCTGAAATGAATTTTTTTCATTACATCACCTCAGGTTGACTACACAGTGATTTGAAAATTGCCATTTTTTAACATTTCCTTTCTCTCTAAAAGGCAAATTACGGCCTTAATAATGGAGGTGGCCTACCATGGCCACCCCTGGACCAAATGACCCAAAATTTTGTGAATTTTGTTTTTTACCCAAGTACTTGACATGTGCCAAATTTCATTAAAATCGGTGAGATAGCACAGCCATGATTTTGGCAAAAATCCTCAATTTTCTCTGTCACTGGCTCTTAAGTTCATGAATTTCTTACTGTTACCATGGTAACATAGACAAATTTAATTTTTTTCAATTTTGAGCAAAAAAAACAAAAAATTCTGCTTAGTCAGGCTGACTAATGGGTCTTGATTGTGCAGAAACAAAAAAAGTGATTATGCTAACATGACTGAAGAAAATTTTAAGGGGTTGAGTAGTGTCTCCAATATTGCGTCACTCGAGACATTTGTGGCTCATTTCTGGCTCAAGATCAAACTTTATCTTTTAATTTCAGAACAATACCTGCTTAATCAAATGTCATAACATATTCACATAAGTGTCAATCAAAGTAATCCTACAAATCTGACATTCCAGAGATATTGCTTTATAATATCAGCATCCTGAAAAATCCACTGATTCACTGTGGCAAGTGCTTCACTGGGTCCCCATTCCTAATATCCCCTATCTTCCAGAGAATTGCTCAGACATTCACAAAATGCTATGTTATTTCCCTGAGTGCAAAATATGGTCTGAGATGGAGAAAACATTGTCACACTCACTCACTGTTCATAGCAGGTGTGAATGCCGTCCAATCAAATTACAAATACCTGATGCTTGATAGGAGACTTGAAAGACAGAACCAAAAAACATCAACAGCAACTGGCAACAACTGCATACTTCTTACAGTCTGTCGCGTTGATATAGAAAAAATGCACTTTGTGACTCATGATCGCTGATGAAGTGTCATCTTCTCTACTTTCAACATGGGAAAAATAGAGGCTGTTTGATTAGTCATGATAAAGAGAAGGCCATTTGACTTGTAATAACTGATTTTAGAGTGAAAATCAGATGCATAGTCCTTTTGTTTGGCTGTCACCAACAAGCGGGATAAGTCTCCTTAAACATTAAGAGTATTGAGTATGATCATGACAAATGATGACACACGAAGTGCCATTTTCACAGTGCAACAGTCCACTCTTTTTTCTATATCAAAGTGACAGACTGTAATACAATAATTATAACAGGCTTTCATCTTCTTTCATTGAACTCCACAAAATAAGCTGTAAATACAAGCAAGTTTCGGATTGGGTGCTTGCAATTAAGTTATGTAAGCAGGTGATAGGATAAAAGTTAATGGGACTTCACTCTCCCCCAGGGTGAGCATGGGGTAGTGTCAACTTACCCTGCATGAGGAGGATGAGCTTGTACTGGCTGTTAAATGTTAAAGAAATACTTTTTATAAAAACTTCCAGGTTAAGGAATTACTACCAAAATGATTCCATTAATCTCAAATGTATAACTAAGTTCTCTTACTAAATCATTTCAATACAGACTTTAGCAAAATAAAAATACACTACTCTTCTGCATCTATTTAAATATTTCAAAACACTGTAAATATGATGTTTCTGTGTTTGCTGGAACAGTAAATTGTTCGACATTCAACATTTGGTTTCACTTCTCTAAATTTATAATGATATGTAGATCCCACTGAAAGACCATTTTTGTTCCAATATAACTATAAATCTATATCATATGACAATAATAAGAGGTTGGTTGAGTCCACAGTGTCGGCCTGGTTCAGATGTTTCTAAATATTGCACTAAAGCTGTATATTTTCAATTCACGTGTTACAACTCTGTTATGATCTATGGGTATTGTGTGATTTTAATTTGTATTTCACAGTTAAACTTTTTTAGGACAATTTTATATTAGTCAAGGAATTATGCACAGCAACAACTTTTGAATGACATTTTCCAAATCTGTCATTCACACCAGTCACAACGGCCTCATGGTTAGAATGCCTGCCTTTCACCCCACAGGCTTGGTTTGAGTCCCAGAATGGAGCAGAGTAGCACCTAGTTGTTTGTAACAATTGTATTTAATGTGTACTCTTCAATTGGAAATAGGTAATCTCTGCAATTCCTGTTTGTGTTTTCTTTTTCACACAAGCATGCTTTTGGTAAGCAAAGTTCTCAACTTTAAAATTCTAAATTTCTTAGATTTAACTTTAAATTGAATTGATATTCAGCACTAAATTTGGAGATAACTGCAATACTTTACAATTTCATTTTTTTTTGGCACTACAGATGCAGGACTGCGTCTTTAGCAGGAAAGTGAGAAACAGAAAACAAAAATTAATCAATCTTGTACTATCATATCTAAATAAAACATTCAAATATGATTTGATGGCTATAAACATATCTCTATCTTCAAATAACAATTATATAAAGCACAAAATTAAAAGTTATACTACTAAGTTCGGAACTTGAGATACTACATTGTGCTTTGTGCACACAGTATGACTTCAGGATTCTCCTAAAAATAATTCAAGAAATCTAACTCACTCAATTCCAGAAAATGTTTGTTTCTAAATCATGATTTTGTTGATGGTACAAGTATAATTATTACACGGTAGATTTATCATTTTCGCGACTGCTGTGCAATGCTGTTGTATATCCAAACTGATTTGTAGATTTTTTTCCGTTTGTATTGAACTAGATTGATATCCACTGTGAATACCTGTTAAATATGAAACAAATTAGGCCTATAGCATAGAATCTAAGATATAGACCAGGACTATTTCTTTTGATCTTGTTCAGATTATAATTTTATCATCATAATTTGTTTGCATTTCAGTTTTATTTCCCTCCTATTAAGTTTCAATTGTACTTGTGATGTACTCACCATGAGTACTAGTACTTTGGAAATGTACTCAAGTACAAGCATGAGTTCTGTACTCATGATCTGGCACGAGTACTGAGAACATTTGAGTACCTGCAATAATGCACTCGAGTAAACAAGTACATGTGTACTCATACCCAACCCTGGTACCAACTCCATGACACTTCCACTCCAAAGTGTTCTGTTATATCATGAAATCTGTTTTCGTTCAGAAACGTGTGATAGCATCAAGCATGTATTATTTTCTTCTTATTGTCTGACAATTGGCTTCACAATCATATTTCAGGGCTTTGTTGATTCAGGGGAAGGGTTTTGGTCTTGCATTTGGGTGCTTCAGTGACCATAGTAGCATTGATATTGGGGTGAGATAAAGAGGTTATAGTAATTGCTATAAGAAGCAAACTACTCCACCAGCTTTTTTGAATTTACTAGTCTGTTTCAACGTTTGTTCTTCTGTGTTTTGTACAGATCTTGTTCAGCTTTCCAGTTGTCTTTGACCAGAGCAATGCTTTCCAGTATTTCTTTGTGTGAGTTGTGCATAGCTTTCATTTCATTAAGAAGGCTCGATGCTTGTGAACTTTTCGAAATAGTTCAAAATGATCCAAATATGGTACAAGGATATTTTAAAAAATGCTAACCTTCTTTCAAAATATTTTAGGTTATGTAAAAGTCAGTCCATGCTAAACAGAAAGGCTACATTTTTTCCTTTACCTTTTACTGTGGAGTTTGCCCTACAATTCAGTGGTAATGCATCCCATATTATGCAATGAAGCATGAAATTAAAAAAGACAATTTAAGCAAACGTTATTTACAATTTTAAAAGGTTTGAAGGACTTTCCAAGGGGCTCGGAATAAAATTTTTGATTGACAATTTTAAATATTTGTAAAGCATACCATGTGCAGAAAAAAATCGACATGATAGAATTTCTTATGTCTTTTCCGAAAATCGTGAGGAACAATACAATGCATAAGACAATGTGGAGGAGGAGGAGGAGGTTTGGATATAGTATACACAAAAATCTTTGTACCAGCATAGAGGGCTGTCAGTGGATGGCGGTTTGGCACCACCCCCTGTGAAATGTCAACTTGATGAAACCAGTCAACTGTGACCTTATAGCCAGGGGAAGTCCCAGTATATGACCTCAGTGAATCATTGAATTCCTCCAACTAGTTCAGAGGAGCCATTTTTTGGTAGATGAATCAAATTTTGACCATGGGGAAACATCTGTGGTTGAAGTAGCAGATGTCTACAAAGCCTTCTCAGTCTGTGCTGCTTACAGGTCAAAGAAAGCGGCAATTAGCAGTGTGCCACCAAGGACTGACAAAGATATCAACAACAAAAAAAGAAACTGACAATTAGAAGAAACTTGAATCAATGTGTACAAATGAGACACACAATTTTTTGGATCATGATCCAACATTTCACTTGATGAATGGAACAATAAAACAAATGTTCCTCCATGCTTCACTTGAAAGTAAAAGTAAAGCTAAGTAAAATTTTACTTAATGTCGGTGATGACAGTAAAGACAAATAACTCATGCTACAAAGCACATCTTCCTCTATGCTGATGGCCTCAATCTCTCTCAAGCAGAAGTTGGATCTGTGATTAAATATGTGAAATAAAGACCATAGGCAATGCCATTGTGCTGAGCTGAACAAGACACAAAAGTCACAGACAAAAAGCGCTATTCAAAGGACATGAGAATCCCCTCCCTAATTTATTGCCTGCAGATAGACTAAGAGTGACAGGATGTTACTACAGAACAAGTGAAGCTACATATCAACATGAAAAGGCAGTATTATTATGGGAAAGGAAAGTGTAGCTAGAAAGAGTAAGGCCACCAGTACAGGGATCAACTCAATATGCCTGGATTCAACAATTGTCTGAGATGAAGAATGAACAACCAACCAGGTTAAAATTATGGAGTCAATTATGCAGACTATTTGTGTGTAGAGGGTAATATACTGATGAGAGAATCCAAATCTTTTTTAAGGAAAATATCAATCTCTCGTTTTCCACTCCATGAAATTAACCCCAAGAAATCCGACAAATATCAATCAAAGCTACCAGTGCAAGTGGGCAGTTTTACAGTATTTGCACTCAAAGTGTCTCATTGGGGGTCAAAATAAAGTTTTGTAGATGAGAATTTCCTTTTTACTATCATGAAATGAACATATTAATTACTGATTCATTAATCAACGAGAACAGAAGTGATTTGTTGGTTTACCACCAAATCACCACTCTTTAAAGTATGCAAGGTTGAATTTTTGAAAAAAAAGATTTATGAGAAAAGGCATCCAAGTGAAAAAAAATTTGAACCATTTTTGGAATGGAAATCAAGCCATCTGATTGCAAACCATCAAAAACAATAAAAAAAAATTAAAATTTCATTAGTTGTGGCAATTTTTTTTTCACAATATTTATGACAAAAATAAAGAAATTTCACCTGTCATAACCTGAAAGTTTAGTGTTTAGAAAAGTTTTATTGTCAATACATGTAGACCCATGATTTCCATGGTGTATAATCCTTAGGTTTCCTACAAACCCTGTGCCATGTTTTGTTGCTGGACGATTGAAACTCTTTGGGTTTGCTTTTTGTTAAAGCAGTGGCATAGCCAGGGGGGGGGCAGGTGGGGCAATTGCCCCACATGTGGCTACTCTTGCCCCCCTCTTGCTCCCCCCCGGGCTCTGGAGCAAAAAAATAAAATTCTGCTTAGGATGCCCTCTTTCAAAAAGTGTTTCAAATGCCAACTTAATTATTTAGTTGGCCAAAAAATGCAGGGCCTCGAAACACCATGAACTATGGGCCACACGCTCTGTAAAATGGCAGTGTCCAGTGCTTCTTGGTAGCGAAGCTTGTCAGCCATAAGAGGATAAAAACCTTTGTGATAAATTCATTGGCGGATGAGAGGCTCTCAAACTTAGGAGTCATCCATTTGGAATGACAAAGGTCAAATTCATTTGATTTAGATGAGTTTATAGACATATTTGCAAACAGTCACAACAACATAAGTTGAGAAGGATCATGCTTCTTTAACTCATATCAGAGACTGATGTTGCTAATTCTATGTGACATTTAGTGTCTCTATTGTGTTATTACACAGCTCTGTGCTAATTAAGGATCAAGACAGTCTTTCGTTATTCCATAATCTATACTCCTGGGCAAAAAAAATGGACCTTCGTAGAATTTACTTCATGTCAATAGGCTTTGATTTTAATGGAAAATCAACCTCAACAAAGCTTCATTTCCTGTCAGTCAATCAATAATGACATTGTCTTAGTTTGGAATTTTGTTTTATTTTGAATTTTTAAGAAGCACAGTCTTTTGGTTATGCTTCTTGACAACTTTGTGCACCGCAAAATTTCCATTTTTTCCATTCAAATTACACTGCTTTCCAAGGCTCCTCTGTGTTACTGAATTTAAATACTATTAGATCAACATCAAAAGTCAAAGGGAAAAGCATTTCCATACCCAAGATAAAATTGCTATTGATTGACAGACAGGACATCGGTCTTGCCATTTTGTATTGAAACAATGTGAAATTCAAAGAATGTCCTTTTTTTTTTGCCCTGGAGTGTATGTGTAAAAGAAAGTCAGTTCACACAAACCTGAAAAAACTGAATTTTTTTCCCCTGCCATTCAGTGGTAATGTATTCCATATTATGTAATGAAGCATGAAATTAAAGAAGACAATTTTATCTAAAATCTCACCACAATTTCAAAGAGATATATTTAGTTCAAAGGACTTTTCAAGGGGCTCTGACTAAACGTTTTGATTTTGACAATTTTAACTTTTTTTATAAACCATGGTGCAAACAGTGGCGTCCCTATGGGGGGGGCACGGGGGGGCACAGGCCCCCCCATATTTGACCTGTGCCCCCCCAGGTGCCCCCCATATGAAATTTCCAACTCTGGCTAAAATATACAATTGGTATAGTGAGTGCCCCCCCCAGAGAATCGCGTGCCCCCCCGGTGCCCCCCCGCTCGAGACCCCCCAGTTACGCCACTGGGTGCAAAAAAAAATTGATGTGATAGGATTTCTCATTTCTTTGCCATCTAGTTCAAACAATAGTGAGGAACAATGTAATGCATAAGAGGAGGTTTCCTACCGCGATGGAAAATGAAATAGAAATTTCTTTATATTTCGAAGTCATTTTTGAGAAATTAAAATCGCTGGTAAAAATCTTCTATTTAGACTATAAAGCTTACACTTTGTTAGATTTTGGTCCTTTTCATAGCGCATCTATTGCTTGAAACGAGAAGTCACTAACCCTAATAGAAGTGGCGTAAATGGGAAACGAAACGGCCGCCGCACGGAAAAAAAACCAAAAAAGCAGTCCACAGAGCTCAGCAGGCTGCTGTTGCTATGATGACGTCGCCATTGCTGGGCCATGACTAGCGAGCCACCTTAAAATGTAATTCAGAAAAACAAACAAAGAACAAAAAATCAAGTATATCATCTGGCACGGTACAACATGTAATTCAAAACATGAACAGCAACTGGAAATTACTGCATACTTATTAATAGAATAATTATAACAGCCTTTGATCTTCTTTCTGTGGTGTGTTACATATAAAAATAAGCCAAAAATATAAGCAAGTTCCGGATTGGTGCTTGCAATTAAGTTATGTAAGCAGGTGATTGGATAAAAATTAATGGGACTTCACTCTCACCCAGGGCGAGCATGGGGTAGTGTCAACTTATCCTGCATGAGGATGATGAGCTTGTATTGGCAGTTAAATGTTGAAATAAATACCTTTTATAAAAGCTTTTAGGTTAAGACATTACTACAAAAATGATTACATTAATTTAAAATGTATAACTAGGTTCTCTTACTAAATCATATGAATACTGACCATGGCAAAATAAAAATACACTGCTCTTCTGCATCAACATAAATATTTCAGAACACTGTAAATATTATGTTGCATAGTTTCTGTGTTTGCTAGAACAGTTCAAAATTCAACAGTTAGTTTCTCTTCTCTAACTTTATAATGATAGGCAGATCCAACTGAAAGACCATTTCTGTTCCAAGATAAGTATAAATCTATAGCAGGATCAGATGTTTCTACAAATGTAAATGTTGTACTACAGTTGTATATTTTCCATTTATGTGTTACTACTCTGTTACACATTATGAACGATCTATGAGTATTATGTGATTTTGATTATATATGTGTGATCTTTGCAGTTTTAATTTGTGTTCCACAGTTCAACCTTTTTAAGACAATTCTATTTTAGTCAAGGAACTATGCACAGCAACAACTTTTGAATGCAATTTTCTAAATCTTTCATTCACACCAGTCACAACGGCCTCATGGTTAGAATGCCTGCCTTTCACCCCACAGGCTTGGTTTGAGTCCCAGAATGTAGCAGGGTAGCACCTAGTTGTTTTGTAACAATTGCATTTAATGTGTACTCTTCAATTGGAAATAGGTAATCTCTGCAATTCCTGTGTGTGTTTTCTATTTCACACAAGCATGCTTCAAATTCTAAATTTCATAGATTTAAATTTAAATTGGATTCATATTCAGCAATTAATTTGAAGTTAACTGCAATACTTTAATTTAATTTTTTACAAAGGCGATAAATGCAGGGCAATGCAGCAGGAAAGTGCAAAATTGTGACAAACAGCAAACAAAAATGCATCAATCTTGTATAGTCATTTCTAAATAAAACCTTCAAATATGTTTTGATGTATAAAAAAACATATTTCTATGTTTAAATAACAATTCTATGCAGCACTTAATTTGAAGTTATGCTACCAAGTTCACAAGTTCATATTAAATTGTTATTGGTGTGCACAGTATGAGTTCAGGGGTTCTCCTAAAAATAATTTAGGAAATCAGACTCAATTCCAGAAAATATTTGTTTCTAAATCATAATTTTGTTGATGGGACAAGTACAGTGGGTTCCAAATTATTACGCAAGTTTGTTTTTTTATGATATCTCAAAAACAACTCAACACATTTTAAAATCCTTCCTGCATAACAATTTGAGTTCCATGGAGGCAATATCCTATAAGTTTTGTCCAATTCTGATGGTGCAGCAAGGAGTTACGCCATAGAATGTAATAATTTGGAACCTACTGTATATTACATGGTAAATGTATCAGTTTAGTAGCTGCTGTGTAAAGGTGTTGTACATAAATATATCCAACGGATTTTGTATTGCACCTAAGTTTTCTTCCACTGTGTATACCTGTTAAATATAAAACAAATATAACAAATATAAAACAAATTAGGCCTATAGCATAGAATCTAAGATACAGACTAGGACAATTTCTTTTGATCTTGTTCAGATTATAATTTTATCATCATAATTTCTTTCATTTCAGTTTTATTTCCCTCCTCTTAAGTTTCAATTGTACTTGTGGTGTACTCAACATGGGTACTACTACTTTAACAATGCACTCCAGTATAAGTATGAGTGCTGTACTCATGATCTGGCATGAGTACAGAGAACACACTAAAGTATACAAGTACATGTGTACTCATGCCCAACCCTGGTTCCAACTCCATGACACTTCCACTCCAAGGTGTTCTGTTATATCATGAAATCTGTTTTCGTTCAGAAATGTATGATAGCATCAAGCATGTATTTTTTTCTTCTCATTGTCTGATAATTGTATTCACAATCATCTTGTTGATTCAAGGGAAGAGTTTTGGTCTTGTGTTTGGGTGCTTCAGTGACCTTAGTAGCAATGAATATGGTGTGAGATAAAGACGTTATAATAATTATACCATTCAACGCCTCTGTCAGCCAATCACATGACAGTATTACAGGGAAATAATTCCTTTATTCTTTGTTGTCCAGTTATCCTCTCATTTTTGAGTGTTTGTCTCAAGGTATAAGCCAGTTATTCACCATGGGATCAGGAATATGTGTTCGTCACACCTCAGCCTAAAGGCCTTGGGTGATAAATCACATATTCCCTCTCCCGTGGTGAATAACCTTTACTTATTATAAGTAGCAAACTGCTCCACCAGGTTTTTTGAATTGACCAGTCAGTTTCCTCAGTTGTTCTTCAGTGTTTTTCACAGATCTTGTTCAGCAATCCAGTTGTCGTTGACCTGAGCAACGATTTCCAGAATGTCTTTGTGTCAGTTTTGCATAGCTTTCATTTCATTAAGAAGGCTCGATGCTTTTCGAAATAGTTAAAAATGATCCAAAATATGGCACAAGGATTTGTAAAAAAAATGTGGTCGCTGCTAACCTTCTTTCAAAATATTTTAGGTTCTGTAAAAGAAAGTCAGTCCATGCTAAACAGAAAAGCAACATTTTTTTCTTAACTTTTTACTTTGCCCTACCATTCTGTGGTAATGCATCTCATATTATGCAATGAAGCATGAAATTAAAAAAAGACAATTTAAGCAAAAGTCATGCACAGTTTCAAAAGGTTTAAAGGACTTTCCAAGGGGCTCGGAACGAAAGTTTTGATTGACAATTTTAACTTTTTTGTAAAGCAAACCATGTGCAGAACAAAAATCGACATGATAGAATTTCTTATGTCTTTTCCAAAAATCGTGAGGTACAATGCATAAGACAATGATTAGGAGGAGGAGGAGGTTTGGATATAATATACACAAAAAATCTTTGTACCATTATAGAGGTGGTGTCAGTGGATGGCTGTTTGGCACCACCTCCTGTGAAATGTCAACTCGATGATGCCAGTCAACTGTGACCTTATAGCCAGGGGAAGTTGCAAAATGGATGACCTCAGTGAATCAGTGAATTCCTCCCAAGTAATTCAGAGGAGCCATTTTGGTAGACGGATCATATTTTGATTTTGCGGAAACATCTGCGGTTGAAGTAGCAGATGCCTACAAAGCCTTCTCAGTCTGTGCTGCTTACAGGTCAAAGAAAGCGGCAATTAGCAGTGGGCCACCAAGGACTGACAAAGATATCAACAAAAAAAATAATAAAGGAACTGAAGATTAGAAGAAACTTGAATCATTGTGTACAAATGAGAGACACAATTTTATGGATCTTGATCAAACATTTCGCTTGATGAATGGAACAATAAAGCACATGTTCCTCCATGCTTTACATGAAAGTAAAAGTAAAGCTAAGTAAAATTTCATTTAATGTCGGTGATGACAGTAGAGACAAATAACTCATGCTACAAAGCACATCTTCCCCTATGCTGATGGCCTCAATCTCTCTGAAGCAGAAGTTGGATCTGTGATTAAGCATGTTGAATAAAGACCATAGGCACTGACTTTGTGCTGAGCTGAACAAGACACAAAACCAACAGAAAATAGCACTATTCAAAGGACATGAGAATCCCCTCCCTAATTTCTTGCCTGCAGATAGACTAAGAGTGACAGGATGTTACTTCAGAACAAGTGAAGCTGCATATCAACATGAAAAGGCAGTGATATTATGGGAAAGGAAAGTGTAGCTAGAAAGAGTAAGGCCACCACTACACC
The DNA here is from genome assembly GCA_026936325.1 of Platynereis dumerilii. Taxonomy (NCBI): domain Eukaryota; kingdom Metazoa; phylum Annelida; class Polychaeta; order Phyllodocida; family Nereididae; genus Platynereis; species Platynereis dumerilii. The sequence goes on along the minus strand of JAPTHN010000035.1, from coordinate 3,169,491 downwards.
TGGAGTCAGCAATTGTCTCAGATGAAGAATGAACAACTAACCTGGTCAAAATTATGGAGTCAATTATGCAGACTATTTGTGTGTAGAGGGTAATATACTGATGAGAGAATCCAAATCTTTTTTAAGGAAACTATCAATCTCTCAATATCCACTCCAATTAATCCCAAGAAATCCGACAAATATCAATCAAAGCTACCAGTGCTCTAGTGGCTGCTCTTCTATTTATATGCAGGGCGCGCGCCAGTGCGTCTCCAAGGCAGATCCCCCCCTGCCCGCCATGGCACGAAAGGTCTCCGCCGCGATGCTTTCCGTACCCCGCAGACAAAGGATTTTGCTAAAAATTGCCACTGTGGCGCTACTCCGTCTGCTCCTGGAGGGGGTCCAGACAACGGCGCGAAGGTTTTGCGGACGTCCTGGAGCATTTCCTTGACGTCGGAGTGCAAAAGAACCGCGGCGTTGACCTTTTTGGCGCCACGCAGAGAATCCCGCTCGTTTTAGAAATCGGCGGCAAAGTTATTACCCCTCAGTGGCGCGAAAACTGACACGCCGTCTTGCTTTTCTGATCGCGGCGTCGTTCAATTTTTCTGGTCTGCTCCGCCGCAGATTTTTTGAAAATTTCAACGGGTTGAAACTTTTTTTCTGCTCCGTGACGATTTCTAGGAACGTCAAGGAGCAGGTTCCTCGACGGCGTGCAATGAAAAAATGTCCGGCGGGGACCTAAAAACCCCCTGGGGGATACGTAAAAAGAGGAAATATTTTTCCGATTTTCCTGGAAATACCACGACGCCGATTTAAATAGTTCTCCGGTTCCCACCGTGAGATAGGGGCATTAGAAAATCTATGTACATTGCCTGGATATATTTTTAACTTTTTTTTGTCAAATTCATGTAAAGGCACACAACTGATCAAAGAAAACACAACTTGTTTGTTTTCATTTCAAAACCCTGAGTGTTTTATTCCATGTGCTGGAGAGGACATGTTTGTTTGACATCATATTCAAGCCTCAAATTCTGAAAACCAAGTATAGTTGTTGAAATAAATGTTGTTGCTTTACCTTCAGATACATCTCCAGCTAAAATAATGGAAACAAACAGTAGACATACCCTTAAATGCTTATTCACCACAGCATATACAGTAACAAATGGTCTCTCAAAGTCAAAATATTTTACACATACCATTTTTTACATTTTAAGAGACAACTCATTTTGTATATAACCTATTCGCATGAAACATGTTAACATGAATCACAACTTCCTTCATTAATTTTTGTGTGTTGCCATAAAATTAGCGAAACTGTCCACGAGACAGAAAAAAAAATGAGCAAAAAAATGGTCCTGAATCACTTGCTGCTTCAAAACTAAACATCATATGAGGGTAAAATTCGGCACACATGCATTTTAATGTAGTGCGAGACTGCCACCACAACAAATTGATCTGTATCTATCATGCTTTTCTTGTAATATTTGCCTAAATATGAAAAATCGGCCGAGTGCAAATACTGTATATAATACTGCCCAAATGTGAAGTCAAGATGAATCGCTGCAAACAACCAACATAGGCTATCCTTTGGGAAAAACAGGCATGAGCAGGATAAATGCAAGCACCTGCAAGAAGTCTATTACTGGACCTGCATCTTCCAAGGACACAACCAGAAGCACTGCGGTCTGACAAGTCATTAAAAATCTGTCACTCTGTAATAAACAAACTGTTGGTTCTTTGTTATGTGTGTGTTATTTATGACTACGTCATTATCGAAAACCGATTCATAAAATAGCATTGTCACCAGATTTGGTTGAAATTCAGTTGTTTTTTTTTTTTTCAAAAAAACTGACTAGAAAACAGAAATAATCTAATCATAATGAAAGCCATAGTAGGTGCATCATCCCATTCATTTAGGCTGAACAATAGATTCAAAGAGAATATAACAAATTGAAAGATAAATGATAAATATTTAAACTTTCATACCAAAGTTCTCAACATTACTCACATAATTATGGTTTTATGATTTTCGGTACTGCCTGTAAATAGATATATAGTTCTGTACAGGGCTACCACAATCATATTTCTGCAAACAAATCAATTCAATTTTGCGAAGTCAGTTAACCTGTAATATGTCAATGGCACTGCCATGAAATTCGCGCATCTGTGTAATTCAAATCTGTGTTAAATTTGGATCTATAAATTAGGATCTATTATGTTAAATTGTTGATGATACATAACTTAGATCAATAAAAACATAGCTATTCAGAGATGACTGTTTACTATTAGACTGTTACATAATTTGTTGATAGCTAATGAAGATTATTTAACCTTAAGTGTTGTTATGATTTCGTACTTGGTGTGCCATTTAAGTCATTAACTTTCGTGTTGACTTTTAATTTTCTGTCACTTCTTACAATCAGGGTTATGGAAATAATTATTTCCGATGTTGATACACATGTTGATTTAATCCCCTGAAATATGTCATTGCAGGTTATTATACAAGAAGACTGAATTTTTAAAGCTATTTTGGAAGATATTTGAGGTATTTTAATTATTTACCAAACTAAACTCTGACTAAACTACTAGCTCCACTTTTATGGCAACTACAGGCACTTCCTGTTCAGGCAGTCACTGTTGACAGGATCACCACACAGAATGAGCTGCTCTTGTGCTAAGTGAGCTTCGCTCATGGCTGCCTTCGGCAGCCATGAGCTGCGCTCATAATATTTGCAATATCCTTTATACCTGGAAGACATGGCTTTTAAATTCCAGGTGTTAAGAGTGAATTGTGCATTAATTGGTCAATTGGATTGGATTAGAGTCAATGATGGTAAATCCGTCCAGGAGGGTAAATCCGTCCACCCCCTATTACAGGCATATAAATATATTAGTTACAGTTTTGTGAGTTGTAAAAGCAAGAAAAACTCGTCTTTCAACTAATTTTGCCGTTTTTATTGTTTTGACAGCCTTTTAAATACTTTTTCAGGGCCATTTAAAAACAAAAGACAAAATAAAATGAAAACCTGTGACATCATCACAGCCATTTTTGATAATTACATTGGTGGGATAAGATAATATTATTGGCCTATTCCTGTCAACAAACAAGCATTTATGTGGTAACGATCTTTGAATAAGATGCAAAATTATATTATTCTTGCTGGATTTGTAAAATTGAGACACCATGAAATGAAATACAATGGAAATAAAGGTGGACGGAATTACCATCAATATTTTGAAAGTGGCTTTATGGGAGGTTTGTAAATCCGTCCAACCATATAAAATTAACTTTTAAGGCACTTTTAAACTTTAAATAATAATAAATGGCATTCTTCTGATTACAGAAACTAGATAGGAACAGTTATTCCACTTTGGTTGGATTAAAAGGTTATTTAATTGTAATTTGGGCGGTCAATTGAAATTATTCCAAGTTAATTTAACCTCTATTATCTAATTCTTCTATTATAAGTGTAATCAATGAATCATAATTCTAAAATTGACTCAAAAATCTCTGTAAGACTTAATGAATTGCAAAACTTGAAAAAATAGAGAGATATGATAGTTGAGAGCTGTACTATGCCCAGTGGACGGATTTACCATCCTTGCTGGACGGATTTACCAGCAAGGTGGACGGATTTAGATGCCCTGACCTTTAATCTTTGTTGCCATGGTTTCAACCGAGATTATTTGAAATCTTAACTTTTTTGAGTGTTGATAATAAAACGGAATATACCCCTTCCAATGGACTGATTTTTATTTTTGTAACTTTTGCCATTTTCCTGGAAATATAGTGTCAGCCAAAAGTGGACGGATTTACCATCCTTGACTCTAGTGGATTGGTACTGTGCAGTAGTTGATTGTAACTGATGGGAAGAATTGTATCTGAATAACAATTAGCATTCTCAATGGAACAAGCATCTGTGGCTCTGAGCTGGCTAGTAGGATTACATATCACAATACCCTCACCAAACGCCTGCTTTATTCATACCACTTACTATGTAATCGAGGGTAACCTTACTAACCCACATAGTTATTGGTCATGCCTTTTTCTTTAGTCTAAATTGGGAGTAACATTCACTGTAAGCTGAAGTACCCTCATCTTTACGTTGTGGGAAAGGGTTTGAAGTAGAAAAGTGAGAAAGTTTGATATGTTACAAAATTGAGTTGGAAGTGTCGAAGTGATAAGTAGGGTGGAGTGAAAAATGAAAAATGTCAAAAATTAAAAAAAACAGCAGGTCTGGATGCTTGTCAATTTGTCCAAAACTCACATTTTCAGTGATTTTTGGAAGCTACAGTAAAAATTGACACTGCACTTCAGGATTAAAGAAAGCGGTACATTTTTACGCAGTTCTCACAGTACTTACTGAGCACTGATAATGTACATAGATATGGATGGCATGTTGGTACTCATTTTGAAGGAAATTTTATTCTGAATTCAAATATATAACTTTCATGGCTGTATCTTTAACCTTGGCCAAAATAAAGCTAACCGCGGATTTACCGAAACACATTTTCATAGCATATCTTTGATCCTGAAGTGCACTGTCAATTTTCACTTTAGCTCGAAAATAAAAGTGAAATTGCCAGTTTCATGCAAATTGACAAGTATCTAGACCTGCTGTTTTTTTAATTTCAATTTTCACTCCACCCTAGTGATAAGGCCTATAGTATGAAGATGGGATTTATATATTATGTGTGTGTCTCTGTAAGGATCAGTTAGTCCGTAACCATGCAGTTTCCAGGTGGAGGGGGGCTTTGAGTTTTCCTTGGTGGCAAATTGTCTATTTCAAGTGGGTGAAGTCAGACTTCCCAAAAATAATTGATTTATTTGACCAAAGCTGAACAAAAAATTATTAATTAAAAAACTCATCCAACCCCCCCCCCCCACCTTGCAGTTTGAGCATGCAAATGGGAGATCATAGCCGAAGGAGACCACTTAGAGAAATAGTTTGTGAGAATGATGGGTAAAGCAGGGTGTGTCAATTGAAGATGGGAAGATAAATGAGGAACAAAGTTGGTTGAAGTTATGCCTCTGTTGCTAATATTGGGTCAATTGATCATAGATTTATCAAAGAAATCATGAACTGAGTGAAGATAATGGCTGCTCTGATGGCGAGCTTAGCCTTTTGTTAGTGCATAGTGAATTATGCATTTAAAGTCTTCATTTTTTAAATTGTTTTATATCATCTGTTTACATGAACTCAATTTCTGAGCTGAAGGAAACTTATGCATCATCATTTTTGTAAAATTCTCGAGATAGATCAGCTACAGCTGTTATTTTGATAGTTAACATTAATTTTATTCTACAGTTTTTCTTTTCAAATTAACGGTGTGTTTTTAGTAGGTCTATTAGTGCAAAAGCTTCTGATACACATTAGGTTGTTTTTTTACAGCTTGTTGCATTATTATTAAGTGATTAAACAGATTCTGTTTTGTGTCCGTGCATTATGCTCATGTTACTCTAGACGAATGACGAAATGTTTCTTGTGAGGCAATATTTCCCTGTTTCTGCCACGTTATCGTGTATGACTTATTAGTAGTTTGTTGAGGTAATATCCTACACATGACAGGCTTCAAGATCTTAGTCAGGAGTTACTGACACGCGTGTGAAAAAATTCTTGATGCCACAAAAACGTATCAAAGATTCTAAAATATATTCTATCTTGTGTAAAAAATTGTGCTCTTTCTGATGGTAACCTTTTTAAGAGTCTTTATTGTGGTGTCCAAGTCGCTATCTCACAATTTAAGTGGAAAAACGTGCAAAAAATGCTAATTTTGTGTGACACATTTTTCAGACATCAAAGTTCGACTGTCTCTTCCTTGATAGAAATCAAGAATTCATGATAATGGAGAGTACCATGGCATTCCCTATTGTCCAAAGTTTAAAATTATACCCAGTTTTAATAATTTGTCTCAATATATGCTGCTCTGTGAACAGGATATTGAAACAAAGTCAGGTGACAAAAGTAAAAACAATTTATAAAAATGAAGTGAATTTCCTATTTGATTTTTTTTTCCAACGTCATCTGAGATATTTATTGACATGAATTACATATCAATATGTTCAGAAGGACTAGACGAAGGCAATAGACTACATAAAAATGTCCTTGCTTTGCATTATTAGGTCCTCACATACAAAACATGGAGCCGCTGCTTTTCACTTCTAGGTGTGTGAAAAAAATATGTCATTTTTCTAAATAACTTGCATTTCGTCAATTTTTGTCATGCAGGTCTGAAAGTCAAACTCGTTATGCCCAGATAGTTATATTTAAACGAGTTTGTGTTAGTTTTTCGATATCTGCCTCCATAAAAAAATGCAAGTTATTTAGAAATTTATTTCTAAAAACCAAAATTCCTTTGTTCGGATTAAACTTATCGGAAATATAGGTTTTGGTACTCAAATTGAAGCTTATTTTCTGCTGAAAATGATGGTGCAAAAATTATGCATACATGTGGTCATGCGTCATGAACTGGTCCATTTTGCGTCGCAGGTCAAAAATGTCTATTTTTTCTATTTTCTGATATATCATCACAGAAGCATAGCAATATACAGTGTTTCAAACAGAACTTAATTATCTTGTATACTTATCGAGATATGGACACTTTTGTGCCTCCCCCACTCATTGAAATGTGTAGACTTAAGGGAAGGTTTTTAAGGCTTTTCTCAAAATTGACGTTTTTTAGTAAAACGTCTATAACTTTTCTACTACTTAACCAATTGTAATGGGTTAGTTGCAAAATGATTCTGACTAGTTCCTCTAATGATATATGTTGACACTTTTTAAATAAATCCCATTGAACGATATGAAATCTTGACAGCAAAAACTGACATTTTTTCTTTTAAAATTCCTTTAAAATCCCAGCTTCTACTTGTGTTTCCAAGTGAAATTCACCTCAGAATTAGTAAAAAATTATATCCCTTTAACTGGGCATGTTCTGGACATTTGTTGTCCTTTTATGAGCCAGCCCATCTTAAATGTAACAAAATTACAACACGGAGATTTCTGGTCCATGGATCAAAGTGATTGGGAATTAGCATAAAAATGATGAATAGATAGATGGATATATTGATAGATAAGGTAAGCACAGCCCTGTATGGCCTGTTGTAGCTACTCACTAGGTTACATTGATGAAATGAGAGAGAGGGCAGGAGTCCTCAACATGCTGCATGTTTACCCCATGTAAGGGATCTTTTCCTTGCCTAGCACAGGCTCTAATACAAGGATAACCCAATATAGCAACTAATCTGAATGACATCAAGCTTGGTTTTTGCTTTTTAAAGGTACATTGAAAATATTTGCGATCACAAACTACATCATTTTGCAATATGCTTCTGAAGATTACTGCTAAGGTTGAGAATGACATCTGCTTGGCTTTTCCTGAGAAGCACTCAAAAACCCCAAGTAAGACATCTAAAACATAGCAGATGAACTAAAATAACTATCTGAAAAAATAAACCATGATTGGGACAGTGCAGAGGGGCTGATTTCTTCTTTTCACAATATTGCTACACCGACTCCGCTACACCGACTCCGATCCACCCCTGATTCTGACTGACATGCCTCAACGTTCTGGGCAATAGCGCTTCATTGGTTAAGTGATTTTCAAAAGGATAACAGTTCTGTAAACTAGAGAATATTTCCTTTCTTCTGATGTCAAATATGTTGAAACAACTTAGATAGAAAAGTTCTATTGAATATTTTGTTTTGAAATTTTATGCGACAAATCCACCATTTTAGCGGACCAGTTCATGACGCATGACCATGTGAAGTGAAAATTAAGCGAAATATAAGAAACCGCGACTTACCACCACAAAATGTTTGCCATTTCAACAAAAAATGTATACCCATGTAGTCATCGTAGTTTTCGATGGACCATCATAGAATTCAAGTAAATTAGTAAGTGATATAAGAGCAGCTTTATTAGTTACTGAAGCCATAGAACTACAGACAAATTTATAATATTTGGGGGTATCTGGCACACCCCACTAAGGGGGGCTTTACAAACAGGGGTATAACTTCAAAAATAAAAGAGTGGGTGCATTTTTTTCTTCAAAATTGAATTCCTGACCAAATTTTATATAAGATAGGCTAAAATTGAAATAAATGTTATGTAAGCTAGAAAGTTGTGAGTTTGGCAGTAATTCCTGACCAAGATCTTAAAGCCTGACACATGCAGTGCGAATGTCCACCCGCCAACCATTTCCACCCTGCCAATCATTTGTTTGAGTGTCTAAGATCTGGAAAGGGAATTTAACATGCAACTGTCACACCACTCATCCATGAGGTCACAAAATACCCAATGGCACATTGACAGTTTATTTCAATATGCTTGAAAGTGCTTGTTTGATGTCGACCAGAGGCTGAATTTGAGTACTCGTCATCCTTTGACTGTAACTATTTTGTTGTGTTTCAAGACAATATTATATGCTGTACATATGTAAGTTTCTAATAATTATTAATGATCTCCTGTTGTCAACTGTTATTATTATTTTTTTTCCAGCTACACGGGTGGCAGAAGGTCTTGCATGGAACTATTATCATGTATATATTGAAAATTTTGCACCAGGTGAGTGAATAAAATCTAATGTGTTCACTGGCACATGTTACTCTTATCTGAAGTCCTCGATTGCTTGGTGCTAATCTGGGGTCCTTCAATGATTTCAGACACACAAGCCAGACACTTTCAACATTGTTCAGTAATATAAAAGTACATGTATATAAATTATATATCATTAATATACTCATTAACACACACTGTGTAACAATTGAATCGGTACCATTGACTTATTTCTGTTTTGTAGATTAAATAAATAAATAATAACTGAGTTGTATATTTATGCAAATGTATTGCTTAAATTAATGATTTGCTCCTGAAAGTATATTGTTGGGGTATGAATGAGACTGATGAAATGTGACTTCAACAAATATTTATAGTAAAATTATCTATCTACTAAAAACAAAATTGCTACTTAGACAATTAGAAAAAAGAAAGTAGGCCTATTGACTGATATCTAGGGACCCTACTTACAAGTTCTGTTTCGAAAGAAAAATGGGGGTAGTCGGGTAGAAATAGGGAAACGGGAGAAAAATGAAAATTTCATTGAATACAATGATGACAATATCTGAAGTAAGACTTTATGATAACTTAGACCCGGAACCACCGCCATATCCCGCCGCCGCGAGCTGACTTTCCTGTCAGCTGAAGCGAGCTGAGATGAGTCAGTTCAGCAGCCGACTTTGATACCCGGGGGGGGGGTACTCACTCTGAAAGGGTGTATATAGAGGCTCCGCTGGATGGTGCTGGTTTTTGGCCTTTTTGGATTAAAATTGTTTTGGTTTTTTGACAATTTTGATTAATTTGGTTCTGGTTTTAGCAATCCCAACATGTTTGGTATCGTTAGAATCGGCTTGAAAAGAGGATTAAAATGGTTTTGAAAGCATAAAGATTAAATTGGTCGCCAAATTTTTTTCTGTAGGATTAAAATGGTTTGTGGTTTTGGCGTTAGTTTCTGGATTAGAATGGTTCCGGTTTTCAAAATCGCCGTGGCGCATCCGTATCCAAAAGTCCGCGAAGTACCCCCCGGGCTTTGATAGAAGTCAGCTCAGCTGAAATCCCAGCTTGGAGCCAATTGAAGCACTTGTGTCTATGGCTATTGTACTCCAATTTGTGACATAATCGATTTAATTTTGCAAAATTGCAATTAAGATGGGTTCAGCTTTTATGCCTTATGATGGCAATTAGTGATTACAATCAGATTGCAATTCACACCTGGGTCATTATGTATGTATGTATGTAAGTTTATAATGGTACCAGAGGAAGCAATAATATAATTATGCAGACAACGTCTAGTGTAGCGGCGCACCATGCTTGGGGTTATTCTCTATTTGCTACATACATTAATAATCTGTCAATCTAAATAACTTAAAATAAGGCTTCATTTGAAATTGATTATCATTCTCGGCTGCGCCTCGGCGATTGCTGATGATCTTAACATTCAAGTTGGGGGATGACCATATAATATCCAAGGGAGGGGGCTGGGGATTTGGGAGTTTTTTTTAAAATAAATAATTTCTTGCTTTTGGTGAAATAAAATAATTCTTTTTGAGCAGTCTGTAAATAAATCATTTTTGCCAGGGGTATTTCTTATGAAGGCATTCCTTGATTTAGGAATGAATATTCGGGGAGTTTGTGCGCTTGAAAAAAACAAACACTGCTGCCATAACCATGAAATAATTGCCCGCCAAGGTTTATGTTTTAATTGTTTATTGCCCAAATAATCTAGTAATGCCTATACAAGGAGTTTATAACATCTAATAAGTGTTTAAATGACCAATCATTCACAAACAAGCAACATGATCTCTCTCATGTAAAGGGACTAATAACATCAACATAGTATTGTTCACCAAAATTCCAAATATTCAATAAAAATCACATGCACAGGACTAGGCCTATGGAAGAGCATTTTCAAATTTAAAATTTTTTGCAACAACAGTTTTTACCATCCATTGTTTCCATTCCAGCGGTACTCTCAATGGGATTTTGCCAGAGATTCCGAAGAGAGGTACATAACCACCACTATATGAGTTTTAGAAAAGAACCAAACAATTAATATAATCCTTTTGATGAAATTCACATGCTGAAGGCAAATTCAACATTTTAGTAATGTTAACAAAAAAACACTTTTACTGAAGTCATAGGTCTTTTTAAATTTTATTTTCTTGAAAAATCAGTTTCACATGCAGCTAAAAATTCATACATGACAGTCAATCACCTGATGATTTGACCTAGCCCTGGGACCCATGCGTGAGCATGTGTCATGGGTCATTCCATTGTTAATCTTCAGATTTTGACATGGAATCTGGAGATTTGCTCTAAATAAGTCAATTCTAATCTAAACTTGATGCAATTTTGGTTTAGGGTTGCCCACACATTTCCCTGCTGACGGCACTACTTTTAAAGGCTATTCCACAAAGATTGGTACAGCAAAAATCACTTTTAAATTAGGAATACGTCCAAAAATTGTGAGAGTCAGCCATCAGCCTCACTTTGAAGTGTGATGTCACCATTGGCATTGTGACATCACCAAGAATACACATGATGATGATTGATGATGTCATAGATGTTCGTTATGACATCACCTTTGGACTAATCAGAAATGGCCATTTTCTTAATGTATAAGGATAAAAACCACTTCTTCTGTTATGATGGAATATTTTACATTGATTCTACTGACTAATGAAGATCAAATTGGGGGCAGTCAGCAGAAAAAAAGGTGAACTTTATACTAATAATGTATAAACAAATTGATACAAAACCAAGGGCTAAAAGGTTAAAATTACATTCTCCCAGACCAAGTCCTTCAAATCTCATAATTTTCCAATGGGATGATTCATGGGCTAAGTCTTCGCTATGATTGTCATAAGAATCCCAAATCTCAGTAAGCTTTGGTAATCATGTCAATCAACAGTCAAGATTGCGCGAAATGTAATTGAAGACTGAGGAAAATTTAAAGCCACATTTCATCATTTCAGGTTTTCTCTTGTCCAATTTCCAAATGATGTCATGCCATTTCCTTTGAAAATCTGAAAATTTAAAAATAAAATGAAACATCAAAGTTTACATCAAATTTTAAAACAATATTTTGTGAGCAAAAACTTCTATAACATGGTACTCACTCCTGCCATTGAATAATAACATACAATAGTATTCATTTTTTTAATGGAAGTTGAATTTCGTTCTTAGCCAGAGCCTGATTTTGTGGCCCATCATGCTGCGTTAGTAATGTTCACAAAAAAATACTTTTACTGAAGTAAACATTGCAAAACTGCCGCTTACTACATTCTGCCAATTTACGGTAATTCTTCAGAGTTTTCATCTGATCCCTGTTCTTGATTGACGCCACTCTCTTTGAACACATTCTATCACAGGCAAATGCTACCACTAACAACTTCTGATTTCGACACGACAGTTGAATTGGACATGTACACTGGGGAGCTCTCACGTGCAATGTGTGCATTTGATATCTGCACCACCTGAATATAATTGTTGTAGTGTCAGCCAAAATGTCAACAACTTGCTGGACTGATTGAATCATTTGCCAGGCAGGTTGGTGAGTGACGAATTCAACTGTCGTGTCGAAGTTACATGTCGTTGATGGTAGTGGCATTTGCTGTGGAAAGTAATCGGTGGGGGTTAACCACTAAAAAACTATTGTCTTCCAGTTGCCAAATATGGTCATATTGACGGCCCGCTATAGGGCCCGTTAGTGGAACTCTCCTTCTTATAGCTCTCTGGCGTCGCCGAACACAAAAAAACTATTTCCGGAAACATCGGTCTGTACATTGTCAATGGGACCAGGTTTTCCGGATCCATAACATCGTTTAATCAGCCTGACAATGCTGGATGAGCGCAACCGAGTCAATTTCTGGACCTAATGGATCCCACTAGTTTTACGATACATACCTGTGTGGCTGTGGAGTTAGAAGTGTTTTGGAGCCCCGAATGCAAGCTCCGTTGACACAGCAATGGACACTGTCAATGGTAGGCCTACAAAATGGCAGTTGTTTCCGGAAATAGTTTTTTGTGCATAGGAACGTCGGAGAGCTTGAAAAAGGAGAGTTCCACTAACGCCCGCTATTTAAAGTGAACTTTATCCCTTTTATTGCTTAATCTGTGATCCCGATCACTGAGATCACCTGAAACAAATGAAGCCATAATATCTAGTCAGGGCCCATTCAACATTCTGAACTCGATCTCCTAGTTTCTCAACTATCACTTTTTTAAAACAAATTTTACATGCTTAATCCCATGTGGGTAAACATTATTGATGGAGTGTTAGACTTGTATATATGTTCTCTAACCCCTCCAAATTCCTCCTCCACTGAAAAACATTCATAAACACTGACATGACGTCCATCATCTTGACTTTTACCAGGAAATCTGATAGTGACGTCATCAACAATGACTATGACATCACAAGCAGTTTGTAAGTCATGACGTCAGTGACAATGGACACAGAAAAATATGACAGATTGTTGAATGTATCGTTGGTATTTTTCTGATTACTATGTCATAACTAATTGTACTTCGGAGTTGGTTTACCAGTACACTAATTTTTTCACAAGTCAGAGTCCCGGGGGCACTCACATTGAAGTCATACTACCTATGTGCCGCTCAAAAGATAGGGTTTTAAAGAGGATTTCCTGACCATAGGGTAATTTTTTGAGGCCCAGAGAGCCTGACCATGGGGTACACTAAATTAATGAGTGGCTGAGTACTATAGTGTGCTAACTGACATTTTGCACATTTTCAGGAAATGAAAATGAAGTTTTTGAAGCATCAAAAGAATTCATAGATTCTAAAGGAGTAGACTTGTTGTAGTACTATTAAAATGCATGTGGAGAGGAAAGTGACAGGAAAAATGTTGGACTATTGTTTTGACCTTGGTCTGTGATGTCAAGGTCATTTTGTCACTTAGCGCACTATGGCATTAAGTGAAGATACACAAGACACATTATTGCACTGCACCGGCATGTCATGTTTTAACTGAATAAGAATGATTACAGACCTAGAAAAGGCCATTGTTGAATATCTTTGTCACCAGCCCCTTATTCCAAAAGGGCACTTGCCACAAGATACACTTCTGAATGTATTACAAATAAATCCAGTCCTCCAAAAAGACATGGCTCTTGGTAATTGCCATCACGCAAGATGGCCTGAACTCCATACTTTTACCAAAAGCTTTACCTGGATGGACTGATGGTTTTCACTGGCCAAATACATTCATGAATAAACCAAGTTGTTAGCTGTGTGAAATCAGCTGTTCTTTTTGTCACTGGTATTTTTCAAATTTTAAACTGAAACAAATAAAATTATTTGAACAACTTTCAATTATTTGTTTCAATTGATGCTGAGGATGTTTTCAGACTGATGGTGACCCTTGCATGGCATTTATCCTGCAGCTGTCAATCTCAGCCTGTGATGTATATCGGCACTAGTTCAAATCCTGATCTGTCTAGCCAAGGTCAATGTGTTCATTAAATTTTGTTCTTGTCTGTGACCTTGGGTTCCTCAATGTCTCCTGAGAAGTCAACAAGGTGTGGAATCGAAAGAAGGATCTTGGTGCTGCTGTTAATGAATTTACAAAATTTCTTGGGATTTTTCTTTAATTCACATGTTATTTTCTTCTCAAATTCGTCCTATTTGTCCTGAGATTATTCTTTACCTGATTTCTTATTTGGTCGTACTTGAGAAGCTTGCATCGGTCTCTAGTCTTCATGATATACCTTTGCCATGCGCTGCGCTTCGTCTTTATTTTCTTGCATAATTCTTGACTGAGAGAGATTCTACGTTTCCTCCTTCTGTTCCTAGATATGGGCATATGTTCGCAAACTGCACTGTCAATTTATGAGTTAAATACTTTGTAATTGACAGGAACTAACTGAAGTAAAGTTCTTTGAGTAAAACGCGCTCTTATCCTTAATTTTTTCCTCATCTTTTCACAGTTTGCCTCACTCCAATTGTCGCTCGATGTACTCTTTTCATTGTCCAGTTGATTGAAGTTGATGCAGATTATAAAAGAACTTTGGTCACTGTTTCCCAGGGGACTCCATGGGGTTCTCATTGTTGCTCAATACAAGGTAAAGCAATGATGGGGCAGCATCACCTCTAGCCCTATTTGCCTCAGATATGTGTAGTGTCCAGAAGTTTTCCAGTATTCTATGTGTGACCTGTTCTGAGTAGAGGGAGCTGAATGCTGCTGGCCAGTATTGTCACATATGATATCCAGAAGATTGACATCCCCTAAGATGAGTTGGGACCTTTGTTCGTAGTACACTAGCTGTAACAGCTTAATGTTGTTGTGCAATACTGGAGCTTGGGCTCCCATATAGATGACACCAACTCAAAATACTTCCCAATCATGCAATTTCACGTCGACAGCAATATTAATCTCCATGAAGAGTGAAAAGAGGGATTCGTCAGTTACCCCTAAGGTATTATCTACATATAGGCTGATTCCTCTGCCTATGTCCTCGGCCAAAATATTAACATGGAAAAGCTGGTATCCCTGTAGTGAGATCTCTGACTCCTGGAGTTTGTACCAGGCGCTTTTCAGTTTCCATTCAGTGATCGCTATAACATGTGGTTGGCATTTGTCAATTTTCAGTCTCTCTTTCTGTCCCTCCGTCTCATTTTTTAGACTGTCGGCGTTACCAAATTGTCAATGGTCTCTTTATTGGGAGGTAAGTCACCGCTACGCATTTGGTTTTGTAATTTCTTTCTCCCTTCCTGGGTCCCCTGTTATGTGGCAGGTAAAATTTTCTACTTGAGCCCACTTATCTGACTTTGCTTATCAATCAGCTGTTTGCGTTGTTCTCAGAGTCCCTCGGGCAAATCTGGTGATATGGTCACATTCCAGTCAGTGTCCTTCAGTTTCTTCAGGTTGGACATAATTCGGTTCCTTTTGTTGTCTGGTGCTTGCTTTACTAATATAGGTCTTGGCCGCTTCCCCTTCTATCCAAGTCTTCTAACTTCCCTTATTTTCTCTGCTGTTGGAGGGTTGTCCATGACTTTTAAGATATCGTGAGTCCTGCATGTATTATTATTTTTCTGTTCTTCTGCTGTTTCTAGGGTACTCTCATCTATTCGATGGATAATAAGATTCT
Organism: Platynereis dumerilii; assembly: GCA_026936325.1. NCBI lineage: Eukaryota > Metazoa > Annelida > Polychaeta > Phyllodocida > Nereididae > Platynereis > Platynereis dumerilii. The sequence continues at coordinate 3,153,844 of JAPTHN010000035.1, read as the reverse complement.
GCTAATTTTCCTCTTCCTTTGATACACCAGCCAATCCCAGAGCAAAAAAGAGTACATTTGAAACGCTTGGATTTATTTAAATTACCAAATGTACTCCGATTGTACTGCAAAAATGCATCTGCTTTCTGCAAGGAAGCATATTTGGAGCGTATGGACTTGCATATAGAGAGTATAAATGAAGTGTCATTTAAATAATTGCAATACCATACCATAGGCTTGTTGAAGACACGTAGTAGGGTGAAAAGTTTGCACGAATGATTTGTGTGCTATAAGGTGTCTTCTGCACAAAACTAAGAAAACATACTGTAGCACTGCATAGCATATGGCACACCAAAGTACCGAACAAATTTGTATTTTTCTGACAACAAATTATGAAACTTTGGCAGAGGTCAGCACCAGTCACACAAATTGACATGAGAGACACCACACAAAAAGCAGACAAATCAATTTCAACATTTGGCTTTTTGTTTTGCAGATAACACATTATAGCACAAACACATTATCGTACTCAGCCACTCTTCTCAATTGAACATCAGACAAAGGTTTTTGCATTGAAATTGCAATCATGCATGCCATGTATATAAATTTGCATTGAACTTTCAAGTGTTAGGTGACATTCTCAATTGCAATTTAGTTAGCACACCTTTTCTGATGACTTTTTCTCTTTTATGTCAATAAAATAAGCTGTAGGGCCTATATTCAATAATAACCTGACCATAGGGTATGAAATTCGGGCTCGGAAAACCTGACCGTAGGGTACAAATTTCAGAACGTGTGCCGCACATCAGTATCAAAATGACCATATTTGGCAACTGAAAAACGATCGTTTTTTAGTGCTTCACGTGGGGGCTGCCACCCTCACACCCCCGCCACTATGTTGCCTTGACACTATTTCAACAATTCACGGAAAAATTCACTATAGCGGGCCGTGAAAATGACCATATTTGGCAAGTGTAAAAAGTGTTGTTTCCATGGTTAACTTGGAGGCTGCCGCCCCAAAACCCCCGCCACATGACATTTTTTAAGCAATTTAGTCAAAAGGTAACTAAAACTTACTTGTTTTTGATAGATTTTCGACTTTTTGCGTCACCAAAATAATTGGTTGTCAAGCGCTGATAGCGTCAAATAAACATTTTTGGCTGATGACGTCACCACGGCCCGCTATACTGAATGATACCCCAATTCACCACTAAATCTAATCTAAAACTTACATTTTAATCGATTTTGTAAGTTCGTTGCTTCACCAAAATAAGATTGTCGTCATGTCTGTCATGTGTTGATGGAGTCATGTCAACATTTCTTGCTTGGCTACAATGACATGACGTCACGAATCTATTGTTCCAAATATGGTCAATTTCATTATGTCAATAATGCTAAAGTGAATCATACCCCACAATTATTCCAAAACTGCTACCATTGAGTTGAGTGTTTGAATTTTTCCTGTACTAGTACAGACAGTAGGCAAGCAAACAGACCAAACGTTTGTCCTAGAGCTGCTTTTCGTGACAGAGAGTAGGGCCTACATTGTACAGTCCCCCTGCTTTTCTGGGATCAGAGGCAGAGCTCGGACTAAATATACTCTCCACATTACACCTTAGCATTACGCTTTATCCACTGACATAATTACGAAGCATGTACTAACCTTTTGATGATCCAAACAACATGAACAATGTATCCTCTCGCATCGAGTGTCAGCAGCCAACTGAAACCAGCGCGTGGGTGGCAGTGCGCGGAATGATGTCACGGCCAAGTAGGGTAGCCGTGGCAACCTCTGAGGCTAAAAATAAACGGCACAAAAGACCACGCAAGATTTTGAGATCCACAGGCAAAGACCGTCGACCCTGCACTTCGCGCACACATACCCGACCGTGTGGCGTCACACTGTGTTCGCCACTATTATGCTTATCGAGCTGGAACCAGATACAAAATTTATTACAATCCATTAAAAATAACGTGCAAGCACTTTAAGCTGCGTCAAAGGTCAATGAATTGTCATCAGCCTTTGGTTATCTATATATCTATCTATCTATTTGGCTGTAGGTGTGAAGCAAAATTTCACTCTCAAGATTTGAAGAGCAATCAAATGTTTTTGAAAAGACAGCGGTCGTTTTGCTAATTGGCAATTAAGTTGATTGGAATAAAGAAGACTCAGCTATGTTTGAAGACTTTTTCAATTGTAATTTACCTTAACACCTCTGAACTATATCCCATCAATGAGAGTTAATCAATTGATACTTCTACACTTTGACCTGTGTCAGTGCTGAGAACTGCAGTACATTGCTCACAGATGTTAAATTTATAAGTATGATTCAATTGAGGGCGCTCCCAACAAAGAGAGGATGTGCCAGCTGGAAGAAGAAGAAGATGCGCGCGCATCTCTGATAGCTTGACCCTTGACCCCCAAAGCAACAGTCCATTTATTTTCTTTATTAATTTTTTTGTTACGGTGGACCATTATAATCGACTGGGCTCAAGCAAATATTCTATTGAGACTGTATTGTAAGTTTGAATGAGATTGGTGTGAGAGGACGATCAGCAGAGTGCTAACAAGAATTGAGCAAAATGCTTGGGGTAACAGCTGCTTGACGCAGCTAAAAACTATAACAACAGAAATATGGAAAAAAAAAATTCAGATTAAAATAACAATTGAAATTAAAAATATTCGATGAAAAATAAGCATTGGATATATCAGTGAAAATTAATTAATATGTCTAGATTAAAATGAAAGATGTATAATAATAGTTAGTTTTAATAATTAGATTTTCCAGAAATTTTTCACCACCCCATAAGCAAATTGGCTGAAAAAAATATATGTTTTTGTATGTCCCAACGAATGAACTTTCTGAAAATTTCAGCTTAATTGAAAGATTTTTTACGATTTGGTGGAGGTTTAAAAAATGCTGATTTTACAAGCTTTACAGCTGTCGTTTTTTAGCAACTTCATTTGTTTCTCAATAAAACAATTGACACTCAACCTGAAGCTTTGAAACATATTGTTTTTAGACTAACTGAACTATGGAAAAGCAAAATGGATAGCTACTTTTTGTTTGGGAAAAACATTGATGTACCTGTGATCTTGTTAATTCCCTCCCCTAAAAAATCAATGTTCACTATAAAAATGGTCATAGCTCAAGGGTAGTATCTGGAATAAACATGAAACTCCCAGGATATATTCTGCATATGTGTGGTCAAATGATATTAAAAAATTAGAGACGTGTTCTGCCTCATTTTTTTTAATATCAATTTTTGAAAATTATGGGGAATCTCAGGCTGGTTTGACATCAAAAATAGCTAGATCGTCAGGGTAATACATGACACATCCATGAATCTTTCCAATTATCTTACACTTCGATAGGATAAAATGCAGTAAAATATTCAGGAATGTGTTCATCATACTTTAGGTTCTGCAGAATTTTAAATATTTTTCCTTCGTGATTGGTTGTACAATTAGTAAGTGGCTTTCCCACAAAGGGTACAATGGGCACAGTCTTTAAAATTGTTGTGCATATTCTGTATATGTATGACCGATTAGCATTATAAAACAATACTGGTGTTCAACCTCTTCTTTGTTATATTAATTTTTCAAAATTATTTGGTATCTCGTGCTTGTTCAACATCAAACACAGCTTGATCGCCTAAGTAGTGGATGACACATCCCTGAAACTTTCCAGTTTTCTTTCATGTCTATGGGGTATAATGCAGTGAAAAACTCATGCATGTGTTGGGCTAACTTCATGTTCTGTGGAATTTTTAATAGCGAGGCGCGCCGAGCTCGGTCGCTGAAGGCGACCGAGCGTAGTCGAGCGTTGATGGTCACGTCAAAAGGGACTCTCTCAAAAACTTTGTACATCTGCGCAATCGCACTTGCATTGCGTCATTTGAATCCTACGGTACTCCCGGTGGAGGGAGACCAGATCTGACCATCTCCGAGCTGAATCCTATTGTTATGTAAGGCAGTAATCCGATCTGCCGTGATGAAAAGCAATCTCGATTGTATCGAATGCCATCCTAATCTAAAAATTATTTTCCGAAAATGCATTGTAACCACGGTGATGACGTCTTCTCTTCCCGGGCTTTTGATCTTTGGCGCGAAGTGACGCCACGTGGCTGACATGATCAGTCATTGACAGTTACGCATCGGAACTCAAAGTAAGTTTGCCTTTTTTATCTTTTCTATGTGGTAACAAATGTGTCAAATAGTCTGGATCTGTGTTTGACCCATTGTCGTTGATAACAGCTATCAGGTTTGATTTAATGAAAGCAAATGTGGCAGGGGTTTGGGAGCGGCAGCCCCCAAAACACCATTGGCATTGAGCAGGCCTGTCAAAATTTTCTTAGATAGACACGACTTTCAGTTCTGAATTTGACAGTAAAGTTAACCATAATATTGTGCCTCAATTTTGGTATAGGCCAGGCCTACATTATCATCACACACTGGCTCAGCCGGGCTGAAAAAGAATATCAGGTGTGTTTGTTATTGAGTAGGCCTCCATGCACGCAACAACTGCAGCAGCTGCAAGCACTCGGCCTATCATGCCTGTGAAACTCGAGCCTTCAGATTAATGTCCTGCCTCACATTGTAGGTCACTGTGACTTTTAACTTGCTACTGAACAATATTGAAACGACGTGACCAACCTGTTAACTCCGATGCAAAAACGAAAGTAAAAACCCAAGGTACATCCAGGTTAAATGCAAGGAAAATAATCGTTTTTCAAATCAGAATTTAATTGTCTGACTGAAAAAATCACACTGACAATCATTCGTTTTCCTGACGTCATACATTGATTGCTGAATTGTTACATTTGTCCAGGCACCTATCAGACGTTTTTACTCACATCATAACTATTTTGCACCTGCTTTTTGTTATTGCAAATAAAATGTAACTATTTTACTGAGTGCACAATTATATGGGTCAACTTTAATCGCTTGATAAAGATTGGTGACTGGGCTATTACAAGTAGACTAGTTTTTCAGAATGAGCTTTAGTTTAGAGTATAATAGACTTGTCTGCAAAACAAATAAAAAATTAATGGCATAGGGAATTTTTTTTACCAAAAAATGTACATAAACAAATAAATGCTAGACCTCATCTCATATTCCAGAGCCTTGTAACTACAGTACAAATCGGCCACAATTCAGATCATGAAGACAATGTAAAAAAAGTCTGAATTTTGACTGATTTTTACTGTACATGGGTCATGGCGTATATTTTCTGGTAACTTGAAAAAAAAAATCTTCACTAATTATTTATACATAGATTCATTTAAGTCCTCTAGTACCTTTTTGCACAATACACATTGGGCTTGCACAAGTGGATAGTAACTATTATATAAACCAAATTCAAGATCAGCTTTGACCACTGCAAGCAGGGTCGTATCTAGAAATGGCCTGAGGGGGGGGGGATTATATACTAGGGTGAACATGCGGTTCTCCACGGCTCATATCTTCAATGTAATTTTTGGCCTGAGGGGGGGGGGGGGGGGCATGGCCCAATACCCCCCCCCCCCGCCCCCCCATACGCCACTGACTGCCAGCTTCACCCGAAGCATTAAATGTAAACTGAGGGTGACAAAGCCTGAAACAAACAATTCTAGGATTGCTTTATTCACTTAATTGGATTAATTGTGATTATTTAATTGAAGAGACTTAATTGTTTATTGACAGCGGTGACTTTTTTATCAACTGATTGTTTTCACTTGAACCTATCATGACTTCACTGCACTAGAGTTTGACATACGCAATGTACATAAAATGTAGCCCATTAGTAAAATGTCAATTTGACATGGTCTGCTGGTCTCACAGTATGTGAAAGGCTTTGAATGCTAAAATTACTGATTCTTTAAATAATTATGATCCTTTGTCAGCGTTTGAGAAACGTTTAAAAAACTTGTTTGGGCTTTCTATAAATAAAATCATTGGGTCAACAAACAGTTTACATTGATTGAAGCCATGAAGCTTTGGTGGCAATCTAATAATTAAATTTTGCTTCAAGTGTTGGACCTGAGACAGGCTGGGTCACTCCACCGATTGAGCCGTGAGATCCAAAGATCTTGGTCAATAGTAAAACAACCACTTCATTAGCATTCATGCACTGCCCCACCTCAGCAGATCCCCCCTGACTTTGTGGGCACCAGCCAATCACAACTGAGCATTGTTGTGGCCTGCCATTTGACTCCTCCCACAAACACACACATGTGCATGCTGCTCAAGGCAAACTCACATTTTGACACGGCCCCTGCTTCACAGGTGATTGACCTCCTATTGGTACTGTCTGCCTTTTGTTGCTCCAAAAAACCCAGACATAGCTCTGTGTAGCAGGTGACTTGGATTATTACCTGACTTTCTTAAACTTGATGACCTCATGATTAAAGAAATACCTGTACAGATCTTGAGCTCATTGCCATGTACAGGATTGGCAGATCTCAACAACCAGATGTGCTAGAATTATGCGGTTTTCTGCTAACCAAATTATTTTTTGTCATAAATATATCATGTAGGCCTACATTTTTTATGAAAATTTTTTAAAACCATATTTAGACTAACATTTTTAGTGCACACAGCTATTTAAACATTCACAATTAGCAAGTTGTGCCACTAAAAACCTTTACAACTTGATTATGAAACTTAGGCCTATGCAAGTTGCTTATAAGTTATAAGCCAAATTCCGTCTATAGCATTCATTCAATGATAGTATGATACACATGTGAGCATGGAGCAAATGAGCAACACTGATCATTGTGATCAAGAAGGCCGAAGGTGGACCTACATGCAGCCGACTAAGAGCAACAAATAGTTACATTATGTCACTGACTATAATTAAAGGGGCGGGTAGGAGGCAGGGCGGGTACTGGGCGAGTTTTTTAATTGAGACTGAGCTTGCCAAGTTTGCTATCTATGGCAATCAGCCTTTTTATACAGGACTGAGTAATCATGCAGTATAAGTGCTATCAAGAGTGCAACTTTTCTATGGATGTTGCTTATTTTTCTTTTCACAGTAGTCACAGGCCTGTTTGAGTGAGAACATACTAAGGGACAGTTCAGAAATTATGATTGGGGGGTTGGGAGTTTTGCTGGAACTTCTCATCAAAAATTGATACCCCCCCCTCGAGTTTCATGCGGATTTTTAGTATCCCACCCTTAGGTTCCACGCATATTTTTAGTACCCCCCCCCCCGACATACAAAGCAATACACACATATACTGTATACACCGCCACACGTACAGATTCGCGTCATTTCGCTGAATTTTGCGCGTAAAAAAGTCCAAATAAAATGAGTTTATGCGTGTTTTTAAACATTTTTTCTTTGTTAAAATTTCTTAAAAAAATCAATACCCCCCCCCTTGAAACATGTGTGAAAAGTCAGTACCCCCTCGGCCAAAACTCCCACCCTCCCCAGTCATAAATTCTGAACGGTCCCTAATTTACAACTTATAACTTAATAACTGAATATCAACAGAAATGATTGAGCGTAAATTGAGCGTAAATTTGTAAATTTACGTTAAAGCCCTTCAGTGGCATATGTGTATATGATTGAAGATGACGTCACTCAACAACTGTCAATTGACTCCTCCCCAAGTCAGTGACCTTGTCATGTCTGAAAATGTAGCAACTGGCAACAATGCAAAATTTATGTGCAATAGACAGACTGTGTCAGACTTTTTTTTGTTTTCATAAAACCTTCATATTGGTTATTGACACTTGATAGATCTTTGCACCTGAGCGTCTTAAACTTCATTAAAAGTTCATCAGAAAATTGCCAAATTCAATCCTTGACTTCTATACAGATACGAGGCCACGCTTTTCAGCTAACCACATAGGCCTAACTTAGCATCACAAATTAAGATGGTTCAATGACATAACACATTTTCATAGCACTTTTTTGGAGCCAAAATCTATGCTACTCATTGTCAACCGTTTTTTGCTATAAATTCTGCCAAAAAATATTGTCCAAATAACTTGAAAATCTACATTTACAACAAATGTTTTGCCTAAAACTCGCATGGAAAATAGCTTTTTCCAAAATTTATCCAACACCCTGCCTCCTATGCCTGTGCCTGACTCCGACATCACAGGTCCAAGTTGAAAGTCATTTTTGAAACTGTTTGGACCGCTAATCCATACAGAACAATTTTAAACAAAATTCCTGCACAATATGACATTATCGAAAGTTTTTGAAGCAAACCACTATTAATCACCCGTCTCATCGTTACATCTGCACAACGGGCACCTAATGCAATGTATGACAGTTTGTGATCACCACTATGGAAGACTATTGTAATTGGAATTTTTATGTGACTTTGGAGCAGGCTCCTACTAGTATAATATTTATTACTTTCAACATATGCAAATACTGTAATATATAAAGATTTTTACAGATTGCTTTCTATGCACAAACATCTAATACATGAAGGTTATGACAAAATACTTATGTTTACATAACTTAATGTAACAGTCAAGCTTAATGCCATCATCATCATGTATATATTGTCACACATGATTATTTGTATTTGCCTTTTTATTTCAGGTTAGGCTTACAAATGTTTTTAAAATGACTCATATTGAAATACTGGTTTTTGCAGGCTGTGACTACAACTTCAATAATGGGACATAACCAACGTATCTTGGTTCTTGGCGATTCGAGAATGGAAGGGATTTCTGAATTCCTGTATGACAATCATCATTTACAAGTCGACCAGGAGGTACAACGAGGAAAGTCATTGGCATCTTTGTTGAACTGGCTTCAACGCGATCAAGAGGCACCAGGAGCTCAAGCCTATGATTTGATCATCTTCGCGGGTGGAATTTGCTCCTTTACCTCGAAGGAACACCACCGCCTGAAACTCCTGAAGTATTATCGCCCCAGTTCTGTTGTCAATGAATGTAAGGAACTGATAAATTCTGCATGGCAATCCTATGGGCAGCGGATTATTGTTGCTACTGTTCCTCCAGCAAGCCTCCAGAAGTATTTCAACCGCAAGAACCAGCGCGTGTATATCAGCAGAGGCCAACGGGAAGAAATTGAGGAAGAATTGAGTGTTATGCAGGTGCAACTACTGGAACATATCGAACTATTGAATGACTGGATCGTTGAGCAGAGCATACTGAAGCAGGAGCCAACGCTGGACCTTCACCAGCAAGTGTATAGATCTGCCATCAAACAGGGTTACCAGGGGAAGAGGAGGAGAGTTACGAAGTTCACGGATGCCCATCTCTCTGATGGAGTGCATGCAGATGACTTCCTCAAATCTAAATTGTTCAACCGCATCCATGCTGTCATCATGCAGAAAGTGGGGCAATGACTTGAGGACTTCATTTCATGGTTCCGATTCTGAACTTGACGTAAATTGTAAGATCAGAGGTGAGGATGGTTTTTCCGCTTATGTCCAGTTACTAATAGGCCTAAGTGATTTTGTGATTGTCAAATATGTTAGCTGATCGAGAATTTTTGGTATCGAAAGTGAATTTAGTCAGTGAGCGGGAAGCATTAGCGACCCAATCTCACAGACCCACTTCTGACTCAAGTTATATAACTTATAGACCTTACCAAAATATGTTAGCTGATCGAGAATTTTTGATCTCAAGTTTGAGTCAGTGAGCGGGAAGCATTAGCGGCCCACTCTCACGGACTCACTCCTGACTTCAGTTGTAGGCATTACCAGAATACGTTAGCTGATCGAGAATTTTCGGTACCAGAGTGAAATTCGAGTCAGTGAGTGGGAAGCATTAGCTCACAAACTATATTCTGACTTAAGTTTTTTTTACCAAAATAGATTAGCTGATTGAAAATGTTTGATCTCAAGTTCGAGTCAGTGAGCGGGAAGCATTAGCGGCCCAATCTCACAGACTCACTTCTGACTTTAGTTGTAGGCCTTACCAGAATCTTCTGATAATATGCCTATGGCAGTTTTTTGGTTCTTATTGTAAAGTGAGTAATCTTTACTCATTACTGTTACACTAGAGCATTACTCTCAGTGGGTATCTGACCTCATCTGACGTCAGGATAATGTCTGTGACGTCACACTGATGTCTTCTGAAGTCTGTATAGGTCATATTGCCCGTCGTTTTCATTTGAGCTTTCTGAGTAATTGAGCGGGAAGCGTTAGTGGCCCAATCTCACTGACTTTAATTGTGTCAAAGAAAATTTCTACCATGCCAAATTATGACATTTCTATATTCTCAACAAATACCAATCCAGTCATTCAATAGAAATTTCAGGATGTTCCAGTCATTCGGCAACTCAGAAAAACTCTTGTCTAATCTGAAGTCTAGCAATACTGGGTCTCCGTATCACTGTTCTGTATGAATATGAGTCAGTGACTAGTGAGCTTTAATTTGCGGCCCAATTTCACGTTCTCAAGAACTGCAGATTAAGTATTTCACTGGAATGGCCTTGATTAGCTTTAGGATTAAAGAAATACGATACACAAGGCAATAGACATTAGAAAATATGTTTATTTGCTTATAAGACCTCAAACAGGAAGTACAGGAGTTACACAAGTAGAAACTGCATAATTTGAACATGCATATTTGACAAGTCAATAACATATAACAAGTTTGGCCTCTTAACAGAACATAAAACAAACTATGTTGTGATACAGAACATGCAAGGCGTGCAATAGCAATATGTGCGAATATCAAACGGAAAAAATGACACCAAGATTTTAAAGTAGGCCTACAACTAGCATCAGACGGTTTAATGATGGCTGTGCATGCATTTGACAAAATAGCTAGAATTGTGGCATGATGATATGTATACAACAACAGTTACTGTCAGGGTCCCAGATTCATTGTCAGATGTTAGGCGTCCTTCACCAAGTGCAGGGCCCCAGCTTGTCATTTCATTATTAAATACTGGCAAATCTTGGTTGTCCTTCCCAAAATCTGGGCGTCTCGGGCGATAGGAAGACTGGGAATCTGGGACCCTGGTTACTGTTGTTGAACTTCATTATAATGTCAATCAGGACAGTAACGATATCAAATATCATGGTTTACAGTATAAGTAAAGGCAGCACACATGTGACATCTGCAGTGCTGGAGAAAGATAGATTAATAACCCACCTTACCCTATCATTTGATTTCTTTAATTGGAAGACTGCTTAGTACAAAAATACCTGCTGAATTGTCATTATTATGACATTAAGCTTTCACAGCTGTATGTAACAGTATGCAAAAAGTGACTTTTGTTCCATGATTCTGAAGGTTTATGTTATAAGAAACAGCTGCTGCATCCAGATATAAATAGAAGTCATTCCATGAAGCATTATTGTTTACATTAATATTCATTGGCTTTGAAACGCCAATTGCTTACCATTTTCATAATGATCATGGTTTAATTCTACTTTTAATAACATGCTTTGGCATGTATAGTTCATATCATTTTGTTTAAAACATGGAAACACTTTCGTAAAATTTGTGTCTTGTCACCACTGCTTTGATTAGTCCTGAGGTAATCCTCTTGTCTGAAGCCCTGTATTTGGGGTACTGGCCTACTGAAACAAAAAAAGAAATAGCCCATGTCAAAAGTTTACAAAAACCTGCACAGTGCTTTTGCTAGTGCTGAAATTCCATTAGCCAAAACAGTCAATTTTAGGTGAAATACATACATTTTTGGCTAAGCCCTAATCTGCAGTCGAAATGTGCAATTTTTCATTAGCTACATGGAAGATACATAAGCCAATGTTGACGCTGCTAATGGCCGGGAAAAGCACTGCGTAGCCAGTGCACTTGAATTGTTTTTTTTACTGTCACACTGTAGCCTAATTTCCTCAAAACCAATCTTCAAATTTGTGAGTGAATTGACGATTTTGGGAGTTCAAGGGGGTTAGAAAGGGGCCTGATGAGGGGAGGTCATATAAATTAACAGAAATTTACCTACTAGCTATTATCACACTGCAGAATAATTTCATGTCAATATCCTGGGTTGAAGGGAGAAAGTACTTTGTAGAATTAATGAGAATTTGTTAGGACAAATCAAAAGATATATCCACCAATACAACACAAGTATGACAACAGTAAGGGAGTTTACCATGTGCTGAGGACTTCAATTTCCTCAGCCCCACAGGACTCTTAATTCCAAAAAAATGCCTATCATTCGATGTGGTTAGTGCATAGAAATAAAAACCTTAATCTTCAATGATACAGAGCCCGATTCTGGTAGGAGGTGAGGATGGCTGCACAGGTGTCAGCCTTTTTTCTGACACCTGGCTGATTATCCTCAAAAACTCTATCATCCTATCAGAACCAGGATTGCTGGAATTGCAATAGTCCTTGTGTGACAGTAAACTGCCAGACTGGACAAGGAGGGGTATTGGTACAAATTTTATGAAAATTGGAAAGAATTATTACAATCAAAACCACTTGAACCAAGGTGGGGTGCTCATTTTGGCAGAGTTTGGTTAAGTCTGAATAGACAACATAAAGCGCAGCCCCAAAACCTTATTTTAGGCTATGTTTAGACAAGAAAAGTTTTAAACGTGTACAGAATGTTGAAAATGTTTTAGGTATGTAACATTTTGTTGTACTTACATAAATTGTTAAAATTTATCAAAACATGAATTCCATGAAAAAGTGGAACTTTTGAGGAATATCACCTTTCTATATAGAAAGTGACCTAGCGAACACAATTTTCAATATATTTACATGAAACAAAATTATTTTTAATATTGATAATTTTGGTAATTTTTTACTTTTATTCATTTGTATACTTTAATGTCGGTTAGATTGTTATTTTAAGATATTGATGGAAATTGTGGTTTTTTGGGTTGTAATTGCCGAAAAATGGCTAAAAATGGTCTTTTTTGGGGGTTTACTAATAAATGAAACACTGTATCTGCACTAGGGATATAGAATCCATCGGATGATATTACTTTTCAAATTTACAATTTTTCAAGAATTTTTCAAAACTTTTAATTGTTGATGCCCTGCTACCCATTTAAACTCACACAATTGCTGAATGTGACTCCGTCACGTTATCCAGTGACTCCGTCACTTTTTTTGAGGAGCCGTGACGAAAATATAATAGACACTTTGGGACTTTATTATTATTATTAACAATAGATAACAGTCTAAATATGTGTATTCGTTAGGAGTTTACATTCTGCCAGCCAAGTTGGGCCACCAAATGGAGGAGAAAGCATGTCTTGCGAGAATTAGGGTAAAATAAAGGTGACTCCGTCACGCGAAATGTTGAGGCTATGCAAATCCAAAATATTACTCCAAGATAAATGGTGTAAATTAATATACATCGTATGTAATGAGGTTAACACAGAGTAATATTCATTTTCCGTCTGAACTTGTTTTACTCTGCACTGGGTCCATAGATATTCACAATTTTGTGTTCTGGGGGTGACTCCGTCACAATGGAATTGGTGAAAAGATGGTCTTGGGGACCCTTATAATATAAAAAGATTATACCAGCCCACAGTTGCTCAGCCATAATGAAATTTCACCAATCTGTATCCTGCATCCTTCTTTAAATATAATGTTGTCATGACTGTGGTGTAGCTTTCAATTCAAATTCAATGATTGAACTTGTTCGCCACAAATTTCTGCCGATTCTTGGCTAATTCTTGGTGACCTGGTCTTCCATGATACTGATCATTCTGAAGAGTTATGTTGTCTTTGCATGAAATATTGTCGATTTGCATCTGAAGTAATATTTCATTCCAAAACGTGGTGCTGATTGGCCTTCAGTAACTAAGGCAATGTGCTGTTTCACGGGTCTGTTTATTTGCATCTGAAGTAATATTTCATTCCAAAATATGGTCCTGATTGGCATACAGTAACTAAGGCCATGTGCTGTTTCCAATCAGTGATATTCCAAGTTCTTCCCTTGGGTATTCCTGCTCCTACTGTGATCCGAGTATTTGCCCTCCTAAGTCTTCGTCTGATGATTTTTGGATCCAGATTGCTTTAACTCTCTTGTGATCCGCTATATCAAGGCAAACGTACACAGTAGTCGCAATTCTTGCTTGTCATTAAGAGTTTGATTGTAATTGTCTTTTCTTCTGGTCTGTCATTCGAAGATTGTAAATTTACTATGACCATCTCATTTCCATCTTCAGTGATATTCCAATCAGCGATATTCCAAGTTCTTCTCTGAGGTATCCTGCTCCTGCTGTGATGCGAGTATTTGCCCTCCGAAGTCTTCCTCCGATGAATTTTGGGTCCAGATTGCTTTACCTTGCAAATTCGCAATTGTACTGTCTTGCTATCCGCTGCATCAAGGAAAACATCACAGTTGTCGTTGTTCTTGCTTGTCTGTTGATTTGCATCTGAAGTAATATTGTCAATTTGCATCTGAGTAATATTTCATTCCAAAAATGGGTCCTGCTTGGCCTACTGTAATTAAGGCCGCTTGCTTTTTCATGGGTCCTTATGATGTTCATCGGTAAAAATACTCTTACATATATAAGAGTTTGTGACTTTCATTGAAGTGACAGCAAATGAATAATACTGCCAAGTCTTCAAGAGTTTGATTGTAATTGTCTTTTTTTCTGGTCTGTCATTCGAAGATTGTAAATTTACTATGACCATCTCATTTCCATCTTCAGTGATATTCCAATCAGTGATATTCCAAGTTCTTCTCTGAGGTATTCCTACTCCTGCTGTGATGCGAGTATTTGCCCTCCGAAGTCTTCCTCCGATGAATTTTGGATCCAGATTGCTTTACCTTGCAAATTCGCAATTGTACTGTCTTGCTATCCGCTGCATCAAGGAAAACATCACAGTTGTCGTTGTTCTTGCTTGTCTGTTGATTTGCATCTGAAGTAATATTGTCAATTTGCATCTGAGTAATATTTCATTCCAAAAATGGGTCCTGCTTGGCCTACTGTAATTAAGGCCGCTTGCTTTTTCATGGGTCCTTATGATGTTCATCGGTAAAAACACTCTTATATATATAAGAGCTTGTGACTTTCATTGAAGTGACAGCAAATAAATAATACTGCCAAGTCATCAAGAGTTTGATAATAATTGTCTTTTCTTCTGGTCTGTCATTCGAAGATTGTAAATTTACTATGACCATCTCATTTCCATCTTCAGTGATATTCCAATCAGCGATATTCCAAGTTCTTCTCTGAGGTATTCCTGCTCCTGCTGTGATGCGAGTATTTGCCCTCCGAAGTCTTCATCTGATGATTTTTGGATCCAGATTGCTTTAACTTGCAAATTCCCAATTGAACTGTCTTGTGATCTTCTGCATCAAGGAAAACATCACTGTCGTTGTTCTTGCTTGTCTGTTGATTTGCATGTGAAATAATATTGTCAATTTGCATCTGAGTAATATTTCATTCCAAAAATGGGTCCTGCTTGGCCTACCGTAATTAAGGTAGCATGCTGTTTCACGGGTCCTTATGATATTCATTGGCGAAAATGCTCTTAAGAGCATGTGAATTTCATTGAAGTGACAGCAAACAAATAATACTGCCAAGTCATTAAGAGTTTGATTATATTTGTCTTTTCTTCTGGTCTGTCATTAGAAGATTGTAAATTTACTATGACCATCTCATTTCCATCTTCAGTGATATTCCAATCAGCGATATTCCAAGTTCTTCTCTGAGGTATTCCTGCTCCTGCTGTGATGCGAGTATTTGCCCTCCGAAGTCTTCCTCCGATGAATTTTGGATCCAGATTGCTTCAACTTGCAAATTCGCAATTGTACTCTCTTGTTATCCGCTGCATCAAGGAAAACATCACAGTGTCGTTGTTCTTGCTTGTCTGTTGATTTGCCTTTTAAGTAATATTGTCAATTTGCATCTGAGTAATATTTCATTCCAAAAATGGGTCCTGCTTGGCCTATCGTAATTAAGGCCGCTTGCTTTTTCATGGGTCCTTATGATGTTCATCGGTAAAAATACTCTTATATATATAAAAGCTTGTGACTTTCATTGAATTGACAGCAAACAATTAATACTGCCAAGTCATTAAGAGTTTGATTATAATTGTCTTTTCTTCTGGTCTGTCATTAGAAGATTGTAAATTTACTATGACCATCTCATTTCAATCTTCAGTGATATTCCACTCAGCGATATTCCAAGTTCTTCCCTTGGGTATTCCTGCTCCTACTGTGATCCGAGTATTTGCCCTCCTAAGTCTTCATCTGATGATTTTTGGATCCAAATTGCTTCAACTTGCAAATTCGCAATTGTACTCTCTTGTGATCCGCTACATCAAGGAAAACGTACACAGTAGTCGCAATTCTTGCTTGTCTGTTGATTTGCATCTGAAGTAATACGGTAGATTTGCATATGAAGTAATATTTCTTTTCAAAATGTGTTCCTGATTGGCCTACCATAATTAAGGCCGCATAGTGTTTCACGGGTGCTTGTAATGTTCATTTGCGATGATCATATTTGTCTTTTCTTCTGTTCGGGCATTCAAAGATTGTAAATTTATGGTCTTTCCCAAATGAACTTCAGCAACTGAAGTATCTTCTTCTGAATATTTCTTGAAATTGGACATCAGGCCAATAATACTGCCCAGTCCATATAGTGTTTAGTAGGCAGATGTAGTCTGGTGATGAGAGTGCCACAAAGAATCAAAATGGCGCCTGGAGGAGAACGTAAAAGTCTTCCATATGGAAGAATACCAGCAACTGAAGCATCTTCTTCAGATGAATATTTCTTGAAATTGGACGTTGGGCCGTTAATACTGCCCAGTCCATATAGTGTTTAGTAGGCAGATGTAGTCTGGCGATTAGATTGCCACAAAGAATCAAAATGGAGTGTCAAGTAGCATCGTAAATGTACATCCTAAAGAACGTCAGCAACTGAAGTATCTTGTGATGAACCTTAAAATATTTTCTTAAAATTGGACGTTGTGCCGTTAATACTGCCGGGTCCATATAGTGTTAAGTAGGCAGATGTAGTCTGCAGATGAGAGTGCCACAAAGAATCAAAATGGAGCCTGAAGGGGATCGTAAATGTGTTCCATCTGGAAGAATACCAGCAACTGAAGCATCTTCTTCAGATGATTTCTTGAAATTGGACTTTGGGACGTTAAAACTGCCCAGTCCATATAGTGTTTAGTAGGCAGATGTAGTCTGCAAATGCGAGTGCCACAAAGAATCAAAATGAAGTGTCAAGTAGCGTCGTAAATGTGCATCCTGAAGAATGTCAGCAACTGAAGTATCTTGTGATGAACCTTAAAATATTTCTTAAAATTGGGCGTTAGTGCCGCTAAAACTGCCCGGTTCATATAGTGTTCAGTATGCAGATGTAGTCTGCAGATGAGAGTGCCACAAAGAATCAAAATGGAGCCTGGAGGAGAACGTAAATGTGTTCCATCTGGAGAGTGTCACCAACTGAAGCATCTTCTTCTGAAGAATATATCTTGAAATTGAACGTTGGGCCGTTAATACTGCCCGGTCCATATAGTGTTTAGTAGGCAGATGTAGTCTGCAGATGAGAGTGCCGCAAAGAATCAAAATGGAGTGTCAAGTAGCGTCGTAAATGTACATCCTGAAGAACGTCAGCAACTGAAGTATCTTGTGATGAACCTTAAAATATTTTCTTAAAATTGGACGTTGTGCCGTTAATACTGCCGGGTCCTTATAGTGCTAAGTAGGCAGATGTAGTCTGGTGATGAGAGTGCCACAAAGAATCAAAATGGAGTGTAAAGTTGGGTCGTAAATGTGTTCCATCTGGAAGAGTGTCAGCATCTGAAGCATCTTCTTCAGATGAATATTTCTTGAAATTGGACGTTGTGCCGTTAATACTGCCGGGTCCATATAGTGTTCAGTAGGCAGATGTAGTCTGCAGATGAGAGTGCCACAAAGAATCAAAATGGAGCCTGAAGGGGATCGTAAATGTGTTCCATCTGGAAGAATGTCAGCAACTGAAGCATCTTCTTCAGATGAATATTTCTTGAAATTGGACGTTGGGCCGTTAATACTGCCCGGTCCATATAGTGTTTAGTAGGCAGATGTAGTCTGCAGATGAGAGTGCCACAAAGAATCAAACTGGAGCCTGGAGGGGAACGTAAATGTGTTCCATCTGGAAGAATGTCAGCATCTGAAGCATCTTCTTCTGAAGAATATATCTTGAAATTGAACTTTGGGCCGTTAATACTGCCCAGTCCATATAGTGTTTAGTAGACAGATGTAGTCTGCAGATGAGAGTGCCGCAAAGAATTAAACTGGAGCCTGGAGGAGAACGTAAATGTGTTCCATATTGAAGAATGTCAGTATCTGAAGCATCTTCTTCTGAATAATACTTGAAGTTGGACGTTGGGCCGTTAATACTGCCCGGTCCATATAGTGTTTAGCAGGCAGATGTAGTCAGCAGAAGAGAGTGCCGCAAAGAATCAAACAGGAGCCTGGAGGAGATCGTAAATGTGTTCCATCTGGAAGAATGTCAGCATCTGAAGCATCTTCTTCTGAATAATACTTGAAATTGGACGTTGGGCCGTTAATACTGCCCGGTCCATATAGTGTTTAGTAGGCAGATGTAGTCTGCAGATGAGAGTGCCACAAAGAATCAAACTGGAGCCTGGAGGGGATCGTAAATGTGTTCCATCTGGAAGAATGTCAGCATCTGAAGCATCTTCTTCTGAAGAATATATCTTGAAATTGGACGTTGGGCCGTTAATACTGCCCAGTCCATATAGTGTTTAGTAGGCAGATGTAGTCTGCAGATGAGAGTGCCACAAAGAATCAAACTGGAGCCTGGAGGGGATCGTAAATGTGTTCCATCTGGAAGAATGTCAGCATCTGAAGCATCTTCTGATGAATATTTCTTGAAATTGGACGTTGGGCCGTTAATACTGCCCGGTCCATATAGTGTTTAGTAGGCAGATGTAGTCTGCAGATGAGAGTGCCACAAAGAATCAAACTGGAGCCTGGAGGGGATCGTAAATGTGTTCCATACGGAAGAATGTCTGCATCTGAAGCATCTTCTTCTGAATATTTCTTGAAGTTGGACGTTGGCCGTTAATACTGCCCGGTCCATATAGTGTTTAGTAGGCAGATGTAGTCTGCAGATGAGAGTGCCGCATAGAATCAAAATGGAGGGTCAAGTAGCTTCATAAATGTACATCCTGAAGAACGTCAGCAACTGAAGTATCTTGTGATGAACCTTAAAATATTTCTTAAAATTGGACGTTGTGCCATTAATACTGCCGGGTCCATATAGTGTTTAGTAGGCAGGTGTAGTCTGCAGATGAGAGTGCCACAAAGAATCAAACTGGAGCCTGGAGGAGAACGTAAATGTGTTCCATATGGAAGAATGTCAGTATCTGAAGCATCTTCTTCTGAATATTTCTTGAAATTGGACGTTGGGCCGTTAAAACTGCCCAGTCCATATAGTGTTTAGTAGGCAGATGTAGTCTGCAAATGAGAGTGCCGCAAAGAATCAAACTGGAGCCTGGAGGAGAACGTAAATGTGTTCCATCTGGAAGAGTGTCAGCATCTGAAGCATCTTCTTCTGAATATTTCTTGAAATTGGACGTTGGGCCGTTAATACTGCCCGGTCAATGTAATATTCAATGGTGTAGATGTAGTCTGCAGATGAGAGTGCCACTGGGAATCAAAATGGAGTGCGACGGAAGGCCCTAAATGTGTTACATCTTGAAGAATGTCAGCATGTGCAGCATCTTCTTCTAAGGAATCTTGAAATGTTACTTGAAATTGGACGTTGGGCCGTTAATACTGCCCGGTCCACGTAATATTCAATGGTGTAGATGTAGTCTGCAGATGAGAGTGCCACTGGGAATCAAAATGGAGTGCGACGGAAGGCCCTAAATGTGTTACATCTTGAAGAATGTCAGCATGTGCAGCATCTTCTTCTAAGGAATCTTGAAATGTTACTTGAAATTGGACGTTGGGCCGTTAATACTGCCCGGTCCACGTAATATTCAATGGTGTAGATGTAGTCTGCAGATGAGAGTGCCACTGGGAATCAAAATGGAGTGCGACGGAAGGTCCTAAATGTGTTACATCTTGAAGAATTTCAGCAAATGCGGAGTGCAAGGATTTGATGGAAGGCCAAGAATTTGCTGCATCTTGAAAAAGCAGTGTTTCGGGAAGTGTTCAGTCTTGAAGAATGGTAGCAATGGTAATGCAAAGACTTAGTCGACATAAATACTTTGGACAAAATGTTCCAGGCGCATGTTATGAATCAGATGTTCATTTGCGAGCCTTGTCTCTTTGGCTATATCACGGATTCTTTGCATTTCTTTTCCTCGGGCTAGTAGCCTTGGTCCTTTTGGAATGTATTTCACACGATCTTCATTAAGTAAGACTGAAGGGTGCCAGGCGAAGTCGGGATCTTTCAGAGGTCCACCGGAGGTCTTTGCCCTTGAAAGGGCAACAAATAGAGCTCCTGGATTCTTGCCTTCAAATAGTGTGTTTCCCGGACTTATGATGATGTAGCGATTTGCTTCCCCTTCACCAACTGTTTGCCCTGACAGCTGTGTATAGTTGTTCCCCAGCCCAAGCGTAGAGGTATCTGTGTCCTGTCACAACTGGAGCATGGACACTCAAGCCTCCTTTTTACAGGAACTATTGGCACCAATTTTGGGTTTGAATGGATGAAGGCTGGACCTGAATACTGTTGGAATTCCACCATCAAATAGTCTGGCAGGTCATCTGGTGGACGTCTACCATCTAGATAGATAATATCTATTACAGTTCCTGCAGATCGGTTGAATAAACCATACCTGACATTTAAGTTTACCGTCAGTGTGACTTTCGCATTTTTACACAGGTATACTACCTTTGCAAGACCGCAAGCATTATCTTCACCAGCACCAGGTGCATGTGGACCTTGACAGATAGCATTGATTTTGGCTATTGGAACATTGATGTTATATTCTAAAAGTTTCTTCTTGTTGTGATTCCACTCTTCCCTTTTTGATGGGAAAATAAAGGGACCGTCAGATGCCATTCTTTTCAGTAAGTCATCACCATGTGACTTCCGTAGATCTTCCCATTGAAAATTTTGCAGCCAGGCAATTTCTTCTGATGTGCTCTTGTAGAGCCTTACTCCATTGAGAACTTTGCGAAAGGCTGCTTGTTCAGTTCCTTGTTGCCTCACTACTGACTGCAGAATGACCGCACAATTAAATTCTTGCCACACTAAAGCGCCATGTCTTGCAGCTGGTATGGAAGAATTTGGATAGTAGATGGCTGATTCTAATACTGGAGGCAGTTGCACGTCATCTCCGAAAAAGGCAACAACAGGCAAGCCACCCCAACTTTTTTCTGAATGTGTACCGTTCTTCACCCCACAGCTGCATAGGAACTCCATCCAACCGAGTGTACAGGCTCCTATCAGTGACCTTTCATCTACGAGGAGAACTTCCAGCCCATCACAGTTTTCTTGGAGTTGTTTCGCTCGATTTCCTTGAGGCATTTTCATTTCTCCACTCTTCCTTGTTGTTGGCACTTTCAGAAAGCTGTGCAGAGTTCTCCCTCCTATAAGATTGGCACTTACTCCTGTTGGACATAACACTTGAATACTCTTATTTGAGTTGAATAACAGCCGGACAGATTTCACCAAACTCTGAATTAAGTACGATTTACCAGAACCAGCTGTCCCCCCTACTATAAGACGTAAGGGCATAAAACTTGATTGACCAGTTGTATAGTCATAAAGAGTTTGCATAATGATGTTAAATGCAAACTTTTGTTCAATGTTCAAAGTACTGGAGTCAACAGTAGGGATATCCAGGTGAGAGTCATTCGGATCTGCATCTAATTGTTCATACCAGTCATTCACTGTTTGTAATGGATACAAATTCTTATCTTCAGACCAGTCGAAATCTGGGCCTCCATCGTTAAACACAAAGTCATTCGCTTCTGGTTCGTACTCCGCATTAGGTCGGACCAAATCCATCCACTCAGGACATTCCTGCTGCTCTTCACCCTGACTGTCTGGGTTCTCATCTTCATTCTGGTCACTGGCCTGTCTACCAGATTGATCCTTTGCTCTTGTCACTTCTGCTTTTACAAAATTTGGACATTCTGTGGTACCCAGAAACTCTTCGAACACCTCCGTCCAACTCCTGCCTTTTGTAATATCTCCAAGATTACGCCAGTTAGCCCAGTGAAGAATTAGTGTGGAACGACAATAGGCTTCTGTAAGGGGCCATGATGCCTTGGTGTCACCTGCTATGACAGGTACTTTCGACCCTCGACACGCAAATTCATACAAGGATGACATATCATCATTTTGACGCTGGATGTACTTGTCAACAGTGGAGTTCTTGCTAATCGTTTCACCATTCTTTTCAAACAAACGAGCACCAGTTATAGACAAACTAGTAAATGAATGGGTACTCCTGAATAGCGGGAGAGTGGACAATTCATAGCAAGCCTCCACTGATGAAACATCTCTTTTCACCGTGTTCATCAGGAATCTTGAAACAATGGAAGAACCCATGGCACTCTCATCTGCACGATTTGTCACGTCGTGAAACAAGTCAACCAGTGCTCCAGTCCCTGTATTGCCCTTGCAGGCATAACTGGTGACATACCGCTCTGTTGATATGATGTCATCAACACTAGGATTTTCTGAACCACTTTTTGATAGAATTATGGAAACATCCCCATTGGCTCGCCAACCTTGAGTGTGGAATCGGGAATTTTGCACAAGCACAGGATGATCCCTTTCCATTTCTAGACGAAGACATCCATTCCTGTCTTTGCGGAGAGCAGGTTTCTGCCTTATTTCTTTTCCCGGCTTATCTTGGGAGCCAAATTCCATCCTACAAACTTTCTTCTGAACATCCCTCCAGCAATAGGCAGAACATCTGTGCAGGTTGAATCTGTTTGTCAGCAACAAGTAATCTTCCAATAGAGATTCTTGAGAAGAGCTTACATCCATCAACAGCTTGAAAAGGGGATTGTCCTCTTCAGGTGGAGCTGGGGCGCTGCCTTCAGGAGGAGGCCATAAGTCCTTCCGTGGTTCTCCATTTTGATTCTTTCCTGCTGGATGGCATGCAGTCATTCCCAGTTCAGATTTTGCCCAGTCTGATAACTTTCTGGCACACTCATCGAGACTGAAGCCTGATTTCATGCTATCATGCAGCAGGTCATGCGGCTCCTTGTCTTTTCGCCATGCAAGGCCATGCCAATGTATCATGCCCCTGCTCTTAGCAAATTCCTGGCGATACCAGTAGCAATCAACATTAAATACAGGAGCCATGACTTGGTCAAAATAATCCTTCGTTCTAAGGTCGAAATATTTCCCAACTATGTGGGGATTTTCCTGAACGGTTTTGAACATTGTTGATTTATTGTCTAAGTCGACTTCTCTGCCAGTGGTAAAGAGTAAGAAATTTGAAAGCAAGCGCTTAAGAGGCTTCATGTAGAATTCAGCACAGCTGCCAGTTGTAAAATATGACGGTAATCCGTCACCTTGCTGTATTTTGTAATGAATTAGGGACCGAAGTTCTTGTCCTCTCCGTGCCCAATACTGTTGGCTCCCTCGGAGCGATGTAGAAAAATACAGAATTTTATTCACAATACTGGTATCTCCAGATTCCAGTTGATCTTTGATTTCCTGAACACTAATGTGGTCATCACCAAGCTGCTGCTGAACAAAATAATTGCAGTTCTCCTGAGCCCTTCTTCTTGTTATAATATTGTGTGCAACAAATTTAAAATAAGGGTGTTTTGAAAACCTTCCGTCGCGAAACCATAGAAGATGCTGTGCCCAATTTGCCATTGATTTGCAGGTCCTTGCCCTGTTCATGTGGAAATCACCAACTGCACGAGGAAACAGAGAAGGGAATGCCAGACCAAAGAAGTTCCTGGTCGTATATTCTGACAATGGCACATCATTTCTCGTTGGCCATGGAATAGTTACGTTTCCTCTTCGGTTTTGCGTCACCGGTCCATGATTTGGTCCAACCACTTCTTCTATCAAAGACTCCACTTCTTGTCGAACGTCTGATGGTATGTCATTCAGCAAAACTCCAGAATAGGTTTCTCCTTCTTCAACACCAGGATCCACCTGTTCTGCAGCAGGACCTTCATCCCTTTGTCTTGTATCTGTCTCATTACAAACTATTGCTGCGATGTCTGACAACTCCCCTTCCTCTGGAAGCAGCAACAGTCGCTCATTACTTATCTGTATTTCAGAAAAGAGAGGGTTATTGGCCTTAAGCCACTCCAATGCTTTTTGTATCTTGTATCGACGGACAAGGAATTCCCGAGATGTGTCGTTACGGCCCTGCTTTCTTACTTTAATCATTTTGATCTCCGATGGCAGTCGTGGAAACACTTTTGCAGGCTCATTTATATCCTGTGGAAAAGTGACACAATGGCCTGTAGCTCCTACACCTCCATGCTTCAGCATATGAACACTAATACATGGTGATATTTGACATATCAGCTGCTCTTCGATCATAGTCAGATCTTTCAATTCGTCAGGAACATAGCCAGGATCCATTTTGTTTTCTGCAGAAAACATCTTTATGGCACTCTTATCTGCTTTACACCTTTTGCATGTCCCATTGGTTTCTGAAATATCAATGCTGATCTCATTGCAAACACTACAAAAGTTTATTTTGTAAGCCATTTGTTGCAACTCAAACTTGCGTATAGCATCGACTGCTTTATTGAACTGTGTGTCATCTGAAAGGGGTGGTGCATTAGGAAGATCACTTGTAGTTACACCAAAAACTTTCTCAAATGACCTAATTTGATTCATCAACTGACGTCTCCTTTTGATCTTCTCCTTAGCACACTCTTCTGAAGATCCTTCAACGTAAGGAATTCCCAGTTTCCTGCATTGCTGCAGAATATCTTGATCTTTCCACTCATTAGGCTTTCGTCGTGATGGCTGATCGGGTTGTAAGATGTCATTGTTGACATGAAAATTTGTTGCATTGTTGCTTGTTACCATGGTTCTGGCTCTCTTTGCATTTGACACATAATTTTCATTGTGCTCTTGCTCAACATGTTCAGTAACAATATTATTTGACATGCGATTTAGAGTAATTGTGGGATCTGTTGGTGCTTCAGTTGCTGCTGACGTTGATGCTCCAGTTGCTGCTGACGTTGATGCTCCAGTTGCTGCTGACGTTGGTGCTTCAGTTGCTGCTGACGTTGATGCTCCAGTTGCTGCTGACGTTGGTGCTTCAGTTGCTGCTGACGTTGGTGCTTCAGTTGCTGCTACTGTCGGTTCTTGTGCTCCAGTTGCTTTGGTTGTTGTCAGTGTGTATGGCCCATCTCTGTTGGCATCTACAGCTAGTCTGAAATGTGAATTTTGTAGCACCAGCATGATGAAGTTTCCTGGTGGACTCCGGAGACTTCGAAACTTGTGGCTGAAGATTTTGCCATTGTCACATCTAAGTAAGATGTTGATGTTTTTGGTCAGTACTTGGCTTGCTACTTCAGCTTCGACTGAGGTCGCCCATCCTTGTCCATTCACCATAATTTTCAGGTAGTTGGTAAGGCTCATGTGGCGATGATGGTGCATCTTGACCTTTTTCTCCCAATAAGACCAGTTTTCGACGATGTGGCCACAAATTCTTCTTCTCAGAATAACAGATTGAGCAAAATTTCCATGTAAGGCCAGACTTAGGCAGTGAAAAAAACTATTTCCATCTCCTGGCACATCCCAAACATTGTAGGTCAGACCTTGCCATTGCATAGCTCCAGATACTTTTTGAACGGAATTTTGCACCTGATTTTCTCGTGGTACAAAAGAAGGTCTTGGTTGTTTAGCGCCGTGTTTGCTTTTCACAGCATCGGCATATGATTTTGACATTGCCATTTCTACTTAAAGGAATGGTATGTGTTAGATCGCTTTATCGCTATATGGGCTTCTTCCGAAATCCTGTGAACACAGAAGTGATTGTAAAAAATGTATGTTATGGTTCTTCATAGTGTTTCTTTAGGTCATCCATAGATGAATGGACAATTAGGGCTTTAAGTCATGTATTTATGCATTTTGGATGGCATAATAGGCAAACAAAAGGGCACTGAAATGCTTTAGGTGAATGAGGGTTAAAACTGCTGCCTTACATATTACCAGGTAATCTGGCATCTTGCCAGAAAAGTAATTGAACCAGGGCTCAGGCTGGTCCCTAGTAATCAGAGGCCCATAGTGCTACCATATTATGTTTGTGGGGCGTTATAGATTTTACTGCAAACTAATTTTTTGTGTGCAAAAAATTATGACTATAGTTTCTTTTTTTGCGAAGGAGTGAAAAACTTATATCACAATTGTAACGAAGGTGAAAAAAGTTTGTTTCCACCTTTGGGGAAAGACATTTTATTTTAGTCATGTGAAATTTGTTCACCAAATATTCATACCCCCCCCCCTCCTCCTCCAAGAATCACCTTGTCGATCACTTTGCCCGTCCAAAGGAACTTCCATGGCCTACTTAGTTTACATCTATTTTCAAATGTTTTTTATTTATCTGATGTCAAATACATTTGCAATGGAATCTATTAAAAAGCCAGTCAATTTTTATGTTGGTTGAACTATCTGGTGGGAAATTAATTCCAGTATGATATATTCTTTCTAATTTGTCAGGTCGTGATTGAGAAATTAGATTTTATGCAATTTTACATAAGCCCACATGCAAATGTTATGGTAACTACTGAATATAGGCCATACATTATTCCTATATATAGGGTTAGAAAAGTGTGCATTTTCAGGCAATTTCACAAAATACAACAACATTTAGCAAATAACAAGACTACTACCAATTCGGAAAATTTGGACCTTTCTTCACAACTTTCCAGTGAGATTTTGTAATTTCCCAGCAATGACATGCCTGAATTACCTACTATTTCCAGCCATGCATATATATATAATTTAATAGAAATGGGTTAAAACAATGTGTAGTGTCACGCAGGTCCATCCTCTCCCTGGAGGCCCTCATACTCTTGCCACTCTTCCGATCATGCACTTTTTTTTGCAACTTCGCTCGGCAGGGTTTGGGTTCTGATACACCCAAGCCTACAGGCCTATATATATACTTAATTATTTGGGGCTGACCAGATGATTCTTGTGTGGGGAACTAATGATTTTTGTGAATAACGATTGTTTGCTGCTTCACATTTTAAAAAAAATTGTCAGCATACATATTTGACAATTTAAAAAAAAAGTTCATCCCTGTAACTAGGTATAGGCCTACTTTAGCCTGATATTTCAATTGCTATAAAGTTTGTTACTCCTTCAAAAGCAATAAAAAATAGTATGTTGTAATTATGCTCATGAGAAAAAAGGTTAGCCCTTAATATTCATAAATCAGAATATTTTTTGTTGATCTGTGCCTAGTATGAAATTTGTAATAAATCCCCAAATCTTAAACAGGGTGTCTGCAGCTTTTTTGAAACCAAATTCCAGGCTTTTCCAGGCCAATTTTTCCGAAATTCCAGGCCAATTTGTTGATGAACTGACCAATTAACGACATGATACATACACTTTTTTCTGAACACGACATTTATCCATTGCTAAAAATTGCCAAAAATTTAGCAGTGGACTATTTTTATTCCATACAAACTAAATTCCAGGCCTTTTTTTCAAAATGCTGTTTTTTCCTGGCTTTTCAAGGCTTTTCAAGGCCTGGAAATATGGAAACCAAATTCCAGGCTGTTCCAGGCTTTTCCAGGATTGGCAGACACCCTGTTAAAGTTGATATTGAAATGACAGGAAAAGTCGTGAGTCACATTTGCCACACATGTTATCCCCCCCTCTCCCTTTTACAATTTAGATTCACCTCTGGTCCTATTCAAAGGCACACAATGTGCCACACATAGCAGACCCACTGGGCCCTATGCCTAACTGCCACTGAACTGTGTTGAACTTTAGCCCACCAGAGTGACCTGACTATTTTTTTCTATTTTAAATTTTACTGTTCCTTACTGTGTATTTATTGTATCAAGTTAAAAGTCAATACAGTTTTCAAACTTACCTGGTATTCGCGCAAAATTTGCAGGAATAGCAGACGACGCTATGGTACGTCATGTCACCACCAGGTGTCGCAAGCTGCTGATCCATTTTTGGTGCGCCACCTGGCGATAATTTTGGTAGACTGCTGCAGCCTGCTGGGAGAGTGCAGTTTGAGACTGCTGATCATCAAAGTGTTTGGACACACCTTGTTGGTCATCAGCAATTTAGATTGTAAATAAATCACTTCGTATACATGTGGAAGGGGGCAATGGGTAAACTAGTAAATGATTTTCTTTGAGAGGGGAGGGATAGGAGGGCGACCTTGGCAGATCCCAAATGCTGTTCAGGTGTTTTAACATTAAAATCAAAGATTGACTGTTACAGTGCATTTCCATTGAACTGCTTGCCTGCATACATGTTTCAGGGATATATCTCCCCTGTGTTTTAACTATTATTGTGATTGTTATATTTATGAATGATCTGAAAATGCAATATATATAATTAATTAATTAGATTTATTTGATTATTTGTGTTAATTGCTCCATCTGTTTTTTGGTATAAAAATGTTTAGTTACTGTTTGCAATAAAAATTCCAACGTTCGATTAATAATGAATTTATAATGAATTTATGACAATGTATTCTTGTGCAATGGCAACATATATATCTGTTTGATATAGGCCTAATTTTTTATATATATATTTCTTTTTAACTTGTGTATATGTTTAACTGTTTTAATTACATAAATTGAAAAATTAATTGAATTTTTAATAAAATTGAATTTACCTAAAATTTATGCTTTCTTGAATTACTTCATTTTTTTCGTGATTGGGTATGCAGCTGATATGCGTCAAAAATGTCAAATATATTTTTTATCACTAATTGTATATATATAATTGATAAAATATAAATTTATCGCAGGAATTGCAAAGATCAATTTTAACAATTTTCAGTTAATAAGACAAAAGTTCTCTTTTTTTTTTTGTTAAATTGCAAATTTCAAAGAAAATTTTACTGATTTTAAGATGTGACACTTATCCTAGGCGTACTTAATGCATGTCACATCTCCCCTTCTTATCACTATGCCATAATCATCACATATGCCTGCATAGAAGTCATCTACTTTCAGTGGCTCCTGTTGCTAATATTATTACATTCAGTAGTCGATAGGACCTGAAATAACATACTGCCCTGCACAACGATTTATAGCTTTTAGATATATATATATATATTAAATCCATACAGTAAGAATGATAGCCCTCCACATTTATGCGCCTCGCTCTTATGCTGTGGCATTTACATATTATTATTAAAAAATGTTCATCTTTTAAAGCAGCCAATTGTAGAGCAGCTCTCCTAAAATTGGCATAACCTTGCAAATTTTCAGATATAGTTGAAAAGCATAGGCGTATCGGAGGGGAGGGCAGGGGGGGCGGTACCCCCCCCCCCAAAAGTTTGGGAAACAGTAAGATTTGGGCAAAAAGGCTGAAAAATTTGGGCAGATGATTAAATAAACACCATTGAAAAATTAATGATTTCTAGCCAATTTCATTTGAAATGGTACTAAAACTAGATCTTGAAATTCGGGCAAATGTCGCTCGCCCCCCAAAAAATCACGCGCGCCGTACGCCTATGAGTTGAGGTACTAAACAAAAAAAAGCACTGTAGGCATAACAAAGATGTATTACAGTACATATTATTCTAATTTTAAGAATTTTTGTAGTACGGCAAAGTTCGGCATTATCATGATTTTCAGGAAATCACACAACTCAAGGAATGTGGAATCTACTACAGTGGATATCCAGCTAATGCGGATGTTAAACAAGTCTAGGATCCCAAATAATTGTTAACAAAATTAATACTAATGGCATCTCATTTTCAACACTATTTGGCCATATATATATATATTTGGGCAGGTGTGAAAGAATATGTGAATATTGTATTTAAAAAGTTTGAGTGAATGACTGGTATGTTTATAAAATGAACACAGTACACGTAATAAGTGGCCATCCCTCCCATTTTGGAGCCCAGGGAAAATGACTACTACTATGACTACAACGTAAATAGGCAGGTTGGTGAGATTTGGAAAACATTAAGATTGATGTATAGCATACCAAAATCCAATAAGAATTGACGATTTGCTTACAAAAACAATATCTGGGCAAACAACAGACTTATAATACAGGATAGAATGTGTACAGCAAGTCTAAATTCTGTGCCCATAATACACTTAGTGGAATGGCTACTTCACAACCTGTCAAGATAAAAATAATATTCATATTCTGTAGAACCTAAAGTATGCTGAACACATTCCTGAATTTTTTACTGCATTTCATCCTATCAATGTGTAATAATCGGAAAGATTCAGGGATGTATCATCTATTACCCTGAAGATCTAGCTATTTTTGATGTTGAACCAGCCTCAGGCACCCAATAATTTTCAATAATTCATATTAAAAAAATGAGGCTGAACACATCTCTAATTTTTTTATATCATTTGACCACACATATGCAGAATATATCCTGGGAGTTTCCATGTTTATTCCAGACACTACCCTTGAGATATGACCATTTTTGCAGTGAACATTGATTTTTAAGGGGTGAATTTAACAAAGTCATTGCTTCATCAATGTTTTTGCTGGGCAAAAAATGGCTACTTTCAAAGCTTTCCCATTGTCCTGTTAGTCTAGAAACCAAATTTCGTACCTTTTGGTTGAGTATTATTGGTTTTTTTAACAAAACATGTAATAGCACCTAAAACGATGCCTGAAAAACTTGTAATATCAGTAATCTTGAAACCTCTGCCAAATCTTGGAAAATTGACCAATCCAGCTGAAATTTTCAGAAAGGTTGTCCTTAGTGGTATAGAAAAATATATAAAAAATCAGATGTGGTGGTGGAAGCCACTTGTTGATCTGACACAGAATGACCCTCCTTTGATGCAAGTGAGCCCTTTGCTTTGATATGATAGGCCGTTGGGTAGTCATTGTGTTAAATCACAGGTGTAGTCTGAGAGACTTTTAAAAACATTTTTTAAACTTCTTTTGACATTTGAAAGACATTTTTAAAGAACCCTGTACAAATTAACAAGGTCACCCTTATCCCACTGGGAAGTGCATATTTATATTTCTTGTCAGGTAGGGTATTAATAGTTGGAATTTTCAAGTCTATCCTGTAGCTATATTTAAATTAATTTTTTGTCAGATATATGGGACTGTGATTCCACAGTAAACTGTTGAATTAATCAAACTAAAGTAGGCACATTTTGTTAATTCTAAATTATTTGTTTCTCTTTGGAATAGGCGCTATACAAGTTTCTGTTATTATTATTATTATATTTAAATATTAGTTAATTATTAAAATATGAATAAGAAAAATTAATATTTTTGATGATTTACATTTATAGCTCTACATCTTTCATGAAAATAACGCTTCAAGTGAGCCGACTTAGGTCAGCTGCAGCTGCAGCCAAGAAAAGTCAGCTAGCTGAAAAAGTCAGCCGCAATTTCTTCAAGTGAGCTGACAAAAGGTGGCTGACATGGTTCTGGGCTCTATATCAGATAACTTGACAAAATGTAATAAAAAAGAACAATTTACTGTAGAAGCAGTGTATAATGACATGCTGTACGGCATCGAGAATGACAATTTTAGTGTTGTATCACCAAACTTTCGGAATGATCTTTCAAATGAGGGCTTGAGTAACAGGACTATTTTGCCAAACGCCAAACACTTCTCAATTGAAATGCTATGGATAACAAAGAAAGAAGCAAAGGTTGGCGAATGGATCAAACACTAGATAGATTGAACTTAAAATTTGTTGTCACCTTAATCCAATAAATGTTATAATTTGTCAGGAATGTAAGTAGATGATTCATACTCTTTCTTGGTCGCATGGTGCTTTTGATACAATTTTAAGTTTTTCAAATTGGCCTAATGATACATCTGGTTCGGTTAGTCATAAACAAAGTTAGATATTTTGCAAAACTTTTTTACATTTTTTGCATATCTTGGTGACGTTTGTGTCTAGCTTTGTGAGTCATGAATGATGCATTTTGTTTGAATTCATTGCTCAAAGTGACAGAATAATTCAATCTATATTCACTGTTTAACTAATTGAATAGGTAACCCTTTCCTTTTTCGGAAATAAAAATTACTAGCAGAATGAATTCAGCACTAACACATACAATACATATATTTATAGACTGATGAGGACTTAGATAATCAGAATTATGAGATGAATTTTGATCTAATTTTGAATTACTAGAAGTGATATTCAAATAATATTTGACCAAGCATATAGGCAGCAAGGCGAGATTGTACCCCGACCAGAGACCACACCCCCATGAGAGACTGCTTTGTGTCTGCAGAAAGGGCGGTCTTATAACGAAGGGACCACAGTATTAGTGACAGTATTCAATCTCAGTGAATCTAGGCTATGTACACTGCCTTCCAAAAGTTAGATTTCACCTGAAAAAGTGATATTTCCTTTATGAATACTTCAATTTGCACATAAATTGAAGTCAAAACTTACGACAAACTATATTAGAGCTAACATTAAGGACAGGGGTGGACTGGCCTATGTGGCGGAGTGGCAGCTGCCACGGGCCCACTCACTCAGGAGGGCCCATGTAAGATGTCCAAAAAAAGAATTTCAAGAAAAAAGCAAAGGAGCAAAGCTAAGTCATCCGGTTTAGCTCAGTTGGATGCAATCAAATTGACTAATAAGGACAAGATCCGCTCACTTTGGGGCCCTAGTCTAATGATAACTTACCAAATTATTTAATATTTGCAAATAACGCTGCTGAAAGGGACATAGGGGGCCATTGACTTATTTTGCCACGGTGCCCAAAATGCCTCCAGTCCGCCCCTGATTAAGGATGCAAGGTGCCTTATTTTTTAAACATTTAATAATAATAATAATAATGATATTAAGTACTTATATAGCGCCAATTCCAGTAAACTGCTCATTGGCGCTTGGTTAGATTAGTTGATGTTTCTGTAGTATTTTGCAAAGAGATATGTTTTCAATCGTTTCTTGAAGTTATCCAGTGTTCTTGATTTTCTCACATTTTCTGGTAAGCCATTCCAAAGTGTTGGTGACGAAAAGGAGAAGGCCCTATCTTCGAACTTGTTTTGATATTGTGAGGCAGGTATCTGTAATAGCAGTTTGCCATTGCTGTGGAGATTCAGGTCATTTTCAGGTTTTAGTTGAATGAGACTTTTGAGGTACTGAGACGCGTGATTATTCACAGCTTTCCATGTGGTTGTCATAAGTTTGAATTGAATCCTTGCAGGAAATGGAAGCCAGTGTAACTCTTTCCTGTGATGACTAACCTTATCATGTCTTTTCAGTCCTTCAATCAATCGTTCAGCAGAATTTTGAGCCGCCTGAAGTTTATTTATTGTTTGTTTGGATGAACCATAAAGCAATCCATTGCCATAGTCCAAGTGAGGAGTGACTAATGCATTGACAGCTGTTTTGATTGACTCTTTGCTCAGTGACTTACGGAGTTTTGAGATGTTTCGGAGGTTATAATAAGCATTTTGACACATTTTGTTCACTTGTTTGTGCATTGACATGTGTTTATCAAAGAACACGCCTAAATTTCTGGCATGATCTGTTGCCTTGATTTCGACATTATCTACGCTGATTTTTGACATGCGAAGTTTCTTGAGTTGAAATGCTGTGCCGATAAGGATTAACTCTGTCTTTTCACCATTGTTGCAGAGTTTGTTTTTGTAAAGAAAATTGCGTATGTCTGTGATGCATTTTTCCATTTTCTTTGTTGCATTCTCCTCTTCAAGAAAAGTTGGCTTGAAGGATAGGATCAGTTGTTCATCATCGGCGTACTTTTGATCATCAACTTCATTTTGTTCAGCCACCTGACTTATCGGCGAAATATAGGAATTGAACAAGATTGGGCCAAGTTTGGTCCTTGAGGAACACCGTATTTTAGAGGCAGTTTGTTTGATTCAGTTTCGTTTATGAGTACAGATTGAGATCTGCCAGTGATGTAGGATTTGAACCAATTCAAAGCAGAGCCACCAATACCATATTTGTCTCTTAGCCTTTTCAACAAGATTTCATGATCAATTGTGTCAAATGCTGCAGATAAGTCTAATAGTACCAGCATTGTAACTTCACCACGGCTCATGTTCAACATGAGAATTTTTGTCAATAGAGTTTCTGTACTGAAATTTTGCTTGTATGCCGACTGTTTTTCGTCATCAAGACTTCCAAGTTCAAGGTGACTGGTGTACTGTTTGATGACAGCAGCCTCTATTACTTTACTCAGGAAAGATAAATTTGAAACTGGTCTGTAATTCTTCTTAACGAGATCAAGTCCATTTTTCTTCAGGAGAGGTTTTACAAGGGCATGTTTCAGTTCATCAGGCATTTTCCCTTGTCTGAGTGATGCATTGACTATTTTAGCAATGATCGGGAGAAATTCATCGATGCATTCCAGCAGTAACCATGTGGGTATTGGGTCAAGGTTACAGTGCTTTACAGGCATATCGGTGATGATTTTCTTTATCTCTGTCTCGGATAGTGTTTTGAATTGTCGTAACTTTTGGCCTGAATGGGTCTCATCATTATTTTCAATGCTTGTGCTGTTTGCATCTAATCTTGATCTAATTTTCTTGATTTTGTCATCAAAGAAATTATTGAAATCATTTGCAAGATCTGCTTCGTTTACGTGATGTGGTAGAGGAAGTTCTTGTTTTCTGTTAAGGCTTGAATTAAGGATCTTAAACATAGCCTTTGAATTACCCTTTTAACGTTGGTTCTTTACAAATTCAAATAACATTGTTGATATCACATATTTTGCTTTTCCATGAAAAGTTGTTACAAATTATGTAACTGCCAGCCTTATGAAATTTGATATTTTTTACATGTTTTCACAATTTTGGAATGATTTTAATAGTTGTTTCAGACCACAAAATGACTGTTTAAAAATTTGACTTTGATCACTGAAAAATAAAATTTTTTGTTGGTCACCATGCAGTATAATCACATGATGACTCTTCTCAAATGAAAGGTTGTTATCTGGATCCATTTTCATTAACAACTTTTTATTGAATATCATAACATGGGATATCAATAGAGTTTTTTAGATTAATACCAAAATTACCTTTAAAAAATGAATAAAAATATTTTAAAGTCTTAATACCAGTTCTTGTTTAAAATTAAGTATTGTTCAGAGAAACCTCACTTTTTTTGGCGTATGTATTCAAACTTTTGCAGGGTAGCGTATGTCAGATAGTACCATTTGTTGATCAGTCAAAGCATGTGTCTAGCACACTAAACTCTCAGATAAAGAAAAACTCTCCGTCTTAACTTGGGCGGGTGAGCTTTCAACATGGCAAGTGGATCAATAATTATCGGAGACAGATTGGTTATGACAAATCATGGTTATGATGACACATCAACATGTTTCAAAATATTTCACACATTGCTTTGGATCTTACAATCTCTCAGGTATCATGTTCATGAATTGTCAACAGCATATACATTGTGTATGTATGCTGTACTAATGTAATGATCATATCAAATTACGGGCAATAATGACTGACCGAATGCAAACCTGAACTGATTTTGCGCATATCAAAGTGACAGACTGTAATGCTTCTGCAGCATCTCTTTGACAAGTGCATTGACTTTGTGTTGTAACAAAAAGTGGTGATCAACAAAAATTTTTTTTTGTTCTCTTATAACAGGTTTGGAAAAAGCAATGAAGGACGCAAAATTCTATCACCAAAAGGAGATGCCTGCCAAATACTTCATCCTAATGCCGTACTCTTGTGTCATGTATGTAGAAATTTTATTTTTTTTACAAATAAATTCAATATTAACTCTTTTTGATGAACATTTTGCATCAAACAGATTGGATTTAGGGCTTCTCTGCAGTGTAATTCTCAATCCAATGAAAATGTAATTGATAGACTGCACTTTTCCATGCAGAATTCACATTCAACCTGTCTTTGTTGTTCAGGTAGATATCAGGAAACCATTTCATTAATTTATGTATATAAAGCTTTTATAAATTGGGCTTTTGTCATCATATGCTCACATAGAGAAATTATGCACCAAAAAATTCTGCTTAATTTCCCGGGCAGGCTACACTGTTTTCAGTTTAAAAATGAGCTTTGTGTGTTTCTAAACTGCTTCCCACAAATAGAACACCCATATGCAATTAATTTCTATGCTGGCTGACTCCTCTATTCAAACTCAGGCACCTGGTGAATTATAAATATTTCCAGTCCACCATCAAGCAAATCTCCAGCTAGACATCAGGATTTAAGAAGTTGATTGGTGTTTCTTTGTACCATGACTGAGCTTTGATGCAAAACTAATGGTGTTCCTTAGTAGTTAGTTTGGAAAGAAAAATGTCCTTTGTATAAACTTGGAGAGAAAGCTTCAGTTTTGTGCATTCATAATATGTTCATGTATCGAGAACTCCTGTGCTATCTCCTGTTCCATCTGCTCAAGTTAGTGGCTTATACATATTATGTCATATATTTAATCACATGTAGGGTACTGAGACATGCAACATATTTCTTACAAAATGTTTCAATTAAAAGAACAGCCACATAATTTAATTTCTCAATTAAATATTTAGTTAGTAAAATAACATTCATCCCTTCACATCATCCTTATTTAGACCAATATAGTTCTCTTTTGATTCTGAGCCATTATTCCGTCATAGAGTGTGGTGGACACAGAGCCTAAGTGAAAGAGTTGCCAACTGTCCCCAGTCAATTTTTTTCAAATTGCTTAGAAAAAATCACTGGTCAAGTTTTATGAAAATCCTAGAAGATTTAATGGGTCCACCTCGAGTCTGAATTTTTGCATTTGTTTGGTCCATTGTTTGCTCGATGTGGTGCATTATAATAAAGGAGGGATATAAGCCCTAAATTCACTTTTAAAAATTAAAATATTTTTATTGATTTGTTTTGTTTGTGTGCCTACCTGAGTACAAAACCACAAAATCCATGCAAAACAAATATGTTAATTACATATAGTGAGTAGATAGTCTTTAAACAGAAGTTGGACGTGGCTAAGTTATTTTAAACTGCATGTTTCTTGGTAGTCAAGGTGTTATGTCTATTACAGCCAAACACTTTGATATACGGGTAGAATTAGAGTGGACTGTGGCACTGTGAAAATGGAACTTTGTGTGTCATCATGCTGATGATTTGTCATGATCAAACCCAATACTTTCAATGTTAATTTGATTGAAGGAGACTTATCCCACTTGTTGGTGACAGCCAAACGAAAGGATTATGCGTCTGATTTTCACTCTAAATCCGTTATGAGAAGTCAAATGGCTTTCTCTTGATCATGACTAATCAAACAGCCTCTATGTTTCCCATGTTGAAAGTAGAGAAGATGACACTTCATCTGCTATCATGAGTCACAAAGTGCCATTTTCACAGTGCCACAGTCCAGCAATTGCCCCTCCTGCCATTGCCCAAGGGGGGCAGGGGGGGCAAGGGTGCCCTTTTGATCTTGAAGAAAAAATATTATTAGGCCTTATTTTATCAATTTTACACACAAATTAGTAAGTATATTTCAAATTATTATTAACTCTCTATCTGAATTTTGTCACTTGAAATTGGCACGAATATGATTTGCCCTTTTTTGACTCAGCGCCCCTGCCGCCCACGATTCCTTCCGGCACCCCTGGGTCACTGTTGAGAATTTAGGCACCCAGATTATCATTGAGAGGTACATTGAGGACCACACCTTGGACACCAGGGACAGTTCACTTCTGATGTAAACTGCAAAAACGTATTATCAATTGGCACCACAAGGTGTTTTTTGCATTGTTGATAGTCTCAGAAAAGTATATTCAATATCT
Organism: Platynereis dumerilii; assembly: GCA_026936325.1. NCBI lineage: Eukaryota > Metazoa > Annelida > Polychaeta > Phyllodocida > Nereididae > Platynereis > Platynereis dumerilii. The sequence goes on along the minus strand of JAPTHN010000035.1, from coordinate 3,116,131 downwards.
AATGCGAATGGACAAAGTAATGTTAAAATTGTTTTTATGGTCATTTAGCAAATCTGCTGTCTGGCTGCAAAGGAGTAGAATGATATCACACTTCTAAAGAAATTTGTCTCTGTAATACTTGAACTAAGCATGAGGGGCATTTAAGTACATTTGACAATTTGGCTTTTAGGTCATATTAATATTTTGCCAGAGACAGGAGATTTTGCTGGCATGTCTTTACTGTTCACACGGTGGGGCCGAAATTCTCCTCCTCAATGAACCCACGTCATGAACCTAACAGCTTTAAAATGATTTCTTGCTTGTTACATTATAATGTTATGTCATGTTTCCATCTTATTGGTTGTCGAGTTATTAAAGCTGATATGAGCAGAGGCCAATTTAAGGACTTATGATACAGCAGAAGGAACTTCCATTATGGCTTCACTCCATTCATTATCACAGTCTAAAAACCCATTCTTGTTCGTAACTAAACATTTTGGGATTGAGTGCTAACATTATATATGCATCATGAATGCGTTGATTTTATTTAAACATAAAAAGTTCCGCAATCCCTTTCACATAATACAGCTGTATTACACTTAAATCTTAGGCCACATGACCTCTCTTGGGCCAGGTATAAACACATTTCCCAGGCATCCCACCAACCTAAAAGTTCCACTTATCCTTATTATTCTATTATGTCCTTCTGATGAAAGCACAATACTTAGACTGAAATTTGATGGCGTTATCAAGACTGCCGTTTTTTGTCAGATATTGTCAGACTACACAATACTCTGTGATTGGTCTCTGATAACGCTGCTTACTCACCAGGATCTCAAGGGTCTTCCATGTCATGAAATTATCCACAATACTACTTCTTCCACTTTCAATTTTTCGTGTACAGGAGTCAAATTTTGAATACTCCTAAACTGAAATCAAAGTTATGAAGCTAGGTTTCTGTTAATTCACTGACTTGCACATACATGTACAACGCATCTCCCTTTCAACTTCACCTCATTTCCATGTTTTTCCAATGAAACTAAATAATTATATCACATATGGTTAGTTCTCTCTTTCTCTCCCAGTGTTGCACAGTCAAGTCAAATTAAGTCGCAGGTTTAGAATAACAGCTTTATTCAGTTATTCGACAGATTTGGCTTGGTATACATGTGAGTCAACATTCCCGAAAAAAAAACGAGTTTATCACTTTTTGCCCACTGGCAAGGGCCATGGACGGGCAAATCCAAAATGGCTGCTGTTGTACTCTCACAAGGAATCAGCAAATAAATTAGAGCAATTTCTCTCAACCTAATGCAATTTCTGATCTAGAATTAATTGCAGCTTGTGACAATTACAGCACCAGTAACCTCATGCAACGGACTACAAAGCACCTGATGCTGTGTGTTATTGTCTCATTAGCCTCTTGTTACAGTATGGCCAATGAAATTGTTCTCATCATAAAGCTCGGTTGGTATCAGTGTTACACTTCACTCTCATTATGGAGCGAGGTTTCTTTCTTTCTGACTGTTCACTGACTTGCACATGTCTCACAGAAACTACAGTGGAAATATAAGCTCCAAGACATTTGAAAACTACACAACTTTACATAAAGAGATGTATTGGACTTCCAATTCCATGCCCTTCCCACAACAAGCTTCTCCTTGCCAGTTATAAATCCTTGTTCACATTAGAGGTAATTCCTGCTGTTCTTTGGCTATCTAGCAGTTGTGGAGTCCAAAGGGGCAGCAAAAGGCAGTGTGTTAGTGACAATATATACCACTTGTTGCACTGCAGAGGTGTGATAAATACATATTCCCGATCCCATGGTGAATAACCAGCTTACACCTTGAGACAAACGCTCAAACATGAGACGATAAGACTTAGTGCGCAACACAGACTATTGGAATTATCACCCTGAAAAACTGGCATATCATCGGCTGACAGAGGTGTCAAAATGGCTCAGTGTATTAATAAATTGTCTTAGGGCTTCGACACAATTTAATGTAAAATGTCATCGTCACTTTCCTTTTCATGGCACCTCGGTCACTAATATAACCCGAGGGCGCAGCCCTAGTGCAATATTAGTCACCGAGGTGCCATAAAAACTGATATTGCTTGAGGTCATGTGCAAAAACTGTTATATCATATGGTTTTTGTGGAAAATACAAAGAAAATGACTTGAATTCTAATGTCCAAACTCTTTTTGTTTAATCTTTTACATGTATTTTTAAGATGTATCTCAATGAAAATCAATAACTATTTTTCCAACAAAAAAGTTGTTTCATACTTTGGAATCCATAGATGATTTACTTGATGATGGGTGTGCTTTTAATTTTTTTCTCAAACTTTGTAGCAGACTTCAGATCTCTAAACACAACAAAGTCACTGAAAAATAGGGGGAAATGTTGTTTTTCGGCCACTTAATCCTTTATTCTCATTAAACAAATAACATAAACAGTGCAAAAAGTTGACAGCCACTTAGCCCTTTGATATAAGCATCTTTATACCACCGCAATCATTTTTCTATCTTTTCCCAATGCTGTGCCGTGACTGCTTTTCTTATATTTTTTACTAAAACCAACATGCTGCAGGACTCAATTTTTGTTCCTTTTGAACCACATATTTAAGATGTATCTCATCAGAAATCGATAACTATTTAACTCACAATATAATGTTTTAAATGGAATCCAAAAATTATATACTTGATGATGGCTTTAATTTTCGATTTTTTTTTTTAAACTTTATAGCAGACTTTTTACCTCTAAACACAAAAAAGTCACACAAAAATCAGCAAAAATGCTGTTTTTCGGCAATTTATGCTTTATTTTGATGAAACAAAAAATACAACTAGGACAAAAAGTTGATGTTCACCCAGCCTAGAAATAAGAGCATCTTTTGCCGCTAAAACCAGCTTGCTATCTGCCTCCGTTGCTGCGCATTGAATTTTTTAGCAAAATTTAGAAACATGATAGTTTTGTCTGATTGTGGCTGCAGCATGCAATATATACACTCAAATATGGTGCTTCCTCTCAGGTCTGTCTAATGTCTTACATGTTAAAATGAGTATGCAAAATCATGCATGCATTATCGTAGAATATGGCATGGCTGTCCACCAATAAGGAGCGAGTATCAGTCTCTACAAGAAGAGATTCAGGCAGCAATGAGTAGCACTCTGGCATTGCATGCCATCGCCTAACTCCAGAGGAGGGCAGTTTTACGGTATTTGCACTCGACCGATTTTTCGTCTTTAAGCAATTACTCTGAGAAAAGTATGACAGATACACAGGAATTTGTCTTGGTGTCAGTCTTGTACTACATTGAAGTATATGTGTACCAAATTTTACCTTGCTACGATACTTAGTTTTGATACAGTAGGCGATTTATGACCAATTTTTGCACTTTTTTGTGTCTCGCGGGCAGTTTCGCATATTTTTATGGCAACACAGAAAAGCAAATGGAGGCAGTTGTGATTCATGTTAATGATGCTTGTCAGGACCTATGTCTTGGGCATAAAATACAACAGGTTTCATGTGAATAAGTTATATACAAAAGGAGCTGTCTCCCACAATGTAGAAAATGGCATGTGTCAAAAAGTTTGTCTTCGATGGACCATTTATTACTGCATATGCTGTTATGAATCAGTATCAAAGACTGTATCTACCGTTTGTGTCAATTTTGTAGCTGGAGACATGTCTCAAGGTAAATCAAAAAGTTTCATTCCAGAATCTATACCATGTTATCGGAATTTGAGGCTTGAATATGATGTCAAAAAAATGTGTCCTATCCAGTACGAGGAAAAAACACTCTGGATTCGGAAGGAAAAAACAAGCTATTTGCGTTTTGTTTTCTCGATTGTGTGCCTCTACATCAATGTGACAAATGCAATTTGAAAAGATATCCAGGCAATACACATACATTTTCTCAGAAATTAAAATTCATTATGTAACAAAATGTCCTCTCCAGTACATCATAAGTTTCGCTCTGATTCAAGTCTTTTAACACTGGATTCATTAAAGAAAAGAACATGGCTAAAATAAATAATTTAACCAGGATGCCAAAAAAGGGTATTTATAAATATAGAAAATAAAGATATATGTTTTTAGATTATTAAATTGCACTATTATGAGAAAATCAAACTTGAGAGTAATAGGCCCTTATTTTATGTAACATATCACTATAACTGCAATTTTTCGCAAATAACAGAGTGACTAAACAAGATAATGTGTAAATATCTTGTTTATGGAGCAATTCAAGCTGATTTTTTTTCTGAGCCTTAATTTTTGGTCATTTTTGGTGATTTTTCTCTCTAGAACATGGTCTTTCACTCAAAGGAAACACTATGAATTCAAATCATACAGCAACAAAACTTGACTTTGAGTTAGTATGATGCCTAAGCATTATTTATCTTGGCAATCATGTGTCTATTGAGACTAAAACCTTACTAAACACTCTAAAACATAAACTTTGAGACTAAGGAATATTTAATTTCTTTAATTTTGTCATAAAAATTGTTGGAAATATAGTTCTGCCATATTTCATCAAAATTTAAGTTTTGTATTGCTTTTGGGGGTTCTATGCAACAAGATGGCTGGATTTCCATTGCAAAAATGGTTAAATTAGTATTCACATGGACATTTTTTCTGATAAACATTTTTTCAAAAATTCAAACCTTGCCTACTTTATGGAGTGGCAATTTGGTGATAAACCAACAAATCACATGTGTTCTTGTTGATTTGTGAATCTTTAATATGTTCATTTCATGATAGCATGAAGGAAATTCTCATTTACAAACCTTTATTTTGACCCCCCCATGAGACACTTCGAGTGCAGATACCGTAAAACTGCCCAGGACTCGTAGCGTCTGAGCGAGTATTTAGGCCGGCCACATGATATTTTACAATATTTTGAGACCTTACTTTTAACTTAGTTTTATTTCCCTTATTCATTTTTTCAACAGGGAGAGTGAGGTATGTAACTGGTTGCTGCACTGTGTTGCACTTGAATGTCTTCTGGATGACATTGTCATTGTACTCTGCATGCTCTTAAATTATTTTGAGTGTGTATTTGAAACTGTGTTGGATTTCCATGATTTTCTGAGACATAGGATTGTAACTTTTGTTTCTCTGTAGCCATCTTTTACATTTTCTGGTTGAAAATTTGTACTTTGTACACACTAGTACATAATCACTCTCAGGACTTTTGATTGCGGTCGAGTACACACACTGAGGCATTTGCGACATTTTTTATATTTCTTAAGGTTAAGTTGTGACACAGAGAGATTAGATTGTCAGACTTACTCTTGCTTTTGTGTGGGATACTTAACTGTCTGTTTGATAACTTTATACCTCTACCGTTCATTGTGGTCTTCAGATAGTAACTGTTATAAATATGGTGCTTAGAGGCATTTATGACAGTTGTTTTTTCTGTAACTTTGTGCGACAGTACTTGCATTTTGCTTCTGTTTCTCAGTGGACATTCACTGTAATGGTTGTCTGCTGGATAACTTGAAGTGAACTGTGTGTAAATACAGTAGTCACATTGTGGTCTGGCAGGTGATCTTGGTAAGGCGTACATTGAGATAAGGGGAGAGCGGGGCACCATGAGCCACGGGCGGGGCACAGTGAGACAGCAGGTGGGGCACAGTGAGACAGGGCATCTGCTGCCATAACCGCCAATCCTCAGGACCTGCGGAATTGTTCTATCAATTGTTGCTACAGAAACTACTGTACTCATATAAAAGCAGCTGGCTAGGTGATTTTTTAGGTCCTTTCTTGAGCATGTTTCAAATCTTCATCGCACAGGACACATGCACGACTTATTTAACCTGTCGCACATTTTACATACTAATCAAAATTCTTTCTGATGCTTCTCTTTGGATGTGACTCGCTAAAATCATTAGTTTATAGCAGGCATTTTGTTTGTGAGCTATGCATTACATTCAGGTTGTTTCGAGTGTATTTTGTGATGTCTCACTGTGCCCCACGCAGCTCTTTTTATAAAATTTTTGAATCCTGCAGACCGGATGCCTGTATTGTGGTTCATCATCTCACTAAACTAAGACAAATAATCAAGGTTTGAATCCCTGGCAATTGATTGGCATTATACCATTTTTCTTGGGAATTATAACAAAACAACATTTAGCAAAATTATTTATTTTTACTGGCTAAAAACCAAAATATTGAAATTCCACTCTCAATATGCTGTGTAGGCATTCAAGATATAGGACAGTCTCTCACTTACTTACTTTTTGTACAATACAAAAGAAGGTTGACCTGTAAAAAGTACTAGCTAGACGCTTCGGGCTTTGTCTTACTGTGCCTGCCGTCTCACTGTGCCCCGCTCTCCCCTAGTCCCAACCATTTGTTGTTCCTTAACCATTGGATTTCCATGGAAGTGCTCAGGTTCAAATTCTGTCTCTTTTGCAGTCTTTTTGCTGAGAGTGACTGAGACAAGTTTTCCACAGCCTTTGTTTTGTCCTCCCTTGGTAGTTTGTGCAAACTGAAAGGCTCAAGATTACCTCTTTACAAGGCAGCTTGTCCCACAATAGATGTAATTCAGACATATGTTTATAGTATCAACTCAAAATATATGAATGACCAAGATGGCTCCTTGACGTCCGGGAAAACAATGCCCATTGTCATGCTGAAGAACGAACAGTAAAAAGAGAATAGGAGGCACATTATCATCATAGGAAATAAGAGCAAGCATGTCGTCATGTAAAGCAAAAATCACAGTGAGAAAAAAGGAACCAACAGAAGGCTAAATTTCTAAGCGGACTTGGAAGTTTTCATCCATGTTGTTGCTGAATGGCGACAGAGTCAAGAGTCCTCCTAACATGAATTGCTTAAACCAAATATGCTAATATTGAAAAGCTGTGATTCTTGTGAATTCAAGAGTGCTTGAAGGAAACAAGGGTGGCAGTCGCAGTTAGACAAGGAAGGGCAAATCTAATTTGTTTGAAAAAAATATGAAGCATCAATAATACAATTTTGAATAACGAAGATCCCATGCGCTTGGAGGTCCCGTAGAAGGTGCAACAAGGCTCCAAGATGTCTCATTTTTTATGCTACAATATGTGGCTGCTTCCTGTTTACATTTTACTGCTCTGTGATTAGTGCAGGATTCACACCAGGTGACGTCACCATAAATGACACCATAGCAACCTATAACAATATGATCTGTGATGTACCAGAACAAGTTGTCTAGAGTGCTGTGCAACAGGAAGAACTCCTTACACAGAATCACACTTTTGATTAGTGTTGTATCTCCTTGGTGTTTTGAATATATATACTACTTAATTTTGACCTAATAACATTTTCTTTGGGATCAAAACAAAATCACTTATCCCTGGAGCCAGTGTCACTGCTATTTTGCCATTTTCAACACAGCCTAGTGATGTGGTGCAGAACAAGTTGAGCGAAGGAGTAGGTACTGGAGCCTTTATAAACAAGGAGGCTAAGACTGATACCTTTGTTTATACTGTTTTTCCACCGTGGCAAGTAGGGGAAGAGGGGGTGAAAAGTCACATGCGTAAAAAATCACTGGCCTTTTTGACCAACTTGCTTGACCTAAGTCAAGGTACTTTTTTTTTTTTTTGTTATCACTGTTTGATCATGTGTAAATAAACAAGTTCTGAGTTCTGAGTTCTGAGTTCTAATTCTTATAAGCTCAAATCATCATTTGGGACGCTTTTATGAGAAGAAGTTCTGTAGGGAATATGAAAATTATGCTCATTATGCAAATTGGGTTTTTACCCACCTCATGCGTTTTTGATGTCCCCCTCATGCGTTTTTGATGTCTGAACTTTCTCCATTAATGTCTGGTCACTGTGACATAGGAAGTTGTGCTACTGTAAAGGTCTTTTGGATAATAGTCTTTCATGCTGTGAATCCATCTTTGGCCATTATGGTCACCAAGTTGCTATGATCATGTGTTAAATTAAAAAAAAACAGCTGAGGAGTGAAATGTCACACTGTGACATTTCACCCCAGCACTGTGACATTTTACCATAGTGTATCGTGAAGTCAGTATTCTGTGCTAAGGATAGTAAAAAACTACACACTGGAGGCTTTTAGGTTACAATCTTATCGACATCCATCATCAATAATACATCTGAGAGAGTATTGTAGCAAGTTTTCATTTCACAAACTTTGAGCAATTTCTGACGCAGGCTTTGCTGATGGTGCATTGTCATTGCATGCCGATGACTTTGGAAGGCTCATCATAAATTTCATGCACAAGGATGACTATCAAGTCCAGGTCTGCATATTAACTCATATAGTGCTGTATGTCCACAACAATTGCATGTGACTTGTTACCCCACGGTTGTGACTTCTTGACCCTCGCATGGGGTAAAAAGACACATCGGACTTTGCCTTAAATAATTGCGAACTGACTTAAGCCTATTTTCAACAAAGCAGCTATCATGTGATACAAACATAGTCAACTAAATACTGCGTAATTGTGCCAAAGGTCATTCAGATCTAACAAACACCAGCTCTGTTCTAGGGCTTTTTATTTTATTTTGTGACTTCTGACCTCTGCCTCCCCTACGATCCACTACCTGAAACACCACAACTGGCCTTGCATCCACTGAAAAAACTCATACATCAGGGATGTCACAAACATTGTCAAACAAGAAGAGGCAAACCACTTGGGGGCACATCCAGGGACTCATTGCAATGTCACAGATCCTTCAGCCAATTCAAAGTGCTCAACAAAGATGCACAAGGAAAATGGCAGACAACTGCCTTTGGTTTCGTTCACCAACTGGCCCTGCCCTCCGTTCCAACATCAATCTGGAAATTATATCAATCTTATGCATTGTCATCATAATGTTCCCCTTATCAGTCTCATTGCAGCTGCCACTGGCTACCAAGGAAGGCTTGTCAGTAGCACCATACAACCCATAATAAAATGGGAATATTTTCTGTATATTTTAAGACAGCAAGTAGGGGCTGATTCTTCCTTCCTGCTGGGGTAGTCGTATTTTGGCTTGTTCCCGACTTCATCCAAAACAGAGCGACAAAAAGCAGCAACTGGCAAACCCAACAAATTGTTACATTTGATGTCCCTATGAATCCAAGATACTTCCATTAAGGAAAAATCCAAGCCCCCACCCCTCCAAATTTTTGCAAAGCCTATTGCCTCAGGGTCTGTTGAAAACTGTGATGAGGTAGGCTGTACTCCAATGGCTCCATGGTCCTTGAGATCCAAATTCTGTTGTTGAAATAAATAGATTACCTTTTCAACTGCAAACAGATACAAATACATTTTTTGAGAATCACAAAAAAGGGAACTATTAAATGCCTGTTTCTGAGGTTCTTTCTCACACTAACACAAAGTTACATTGCTCATCTTACTTTCCCCTCCAACCATCAAAAGCTCAACAGGGATTTGCCACAAATCAGTATACATTTTATTTCACTTAAAATTAATGTCCTAGTGAACCACAAATACTTATCCATCCCTGTTCATACCACCAGGTCTAAAAGTTATTCAAATTAATTGAATTTTATTTGCAGATATAATTCAACAGCAGAACATCCACTCAACTTCTTTGCATAACTTAACTGTGGGATAACTAAGAAACCATTTTAAAAAAAACAGTCTATTTTCACCATACCGGTAATTTTAAAATGATTGATATGAGCAGGTCTGTGGTATAGATGAAACACAGCATTTTAAAAGAAATATTAATAGATGAGACACAGCCTGTCTACAAGTGGACTGCTCTTGCATTGCCACAGATCAGAACATATGCTGTCTTGTGTTGCCACCTAGTGATTAGTGTGCTATTCCATGAGCTCCCGTCCACATCTTTTCGACCAGAGGAACACACACAATTTTGTCTGGAAGACACCGGGTCTGTTTCTGAGTGTGCTGATGGCATTGTCTACTTCCTTAGAGAATGTGATTGCCAAGTCTGACTCTGGTATACATCAATGTTGAATAGAAATTTTGTGAATGTGCAATGAAATTGGAACTATTTCTTGGGACAGCAATGATGTAGCATACAAAATCAACTTTTGTGCCAGGTGGCAGCAGCATGCAGTTCTCATTTTCACCAGACTGAGACACAGTAGTACATGCATCCAAATATGAACATGATTCTATAAACCACCAATTCTGTTCCAGATTATTACTTTTCAAATAACCAGTTTAGAAGAAATATCAACCCCAGTATATAGATGAGACACAGCAGTACATGCATCCATCCATGCTATTGCAGCGCTTCCTCTCATGCCTCCTTCCATCGCTGCCCCCACTACGGAATATTTTCGGCAGCAGCCATGTGCTCAGGGCTGTCAAAAACTTAAAATTAGTGATTTTCGATTGACACAGACAGTTATAAGATGCTACTGACTTGATACAAGACAAGCAAGATGTTCAGTCAATAAAACAAGTGATGTGAGCCTTCAAATTGTTGAAATCAAAGTAAAAACAGCGCCGTGAACAGTAAATAACTCCAACAAACATATCTACAGATTTACATTGTGTCTCTTGATTCATCATTTTGTGTGTGAATGCATGAAATGTACAATTTGAAGCTATTTTAAACAATGTCATCTCCACGATGCGGAAAGGTGTCACGTAACTGGGTCACAATCTAATTTGCCTGGCATGTTGGAATCTGCCTCATGACCGATCCAGTGAACGCAAAGGTTGGAGGAACAGCCCCTGGGCATCCATCTACACATGAACTATAAACCGCCCATTCTGTGTGCACTGCACTGAGATCTTCTGCAGCAGTAGGCCTAAGCCAATGAAAGAGCTAGACCTGTTTACTCTATGCACCATCATTTTGGGTATAGGCCCACTAATCCACTTACCATTTCTATGAATGGTTCCACGGATTGGTGTTTCTTTGCATTCTAAGCAGCAGTAACTTGCACGGAGAAGGCCTTGACACAGAAGAATCATGCACTGCTGACATGACAGAAGCAGATCATAATGCCACAGCAGCTGGTAACATCATCAGTGCTGTCATCCTGGTGGGAAATATTTTTAGTGAGGCTCCTCATTATGGTGAACTGGAACCCAGCATAAATCCTTTTATTTCCAAAGTTTCTCGTGTACCATGTGAACATAGTAGTAATTATGCACAAAAAAAGTTGGTTTATAAATTTGCAGGCCTTGAAATCTAATAGTGCGGCAGATTTTCGCTCAAAAACAGTAAAACCCTGCACATTTTGATAAAGCTATGAAATTTGGTACATGGATACTCAAGGTCATGAAGCTTAATTTAAGCATTGGGGGCATTCTGGAAAATACTTCTGGTTGCCATGGCAACCATTTTTGGTCAAGAATATCAGAATTTCATGAATTTCATATTTTATGATATATCTTCTCCAGATTTACATGCTGATTTCAAATGAGCTACCAAAAATATTTTCATTTGCACAGACTTCATTTGTATCACTCGGCCTTCCAGGTCAACAGTTGTTGTCATGGTAATAAGAGGGGTCAAAGTGAATTTTTCAAACATTTTTGGTGATCTTGATGTTCAATATCAGCCTATAGGGCAACAAATTTAGCTTTTCATACAAATTAGCTATCATATGAGAGCTCAACTTCTCTACTTTTACTGGTGTGAAATACAGACATAAGTAACCATGGTAACCATACAAACAGAGGCATCACAATATTAAAGTCATCTCAAAATATTGTTTTGAAAAAATAATCATTTATTGGGCTAAGCCAAGGAAATGGGTTAGGACCTCAATTCGTGCGTCAAAAACAGTCCTATGAGACCAAATTTCATTTTTGCGATTTGGCCTTTTAACACCAAGGTTGTTGTCATGGTGATAAGAGGGGTCAAAGTGAAAATATTTGCATTTTAAAAATAATTTTTGACTTTAATTTTCAACCAGAAAGGCATTAAATGATGGAATTCATGGAAAGATGCCATCATGTGAAAGTCTTACTTTTCTACTCTAGCATGATGTGAAATACAGATGTAAGTAACCATGGTAACCATACAAACAGAGGCATAACAATTTAAAAGTCCTCTCAAAATACTGTTTTGGAAAAATATTCTTCTATCATGTTAAGCCAAGGAAATCACTTGGAACCTTAAGTATTTCACCAAAAATTTAGCAATGAAACATAACTTCATTTTTTCAATTTGACATTTAAGGCAAAGGCTGTTGTTATGGTGATAAGTGGGGTCAAAGTGGAAATATTTGCAACTTTTGAATAATTTTTGTTTCCCAAGAAGGTCATTAAATGCGTGTATTCACAGAATGAAGTTCAGTACAGAAATTGTTCACTTTATTACAATTTTATGAGGTTTGGTTGTGGTTAGACATTACCACGGCTTTTCAAATCGACCTACTGCCAAGCTGATTTCACCCCCCTGGTGGCCGTATTCAAGTCCAATATGACCATTGACCACCATCGAATATGGGCGATTTGTAACTTTTCAAGCAGGCATCGTAAATACTTTAGTAATACCTCTAGTTTGGGGTTTTTCTGACTGAGGAATTCATTTTTGGCATCAATTTAATGATTTATCAAAAAGTGCAGAATTGTTTTGAAAATCTGCCGTACTATAAGAGAAATGAACAAAAAGGCCTGAAAAAGCCTGGAATTTAGTTTGTATGGACATGAAAATAGTCCACTGCCAAATGCTTAGCAATTTTTAACAACCATCAGACAAAGTTGTGATGAGACAGAAATTGTCTGCTATATTGGACAGGCTGTGAAATGGAGGCAAATGCACTGGCATGGCTGCAAAAGTGCACGGTCACACCTGGACTACATGAAAAAAGGTTTTCCAATTGCAAGTTTTGCAAAACTGCTCTTCATAGGTCAGGTCTTCTGCTGCTTTGTATCATAGTTGTTTTTCTGATAAACTACCAGTTCTGAAGATATCACTGTATTGCCTTGAATTTCTGCTTTCTGATTGGAAACTTCCATTGTGGTGAATTTTCAAGGCATTCTGAACTTGTCAGGTGGGAAAATTTTCACAAATTCGGTGAAATGATATATGGCATTATCCTGTTATTTTATGAAAGTCAGAATGTGCGATTCTTGATTTTTAATTTAAAAAAAACATATCTGTCATATCATTACTGATTCATTAGTGAAGGTAGACCTATTACATGTAGCCAGTGTAACAGTACTAAAAAAAGCATACAGCTCGATCAGCTGATTTTGAAGCTGTGTCACCTTTTTTCTCAAGTTATGTTTCTAAAGAAGAAAAGCTAATGATTCCAGCTGATTGCATTTTCTGGACATCACTCAGAGTGCAGGTCTCTCATCAAATTTGTAGCTGAATATTGTAATCAACAAAAGTAGTATGCACCCCAAGGTGTTTACCTATATCTGATGTGGGTGATGTATCACCAGTCACAGTGTATATCCTCCTATCTCGTTCTGTGATTGCATAGCTGTCAAGAGAATTCCATGGTGACAACGATGGCATCATTGCACACAAGTAAAAAAACATCTGTCTTAAATTACAATTACAGCTGTGCCTGAAGGTGTTTATTTGCATTCAGATATATCTAATAATCACCAATCAGCATGCAGGATCGTTCAGTAACATCTAACACTCACCTAACACCATACAGGGGCTATTTAGTAATATCCAATACTCACAAATCACCAGGAAGGGTGCCGTCAGTTGTATCCAACACTCACCAATGACCATGCCGGATCTGCTCAGTTATAGCCAATACTCACCAATCACCATGGAGGGTCCGGTAAGATTATTCTCAATACTCACCATTCACCATGCAGGGTCCGGTCATTTATTTCCAATACTCACCAATCACCATCCATGGTCTGCCCATTCCAGGTCAAATCGGGCAAATTACCAAAATGTCCCACTATGACGACCTCAGAGCTTCTAGAAAAATCAGACATATGTGCTCCAAGTTCTCACCTTTAGAATATTGTATTCCAGTGGTGGCTCCATGGGGGAGGGGGGCTGAAGCCCCCCCAAAAAAGCCTGAAGCCCCCCTTAGCCCCCCAACCTAAAAAATATGTTCTTATACAGAAAAATAAAGTCCCTGTAAATAATGTATAAAAAAAAAAGACACATGTACGTTCCGCGAGAACGAACCTGTGGTTGATCTAGACTTGGTTGTCTACGGGGGGCCCGAGCATTTTCCGACATTTGCGGGCGGGCGTTGCGGCATATTTTCTTCAAAATGCCACTTATATCAGTGGTCTAGGAGGGGCTATGCCCCCATTGTATTCGCAAATGCAAACCAATGAAAGGGTGTACGGTCAACTAGGCGACAAACCAGCTTGGCGACACCTGTTAGTACCAGCTAGGTGACCAGAAATTTGGAAATCTCATACCAGCCAAACTAGGTGACATGCAAGCAGTTCCTACTTGGTGACACAAATGTACACAGCACTTCCAACTGGGTGACAGTATATTTCCTAATTGACCACCATTGAAGGTGATCTGTCACCTGGTTGGTATCCCCATTCCCCAATAAAAATATGCGTCACCTGAATGGTTTATGGGGGCAGATTCCAACATGCCAGGCAAATTAGATTGTATCCTGTGTAGCCTAGCTGGTAGTGGCATGACAGTTACCAGTGAGTGTAACTGTCTTGGTAGTGGTATTTCCCTAGTTGGTTGTCGCTCAGTTGGTAGTGTTGTAGCCTAGTTGTCTGTTACCTACATAGTTGACCGGCAATCCAATGAAAGGGACTGTGTGGTACAGTGTGAATCTAAAAAATTAATTATTTGGAATATCTGCTCTAAATTTGAGCCATCACTTCTTCCTCAAAAGATAAAGCCATGCCAACACAGCATCTAATTACAGGGTTGAGCCCGATCATAGTTCTTGCTCTTGAACTACGCTCCTAGCGCATGACTTCTGGTATAGGTCCCAGAAATACTTTTAAGTGCTTATTCATACCGACTTTTACAACTTATTGCACAAAGTATATAAAAAAGGTCTAGAAATCACAATTTCTCTTTGGCTGTGTGTCATTTTTAAGCCTTAAAAAGAAGCATTCTTTGCTATCTGTACACTAGTTTGTACCCTGAAACTTTGCATGTATGTGAATCCCACTTGTCATGAGGCAGTTTTCTTCACATTACACTGTGTCCATTGGTAATGGACAATCTTGCTTGTAATTTCAACCAGCAGAAAGAGAGCCAAATATGAAGTGTCTCATGGACAAGGTTATTGATGTCCTTGCAGCAAATTAGAACAGAAAATGATAAATTATAACTGTCCATATAAAATAATGAGCAAACAACACACTGTAGTTCTTCAAGCAAAGTTTTAGCATTGCCCAGTTAAATTGTGAAGAAAAACCACATGCAAATGAATGTTTTGAGTGCCAAGTGAAGACCTATTTCCAATTTGTTTTGGGATAAGGCAAAACAAAGTGTTTTCATACTCAGGGACTGCTATGACTATGATAACCAGTCCACAGTAACTTTGATAAAAGTACTTTTGGGGGGTATTGAATCTGTTGAAATGTGCCAGCTTTTAAAGTGCGCCGGCTTAAAGTGCGCTGGCTTAAAGTGCGCCGGCTTAAAAACGCGCATTGACAACAGGTTTTGCTAGTTTTTGGTAGCCCCGCCAAATGATGGTGAAGCCCCCCCCCCCTCAGACCCCCCAACAAAAAAATCCTGGAGCCGCCACTGTTGTATTCCCTCATCCTATAGTTGGGGTGTGGGACAATGGCCCTTTCGCACAAATTCTAGACTGCGAGTCTCATGTCAAAACCTGATAGCCTAGTCTCGTCAGTCATAATAAAACTAATGATAAATAAAGAAAAGACTCTTGCTAGGCTTTGGTCTGCGCTTGAGTGTTTCTAAAGTTTTATACGTATTGATATTGTCTGTTCAGTACTGGATCACCTTTGTCTAGACATTGGGAAAAGCTTGTGATATCCCTGCTAAGTTCACATACTTTAATTTGAAAGGCCACTGATAAAGTTTGAAAGAAGTGATATATTCAAAAACATGTTCAATGTCTTAATAAATATCAAACGGTCAATAGTTGAATCCTAATTTGATGTTCTAGTGACAAGATGCAAAATAATCTTCCTGAATAGTCTCTATGTTGAGATATTCAACATTGGAGATGTGATATTTTCAACCAAACCAAATTTCAACCCTAATTTTCTCAGCCCTGACGCCTTAAACTAGCCCCAAATGTTAAACTTCAAATATTGTATAATAGGTAGTATTGGTCAATGTGATTTTTCTTAGAAAATTTTTGTTGCTATGTTGTTGAAACAAAACACTATTCAGTACGCTCATTCAGCTTTGAAAAAAAATGTCCTCATCTTAATATTTCAGGACACAAAGTGACACAATAATGAGGTGAATGGTGCATGATTAGCTGTGATTTGTAAAGCTTGTAGGCAGGATGGATGTAACGGAACCTCAGATGGGATCACATGGGTTGGAGGAAGGGGTGATCCAAACAATGATCTCCATTTAAATGGGGTTATCGAAACAATGATCACCATTTTATGGGAGGTTCCTAAGAAATGTATTATTCTCTGGTAAGATTCCACTTCTTGCAGAACATAATGGAATTGATGTCGCAGAGAACAACAAGACAATGTTTTTTGTACTGCTCCTATTCTCTGATGTCCAATATGATGAACATATGTATCTCTGTATTAATAATGATGATCACATATCTCTGCTTGTTAATAAGTTGCCAGTCATCAAAGCCAATATTGACCACAGGTTGTATCTCTATTCATATTTCCCATAAACAATAGAGGAACCTAATTTTGAATTTTCTTTCAAAAATGTCAAAATGACTTTTTTATCATTTCAGCCACCTTTACGTGAATGATGCACAGAAGGAAAGCATTGAAAACGTTGGAAAGTTGAAATGGCACAAATATAAAATTCCCATCTATAAGATTTCAGCTGGTCCAGAGGTATTCATATTCTTTATCATTGCAAGTATATAAGCTGACCTGTTATTTGACTTATAAAATTAGTCAAATTATTCATTCCGTTACTCATTCTAAAAACACTATAATCTCTATTGACATCATTTACTATTCATTTATATGTTTATTCCGAATTTTGTTTTTCTTCCTATATTTTTCATCTCTGTTTCATGATAGAATAATAAAAGACCTTTGTAAACAACAATCATATTTATCCTTAGATAAGTATGAACATTGTCATGATTTATGATAATAGAATGATATATCTTAAGCACATCAGGTCATGAATATTTCAGGTGACGGGATGAACCATAAGATAATTGGGGGGGGAGGGGGTAAGTTTTCCTCAACAGGAAGTGATTTATTTCACAGTGACACAGACAGAAATTCATTTCCAATGTTTGATATCTTCAAATGTCCAAGCTACAACATATTAAGAAATGCCCACCACCAGAAATTGTTTATTTCAAGACTACCTTGAAGTTGTGACATCAGACATATTATCATAACTTTAAAAAAACAAGTTATTTCATCTTAGAGGAATTGTGCAAACCAACTCACTCAATTATTTAAGTTAACCAAACATTTTCCATTTTACATTGTTGAGCAACCAGTGCATGCTGAACTTGAAATGCTTCTTGGGAGATATGCTTATTAAAATTATAAAACAGCAATTTCCAGTTATTTGTATTTTGGATGTAATTCTCCTTATATGCAGAACTGAGCAATATTCAGGATATATTTAGACTAGAGGAGCAAATTTACCTACATAATTTTAACTTCTTTTTTTTTCACAACATCTCTCATGGTCATTTTACGAATGTATACAAAAAAAAAGAGAAGTACAATTTCCAAAATTACCGACCCATGTCAATATTACCTAGCATTTCAAAATTATTTGAGAGAGTCATGCAACAACTTTATGAATATTTTTATGATACAAAATTATTTTACCCCAGTCAATATGGTTTCCGTACAGCACACTCAACAGAGCATGCTACTCTAGAACTGCTGTTAGAATAATCCATCCGATGAATAGATAAGGACAGCCAATTAACATTTATTTGGATGTAAGTAAGGCCTTTGACACAATTGAGCATACAATTTTGATAGATGAACTACAGTATAAATATGGTATCACAGATAATTTCTTAAAATCATTAAAGAACTATCTAGACAATAGAACCCAATATGTATAAATGACATTGTAAATGCCACACAAATATTCAAACCAATTCGATATGCGGATGACTCCACCCTTTATACAAGTATCAATACACAGAAATAACATCGCATCCAAATGATAAACAGTGAACTACAGTCCATATTCAGAACCATGGGAGTCATCAGAATGTGAACCATGCATTGGTGTAGCTATTTCACTGGCATACCACGAGAGCTGAGATACAGAGGTAGTCACACTGGGGGATTTAATTTTTAAGGCATATACAATGATTTATTGTTAACAGCCGCGCATTAGAGCCCTGCGCGGTCACCCAAAAGCACGACCGCCCCGCCCTGCAATGGACTACACTTGACCGCGACCGCACCGCCCCGCACTGCTGAAAAGCTGACCAGGACCGCGACCGCCCCACATGCTTGAGGCCTGACCGCGACCGCCCCGCACCGCATGCGGACATGGTATGCTTGACCGCGACCGCCCCGCTTGACCGCAATATGACCGCAGATGTCCGCAGTTCAAAAGGTTTTGTGACTCGGGTCCTTTGTTCTAAGAATATATATATGAAACTAATCATATAATGATGAAACATTGAATGGATGACTAATGATTACAGTCTACAGATTTGTCTCACTCTGTCGTCTTTTTCTGTAGATATTATCTAGAGAATAAGATTTATTTACAAGTTTTAAAGGTTTGAAATTAAATGACTTAATAATGGAAAATATACCATTCACTTTTACTTTGTTAATCTGAAAATGCATCTTATTCAGTTCATTGTACTAAAATCTAAGATTTTCACATGTATGTAATGGTTGAAGTCATTCATGTTATACTAACAAATATATATTTATTTTTGTTTTTTATAATATTGAAAATATTCCTAATTGCACTATTTTGCAAGTAATTATTACATTTTGGTCCTTGTGGGGGTAAAAGTGGAATGACACTGTTTGAACAAGCACTGGGTGATAGCAGATATGCATGATTGGTTCCACTAGCTACAGGTGTGTGTATATATATAACAACAGGCTTTTATTTTTAAAACAAAGAGAGAAATCAAGTTTTATTCATTAGCTTAACTTGATTGTGAAAAAAATATATATTGAAAAGAAGAAGGCCATGGTATACAATTAATGCATAATTACAATTACCTGTTAGGCTGTACTTATTATTACCAGGTTGCATTATAATCATTATTAAATTAGGGGAATACCCATTTTATGTGGGGGTATTGATACAATAACTGTAAAAATAAAATATTTCATATTTTACATGCCAATAAAATCATGGTTTAGTGTGCTATTCTTATGTTATTATTAATGTTTCTACCAGGCTACTAAAACACTAAATCTTGATTTCTCAAACTTTAGGTGAATTGCCACTTGTTATAGGGGTATTGACCCAATTGCATTGTCTTTGTCTTGAGACAACAATGGTGGTCCAACAATAGATACCCTTATGCAGCTATATTATACACTTCTTGTCTATTAAGAATGTTGGCCTATTAATATCACATTCTAATGTTATGAATGCAATTCTCTTCTAGAATATTTCCACAATTCTGCAAAAATGCAAAAGGTAGATTTTTTTAACTTTGGTATACTTATGACTGAGAACAGATGAAGGTCCAATAACTTTGGATGTTAATTTTCAAAAAGAACAACAAATTTCATTTACTAATAAACCTACACATATTATTGATGTTACATAAACTGATATGTTCAAGTTTAGGAATTATGTAAAATATGCCAATTACTGAATGTCATCTATATCACTATATTTTCCCTAAATTAAAAAATATATATACCTATGTAACAGAAAATACTGATAGATTCTGAAGTTTGCGGTCATTTGCGGTCATATTCTGACCGCATGGATTGCCCGCCCCGCCCCGCCCCGCGACCGCTTGGCCAAAAGTATGACCATGACCGCCCCGCCCCGCAAAGGTCTCAACCTGACCGCGACCGCCCCGCACCGCATGCGGTCAAGGAAACTGTGACCGCACCGCCCCGCGGGCTGCGGTCCTTGCGGGCGACCGCATTGCGGTCTGACCGCGCAGGGCTCTACCGCGCATACATATAAGCCCTTCAGCATATTTTCCTGTCATTGTGTGAAATTGAACTGTCCCGCCGCAGTGTCAATGGGTCATCAAATTCTGGATTTTTTTAAGGAAGGGGGGGGGGGGTTATTTCCAAATTTCCCCTAAATCTTATGTATGCCATAAGCCTGTTTCAATAAATGTGAATAAGAGAAGCCAATTTGCACACTCAGCCATGTCATCAGCTGTTTCCATGTCCAACATTGTATTTTATCATATTTCACACATTCACAGTTTTTAATACACATTTCCTCTGTACATTCCAATAGACATACTATTCATTCAGTCAAAAGATTTTATAGAACCATCATCTACAGTTATAATCAACTCAGGTCATCATGTAATAGTCAGTACTCAGAAGTTAACACTATAGTAAATAAGATCACGGCAGAAGAACTAAAGAATGCGAGTGCAGCAAGAAAAGGAGCCCTCACAAGAGAAATTAACAAAATTTTCAAATTTGCTGATTCGGGACTGTGTGATACTGTGTCGGAAAGAGCGAAGATCATCGATGAAAAATTTATTGCATTTGAAACTGCCCAAGAAGCGTACCATGTTACTCTCGTAGTGAAGGAAGTTGTCAACGAGAGCAATTCATATTTTGATGAAGTCCAAGGCCATTATATTGATGCGAAGCACAGAATCCAAGCTTGCCTATCTCCCAACGTTCCTCCTGAAACTGTCCCAAAAAAACCTTCAATTGAAGCGAAGAAGGCTGATGTCGAAGCTCCCAATGTCAATAACATTGAAGATCCAAATGCCAACAAGCAGCAGCAAAAAGCAGAGGGTGGTGAGCAATCTTCTTCTAATCTGTCAAGTGACATTTGCAATTTGATAAATATGCAAGGTTTCGAGATAGAACCTTATGATGGCGACCAACTTAAGTTCCACTCTTTCTTCACAATCTTTGATGAGAATATGGAGCGAAGTACTTTTACTGGAAATTTACTCGTCTGCTTTCAAAGACATGTGGAAAAGCTCATGCTGCCATCCAATCGTGTGCTCTGATTGGGGGTGAAGCGGGATACAAACTGGCCAGACAAATCCTTGAAAATAGATTTGGCAATCACCATCTGATATTTAACTGTGTCATTAACGGCTTGACGAGTGGTGGCTGCATCGAAAATGCTGACGATTTACTGTTGCTGTCTGATCAACTGAACAGTGCAGTAAATATTTTGGATATTCTGAAGAAGTTGCATGAAGTTGATTCTCGATCTTGCATTGGGGATATCGCCATGAAAATGAAGAGGAACAAAGATGAGTACCCCCTTTCATGATTTTGTTGAGTTCATTCGCAGGGAAGCTGAAGATGCGACTGATCCTGTCTATGGTGATCAAGGATCTACCGTAGCTCAGGATGAAAACCTCGCAAGTCTTCTTCTTTTGCCGCGGTCAGAGGAAGACCCTCAAAGTAAGAGATTCCCCTGTTTGTTATGTCATGAGGCGCATCAGTTATTTTACTGTGAAACTTTTTAAGTCCATGAAGCCTTTTGAACGTTTAAAAGTTGTCAAAGACCATAAGCTTTGTGAGAACCGTCTCCTTGGAAATCACACTGTTGAGAATTGCCATAAACTTTCCGTATGTACTGTACCTGGGTGTGGGGGTAAAAATACCAAGTTTGTTCATTCCGAGTCCTTTCCAGCCAGTAGAGACGTATCCAGCCACCCAGTCAATGTTACTGCAACTAGTGAAGTTTCAAGTAGTAACATCTTTGTACCGACAGTCCAGGTGACTGTCAATACAGCACTTCCGCTCTCTTAGACACAGCGTCCAACATAACTAGAACAGTTCAGCCCCTTGTAGTGCTTCAGTCTGCAGGACATTTCGGGAGAAAAATACATTGTCATGTACTACCAACCTGGTTTTCTGATCCTTCATATTCCCCTGCAACAGTTCGCAACATTTTTTCGCCGATTCGCACGAGTTACACCATGTTTTAACCCCGTCATCCACCACGTTATGCACTAAAGCTCTTGTTGACAGTCTAGGTCTGAAAGATTCTGCAGTTAATTATGTTATGAATACAATGAGTCGTTCGGATGAAAACTAGTGCACCGCAGTTTTAGACTTGAGGCTTTCATCCATTGATGGCAAGAGATCCCTCCAACTTTCCAATGTCTATGTCGTGGAGAAAATTCCCATAGATGTGCCTCATGTTGATCTCTTCAGTTATCCTCATCTTGCTGATGTAATTGTTGATCATTCTCCAAATGTGCAGATCCTCATATGACAGGATCACAGTGAAGCCTTGTTGCCCTTGGAAGTGAAGGAAGGTCGTTACTGTGATCCTTTTGCTGTCCGCACGTTGTTCGGATGGTCAGTGAGTGGCCAAGTTCAGTCAGTTGCACCTGTTCGTAAACGTGTCATCAACCATTCCATTACCACAAGTCAGGATTGTGGACTCACTAAGCCTTGGAACCTGGAAAAAGAGAGGGCGTCACAAAGTGAAGTGGGACATTCTCATGTTGATATCAGAAAGGTCATTGAACCCCAAAACGGCAATGTCAAGGTAGTCAATGAATTCCCCGTATTGCAGGACAATGTTGCAGTTGTTAAGTTGGAATTTCCTGCAACAAATGTGAATGAAATTGATGTTGATGTAAAATATGATTCTGAAATTCAAACTTTACCTCATAATCGTGATGAGTCACATGCTCTTTTACTGTAATAAGGACAGAATTTGGTACTTACCTGTTAATGATGCGTCAGATGAGGAATTTTTTCTTTGATGTAAATTCAAATTCCAAGTTTCCTGTTTTTGGCAGTATTATGTCAAATACTGTCTTTTCTGTGTTCGATTCACTTGTGCTATGTTCATCCATGTTGAATCCTGGCGGAGCGATGATCCCGTATCCGAAGAGCATCAAAACTATCTGGATTGAAGGAGGGCCACAAGATCTGCAACCACTCCATGATTGGCTCCCTGACTCGAGTGAAATACGAGATCTGCAAATGGTGAAAAACTTCGCACTGATTAAATTTGGTGACATCTGCCTCAATATTCATTGTTTCAGCAATGCCGACCAGTATGCACAAGGCACCTGCAGTGACCCGGAGTTTGCTGACAAGGAAGTTGAAAGTTGTACTGCTGACAACCATGGTAAAAAGTCAGAAGATTTGTATAAGGACGAATCAAGTTCTCTTGGCACACATTTAGCAACTTGCCTTTTAGTCATATTTTTGAATTGTGTTACCAATTGGACCAGACTCCAGCAGCTCGAAATTTGCTGGTTTTGGTTGAAGAGAATCTTCATGTGTGGCAATCTCTCGAGAGTGGCTGGGTGTCTCAGGAAGAATCGAAGTCTCCAGAAGTTTTCTCCTATGAAGATACCCAGGAATGTTTTTATTTGAAGCCTGACTCAAGCTTTATGACTGCAGTTTGCTCGGCTCTCAATGATGCCTGTCTCATGAGCATAGGGGGGAAGCTTGAGCATGATGAAATGCCTCAATTTGTCAATCATCCTGTGACGTTTCTCCGCAGGATCGGCAAGGTCAGCAAGGTCACAGCTCCTCCTGTTGTTCAGCTCACAATCAACCTGTCTGACGTCACTGCTGAGAGACTCCAACTGATGGCTCTTCTTTTTCTTGGGCGAAATGTGAAGATCAAGATCAAATCTACATGATGATGCAGTGCCACTGGAATGAACCTGATCACGTTAATGTCATGTATATGGTTTTAACTTTTTTCAATTTAAATTCCTCAAAAGAAAAAAAAAATGTATATACATTAATAAATTTTGTAAAAATTGTTACAACCATATTTATTAAGTTTTTAGTTTGATTATTATTATTATTTTTTTTTTTAATTTATTCATTCATTTTTTGTCTACAATGTGATGCCACAAAAGTACTTGCCTAAAAATTGTGTTTGTAAAATATAATTGTATCTTATGTATATTTTATTTATCCAGCTGTTTGATCATTGTTGATCCTTTACCTTTATCTCATTGCTTAGGCCTATAATTTATTTATAGTGATTTTTCGCGTTCTACCAGTTTCTCTAATGTGGGGGAGTGTTGCGTTCCACGCAAGGTATTTTTTAGTTACTTAATTTCTTTGAATTTACTGTTAATTTCACTATGTATTCATAACTTTATTTTATTCATAAATGATCATTCTGTTCATCCTTCATTCAATAAGTGATCATTCTGTTCTCTCTTCTATAAATCACTCAGCCATGTCATCAGCTGTTTCCATGTCCAACATTGTATTTTATCATATTTCACACATTCACAGTTTTTAATACACATTTCCTCTGTACATTCCAATAGCCATATTATTCATTCAGTCAAAAGACTTTATAGAACCATCATCAACAGTTATAATAATAGAATTGCCAATGATTTATTCAACTCAATGTGTGGTAAATCTAAAATAAATACAAAAATATAGATGGTATGAGAATGTGATAATGAGATGATAATTATGCCAATGATCTTGTAAGTAGTCATCATAAATATATTTTACATTTTTTATTATACATTTGTTCACATTGTTTAATTATCATCTCATTATTGCTATTTTATAAGTGGTATAATCCATCTTGCAGGCTGACTACTGCAGTATTGAACCTATCATAGACAAGCATCATTATGTCAAAAATCATGCAAGTGCAACAATTTCCTGTTTGTCAGTCATCTTGTTTATAATATATTTATTTTTTAAAGTAGAATTGACCATAAACATTTGCACCCTGATGTGAATGTGATAGGCCGGAAGGTACTCCCATCATTTATGTCTTCCAGCAGTGGAATTTAATCTTTTTTTTATACATATGTCCTTTTTAATGTAGGGGAGACCGGGGCTATTTGAAGCGCGGAGTTATTTGAATTTTCGCCCTCATTCCCTGGGGTTACATTTTTTTACCCGACTAAGACTTCTGGTAGATTATTCATTCATCAAGGCATGACATCACCTCCGATATGAATAATTTTTCGAATCCTGTATTTCGCTAGGCTGTGTTGATTTTTTGCTCCTAAAGTAACTTTTTTTAATTGAAATAATTTTGACCTGTACGCTATTTGAAATATGTAATGCAAGTCATTTGACTACAAGTTGGAAGCCTTTGGTATAACAAATCAACAGGCAAATACATTTTTTGGTAAGCCTTTGGTTAAGGTGATAAAATGGTTGACATTAACCACATGGTGGGTTCCCCATGGGCACATTGACGTTGCAGCAACGTTGCAACTACGTCACACTTTTCGTCAAATGACGTAGAATTGTATGGTTGAAATTATGTTGTCACAACGTTGTGAAGCAACGTCAAAGATATGGCGTTAGATTGCGACATTGTGGCGATGTTTTACAACATTGTTAGGCAATGTCAGGAGTTCGACGTTAGCTTGCGACGTTGTGGCAATGTTGTAAAAAAACCCCGACGTCGTGTTCACGTTGGGGTGACATAATCTCCACCATACATATCTACGTGACCAACAGACCAGCCCTCCACCAATTAGCAACGTCGGGGTTCACGTCGTGTGCCCACTGGGTTGGGGCTATTTGAAGCATTCTCTGTGGGGCTATTTGAAACACTGAAGCAATGCAATGCATAGTCTCATTACCAACACCAAAGTAGATAACCGCTGTTACATTGTATAGTTTGATACTATTGGTGGTTTTCTTGCTGAAATAACGTACATCAGAAAAAAAGGAAATGGATTGAGGGCCTGCTAAAAAATCCCAAGCTGCCCTTGAAGAAGTCTTAATTGCTCGTGACAAAGTTGAACAGTAGCCCATGCATGACTCACGAGTGTCATATTCCTCAGGCCGCTCTCAATTATTATTGTCTTCAATAGAAAAAGAGGAGAACCTTTGCACTGGTCATTTCTATAATGGAGTCATTTTGGAAGCCACTTGTTGACATGGTAATGAAGCTGCCACAAATTCATACAACACAGGAAGGGACAGCATCCATAAAGCCATTTCCCTATTGGCGTGTTCTTCTCAGCTAGCATCACTGCTTGAATAGTTTTATTACTTTTCATACTGTACAACTATATTAATTATTTCCAAAAATTTTCTTTCAAGTTTGAATTGCTTCTTTTCACATTTTTTGCATTAGATTCTTGAACACATCATTCCTAATGTGAAACCTAATTGCTTTTTTTTCAAGGAATCAGCTGTTGTATTATAAATGTTTATTGAACAAAGTTTGATCAGTAAATATGATATTTGCAAGTTTATTCTCAATGATTCAAATAACCCCATGTGGCGTTTCAACTAACCCCGGCCCCGGGGTTATTTGAAACACTTGGTCTCGTGATACTTTTCAGCTCATGGTGTGAACTTGTCAGCATTTTAGACAAAGTTATTCCATGGAATGTTGAGGTTAATACTGTAGCTAGCACATGCCAAATTTTCGTATCTGTATCTACTATAACAAGGTCAGCAGAACGCGACAAAAAATTGGCGCTTCAAATAGCCCCGGTCTCCCCTATGTAGTGTTATGCAAGGGCCCAATCATCCCTCCATCTCTCCATCCCTCTTGCCCTCCCATTGTGTGCTTTTTGCTTTACTTTGTAATCATGTTTTTGTTTGTGTTCTTCGAAGAAATCTTCCATATCTTATTTTTTTTCCATATAGTGTTGTCCTTTTTGACCCATCCTATAATTGTTGCCGCAAAGTCTTCCATGAGCATCACTTACATTATTTGATATTCTCCATTTTCACCACTTATATTATTGATATTTTTAGACTATCTATCTCTCCAGCAATATGACATGTCTGTATGTCTTTATGAAATTTTTGATGTACCAACAGAGATCTATCTATCTATCTATCTATCTATCTATCTATCTATCTATCTATCTATCTATCTATCTATCTATCTATCTATCTACACAGTGGTAAAATATTATGACTGTCAGTCAAGCCAATAACAAAATAATAACAATAACAATAACAAATTTTTATTTAAAGTCACGGGGTAAAAACAATAAACAGTAGCCAGGGCTATTATGTGACTGAAATTACAGATAAAATAAATAAAAGTATGTACAAATATACAGAGTATGTACAGTAAAATAATAATGACATTAAAATTACATTAAAAACTGTTTACGTAAAACCATACATTTTCTGGTGAATCCCAGTTTTTTATTAGATTTTTAAAATCACTTAAACTACCAGCTTCCTTTAAGTCTTTCGACAATTGGTTCCATAATTTTACCCCAATGTATGATAAGCTAAGTTTGAGAAGCTGAGAAGACCCGTTACAAACGAATTATGGAGAGGTGAATTTTATATATGTATATATAGATTCCTGTTGGCAATTTTTTGAGGAAATTTTTGATCGCTCTTCTTGGTGGCAATTTTTGAGTGCTATTCTTGGTGGCAATTCTTAGTGGCAACTTTTGATTGCTATTTTGGTGGTTATTCTTGTTGGCAAGTTTGTATTACTATTCCTGTTGGCAATTTTTTGTGGCAATTTTTGATTGCTATTTTTGGTGGCAATTCTAGGTGGACATTTTTGAGTGCTATTCTTGGTGGCAATTATTAGTGGCAATTTTTGAATGCTATTCTTGGCAATAATCTTTAGTGGAAATTTTTATTGCTCTTCTTAGTGGCATTTCTTAATGGAAATTGTTGATTATTATTCCGGATGGCAAATCTTAGTGGCAATTCTTCATGGGAATGGTCGACTTTCATGTTCAACTCCTCAATTGCTAAAGCAAATCCACAAATACACCTGAACCTGTATTTAAGAAAAAAGTTTGAAACTCCAAGACTGTTAGGTTAGTTTAAGGAACCTCCCGCTGTAAATCTATTTTACAAGGTAAATTCAAGCCAAAATCAGCAGTTCATACCATTACCATTGATTGATCAACCTACATGTAGCTCTCATTACGCATTATGATCTTTCAATAATTTTTTTATAGTCTAAGACGATTTTAAAAGGTCACATTTAGCATCTATAAAAACCTATTAGGGGATTTTCCTGGTTGTGGGATCTCAGCCGATTATAAAAGGTGGACAAGAGATTATAAATATTTAAAAAAAAATAAAAAAGTTGAAATTTGCTTCGTTTTTTAAAGACGAAAATAGGTTAAATTCTCCATATTTTGGTCTTTAAAAATTCCAATTGTTTCAAGGAATAATACTTATTTCCCACAAGCCAGAAATGTCTCTCTAGTTGTCCCTTGTCATGCCAATTTCATCTCCAAATTTCATGATCATACAATTAAGTGCATTTGAAAAAAAAAGCCCATTATGTGTAGTGTTGTTTTTACTTTGAAAGAACTAGACTTCATGTCAAAATGGTGTAATAGGTGCAGGTCTATTTTTTTTAATGTGAAAATGTGAAAGAAAATAAGTTGAATGATTTTGAAATGAAGGGCATTTAAAATTGTACCTTCATAAATTACCGTGTTTCCATCAAAATTAATCATCATTTTGTGATTTTTCGTATTTAACCACTTGCAACTTCTTGCATCTAGTTAAACTTCACCTGTAAAACAGTCTTGTGAGATTGGAACTTTGTCTCATTGAGTCAAAAATAGGTAATAGTGATTTTGGTCAACTCCAAGTGATCTTAGCCATGTGCAAATTGTACAATGGTTCAAATCCTGTTCTGGCCATTTCCAGGGATTTTCAAATTTTTCACTATAATGATTGATATGATTGCTGGTGTTATATGCATTGATCTTATGAAGAAGAATATGCGCAAATCACTGAGATTTACCCAAAACACCAGTATTTGGTTCTTTTTATTCTTGCAAGAAAAGCGTCAAGTCTCACATGATTGCATTGTCGCATGAATTTGTTAACTTGCACTCCTTGATTTTCCATTTGTGCTCAGCATACCTGAACCAATAAACCACCGATGGTCCAATAATAAAACTCAATATTGGTCGACTCAACATCCACTATTTGTTATATTCTGCACCAAAATTTTCAGACTTATATATATTTGTAAAATACTGTTTTTTCTAAAGATATTTAATTTTTTTATATCAAATATACTTAATTTTTTCCATTATTTACAATGAGCATATTCATAAAATGATAGATTGACATTTCAAGAAGTTGGATTTCCTCCTACCCGGGCCCTCCCTTAAGTAATAGGCAATTAAGTGCATGGTTGCTGCTTAGAGCATAGCTGCACACCAATATCACTCTCCACTAGCCAATAACACATTTAAGACACCAATATCGTTATTTATCGGCTTGTCATGTGACTGATCTCCTGCTACATGAATGGCCTTAAAATTTTGATGCAGAATATATCTATATAGTTGTCTTCTGCTACCTATTGATAAGTGTATTGAAAGACTTCCAGGTTCGTACGGCGAAAATTAATAGCGAGGCAAATTCCCGAAAGAACTCATAGTGTAAGTTTGTAGGCATGCTTTCAGGAAATTTAATATCCCTGTTACAATTCATAATCAATGTATTAACCTGGATTTTTAAAATGGGCTGATAGAAGTTCCATTTCCAGTTTTGCGCCCAAGCAACCCAAGTGTACATATATTGAGGAATGACATGTGATTGTGATATGCTTTCCAGTAACTTTAAAAGAATTCTGATCGCAAACACTCAACAATAAATAGGAAACAGGGAATATCATGGATAAATAGCGCAGCATGGAGAACATATTTTTATTCCAATAACAAACATACAAATAAATAATTGGTGCATGGGTTTGGGTTTGAAAGTGTATTTTGATTAAGATTATTACATGATACATAATTTTTATTTTACAGACTTACTATGCCTGTGCTCGCCACTGTGAATTCCTCCAAGTCCTGCATGAGATGGAGACTGGAGAGATTGCTGCTCTGACTCCAGTGCAAAGAGCTGCAGAACTCAGAATATTCTATGAGATCCTGAATTACCTGTTCACAAGGCCCTCTGCTCCTGAAGAATGTCACTGTGTCAAACTAATTTACTATGATGGTATGTATGACAAGAAATGCAATTAGTATTGAAACCTGTGGTCCATAGATGAAATATCAAAATTAGTACAGAACATTAAAGATTCCATAATCAGATTTTGGGCAATGTGGATATTTTGGAATAAGATACTCATATCCATTAACTTTGTAAGTTAAATATTTTGAAGATTTTGATAACTGAGCTATACCAAAGTTTATGTCACATAGATGATATTAAAACAATTACAATATCAAAACAAAGTAAACAAAAAAAGATGGTCCCAAGATGACATAAAAATTATAACAAAACCTAAAAGAATCTTTGAGCAGATATTGGGCAATTAGTGAGGCTATGGATGGGGTTTTGTGTCCCCCTGTCCCTTGGCCATTTTACTTTTGAATTCCCTGTCCCTTGATAATTTTACTTTTGAGTTCCCTGTCCCCCATACCCCCCCCCCCATCCAGAGCCTAAGAATTAGATCCTACACTAATTTTGTATTTGTAAATTTTTTTCTAAAAGTGTAATATCTACCTTATTAAAAATGTTTATCCAAATATACAATAAACAAATTCACAATTAAAACAAAGTGAATGAAAAAAATATTATATGCATGGAGAGTAGCAGATTGAAAGGCAACTTGATATTTTTCAGATGACAAACAAACTGGGAGGAAACTGTCTGAGATCTTGATGGATGAAATTAAAGAGAGTCTGCGAGAAGAACAGGAGGAAGGTTCATAGAGTACTGAGCTGATAACAGAGAACTCTCTGCACCCTGTGATATAGGTTACTTCCTTTTGTTTCCCACTCAAGGATTGTGTTTGGCATGGACAATTTATGATCAAGCACTACAAATTATCATGCATGTTCTCAACATTTTTACTCATTTTGCAATTTTTCACACTAATGTCTTGAATGTTAGGACTTTTCTGAAAATCTATTGGATACATTTTTTGTGTCTGTTGATACAAAATAGCTGAATAATTTTCTTGCCTTTAAAAAATATTATGATAAATGGATTTCATTGTTAATCAGAAATGGCCTATATAACCACACTTCTCATGCATTTATGGATATAAACACAAATTGGTAAAACTGAAGGTTGTAAGCATTGTATGTTTTGTTTATTTTCATCTTTAGAGTTTGCACATGTGCCATTCAACATTAAATTTTGTTTGTTTGTATTATGTTGCATCATGGGCGTAATTTGGTGGGGGACAGGGGGGACGGGGGGGACACGTCCAGCCCACATTTTTGACCCCGGGGGAAATCATATGAAATGTCCCCCTCCCCCCACTTTTTTGTGTGAAAATAAAAAAGTAGTAATGGCCCTTGGGTTCAATTTGATAGGGAGCAGTTCTAAAAGACATATCCCACCTTTCTGCTTAGGCAGGTTACCATGCCGTACAAAACTTTAAATTCATGACTGTATAAAAGCCTGATTGACTTCGTTTATTCGCAGATTTGATGGCCGATTCTGACCGCGTCACCGCGTGTCCCCCCTACATTTGCCGCAAAAATTACGCCCCTGTGTTGCATGATATGATATTTGTGTTACCCGATTATGTAAACAATAAGAAATTGTAACATTTCTGCAAAGTTTATTTTCATATGTCAGTTTAACTCAATTACATTTCCAATTTAAAGGACATGCAGATGTATTCCTGTACGTACATGTTTGAATCATTGTATATTGATATTCTCTGCTTGGGATAACAAAATTAATATGCTGTTTCAAATTTTATAATTACAATTTACTACCCAGACGTTATCCTGATTTATGTCTGATATCGTTTGGGGTCAGATGTCCACTGGATATCGTTCGATTGCTATTTATCATATATCTTTGTATCTTTATAAACTTAACTATCACATTTCAACATTATTTTGTTCATACTGTGTTGCTCAATAAAATTTAATAAAAAATAATAAGAGTTGCATATAGTTTTACTTCATTCGCAAGAGATGGTAATTGTATCATTGACCCGTAACACTGGAGAAAGTTTCATCTAAACAGTTCAACAAAATTAAGTCCATCCATTAATATACTTGGCCATTTCTAAGAATCTTTCTCTGAATTTTATTATATTTGGCTGAATTATATTTCAGCAAATTGGCTTAAAATGTGTGTATTTATAGCCTGATGCCATTATCCGTTGCTGATCCAGCAACCTTTGAATGAGCCCACCCTGGGCTGAAAAAATTTATCTATCATCTGTTTATCTACAAACTGCTCAAATTTTATAAAATATGAGAGAAGGTCTTTGAGATATTAAAGTTTTTATGAAGGGTGACTAATTTTTGTTGAATTCTTTAGATGTTTAACTCATCAAAAAAATATGGTGGGCTCACAATTTTTTCACATTTGCAATTATGCATGCTAGAAACTATATAATAATAGATCATTTCAAATTATTCTAGAAAAAAATCTACTCTCAGTATCGAGCCATATCGTAAAAGATATGAACAAAGAAACCACAGATGATCTTACCATCATTGACATAATAACTATGCAACAATTAGCAAAATATCGCTATTGCTAGACAAATAAAAATACATCCTCCGTCTATTCACTTTATATCAAGTTTGTCTGGATTGTTGCTGTTGGTGGTTTGTTGAATTTCTCCATGTTATTTTTAAAAAAGTTCTTTTCTTTACGTTTTGGCTAGCCAAACACATTAATCAAAACTTTTGAAGTTTTTGATTGGCATTAAGGAAAGTTCTTTTCAGCAGATTGTCAGTTTATTTGATTAATTTTGAATAGAAATGCCTTTCAATGCAACATATGAACGAATAACATATCACACCATGCAGAGAAGAGAAACTAAAGGCTTTTTAACTATATTCAATGCTTCAGTCTGTGATTCAAGAATAACAAACCACTGATAACATATCACACCATGCAGAGAAGGGAAACTAAAGGCTTTTTATTATCGTTTTCATTGATATGTGTTTTTCCAGGTTGCACTTCGCTTTATCTAAAAAAAAAAAAACTGTAATGTCACAGATTTAGTTGCATAACTTTGTATATTTCAATAACATATTTCAAGAAACTGACTAGATACATTTACACATGGATTATGTATGTTTAGCTTGTTTGGCTTTAATAACTATACAGGTTTATAGACGCTTCAATGAACTGTAACTGAACCAAACAGACCACTGATCCTCAAAGGAGAGTTACACTACTGGCCAAAAGTTTGCATTAGAGTTGCACAAAATAGTAACGGAGGTTGTTCGGATTCTAAGTTGATCAAATCGAAGTAGACCTACCTAATTTGAAGTGAATAATTAAAGGTAAATTTGTGAAAAAACATTAAATTTCAAAGGTTACTCCCAAAAATGGGGATGTTTCACAACGAGTAAGCTCTGGCTATTGCTAATTCATTGATATGCCTGTCCACTTGCTTGGAGCCATCAGTATTTTTGAATGCAACAAAGGAATTCATATACACTGTAGAATATAATCTCTCTTCCTTTTTTACTCAGATAAGAAACCATGCCCTCACAATCAAATTGGTGTGAACCAGTAGCAATCACCATAGTGTTTCAAAACTTTTGTCCTTCAGTGTGCAATGATTAACGGCAAATGTAACAAAATGATTTGAAATCGTTATAACCAGTGTCTTGTGAAAAACAACAAAACATACTTTGTTTGGGAAACATTGAAACAGAGACTCTTCTGGCAAGGTGTAACACTCCGGCTTAGACAGAAGCTGTTTGTTGTGGTTGTGCACAAATAACAAACTTGCCTAGCGCTTTAATTTCCTTTGTAAAAATCCGTGTTGTCAAACTCTGAACTGATATGTCACAGGTTGAAGATTAGACAATCACATTCAAAGATACCCTGATGATGTCACACTTTAAATGCAAAAACGAAGTTTTTCAAAAACACACATAGCTGTGAAAACGATAATAACTATATTCAATGCTTCAGTCTGTGATTCATGAATAACAAACCACTGATCCATGTTTTGATGCAATTCTATTGAGAATTCAGAGGAATCCCTGTGTTGCATATTTATAATGACTTTATGCTTCAAGTATCCTTGGTCAAACGATTAATTCATGAACACAGCACTTGACCCAATGTCAGCAATAGAGCTTAAAATCTAGTTTCACAGTTGTTTTAACGTTACTAACTATCTATTTCAATGACAGAATGGCAGTACTGTAGGCCTACACTCACAGATAATAGTTGGAATATCATTTTTACAGAAATTGGTGGTGATGGTAGCTATATTTATTTATTTATTTAAATATATTTATACAGGAGTACAATTTCAGTAAATAACTGTAAATTGGTCCTGTGACAAAGAAACTAAAACATATATACAATATATACAGATAAAAACATGTAAAACGTAAAAATGGTTAAAAACATAGTCCTTTACAACACGTTTAAAAGCTTGAAGATCGTTAATATCCTTAATAAAAACAGGTAAGTCATTCCATAGTAAAGCACCATTATAAAAGAACGAAGACTTCATCACAGCTGAACTTAAATATGGCACAATTACATTTCTACTGCCCATTGATCTCAGAGAATAATGCTGATCAAGTTCATTGTACATTGTGAAACCGTTAACCATATAATCAGGAGCAGACCCTGTCAAACACTTAAAAACCATTATCAGGGTGAAATAGTTGCGTCTTTGGCGAATTTTCATCCATAAAAGTGACTTCACAATATCTATTCCACGCATATTTATGCAATCGAAGTTTCGAACAACAATAGGGGCAGTATAATTCTGCAAACATTGAACCCTGTCAATAGTACATTTGTTAACAAAACCCATGAACAGATTGCATAATCAATTATGGGTTGAATTGAGCTTACATAGATCTTATTGAGGATGGTCTGCGGAGCTGTATCTCTCAAGCGAGAAAGTTTACTTATTTGACAGCCTAACGAAGAACACAATTTGTTTACATGCATCTCCCAAGACAAACACTTGTCAACTTTAACACCAAGATTTTCAGCACCATCAACTTGTTGAAGTGGTTCATTATCTAACTCAATATTTAAGTTATTACTGGTGGCATACATAAAACGAGACGTGACAATAAGAACATTCGACTTTTCTGTGTTAAGACAAAGGCGATTGGCTTTATACCAGCTGTTAACCTCAGAGACACTAGACTGCAACTTAATTTGTAATTCAGAAATGTCTTTGCCTCTGCAATAAATGACTGTATCGTCTGCATATAAATTACATGATGACAATGTTACATACTGAGATATATCATTAACATATAAAACAAATAATGTTGGTCCCAAAACTGACCCTTGCGGGACTCCAATATTTAAGATAGCTTCACTGGATTTCTCACCATTTGCACATACCACTTGACGTCTATTCAACAAGTAACTTTTAAACCAATGCAACTCAGTATTCATAATGCCATAATTGGATAATTTTTCATTAAGTACATCGTGACTAATTGTGTCAAAACACTTGCGAATGTCAAGGAAACATAGTCCTATTAAGAGTTTGTCACATATATTGTCGATACAGTCTTCTTGGATTCTTATAATCGATGTCTAAGTGCTGCGATTTGCTCTGTACGCTGACTGGTCGATGTTGATCAGATGGTTTGTTGTCAGGTACAGGATGAGCTGCCTCTGAACCTGTCTTTCGAAAACTTTAGCAATGTGACCAATCACAGCTATCGGGCGGTAGTTGTTCTTTTCGTGCTTATTTCCCTTGCCTTTGTATAATGGGCTAACTCGTGCCATTTTCCAGTCAGGTAGAAAGTACGAAATTTTGAGAGACAGATTGAACATCTGAACGAGACAAGGGGCGATCAAGGGCGCGGATATAGAGAGTAACTTGGCATCAAAGCCAAGGACATCTACCGAGCTATCAGTCCCAAGTTGGCGAAGAGCATTCACAACAGCAGGAATATCAATGCTTGCAAACGAGAATTGTGAGAGACACTGCGGGTTCTTCCATGGTACTTCCGTGTGTGTATTATTCAGAGCTTGCACCGTATTGACTCCGATCGTGCTGAAGTGTTCATTGAACTCACTTGCGCTTATATCCTGAGGAGGGCTTAAATCTCTTTTTTTCTGGGCAAGGCGATTTATGACTCTCCACATGTTTTTTGGCTTCTGATTTGACATCAGGAGAAATTCGTTTTCGAAGTAACTGTGTTTGGCCCTTTTAATCATGGAGGTGACACGATTGCATAGATGTCGATAGGCACTCCAAGCCTCAGCATCACCAGTGCTTCGAGCGAGTTTTTGCTTGTGGTCACGTGCGTACATTGTCTGAACAATCTCAGGAGACACCCAGGGGTTGTATCTATCCTTTAACCGTCTTTTCTTGGTTGGTGCATGTTTTTCACAGATGTAAAGAAAATCACTCTTGAAAGCAGACCAACAGTAATCCAGGTCATTTGTTACGAGACTTAGGGCACTGCACTCACGGAGATCATTGAGAAAATCATCAGAATTGAAATTTTTGTAGTCCTTAAAAGTCATATATTTGTAGCTATAGAACTAATAATCAGTATTGTTCTGGCTTTTTACCGATGATTTCATATTTGTATATATATTTGAGGTAGAAAATAAATCATATTTCTTGCAATTTTCATTGGTCAAGAGAAGGTATGATACCAGTCTCCTGAAAAGTGACATGGCGTTTTACATGGGTGACCATGGCATTCTAAGCCATTGATCTCCCTACAGGGAGCTGACTTTAGTTTTTTTGGAATTTTCTGTCAAAAATGTATACCCCTTTGGTTTCATGCTTATTTGTACCTCTCATACATTCAACGTGGATTTTACTTTGTCCCTTTTTCTTTTTATTAAAATTGCATACCCCCTAAAGCATGTTTTGAATAATAAGTACCCCCTTTATACAAACATGTGTAAAAAATTGGTGCTCCATCAGGCAAAACTCCCATTCCCACAAATCATAAATTCTAGGCAAAAAGCCAGCTTGAAACTGATTTAACATCAATTGAAACAATCAACAGTTGTACACAGGAGTGTGAAATACAACAGTTCACGAAGAAATGAAAGAGTTCATGTGGATTGCGGTTTGACGTGTGTGAACAACTGCCACAATACCAAGTTGGCCTTTGCAGTATACTATTGGTCCAATTATGACATGATTTTTCCAGCAAACATCACTTGTTTGAAGGAAGCTGAAAAAAAAGTGACGCGCAATGGGCAACTTGACCAATCACCTCGGCGGATTTTCTGATGTCAGACCAGAAATGTTGCAAAATATTTTGTTACTTGATCGAAGTCTACAAGTATGAAATCATCTATAACAGATTTTTGGCGCAACGCTATTAAAAAATGCAATTATCGTTAGTGACAGAGACCAACCGAAAAATTAACCTATCCGAGAGCAGCATTCGGCCTAGAATCAGACACAAAAAGACTACGAGGTGTTACAACAGCTGGAATGGAGCAAATAACTTTTCATTGAGATACAGTGGGAATTATTTTTAAATACATGGTACAAGTTGCACTGTATCCAGAGCTGTCATGGCAATAATTAGTAGCA
This sequence comes from Platynereis dumerilii, assembly GCA_026936325.1. Taxonomy (NCBI): domain Eukaryota; kingdom Metazoa; phylum Annelida; class Polychaeta; order Phyllodocida; family Nereididae; genus Platynereis; species Platynereis dumerilii. Next base: position 3,078,570 of record JAPTHN010000035.1, on the reverse strand, counting down.
GGAACATGACTGTCCTTTACATCAAAAAGTATTAGTACACTTATGTTTGTCAAACATTATACAGTTATCGTACAGCACCGAGTGCAATATCAGTTTTTATATTATTAGTCACCAAGGTGCCATAAAAACTAATATTGCACGAGGTGATGTGCAATAACTGTTATATCATATTGTTTTCTGTCGCAAATGCACAGAAAAGGGCTGGAATTCCTTGTTCAAACTCGTTTTGTGTTTCTTTTGACCTGCATGTTTAAAATGTATCTGGTCAAAAATCAAAAACTATTTCACTAACAAATTTTTTTTTCACGCCATTGGAATCCACAAATGATATACTTGATGATATATTTTTATCAGATTTTTTTCTTAAACTTTATAGCAGACTTTAGACCTCTAAACACAACAAAATCACTGAAAAACGCCAAAAAAGCTGTTTTTCGGTCACCTAAAGCTCTATTCTGATGCCGCAAATAACATAACCAGAACAAAAACTTGATATCCTCTTAGCCCTTTACTAGGCGCATCTTTTGCCGCCAAAACCATCTTCCTATCTGCCTCCGTTGCCGTGCAGTTCATGTTTTAGTCAAATTTAAAAAAACAATATTTTTGTTAGCTTGTGGCTGCAGCAGCATGAAAATATGGTGCTTCCTCTCAGGTCCGTCCAATCTTTTACATGTTAAAATGAGCGTGCAATAACATGCGTGCAATATCGTAGAATATTGCACGGCTGTCGACCAATCAGCAGCGAGTATTCTGGCTTACCATATGATATAACATGTTACAGTAACCATTATAGTCTCTATTAAACAATGCCAAATGTTAATACAATATCACATGAAAATTACATAACAAGAGCAGAATGTCAGCTTAAGGGTACCAGGCATAAATATGATGTGATATCACAGCTCAGAGATTTGAGTTAGAGAAATAATATGTAGATGGCAATGCCATAGATTCGCGGAGCTCAAATTAACTGTTCTTATTTTGAAACCGTATTATAGTATACAAATATTGACTGATTTCGAGGGCATTAGTCAAATCTATTTCCCTCGAGGGCCGAAGGCCGAGGGAAATAGTTTTCCTTTCACACAGGAGGGTAGATAAGCAGACGCATAGCCTACATTGCACTATTATTACTAGTTTTGATGAGTTTTTTTTGGTCTTTACTAATTAATGCCCTAATTTTATTATTTTTATTGCAAATGTATGGAAAATGTTGAAAGAAAAATGTTGAAAAAAAACATGTAGGGAAAGAACATTTTAGAAAAAACAAATTTCGGAAAAAAAAATTTTGAAAAAAATTGGGACAAAAAAGATTGGCAAAAAAAAAATTCGGAAAAAAAAAAATTGGGAAAAAAAAATTTCGGAAAAAAAAAATTTCGAGAAAAAAAAATTTTCGGGGAAAAAAAAAAAAATTTCGAAAAAAAAAATAATTCTGAAAAAAAAAAAATTCTGAAAATTTTTTTTTTTCGGAAAACAAATTTTGGAGGGCAATTGTCCTGGTCAATATACTAAAATAATGACTGATATGTGACCAGCTCTCAGCCAATGACAGCCCTGCTTTCATGGTCGAGGTATAATAATGATAAACAAGAACACAATCAGTTGGGCCTAAATCAATTGATGCTATTTAAGTACAGTAATAGCAATCAGCTTTTAAACTTCACACCTCAAATAAACTTCACACATCACTGCTCACAAGCAGGCTGCTGATAGTTCAGTCATTTTCCCTGGGTGTGGCACTGCAAGCATGATGCTACACCAGTGGCGACACCTGTTAGCAAAATAAGCTTTTTTCATGCAGACGACATAAATGAGCATAAAAATGAAATTTTCAAAACAGAATAGGATAGTTAAGAACCAAATGGAATTTTTCAGACACTACTGCAGTATTGCAAGAGAAATTCAGGGATGTTTACTTTTACCGAAACTAACTGTTTAATCAGGGACCAACTCCATGGCAGGTACAGGCAGTCCTTCATTCTCACTCCACTGACAGATTCAAAATATACTATGACCTGTTGTTAAGCTAAGTTCGCTGACGCGAATATAAGAATACATGACATCAAACCTCGGATATTTGCACTTAAGAAATTGAAGAATGTATATTTAGAAGTTTTCACAAAACTTGACAGCAGTGATTATAATCATACATTTTTTCAAATCTAATAAATAAATACTTACTACAAAATTTCAACAGTATCAAATTTTGCAAAGAAACACAGTGAGTACCAAAAACATTATATCTATCAAAACTTCATTAATGACTTCTCAATTAACCAAATAAATATTATTACATCAGTTCAGAGATCATTGTGATGCTCAATACATAGCACCTATTGGTTTTGATGCCCAAACTACCCATCCATTCCTATGACATAATATTACAACAATGTTACAATGCCAGCTAAAAATACCTGCTCAGCCTAATACTTTACCCTGTATTTATTATTTTCTTATGGCTGTGATGCATTATTATCCTCCCAGAAAGTATGTAGAATATGAAAAATTTGGCAAAATTGGTATGTGACCTCACACTGATGGGGCATAGTGATTGGCTGTGGTGTGGATTACGATGTAGTGTCGGCATATGATGTGGTGCAGAGAATAGCCATATATGGTGTGTGACATAGTATGAAAGCCTTATCAGGCATAACTAAGTAACAGAAGGAGATTACAAGCTGTGTAAGTCAGCAAACAACTGTTACTCATAAACTGTCTAATCTGAACAGGGGCGGACTGGCACCCCACTGGGCCCCAGGGAAAAATCATTGGCTGGCCCCCAGTATCGCAATAGCGGCATTTTCAAGTTTACATTCTAATTTTATTAATACCTTCATCAAAACAATTACATTTGCAGAACATAGATTGCTCTAACCTGCTTGATATGATATGAAATCATGAATCATATATACACTTGGTACGAAATTTAGCAAAAATGTCTGTACCAGGGATGTACCGTTACGATACTCAGGATCGGTCGCTGCCGATCCAGCACTAAAACACAGTATCGGATCAGATCGGACCGGTAGCACTACTCTCCATTTAACCAATGGTATTGGTATCGGAATGGTATCGGAAATCGGTTATATCGGCAACAAAATACCAGGTTCGGTATTTGATCAGAAGTGAAAAAGTGGCATCTGTGCATCCCTAGTCTGTACGATAAAAGGGAGCAGGCTTGTGTGACATCGTTAACTTGAAAATGATCATCATGCGAAAAACTAAAAAGCCGAAAGTCAGAGTAACACATTCTTCATTTAAATACAGTAAATTAAGGGGGAAAGAGTAGGCCTCAGTAGGGGATTCAGAAAGGGAAGTTTAGGTGGCCGATACAAGGAGGACCTCCGAAAGATCAGGTATAATCTCAGGGCCCCTCCAGGGCCCTCCTTGTGGACCATGTCTGACACTGAGAGAGGGGACCTTCACTTCACTGTCAATTATGATTGTCAAGTTTTAATTGAAGATTTTTTGATGTTGCTATTAGGCCCGAAATGAGATTTTTATCTCTTTTACATCATTCTTGATAATTTTTATTTTTCAAAGGTTGCTGGTGGGCCCCTGGAGGTGGTGGGCCCCAGGGCACTGCCCTCTGGCCCATAGGGCCAGTCCGCCCCTGAATCTGAATGTTGTTTACTGTGTGCTCTCAGTGGCACAGCTTGGATGGCTCAAGAAGGGGATGTGCACAGTTGTAGGGGAGAGTGGGGACCGATGGGCCGCTTGACGAATTATTGGCCATGGAGGAAAATCTGCTTCAGATACAGGATTAATACTGTGCACGCTTTTAGCCGGTGTAATTCTCTACAAAATGATATAAGATTCACATAGATCAACCTAGGGAGAAAGATGAGAAAACACATTTTCTGTCAAGAATGATGGTGGCCCATCAGTCCCCAACCATGGGGACCGATGGGCCATCCCATGGGGTCCGATGGACCATGTCAATAACTTGCCAAAAGGTGGAGGAAGAATTCAAAATTCGGTTCCAAGATGTTTTTGTTGATCATATTGAGTGTATATTATAATAAGAGATCGAAAAATTATAGATATGCCCAGATTTTACACTTTCAAAAAAAGTTAAATTTTCACCGAAGTCATCAGTTACTTTTTTGTAGTTATAGTGAAGCTATTGAAATGATATTTTAGCAGTACATGAACAGATGTATTAGAAACTGTATCGGAGAATTCCAAAATGATTGGTTCATTTGTCACTAAGAAGAAAACAATTAATTGATATTTGGTTGATACAGAAGTTTGGCTATTACCGTGACCATCAGAATCTTGCCTAAAACCTCAAATTTGTTGATGAACTTCAAAAATGGGTAAAATAAATTTTTTTCTCCATCAATTAATCACATTTGTTGATCACTTAGATTTTTAGGGAAAAATTAAAATTTTTGATTGGTCACTGTACTAGTATGCCACCTGCAGGATAAATCTGTAATCAAAACAATAAAATTAATCAATAAACCTTCATTAAGTTATATTTTGGTAAAAATTTACTTTACATTCAAGATAGCATCAATGTCTAGCAGGGTCATGATGTTTATTATTCCCCAAATACTAACTAGATTGAAAATTTGTGATTTCTAGGGATATTAATGTTTTTAAGTTACATCTTTTTGTGTTTCAAGCCATTACTGAGGCAAATCCATCACGGTAAATTTGAGGGCATTCCTTCAAATCGAAACTTAACATTTAAGACTACTAACGTGAAGTTGTATTGTGCTTTTTCCCCCAATAGACTTTAATATCCAGCCCCATGCCAACATGCCACCTATTGATAAACTAAAGAAATAGTGGCCCATTGGTCCCCATGTTGGGTGGCCCATCGGTCCCCGAAAGCTTTCAGAATGGTTAAACCCCTCTATTTTAATGAAAAATGGTTCTTGTTCCTGAAATTCAATTTGTAAATTGCCACCAATATATAGGGAAATCGTCATAGGAAATATATTGCCTCGAGTCTGCACACATTTGAGATATTAAACTTTTTCTGAATCAGAAAAAATAATTTTAGATGTTGAAAATTTCATTTTGCCCACTACATGCTTGTGCTATAACTTATCGATCAGTCATCAATATGGGATTTATAGATATGATAAGCAATACTAAAAATGCAAATTAGATCATACCAAACGTTTTTGATGTGGAGTTAAGAGGGCGGCCCTTCGGTCCCCATGGCCCATCGGTCCCCATCTTCCCCTACATTTTGTTGTTGCATGGGTTCACCCTTCAAGAGAGGGAGGATCAACATTGTGATCACATGTTATGCCCCCGGCCATTTCTAGATACTCCCCTGCTGGCAAAAACTAAGTGTTTCATTTTTACACACATAACATCAATTCATATGCTGTTGTACTACCTCACAGATTTGATATGACATCCTATGCAGAGTCAGCCATGATTGGCTGAACAACCTGTGACCTCACATGGAACACCTTAATTTCAATGCTAACCTATGGAACTGCCAAATGATGTCACACTTCCACACTACAAGAAAAAAATCACTTTCTACATACTTTATGGAAGGATAATAACTGCCGATTAACACTTGGAATATTTAAGGCTTCTTATCCTTAATAATCTTTGCTCTTCAGCTTGGCCAAATGCTCTTTACACTTTCCTGACCAAATCTACCTTAGCCCTGGGACCTGTACACATTCCAAATTGTAACTTTAAGCCTGCATATAACTTAATTACTATTTGACAATCAGCTAATAACTTACCACCAAGAATGCGTGTTAGAACCAATAGGGTCATTGCCTAACCAACCTTTTTGTGGTTCTACTACACATAGTTTAGAATAAACAGGTAGGTATACCATACTTTTTAAACAGGAAATAGTTAGCAGAGATAGGGTCAATTACTTTAAAAGTAATTCATTACAACTACAATTACATTTCAAAGTGCTCAACTACAATTACTTTGCAATTACACTAAACATTTAAAGTAATTAATTATAATTACATTTACTTTTGAAAAGTAATTTCAATTACATCCAATTACTTTACAATTACATGGGTAAAAAAATGTCAGAACTTGTTTTAAATTCACAGTAGTTGCAGAAAAATTCTGTGTATAACTTGCTGTCTAGTTAAAAGCGCTGCATATCATGCTGGTAAATCTTCCCTGACATTGGTCCAGGTTGCTTCTTGACAATGACAATTTCAACATGTCGTGTACACCAAGCAGTCGGTCCAAAACATGAGTAATTGAGTATCTACTGTAACACTGTTCTCCTCGATGTTATGCATGGAATCCATCCTCAAAAGAATCATTTCAGGCAATATTTCACTAGATACAGTCTGTTTGATTCAGAAATACGAGCATTCCAAATGAATCCACAGGCTTCACATCGCCCACTTGACTGAGTTGACTCACTCGCCATGAATCATACACAACCCCCACAGTCCATCCGAAGTAGTAATTTAACCCAGAAACATCCTAGAATCAATTAGCCATGGCTAAATCCAGTGTTACGCTGGCATAGAAGGTGTTCTTGTCCGATAGATTTTCAATCCACACGCGCGTGGACAGCCATTGCCGCCTCCTTCTCGGGTGTTTGTGCATGCACAATAGCCGTTGCGCGCTGGGCTGGCCTGCAACGCCTGACGCCCCAGAGGCGTAAAAGACAATTCCTTCAACGTGGGGGGTACTTTAACATCAGAGTTTGGAGAATTACGCTATATTTACGATTAATACATACGTGTTAATGCCGTAAAAATTTTTCGACATTTTACGTAGTTTAGTAACGTAGGGTCCAATGTGGATTGGAGGTATAATGCTTTGTTAGACCAACATTGGATCAACCTCAATGTCCACGAGGGTATACCATAGGCACAACTCACCCCAATCAAAACGGCACAACGTACCCCAAATTAATTTTCTGGAGAACACTGGTAGTAAAAAATAAACCAACAATGCAAAATTATAACTAACAACACAGATGTCTAGATATGCCTTCTAACTCCATCCTACCAGAGGCACATCATCCTATTACAGACACCAAATGACCAAGAAACAAAAATTTTTGTCCTCGTCACTTCAAGTTTTCAACAAAAAAAATTAATTATTGAGTGTATCTTTTCATGGCATTTTATTTTGCATTTTATTTCTTGGTGCATACTGATTTTGACCAAGTGTGCATGCATGGGTGGCATTGGCTTCTTTATCTAGTTCTTCATTTCACCCCAATGGTGGGCCGCACAACTTACCCCATGGCACAACTTACCCCATGGCACAACTTACCCCATGGCACAACTTACCCCAGTCTCTCCTACAGGTTTCCAAATATTACTGATGCAGGTAGTGATGTCATGCTTTGATTAGTGAATAATCTACCTGAAAAACTTGGGTAAAACAATTGAACCCCTGGAAATAAGAGCAAAAATTCAACTAACACGTACTGGCTTTGAAAAGCACCGGTCTACCAAAAGATTTACTTTTAGAAAGTTTTTTTTAATCATTTCATTGTTATAGCTTTTTAACATTACACAGCCAAGGAAACAGGTTAAATTTCATTTTCAAAGTTGTTTATTGTATCATCAGCCATTGCACCTGTATTCAAGTGATGAGATAAACACAATTCATTTTACATCTTAAAATTCCCAACAGATCTTTTTTTTCATTTTTTTGTTGTGAAATTGTGTAGTTTCACGTGCTATAGGTCAATATTTCGTTTTTATCCAATGTTTCTTCAGCAGCCGTGTGTGAAGCCACATATCATACTATCTGGGGGTGTGGGATACATATGTATGTAAGTTGTTAACTGAACAATTCAGCACCAGAGGACAGCAGTTACCAGGTTATGCCATGTACAAGGAAACTGTTAACAGGTAGCAGCACTGTTACTGTATGGAGCCACAGTATTGACATGCAGCCTCTGCCTTGCTCACTTTGGGATCTCATTAACGTGGCTCGATACACGTGAACTTTCTATGATAGGATTTCTTAAAAATAGTTTAGAATGATCCAAAATATAGTTTATAGCAAGGATATGTAAAAAAAAGTGGTCGCAACCAGCCTTTTTTTCAAAATATTTGAGGATATGATTGTACAAGAAAGTCAGTACACGCAAACCTGAAAAACTCAATTTTTTTCTTAACTTTTTTACTGTGAAGTTTGCCCTGCCATTCAGTGGTCATGCATCCCATATTATGCAATGAAGGATGAAATTAAAGAAGACACTTTCATGGAAAAGCTGATTATAATTTCAAATAGATATATTTAGTTTAAAGTGCTTTCCAAGGGGCTCGGGGTATAAATATTGATTTTGACACTTTTAGCTTTTTTCATAAACCATGGCGCAAAAAAAAAATTGGCTAGATAGGATTTCTCATTTCTTTGTCATTTATTTCCAAATATTATGAGGAACAATAAAAAGCATAAGAGAAGGTTTCCTACTGCGGTGGATTTTGATATATATATTCAAATGAGTTTTATGCTATGTAATTAGTGCCTCAACCAATGTTTGAGTTGCATTTGCTACTTTTCTCTACCATATTGGAGAAACTCATACTTTTTGAAATGCAGTAAGGCCTAAAACTTGTCTTGTTCCTTTCCAAAACCACTTCTGATTCTGAAAATAAAATGTTGTGCACATTTCTGCTGATGTGGTTTTTTTCATGAATTTCAACATCATCAACACTCTTTTAATAGTGGAATTTATGGAACTCGTAAGTTATGGACTCAATTGTTAAACTCCGTTTTCTAAATATATCTGAGACCAAATATGTCTAGTGTGTTTTAAAAGTTTAGAGAAAAATCGAAGCCAGGCCACTGCCTATCCCCCCTAACCCCCCCCCCCCCCCACACACACACATTGAGATGGTGATGTAGAAAGCGTGAGCTGCCCGAAAATCTAAATATTCTTGATGTCTGCAAATCTATGCACACATTAATAGATAAACTGCAAAAATACAGACACATAGTGCACAACATACCACGTATAGTGTCTTTTTATGGGCTCTGGTTAATCATTCACCACAAGTATCATACAAGCAAATTCTGTTTTTCCCCCAAGATTTTTTTTTGGTGGGGGGGGGTTTGCTGAAAGCTCCATCCCTAGCACCCTCCTAGTGACGCCACTGCCACCATTAAGTCAAAATGGAGGAGGGGTTTGGAGTTGTTCTTTTTTGTAAATAAATAATCTCTTGCTCAGTTCGGTTGAAATAAATAAATTCTCTCTGGGCAATCCTGAAAAAATAATCTCTGGTGGGGGTATTTCTTAAGAAGGTTTTTCTTGATTTAGGAATGAATATTTGGGGACTTCCTGCGCTTGAAATAAATAATTGTGCCAGCAGTTTCCAAGAAAAAACAATTTCCCACCCTGGCAGGAATACTCCAAACCCCCTGGAAATTAAATGGTTGCCCCTTAGTCACATGTACAACCATAGTAAAACCCCAAGTAGATGGTCACTAAAATAATAATACTACTTGGGTGAATTTTTAGTCAATTTCCATTACAGCAGTTTTATTGCTTATAGAGGGAAAGACTGGTCAGCTTCTCTGTGAAAATACTCTTTGTAAATCATTGTGTGATGCTATGATCATGCAATCAGTCTCTCATGTATTGTAATTTCATTAAAAGCGACTAATAAATGAATCTGACTGATATTGACTAATCAAACAATCACTTTGGTTATCATTATACTCTCAAGAGTGCTATTTTTAAATGGTCCTATTTAAACATAAATAAGGATATGGTAGCAGAAGAAAATGTACAAACTAAAAAATCTCTCAAAAATAAATAGATTTTCTGTTTGGCTTGCCCTGCCAGTTCAAAAACATTAATTATAATTTCTTGAACATCATCCATAGTTAACAGATCTATGCTTTATTTTACAAACCACAAATCGCTAGCATTACATTAGAAGTGTCACATTAGAAACAAGTCACACAACGTTATGAGTATTAATGAGTGTTGGAAGTTTTTAAAATAAATAATTCACAGCTCAGTTTTGGTGAAATTAATAAATTCTTTTTGGGTAGTCATATTTCTTAAAAAGGTGAAGCTGGAATTATGAATGAATGTTTGGAGGCATTGCGTTTGAAATAAAGCATAACCTCCGCCGTTACCATGAAATAAATACTTTCTCACCGAGGAAACTCCAAGACCCCACTGGAAATCTAACGGTCAGGGAGCCAACCAAGGACAGGCATATTGACCACAGCACATTACGTATTATATTTGTAAGATGCAATAGTAAGATAATAGCATTTGTCCGTGATAGAAAATAATTCCGAACCCTCCACTGTAGATATAATGGTCATATCCCCTAAGAGAAGGTTTATAACCCAAAGACGGTCACAACGGTATAGGGAGAACTGCATTCTGTCAGAAGGTAAACTCTTTTTTTATAAAACATGTTTCTCTTTCCGACAGAGAGTCAACAACAACAGAGTCATTGACCATAGCATTGTCACTGTGGCAAAACTGGACGAGGGTAACTGAGTTACCCTCGTCTCTAAAATAGCCTTAAATATTATGTAATCGTGAATATGAGCTTATTGATGATTTTTCAAGTCATTAAAGTGGTGTATGACCATTATTAGTCATCCAAAATAACATTGCAAGAGATAGCGAATGCTGATTCAGGCTAGGAGACTCTAGAAATGGCTTACAGCATGTCCGAAATGACGAGGGTAACTGCTTCTCGGGACGAGGGTAACTGTAACCATGCTTGTTGCTATGACGAGGGTAATTGCCCATTGTCACCCATAGTTGATATCCACAAAATCAAAGTGAATAGACTACATGAATTGTCCAGACATACCCATACCGTCACAAACGCAACCAAAACTGTTATTCAAGCATTCAGCACAACACGCCTGCATTATACTGTCTGGGGGGGGGGCATTACATGAGGTGAATAATACTGGGTGCTCCACTGGGGTTTCCTATCTCTTCCATGTTAATTTTGGGTCGGGCGGGGGGTGGCACCATGCCCCCCCTAAATATGCCACTGTCAGGTATGTCCATTTTTAAGAGTCCTTTGGATACAAAATTGTATAAGTGTCTATCAACACTGAGGTCACAAATTGACAAACTGGCAGTCCACCTGTTTTGATGTCATTGATGTCTAAAAACAGCTTAATGTAAGCAGCCTACTTGTTAATATTTAATTGAACACTTCAAAGGTCGCACCTTTTTCCTATCTCATCAAACTTAGAATACCTTGTCAACTTTAATTTAACATGTGCTGAAGAATTTTCACTCTCATAACATTAAATTTGCTCATTTTACTCAACTAAAATGTACGTATTCACCACAAATTTTGATAGCCCTGCCGCAGTGATGGGATTGCAGACTTGTGACAGCCAGAGTGATTGTTTATGAATTAAATCATACCATTAATTCATTCACCCCTCACGATACTCAAGTCAAACCACTGGTTGTTCAGTATTATGTCAATTTGCAAGCAGCTTTTCTGCACTAGGCCCAATGTCCTTGTAAACCCGGATTTGCTGTTTGTAATTGCAGTCAAAGAAATAGATGAGATGTTTTTTTATCTTCTTAAGAAGATAAAAAAACATCTCATATATAATTCCCTCCCCTACCATGGTTTCACAGGTGTTATGCTAGCAGTATTAAAACACTGCAAAGAGAGGAAGGGAACGTAGGAAGGAGGAGGAAAATGCAGACAGGAAAAAATGGGAAAAGGAAGGAATAAAGAAGAAAGGAAGAAGGAATGAATGAAGGAAGGAAGAAAAAAGGGGAAACGAGTGAAAATAGACAATATCATAGCTAGATATATTGTATGGAGGTAAAAAAGTAGATAGATAGATAGATAGATAGATAGATAGATAGATAGACAGATAGACAGATAGACAGATAGGCAGATAGATGCCCAGATAGACAGGAAGATAGATAGATAGAAAGATAAATAGATAAATAGATGAATAGACAGATAGATTGACAAATACATGTAGATAGACAGATGGATAGATACATATATAGTATATAGATTTTTATTTGACTTGATTGATCGGAACATACATAATACAATGTAATTACATAGGGGAGAAAAGTTAGGAAGTTAGCAATATATACATGTACTCCCCACCAAGAAAATTATATGGATGGATAGGTGATTGGGGCTTTATGTCCTGCTTTTATGCACTTGGTAGGCCAATTAGGACAGGAAAAGGACATGACAATGAGGCGAAGAATGATTGAAGGCCCAGGTGACTGAGCAAGAGCTGGATTCGTACGCTGGACCCAGTGATTGGCAGCCCAGCACGCTACCGCCAAACCATCCCTCCCCTCTCCAGAAACTTATAACATGGAGATATGTCCCCAGTAACTTATAATAAGGAGATATGTATGTTTATTTGTTTTTAAGAAAAACTAAAAGGACACCAGAAAGGCAAAAATGCTTGTTTGGCTGTGGCCTTTTTCGTAAAGCTTGAAATATATAAAAATTTAGACCAAAATCAAGAATATTTTATGGAATCTGAATTTCAATGAAGCGTGGATTGGTCATAGCCCAGAAGCAAAACTGATGGTGTTGCTTAAGGTTCCGTTGTGCATAATCTTTGGTTCCGTATAGATAGATACACAGGCAGATAGGAAAATGTATAGGTGAATATATCCTATCTACAAACACCTCTTAAAGTGTGTGCACGTTTTTTAACTATTGGGATCAGAAAAGACAAAATAACTATTCAAAATGGACATATCCCCTCCATCTTTTATATTGCTATTTGAAAATTCAGCTCCTGATCTGTATAAAAAAAAACATTGTTGTTCATCTGTAATGCCTCACTTGATTATATATAATTGATTTATGGGGTTTCAATACAAAACAAAATTGAGAAATTACAAAAAGAAGGTGGTAGGGGAACGAGGGGCAAAACGGACCCGCGGGGCAAAACGGTTTTTTGCGTTTTCTCAGAACGTTTTGACCTGCCTTCTAATTTTTTGATTGGAAAATAAATTAGAATACATGACCAACTTTCCCTGAAAGTTTCATGGATGAGAACGTTACGGGTATGCAGCTATGTTAATTTGAAGGTTTTGATCGATTTTCTTAAAAAAATCATAATTTTTGGAAATGCTGTAGTACCTCCAATGATGTTCCCAGCAGAATAATTTATAGTCAGTGTTATAAGAGAACTACTAAGCTTGCTTATTAAGCAAAAAAATGTAGTCTGGTGCTTAGTCATGTGCAAGTAGCTCATTATTAATATACCCTGCATGGTTGGGGCAAGATGGAGTCCTCATGCGGGGGCAAAATGGGAAGCACAAAAAAGCAATCCCAGCCTAGAACAGGTTGAAGCTTGCCTTTGGGTCAATTCAACCATGACATTTGAGACATTTGAAACATTTTATGGATATATAACAGGCAAAAATTAGAAAAGTCACAACAGATTTGTGGAGATAGTCCATGTCATCAATAATCCCTTGAGGATTTAGGCCTAGTGGTAAAACCCTGTATTGTTGAAACTGAAACAAATATAATTACCTTTGAAAAAGCATTGTCAAATCCAATACCAATTTAAATCGTTTAATTATGAAGAAAACTTGGAAATCAGAGTTATGTGAATATTAATAAAAATGTCGCATTTCCCAAAGTTTAACATAATTTTGTTTCTTTTGTAACCTAATGTTTAAATACCTGGTCCAATAAAAAATTGTATAATTACTAGCATCACTCCCCATCTGTAATTACATCCTGTATTGAGATATTGATTTCATTGTTTATCGCTATGTTTACTCTCACTATTCTGTAATAAGCTTACGTTGCAATGACGTGAATTAATGCATTTCTGTTTGTTAACATGCTTTTTAGTTAGAATGTTATAAAAACAGCTGATTTTTTGTAGAACTTTTTTGATTTTATTTCTTCCCATTTTGCCCCATATGAAATTCCATTTTGCCCCAAGCATGGGGCAAAACGAGATAAAGCTGCATTTTTGAAAATAGAGAAAAATTAGAATTGGAAGTGTTAAAAAAGCACTTTTCTGCTTTTGAACAAGTGGTATTGGTACTTCTTCATAGATCAGACCTTATTTGGTATTCTTACGATATACCGTTTTGGTACAGCGAGCCTTCGAAGTTAGACGTCCCGTTTTGCCCCTCGTTCCCCTATGTGTCATTACTAATTCTTCGTATATTAAGGAGCAACTCCGGCTTCATGCAACATTGTGCAGTCTATGAATTCATTCGCAAGTACCATACTTGCTTTTCTCTGTCCATGTTCAACAACTTCAACCACAGCTTTCACTTCAAGTTCTAACACAATCGTTCAGGTGGCTCCTGCGTATGCACACACTTATATTTTAAACTTTGTGTATGAGCCCAATTCATACACAGTAGTGCAAATGTATTCTGACATGATACAATAGAACAAATGGGTTCTAACCTGATATGTACGTAAAATCAGAATATTAACTGGACAACAACTCTAAATTTATGGCTGATTAGGATATATTTGGCTTGATTTGAATGTGGTATGAATCTAATGTACACAAACACACCACAGAGCTGTCCTTCTTCCTGTGTCCTTATTTGTTCAATGACTATTTACAAGCAGTTACCCTCGTCACCAATCACAGTTACCTTAGTCATTCAGTTTCAAAGAAAGCAGTTACCCTCGTCCTTCTTTAACATGGGATCCAATGGGATGACCCAGTTTTTTCAATAAATTTTGTGATATTGAGACGAGGGTAACTCAGTTACCCTCGTCCAGTTTTGCCACAGTGATTGTAATGTGACAAATGTTCTATATTTATATCAAAATACATTAGGACATGCCATAATTTATTTCACATGACCAGAGAAGGACATTTGGAATATTCCGCAGTTTCATTTTTACCATGTACCACTGATACTGTAGATATTCAGATACTCGGGATATTTGAAATTGCCTGACAATCACAACAGTCACATCAGTACAAGAACAAAACAAATTCATATCAAGACGTGAAACTGCACAGATACTGGCTGCTTGTCACAATAGTCACAATAGTCACAATAGTCACAATAGTCGCAATAGCCACAATAGTCACAATAGTCACTATAGTCACAATAGTCACAAAAAGTATCTTGATGTCACTTTGTTGTCCGGACCACACTGGAAATAAGTTTACACTTGTGTGTGCTATGTGAACCGCATTACAACAGAGTACTGCTTGTTTTTATCTTTACATGTCTGTACCCTCTTTTAATGTGTCTAAATAAAGTCTATCTAAAGTCTATCTGTCATCGCATTTTAGTGAGCACACCCTTTATCAATGCATAGACCAAAGCATTACATGATTCAACACTCTAAAAACATTTCAGGACAAAACTGTTTTTTTAAATGAATTTTTTTTTTTTTGAAAAACCAAACTCCCATGCAAAAACCAATATGGATTTTTCAAAAAACCATTTTGTATTTAGAAAAAAAAACAGTTTTGTCCCAAAATTATTTGGAGTGAACTGTTGTGCTGCCTTTTACATGAACAATACTTCTAAGAAGGCAGCTGCACAATTGTTGCTTAACATGATTTCAGTGACTTCCTCCTGTATTTTTTAAAGAAAACCACGCGAGTCACAAAAATCACATGTTCCTGAGTTACTAGTTTATTCACACAGTTTTACAATCCTGAAATAATGGTCCAAGTAGACTTCTGTGCATTTCTGACATCTTACAATTTGTTAGATTATTTGCCTGTAGGCCTGCTTTAAAACAAGCTGCATTAAAGGAACGGTTTACCCACTTAATTGACAGAATAACTTATGATTTTAAAGCAAGTTGTCATTAGATTGAAGGCCATCCTGTCAGCTTTATGTTTATGCTGTAAATTCAGCAACAGCCAGTTTAACCATGTCTAACATTTTCATTTGTTGTGCAACAGACACCTTGCCCTACCTCATCCACTTTTCAGAAATGGGCTTTTTTTTGGGCCTGTTTGTGAATATCACAACAAGATTAGGAACTGATGACCGTGAGCAGCAAAACTGTATTTGAGACATATAAAGGGGCCACCAGCTGGTGTGAAATACAATAATTGTTTGTAGCACAAGAATCACCCAAAATGATTTATTTACCATGATACCAAGTAACGTTTTGGTCGAAGTTGAGTCACAATAGTCACAATAGTCACACAATAGTCACAATAGTCACAATAAGTCACAATAAGCTTGAGAAACAGACTGTTTGTTTCAAGCAATAAGACACAATTGCCAATAGTCACGCCAGCAGAAATGGTCGGAATCATCTGAATAGATACACATTTTAATTATGCAAAAATGTATTTATTGTCACATTTAATCAAATACAATAGTATATGAAAAAATAAAGCAAAAACCCACAAAATGTATGGAAAGTCAAATTTAGAGAAATCTAAATATTGTCCATATATGTAATAAAATGATGCTTGGTCTACAAGTAAAAGTCCATACAAATTCATGGAAAGTCCAAATTCGGAGAATTCTAACCTAATATCCATATGATTTATTTACAATGGTA
The DNA here is from genome assembly GCA_026936325.1 of Platynereis dumerilii. Lineage (NCBI taxonomy): Eukaryota > Metazoa > Annelida > Polychaeta > Phyllodocida > Nereididae > Platynereis > Platynereis dumerilii. The sequence continues at coordinate 3,062,116 of JAPTHN010000035.1, read as the reverse complement.
CCAAGTAACATTTGGGTCAAAGTGATAGTCACAACAGTCATATATATTTTTACTTCTTTGAAGTGGATAAATTTAAGGTATTCCATATTCATACTTTTTAAGAATAAATCTGGATGGACGAAATGATACTAGCACCTTTGGGTGATATGCATGTACAGTTGTATAAAAATAACAGTAATGTGTCGATTTAAAGTGACAATTAGTTTACAAAACCACAATAACCACAATTGCCATACAGTCGTCCACTTGAAATAAGGAATATTATTCCTCAGTACAACTTTTGGCTCAACCCCAATTTTCCCAGTTGATCCTCATTTACAGAAATTTTAAATATATATTTTTTTAAACTGTTTGTGTCCTGTTGTTATTTAATATGTCAATACTAATCATTCATTAATATTGATGTTAAAATTAATAGTAAGTCTTATGAAGGAGATAAATATTGTAGGAAACACTGTGGAGTTCCTCTTATTTGCCAATGCTATGACCCCCTCAAGCAATTTATAGATATACCCCTGCATTTATTAATGCATTGCATTACATTATAAACAGACAGTGACTTACTTTCATCTTTTGTAAATGTAATGTTATATTTGTCACATTTTCTCTGCTTTATTTGAGTTACAAGTACACATGTGTCAATATTGTGTGTGCCTGGAGTGTTTCTGCTTCGAAGCTGTACTGCTCCGTTTATAGATCTATTCTTCCCCTCGAGGAAATGTGATTGTTAACTTGGATGCGTACGCATGGAGTGTGCACAGATGAACCAATTTTTGAGAAGTTATTGTTAATCAAAATAGTCATAATCAGTTGATAAGCAACTCATACAGGTCACAATTAATAACAGAATTGGAACAAATCACATGAAATAAAACTAAACAACTCTAAAGCCTACTGGTTGATAGTCACTACAGTCACAGTTGTATAGTAATGAAATCGTAGTCCAACTTATTGATAGGCTACTTATATTAGTCGCAGTCAGTAAGAAGGGATCAAATCACATTTCTTACATAAAAAGGAACAATTCAAGATACAGAGAGTACCAGAGACCAGCACATTGTAAAGCCATGCCCGTTGATAGTCAAGAAAGTCATGGTAAAACAACATTTTATTTAAATCATTAAAAATAACCACATCTGGTCAGATCAGTGCTGAGATACACTTGCAGATATAAAGTCAACTGAAGTATGAGAGATTGGTTGATAGCCACTGTAGTCAAGGTTGAATAGTCACCCACAGTTATTGAATTAGATTCTGTAGAGATGCACTTTTTCGTCACAATAGTCACTGTACTGAAGCTGAAGTGAAGCATTAGAGGATTGGAGAGACTGGTTGATAGTCACTATAGTCAAGGTGGTATCGTCACCCTCAGCTATTGAATTAGATTCTGTAGAGATGCACTTGCTCGTCACAATAGTCACTGTACTGAAGCATAAGAGAGATTGGTTGATAGTCACCATAGTCAAGTTGGTATAGTTACCTACTGTTGTTCAATTAGATTCTGCATGTAGAGATGCACTTGCTCGTCACAATAGTCACTGTACTGACACTGAAGTGAAGCATTAGAGATTGGTTGATAGTCACTATAGTCAAGGTGGTATAGTCACCTACTGTTGATGAATTAGATTCAGTAGAGATGCACTTGCTTGTCACAATAGTCACTTACTGAAGCATTACCAATTGGTTGATAGTCTCTATAATCACGGCAGTATAGTAACCTACTGTTATTGAATCAGATCCCTGTAGAGACACACTTGCTGATACATGTATAAGGTCACAATAGTCACTCTACTGAAGCACAAGAGACAGTTACAGTGGTCACAGTAGGGGAGACCGGGGCTGGTTGTCACAGGGGCAGGTTGTCACAGTGAGTAAAACATGCTATATTTATATTTAAAGCATTCAGGAGCACTGCCATTCTATATGAATGTCTAAAGGGGAGTGACTTAAACTTATCTGGTGAATATATACCTATAACATTCGAAATCTTGATGTCCTTTTGGACTTTTTTTTAAATTCAGCACTCGGGGCAGGTTGTCACACTTTCGGGGCAGGTTGTCACACTGTTGGGGCAGGTTGTCACACTTTTGGTTAAGAGCTCGGATGCAGGAAGTGGGACTCTGTAGGGCAGATCTTGACTAAGACAAGTTATTTTGGACATATGAGGAATCCTTTACTTGCCCAGTGAAGACCTTAACAGACATGCTACTGTGTACAAGGGTGCTACAAATGAAGGCTTACCAAGCAGCAGGAAAGCATTCTGATCAGGAGGAGGATTGTTACGATTTTTTTGAAACTTTTTAAAATAAATTTTAAATTGATTTATTTAAACACAATGCAATATCTGCATACATATTCAGTCATCAATAGCATGTATAAAGCACAAATTTGTATTTGTGTTAGTTTTTTGGTTTAAAAGCCTGGTCGTAATAGGTAACCACCAGCTCCAAAAAGTGTGACAACCTGCCCGTCTTTTTGTGACAACCTGCCCCGATTGATGAAAATTCCAAAAACGGGTGACTAAGGCCGTTGTTATCAAAATTTTCACTATTTGTTCTTATGATGATTTAAAGAAATGTTTACATGGTAAGTGTATTAACTGTACCTTTTTCAACAACTATTTGATAAAGAGTAGGATGACATACAAATTACAGGTAAGAATTTACTTTTTGTGACCAGAAATTTTCAATAGACCGTGTGCCTACCAGACTCCCTTCCAGGGGTCAAGATTTCTCAAAAAGACTCCAGTGGGTTATAAAAGCAGTAAACAATGATTGGTTGAGCTGTGTAACTCTCCAGTTTAGTGCAATAACAAGAATTTCTTTAAAAAAAGAATTGTAGGGGCCTGAGGTTTCTTCAAACACATATTTCATTTTCCAAATGTTCAAATAATGTTTTATGTATGTGTAGTTGCATCTATTCCTCCAATGTACCACTGTGAGTGTGTGATATAACAAACCTAATACATGTTACATCATGATTAGGCATGCCTAATTACAGGTGTTATTAACATAGACAGCAAACCAAGCAATGAGAAGTCCTTTTAAATTCTTTGTCATGAACATGAAATTTCTATTTCCATTACAACAAACTAATTGTGGCTTACATAATATTTGGATTATTACACTTTTAGACTGGCCAGTTTGTGAGAAGTTGAATACCTAATGTTCTCATACAGTGTTTTCTTTTATCACTTGTCTTATGTTGTCTCAAATGTTTATACACTTAGGCTACATACTTTTTTGAAGGAAATCTCTATTGGATACTATTATGCTCCAGGTGTGCTTTGGATATGGTCCCCAATGTATTATGCTCCAGGTGTGCTTTGGATATGGGCCCCAATCACTCAACCATGACAGCTCCCAAGGTCATGCAGTGAAGGAGCTACTGAGCATAAAGAGGGGCAAATATATACTTGATTTGTAAATTGTAGTCACAGTTACCTTTGCTGTAGCATGAGTATCCTCCTAATATTGGAGGTAAATTTGGAGGGTACTCCTGCTATAGGGAAAGTATATCTGCAAGGCCAACTTCCTAGTGGCCCCCTCCAGAAACTCATGAAGCTCCACCACTGCAGTACACATAAATTGATGACAAATAGCACTTGGCTGATTATTTTTGCCCCTTTAGTTAGGGACCTCCACTGTCAAATCTTTCCTCATTTGGAGCTTATAACACAGATCTGAGATGGTCCCTACAAAAAGTGTGACAACCTGCCCCTGTGACAACCAGCCCCGGTCTCCCCTACAGAATGTACACTTGATATTTGTATTACTAAGAATGGACCGCAAATCATTTGATGCAAAAACAAAATTATGAGAGACATAAACTTAATGATTACCGTAATATGGGGTGAATCGGGACACTGGGGTGAATCGGGACAGAATAGGAATGTATATTATTTCTCAGACTACAACTACCTGTACTTTACCCAGGTCCGTGATTTTTGGCACAGTTCTAGGATACATTGTAGCGCATATTTTGGCCGGGTTTTATAATTCTAACTGCAGGCAGTGAGGAGCTGCAGTACTTTAAACTTGGCCCTGCAGAAACTGCTTTCTCTGTATCTGGTCAAAACTTTGCTTGTAACACAAAAAGCATAAATATTAGAGGCACTGATTTAACAGGAAAGTTTATTAAGCTAGTTTTGGCATATCAAGGTACCAGAGTAGTTGACTAGATGTAGGATTTTGTATGTTTGGTCATAGGTTCAGATCCAGGGCAATGACAAAGTTTCCGATTCAGAAAAAAATAACCCTACTAATTTTCATTTGAATGTACTAGCATGGCTTTTTGAAGAATACTATTGAAATTGTCATCATTGATATTGGATTTAGTTCAGAATTACCTATGTATGGCGTAATTAACAGAAAAATGCATATCTTAATACTTTTTTGTCATTGATCATATTTTTTACAAAAATCTGCAAATTTTACATGTAATTGAGTCAAGATTTTTCCCAAAATTTTTTTTTGCGTGTCAAATATATTTTCTAATGTTCATTCACAAGTAGCAATCACTTAAATATGGCAGGAAGTATTATTTTATAGAAATAGAGGACTGTCCCGATTCACCCCAAAATAAGGGGTGAATTGGGACAGTAGTTTTTCATGAATAAATCATTGAAAATTAAAGATGTCTTTTAATGCTTCTAGGGATAGTTGGACCTTGAGTTCGGACATAATTAGGCATCATATTTTGGTTTATAAGTTGATTTGTGACCATGCTATGACAGAAAAACCCTCAATTCTGTCCCAATTCACCCCATATTACGGTACAATTACATTCACTGCATGGTGAATGCACGGTGATTGTCAACATGACCTCCTTAATATATATTGTCATGCTTCCAAGAGTCCAAATTTACATTGCTGAGAATAATAGATAATAGTACATAATAATACTGATTGAAAATAGGACAATTCATCATAACTACAAGTGCAGTACATCAATTTGAATTGAATAATATGCAGTTAACAAAACCACTTTGGCCTGCATACTTTTTTCTCACTTATTAATGCAAAAAATGGTTCAGTTTTCACTGAAACCCCATGGAACTTGCATTAAAATCAAAATTTAAAACAATTAAGAGTCACCAGAATCATATAGTGCTACTTCTCAGCTTTCATTTGACACCTTATTTGCATTTCTACTGTTAAAATTCATCCCTCGACCTCTTTTTAGTGTTTTTATCCGATTTTGAGCTAAAAGTAAACATAGCATATTTTGGAAAAATGGCATTTAAATGTACTACCATTGCTGAAAAATTTCTTAGAAGGCCAAGAATGTCACCCAATATAAATTCTAAAGTTAAAATTAGTTCCGTGTATAACAATAACGATAACGATATTTTTATTGGTCATAATCTATAATCAGATGCAGAGAATGAAATTTTGTCAAATGGTATTTGACCGTATAAATGGTTTTAGATATTTAAAAAAGGGATTGCTGTACAAATCATCAAAATCTCTCCTTTTGATACAATTTCATTTGCTAATTCTTAAAAAATTTATACATTGCCTACTTTGAAATTAATTTGTTGGCGCAGGCCACTTGCATTGTTGTAAGAAAATATTTTCAAAGGAATGTCAAGAGAGCTTCTTGATTGTTGCTGTGACTCTTGTTATTTAAATATGTCAACCGCTGAACACAAAAATGAACTATGCAACGAAAGCCACGGCGGGGTTCTTTTTGTTCCCTGCGGGGAAGAAAAGTTGTACGCCGTCACCAAAAGTTCGCCGGGGGGAAAGAAATTTCCTCCTCCTGCGGGACACTTTTATATCGCCCCGTGATATAAAAAGTACCCGCAGGGAACCTATAACTGCCCCTCAGGGAACCTATTTCACCGCGGCGGACTATATTTTCACAGCGCCGGGAATTGCTTTTACGACTGCGGGAATGGTTTTGTACTCCACGGGGATGTCTGTAGGCCCGAGGGCACATCGCCGGGAATGAAAAGCATGACGCCGTTGTCAAGGGCACCGCGGCGAAGGAGGGCGCTGCGAAAGCCAATAAAAAGGGCCGCAGAGGGCCGCCTTGCTTCACTTGCTGCTTGACCTTTGATGGGGACACTCCTGGATGCTGGACAGACATGATGGCTGATGAAGATGCTGGGGAAGAACTTGACGTTGCTGTTGTTGCTGCTGTTGCTGGTGCTTATTATCTAAGAAGAATACAGAGGAGGAGGAGGATGAAGAGATGGTGGTTTCGGAATTGGCTGCTGCAGAGGGAACAACATGGCCATTTCTACCAGCTGCTGCCTGAATTGGCCAACAATGATGTCTCTGGCTACTACAACTTCTGCAGAATGCCTCCTGACATTTTTGCTGAAATCCTGGCTGCTGTGGCTCCTGCAATTACAAAACAAGACACCAACATGAGGAGGGCTCTGGAACCTGGATTGAAGTTGGCAGTCACCCTACGGTACATGGCGACAGGAGAGAGCTACAAGTCCTTGGCCTACGGTTTCAGAGTGGCTCCCAACACCATCTGCAGTTTTATCCCCAGAGTCTGCATTGCCATCATGCGAGCTTACGAAAATCTGCTGACCCTGCCAATGGATCCAGCATCCTGGAAGGAAGTTGCCAAGGGCTTCGAGAAGAGGTGGAACATGCCCCATTGCATCGGAGCACTGGATGGGAAGCATATTGGCATCAGATGTCCTCGGAAAGCTGGGTCAATCTACTTCAACTACAAGGGCTTCCATTCCATTGTGCTTATGGCTTTGGTGGATTCTGACTACAAGTTCCTCTACGTGCAGGCTGGATGCCAAGGAAGCTCATCGGATGGAGGAGTCTTCCTGGACAGGCTGAGGGACCTGCTGGAAGAAGAACGACTTGGGCTACCCCCTGCTGAACCTCTACCTGGCACAGTTGGGAATCCTTTTCCATACTTCATCGTTGGAGATGAGGCCTTCCCCTGAAGAGCTGGTTGTTGAAGCCTGTTCCAAGAAGAAACCTTGACATCCCCTCCAGACTCTAAAATTACATAATTTCAAGAGCCAGGAGAGTGGTGGAGAATGCCTTCGGTGTCCTGTCCCACAGGTTCAGATGCTTCCTAACTACGATGCCCCAGAAACCCGGCAGAGTGGCAGCCATCACTCTGGCAGCCTGCACTCTACACAATCTTCTGCGAGACAGAATAGGAATTCATCGAGCCATGGACAACGACGTAATGGACAGAGAAGATCCTGCAACCCATGAAGTCACTGAAGGACTGTGGAGAGGAAACCCCTTGCATGACCTTGGATTCGCTCCAGCATATGGAAATGCCACCAGACAAGCCAAACAGTACCGAGACTACCTACGAGACTACGTGAACAGCCCAGCAGGAAGTGTCCCCTGGCAGATGGAAAGAATTTGAAGATGAAGCAGAGAAGCAGCAGCAGCAGCAACAGCAATTCAATGCCCCCCTTAAAAAACCACAAATTAACCAAGCCCTTGTAAGGGCTTACCACTTCCTCCAGAAAGAGCAGGCCTTGTACACATCGTTAAATGTTGACAAACCCCCCCCCCCCCAAAAAAAATCCCTCCCTGCAACAACTACATTTTTTGTGACGTACATAAAATAGCAAATTTTTAGCTTTGTATCTATCTGTACAACCCATTTAAATCACTTTCACTTCCTCTCTATCTGCCTATCTATCTAGCTATCTATCTGCCTATCTATCTAGCTATCTATCTGCCTGTCTATCTGTCTATCTATCTGCCTATCTATCTATCTATCTATCTATCTGTCTATCTATCCAAGTGCAATCCCTGCAAAGTGACGATAACTGCTTTTGTTTTCTGCAGTGTATATATGTAACGAACATTGTGTTCCATCTATCCATCTATCTATCTATCTATCTATCTATCTATCTATCTATCTATCTATCTATCTATCTGTCTATCTGTCTATCTGTCTATCTATGTGCCTATCTATCTATCTATGTGCCTATCTATCTATCTATCTATCTATCTGCCTGTCTATCTGTCTATCTATCTGCCTATCTATCTATCTATCTATCTGTCTATCTATCCAAGTGCAATCCCTGCAAAGTGACGATAACTGCTTTTGTTTTCTGCAGTGTATATATGTAACGAGCATTGTGTTCCATCTATCTATCTATCTATCTATCTATCTATCTATCTATCTATCTATCTATCTATCTATCTGTCTATCTGTCTATCTATCTATCCAAGTGTCATCACTGCAAAATGACGATCACTCGTTTTTCTTTGCTGCAGTGTATATGTGACGTCCAAATATTTTCTTCTATCTAGCTATCTATCTGCCTATCTATCTGCCTATCTATCTGTCTATCTATCTGCCTATCTATCTGTCTATCTATCTGCCTATCTATCTATCTATCTATCTATCTATCTATCTGACTATCTATCTGACTATCTATCTATCTATCTATCTATCTATCAATCTATATTAATTAAAGTGGTGAAAAAACTTTAATTAATAAAGCAGAAATGCCACCTGTACTGTTGGAGCAGAAAGTGAAAATGGGCCAAAAAAAAGAAGGGAAATAGCACCTTGCTTTTATGAAGGTGTTTAAAATTTACAAGGGCTAGGACCGGAATTTTTTTTTGGGGAATTTGTCAACTTTTTTTTTTTTGGGCTCTTTTCATTTTTGCTCTTGTTTGTCATCGCAAGAGTTTTTTTAGTCAACATAAGATGTGTACGTGGCCAGCTCTTTTGGGAGGATTTGGTGGCCCTTAAGTGCCTGGGTTTTTTTTTTTCTTTTTTTCAGACGACTTGAACAGGCATCACTTCCTTGGAGAGGGCAGGTTGACTTGGCTCCACTGGAACGACAATGGAGTTTGCCGCTGGTGGACAAGTGTCGGCTGCTGCTGCTGCTGTAGAGACTGCTGCTGCTGCTGTAGAGACTGCTGCTGCTGCTGTAGAGACTGCTGCTGCTGCTGTAGAGACTGCTGCTGCTGCTGTAGAGACTGCTGCTGCTGCTGTAGAGACTGCTGCTGCTGCTGCTGCTGTAGAGACTGCTGCTGCTGCTGCTGCTGTAGAGACTGCTGCTGCTGCTGCTGTAGAGACTGCTGCTGTAGTGGTGGCTGCTGCTGCTGTAGAGACTGCTGCTGCTGCTGTAGTGGCTGATGCTGCTGTAGAGGCTGCTGCTGCTGCTGTAGGGGCTGCTGCTGTAGTGGCTGCTGCTGCTGCCCAAAAGAGGGTCCGGGGAAGCCAAGCTTCTGGGGGCTGTCAAGCATCAGCTGGGTGAAGCTTAAAGATGACTGCTGCAGGGCTGGAGTCTGGCTTCGAATTGGCTGCAGGGACTGGAACTGGCACGGTTCATGTTCTTCCCAGATGTGAAGATACTCCTGCACATGTTCTGCAACTGGTGTACTTCTGGATCCAGCCTGTGAGCAGTTTGTGGGCACATGTCACAGAATGGTCCTGCCGGCTGAGGTGGTGCTGGTTTCCTGGGCCTGTCCGAAGTGTAGTGACCAGCAATTGAAGTTAGGGCAGAGGCCATCTCCTGGTCTGTGTCCTTCCTCTTCTTGGATGGCTTTCGTCCTGGGAAGACCTGCGACTGCTGCCGGGATGGCTGGAGGGACTGCTCGGACATCTCCTGGGAGGACTGCTGCTGGCTGGCTGGGAGGCTGTCATCCAGATCGGGCATAGGATTGTAGTCCATGGGGGCATCAGAATCTGACGACAGGCGGTTACTTCCTCCTGGTCTAGTGAAGCTGGAGATTTCCACGGCACCCTTCGGAATGATGGAGGCCCTCAGGAATTCACACTTCGCCAGGATGTACTTGTCTCGCTCGGACATCTTCTGCCAGCTCCAGAAGCTGATGATCGTTCCGAAGGTAGTCCTGATGTTGCTCCTCCATTTGTTGGCTTTAGCTGCTGTGATTTCTTTCCCCACTAGCAATGTAAGTTCTGCTGCTTTCTCTGCATCCAGTCTGTCCTTCTGTCCACTCTTGAAGGTGGTGGAACCCTTGGAGTACAGGTTCTTGTTCTCCCGGTACCAGTCGATCAGCTCATCCTCCTGCTCTTCTGTGATGCCCAGTAGGTCCCTGGAGTTTTTCTTTCTGTAGCCCTTCTTCTTCTCCTTGTGGACAAACTGGCCATCGGAGTCCTGGATCAGCTCAACATCAGATCCAGTGTTGTCAGAATCTTCCGTCGCCTGGTTCTTCCCCTTGTTGCCCTTGGACTTGGCAGCATTCTTCTTGGGAGTATCTTCCTCTGTGGTGGCATCGTACTCCGACTGCAGGGTCTGCTGGTGGATTGCAGCTTTCAGAGTTGGTACGGAGTCATCATCTTCATCAGCAGGAGTATCATCTGGAGGTGGAGGTGGAGGCTGGACTGCAGTCTTGGCTCGGGTCTGGGCTGGAGTGACAGGCTTGACTGGAGGCTTGACTGGAGGCTTGGCTGGAGACTTGGCTGGAGACTTGGCTGGAGACTTGGAGGTGGCTTGACGCTTGGCTGAAGGAGACTTGCCAGGAGTGCGAGGCCTTCCCCTTGGAGCAGTCTTGGTGGGAGACTTGAAGACAGCAGCATCAGCCGACTGGGCGCGCTTGGTTGGAGACTTGACAGAAGCAGCAGCATCAGCAGGCCTGCCACGCTTGGTTGGAGACTTGACATCAGCATCAGCAGACTTGGGACGCTTCTTCTTGGCTGCAGCAGCAGTGGCAGGCCTGCCACGCTTTGTTGGAGACTTGACAACAGCAGCAAGCTTGGCCAGGACTTGATCTTCATCTTCATCATCATCATCATCTTCATCCTCCTCATCAGGTTGTTGTTGCAGCACTTTGGGTGGTGGGGCGCCCTCGAAGATGGTCTCACTGGTCACTGTTGATGTAGCAGTGGTCACTGCCACGATGCTGTCCGGCAAGCTGAACATGCTTGGAGACAATGTAACAGCTGTGTAGTCTATGAAAGGAGCTGGTGAACCAACTGGAGTTGAAGATGGAGTGGTCAGTGGAGTGCTGGCTTGAATGTTGCCCTTGGGTGGTGCCCTCAAGGTCTTCTCCCTCTTCCTCTGGGTCCATCTTGAAGCAGGATCGGCGCGAAGGTTTTGCATACGTCCGGAGTATTTTCCTTGACGGCGGAGTGCAGAAGAACCGCGGCGTCGACCTTTTTGGCGCCACGCAGAGAATCCCGCTCGTTTTACAAATCCGCGGGAAAGTTTTTGCTCCTCAGTGGCGCGAAAACTTCGACGCGGTCTTACTTTCTGATCGCGGCGTCGAACAATTTTTTGGTCTGCTCCGCCGCGGATTTTAAGAAAATGTGTACTGGTTTGAAACTTTTTTTCTGCTCCGTGGCGATTTGAAGTGACGGTAAGAAGCAGGTTTCTCGACGGCGCGCAATCAAAAGATGTCCGGCGGGAACCTAAAATGCCCCTGCGCGATACGTAAAAAGAGGAAATATTTTTCCGTCTTTCCTGAAAATACTTCGACGCCGATTCAAATAGTTCTCCGGGAGCCGCCGTGAGAATGAAGCATAAGATGGAGAGTGATCTTTCATCACTTCATGGCTGGTATCAGGCAAAATTAAATAGCAGCTTTGCCATGTTAGTTTATCCTGGTTCCACAAGATTATTAAGACATCTATAGGAGAACAAGGGAAACGATGGCCCCGTAAATTTGATGGTGCCCAATACTCAGTTAACACATTGTACAATAGTACCTTGCACCTTGATGAGAGTCATCGCACCCGGAAGGGAGACTACTTCATAACCGCAAAAGAGGCCGTATTATAACCAACTCAGGGACCACTGTATATGTTCATTGTATACAACTGTTTTCAGATAGATGATGAAGTGTCAAAACTTGCTATACAAGCACAGAGAATTGTTTTCCAACAGCCAAAATTAAGATCAAGAAAAAATTATAGAAACCTGCACACTTCTTTCAAGTATAATTGAGTATCACATGGGCAATGTGAGGGCAAAAATGTCCATAATAACGCATTTGTTTGACTCTTAGAAACCTTCCATGCCACAAGTGGTGTGAATACTATATTGATAATATATGCAAAATAAGGCCAGATTCAGAAAGAAATCTGACCGTAATGCCTGTATATGTAGTATGCCTGAGGTTTTGTAGGCACAACAGAATTTCTAATAATTATAATGGTAAAGTATATTTGGTAAAATCAAGCCAAAATTTTAAATGGGAATAGCTGCCAACCTGACGTATGCCAATACATCAGACTTGCAAGTAAGGATGCTAGAATGCTAGTGTGACCCACTTTCATTAAATACAAAAAAATATTTTCCACCAAATGCCCCATCCTGCCCCACAATCCCCTATATGTACAAAGACAAAGAAGGGAAACATTAAATAACATTTTCAAGTTACCCAACCATATCAAATCCAGTGCACACCATGATTTATGTTTGTAATTGTGTACTTCACTGGTGATTAATTGTCAGTTATCTTATTGACTATGCTTGTTTGTATCTCAAAGAATTCAAATATCACCAGCAGACGTAATCCTCCCACCCCCTCATGTGGAGTTGTCCAACTTTGTACCAGACTTGTTGCAGAGTTTTTGGCCAGTTTGGCCATGACATGATTGTGAGGCTACATGTATGATGAAGTTGTCCACCAGAAATGCCATTGGCCAGTTGACCAGTTGTGAGGATTAATGGTAAAATATTTTGAGAAGGGGTATGTAAATCTTCTTTTCACAGATGCAGTTTATATCTTATTTAAGGCATTTTAAAAAAGATTGCAGATTTTTAGCACCTGTTCTGCCATGCTCCTTTAGTAGCCTGGACATGTTGCGATATTGCATGACCTGTCATGTTTAACCTTCCATAACTTCTGATCCATTACTGTGACAAGCTTGTATTTTTTTCTAGTGATAGTCCTTCTTACTAAGAGTGTGTTTACCACATTTTTGAGTATATATGTTGAGTGGTTATGAAAATAAAAATTGCCAAAAAGCTGCATGGAGATGAGTGCAATATTTCGAGTGTAAAATCTTCATATACATGTACAAATGGCCTTCAATAAAATATTTTGAGAAATGGTACATTAACCATCTTTGTATCACAGACAGTTGACATAATAAGGTGTCTATAAAAAAGATTGCAGGTTTGTACCACCTGTGCTACATGCTCATCCGGCAGCCTGAACATGTTGGCATATTGCATGACTTACCACGTTTAGCCAACCATAACTTTTGATTCATTAAAGTGACAAGCTCGAAACTTGTTTTGAAGATAGTCCTACTTATTGAGAGTATATTTACCCAATTTTGAATATGTATGTCAAGTAGTAATGGAGATAAAAATGCTAAAAAGCTGCACGAAGGTAGTTTTTATTAAAATTTCCCTAATGATACAATTCTTTGCTAAATATTGATGCTGTCATGTGTAATATAATAAAAACTAAATTAAATATATATATAAATAACATTTTTCACTAATCTATTGAAGTAACTTTTTTATTACAAAAATTATTTAGTTATTTCATGTACTTTTTCATGATAGTTGCTCCAACCCAATCTAGTTCTGGTCTGTATATCAACAGACAAGCAGGGAGTACTGCTTTCTGCACGCTTATTGGTCGAGAAAACAATCAAGGTGACGTCACCGATTGAGAAAAGCTTTGTGACGTACTTCAGTAGGTGCCTAAGGTCATAAATGATCGTGGAGCCCAGATTGCTCCAACCTCCAGCACAAACATTGTTGATGACGTCACAATACCCATGTTTACACTACATAGCTACAAGGTAACAAATTCTAGCAATGGTGATGACCTTGCAAAGGTAAATGCACTCATTGTTAATTTTGTATAAGTAAAAATTAATTGTTCTTGTTAAAATGATTATTTCAATTTTTAATTACAAACTGCTCCCCTAATTAATTAGTTTAATCTTCATGATTGCTCCCTATTGTCTCACTGGGTCTGACCAATGGGCATGATCACTGGACCATGACAGTGGGCAGATTTTCAATTTTGCTGGTCACTCCAGCCATTGCCATGCTAAGAGCAACACATGTTGGCATCTTGTCAACCAAATAAGATCACAATGTCATGGTGACATGTTATGTCAATTAGCCAAGGTCTAATCAAGTGAGGGTTCCTTATGTCACCCCATAGTTTCTTGTGAGTTTATTTGATTATTTGTATGAAATTTATATATTTGATTTATTGGAATTTTGATATTATTTGACACTTTATTATATTTAGTTCACTTATTTGACATTGAATTTTTATAAGATATTTATTTGGTACTGTTTTATTTTAATTGTAGATTTACCGCGCACTTTGTGTGAGTAAATAAAGTGGGGAAAATTCAAGTCACTCGTTCAAGTCATTTCTACAGTAAATAAGAAACTGCAAGATTCACCCTCGATCATGCCACCATAAGAAGACCCGAGGCAGAAGCCTTCAAGAAAAGGACCGCATCAAAATCAGCGCTAACCAAAGAAATCAACACGATCATGAAGTTGGTGAGGGCTGGCCTCCGAGATGAAGTTGAAGGTCACCGTGATCGTCTCAAGACAAAATTCGCTGCCCTAGAAGAAGCCTATGAAGCGTACCACAATCTGCTAGAGGAAGAAGGCGACATATCCCAAAGCGACGACTGGTTCGATAAAGTTGAAGACGGCTACGTCTCTACCTTAGCAGCAATGCAGAGCCTTGCAGAAACCAACGGAGAAGCTGTCGCAAAAAATTCTACTGATACTGGTAAGCCTCCTGAAGTAAAAGATTTCAACCCGAGAGAAAATTCAGTGGCTAGTGAACTTTCAACATTTATGAATATGCCTAAAGTCGAGATAGAAAAGTATGAAGGAGACCCACTTAAGTATCACACGTTTATGGCTACATTCGATGAAGCAGTTGATAAAAAGACAATGGATGCCACTGTAAAATTGACTAGACTATTACAGCATACGTCTGGGAAAGCCCATGCTGCGATATCGCATTGCATTCTAACTGGTGATGAAAATGGATACAAAGAGGCCCGTAACATCCTCAAGGTCAGATTTGGTGATCCGTATCTTATCTCAGACAGAATTATTCAAAATCTGAGACAGGGCCCTGAAGTTAGGACGGCAGAGGACCTCTTACAGTTTTCTGATGAGCTAATTAATGGAGTATCTGTTTTGAAGAGTCTTGGAAAATTGCAGGAAATTGACACTCAATTGTCGATCAGGGACATAATGAAGCGTTTGCACCGTCGTTTTCAGTTCATTAAAAACAGGTGGCGTGATCGTGCTATGGACATGAAGAGAGATGAGACCAAGTATCCTTCATTTGACGACCTTGTGAAGTTCATCCAGAGAGCTGCTGAGAACGCAGTCGATCCGATTTATGGACAAGACCAGCCGTATGGCAAGCAAGCAGTGAAGAATGACGAGAGACCCAAGAAGGCGTCATCTTTTGTGGTATTGCCATCTTTTAGCTCCCCCCATGTAAGGTTAACGCACGTATCTCTGTCAGAGGTAGCTAATTGAGTAGATGGACTCATTGCCGGGGATCCTGCGGGAGACACCTTAGCACTTGCCACCACGAAACACCTACTCAAGAAATACCAGAGGCTCAACAGTTTAGTTTCACGTATCCATTTAATACACAATTCATAGACAGTTACATTAAGAGTCATTCGAAGAACCGATGGTAACTAACTTATCAATACATTAAACAACGATCTTAACGAATTACATACATCATTAACTAATGCCATCTCAATCAACCATGACCTGAGGTTCCTTTAAGAGTAACCCTTGATCATACCTCTAACAACAATACCCTTACCTGACGAATCGTCACCCCGTCAGGGAGACAGGTAGCCCTCCTGCTGCCTCAGCGGGGAGCGGCTCTGTTCTGCCTGGGCAAACAAGCTTGCCCCCAGAGATTGCTACTAGGGTGTTCTGCGGCTGCGCAGAAACACCAGGGTAACTGTTGCCATGGAAACATGGGGTGAGTTCTACCCCGTTGCTATCATTGAATCTCATTACACAATAATATAATATATCACATTACTTCTATACAATAATAATACAAATGATATTACAGAATTAAGGTCTTGAGGTTCATGGCGATTTGAGGAAAGTTCCTATAAGAGGAAAGAATGAAGACACCTCTGAAGCTAAAAGCTCAGCGGTGACATCCCGACCGATCGAGGATTTTTTATAAGATGGTTTTTCTCGGTTTGAAGAAAACATTATTTCAAACTTACAATCGAATACGGATTACATTCACGTAATAATGAATTAATATACACTGTGACTAATAACGTAACTATTCATTAAAAGCAAAGGTATTTCCTTTCAAAGATAGAAGCCTGAATGCTTCATGCTGATTAACAGAACGATGTAAAGACTTGTAAATAGATTTGTGTAACTATTGAGAGGATTGTTAATCGACTTTGTACATGATACCAATTTAGGTACGGACAGAGGAAACGCGTCTCATTGCACCTGAATTTTGTGAGTGCTTTAATGAAAGTTGTGGTGACATCAGGATGATGTAACCACTACCACCGGGCAGGCGGAAGGGGGGGAAAAATTTTAAGATAAAATCGGGCGTGTGCAATATGCCCATGAAAGACAATTCGGAAAAAGGAAAAATTTTGAAAGGGAAGCAAGAATATGACTTGCATCCGTGAAAGGAGAGGAACTGAATGACAGTTCTTTTAATGGTGTCAATGAGATGCTGAAAGGGGAGCTCAGATAGGAAAGTGAAATCTAAATTTTAATGATTGACAGAAAAGGACAAGTTATTCTTATGACCGATTTGCCAAATTTTTCAATTTTTATGAATCGTTGGTTCGTCGGCCAACGTTATTTTTGGAAATAGAGCCGCTAATTACATGGCTCCTCAGCAAAAGAGACTCAAGCACCAGGCGAGTCAAGTAGCCGTTTTTATCAAGGGTAGTTACGGGTATCATCCCTTGCGTGTCATTGGATATGCATAGAGCTAAACCAAAAGCATGAAGTGCATTAAGACAGGACAGCCTTATAATTTTAAATGGGCTGGTATGTCCGATACCCTAAACTACAAAAGTAAGTAAGTAAAATGACATATAAGCGATAAGCGATTTTAAAAGCAACAATTAAATCATAAACGAAATATAGTCGAATCACGAATATCAACAATAACATGGATTAAAGCAACAATTATTAATTTAAAAGCGACAAGTAGCAGAATAATAATCAAAATGATGAAACAACAGTCCAGTATGGAGATAAAGAAGTCAATAGTGGACTATGGTTTCGTAGAACTTGTTACGTACACTCTAAACAATCCGAGTGAACTGTAGGCATAAGGCGTACAGAGAATGAAAACAATGCGAAAATAGGTAAACAGTATACTGGTGCAGTGGAGCAATAGTGAAAACATAGGTACATATTAATACACCTGAGAAAACTTGTATAAGAAGGCTGGCATGCATAATGCATAGACCAGAATAATTAGCAAATGAGATTAAAGCATAAATCTATTTGATGTTAAGCTTATAAGAAATGAGATCAGATGTTTACAGAGAAAGTTCAGTGCAAGAGTTGACTTGTGATAACTGTTCGTGGACGCGTTGAGACATAACCTAGTGGCAAAGGTTTGAGTACTGAATTGATCAATTTCAATGAAAATGTGGATTATATCATCTAAGTTAATTGTAATTTGTTGGTTGATGCATAAATGTGTAATCAGTGATGCGCTTTACACAATACTAGTCAAGAGTCAATACATGATGTCAAAGATAACATGATCTGTATACGTGTAGACGAGAAGATTGGAAGAATCATTGATTGAAGGAGTCAGTTATATAAGTCATTGATATAGGGCGAAGGAGGCAACACCGACGCTCGGTGCGTGGTGCAGAGGGTGAGACGTTGGCAGCGATTGGCTTGTCAAGTTCACATGAGATGTGTTTGTCAAGGGCAAACGAGGTGTCGACAGCGATGTGTTTCTCAGGGTCGAACGGGGTGTTCGACCTGGCAACTTGAAAGATGCCGGACGTCGTGGACCTAACGGACGAGCTGCGAGAGTTCAAGGTCCTATTACCATCCACCCAAAACGATGAGTGGGTTGTTACTGTTCTAACAGATACAGAACAACAATGTCAACCTGGATGAGTGGTCCTTCCACCATTCTCAGCTGTACCGAAGTGGCGAAGTGAATGGAAGCCATGAGAGACTACCATTACACGTCGGTCAATGTCATTTCGGAGGAATATTGTCTCTGTGAATGGAGCACAGGCGAGGTGCGAACCGGAGTGGTGGAAATAGCTTGATGTGGTGCCATAGGCACGACAACTTTAGCGGGGACAGGAAATGTTCTGAGCGAGTAACTGGTATTGTGGCGATTATGCTGAAGACTCGAGGGACTGATATAGCTGCAGTACTGCGAAGATTTGCCAGTCCGGCCTCGTTGCGTGACTAACCCAGGTTAGGGTCAGGCGGAGGAGGAGGTGGACTGATCTACACCTTGAACTGTTACTCACACTTTATGTTGGGGTCTGGCGAAGGAGGACGTGACTCGTTCGACACGACCTTCATGTTTTTATTCAGACAATCCCAATATCAGGTGGACCTTGATGGGTCATGGAGAAGAAGACGTCGTCATGAGTCTTTCGTGTATGCGCTTTCTGAGATCACAATGTTTATTATGTGTTATGTGCGAGCACAACTTTGTGCGAGAACGCTGGGGAATGCGTGGTGAGGAGACTCTTCTGAACTAGACACAATCCATATTAGTGTCTGTCGACGGTAACTGATAGCAGGGGCAATCCGTGTTAGCCACCTGAATGAGGTAGTTACCCAGAGGAAAAGAGTGTCATTAAGAAGATGCAGGCCGGAAGGTAGTTGAGACAATCCATATTAGTCACCAACTAAAATGAGGCCATGCTCTTCAAGCACGATTGTTCGTTGATGCTTGCTGTAGAAACAGAGGCAATCCAGATTAGCCGACTGTTAAGAAGCCAAGCAGGAGATGACATCACCATATCATCATACAATGTGAGCTCGGTTGTGAATGGTGACATGCGCGACGAAGACTGCACAATGCCAAGCCAGACACAAAAGTTCAAAGAAAGTTCTGCAGTAATGTAGCCCCATGTTGGAACCAGGTCAAGGCAACGATATGCTTGCCGTGGTTACGACGGAAATGGAGTGAAACGGAATGTTCACACTAGTGGTCGCCCCGAAATGGTGCCCTCTTCATATTGCCATGGGATGACGACAGGAATACGGCCGACTCGAAGTAGTCGCATGTGCTGTCGGAACGTGATCCCATACGCAAGCATGGTGCCCAAGGAGGTGGTGCCCAATCGACTGACTTCCGGATGTTGAATCGGACGTGTCTCTTGATAGGGTGCCCGTAACAGTAGAAGTCACAGTGGAAGCACAGGCTCTGTAACGACTGTCTCAGATCAAAGATTAGAGAACATATGCATCGAATGTGTCTCTGATCATAGGTGCCCACAGCAAGTCTTGCACTGATGTTTGACGACCAGCCCGACCAGCAACTCGTGATCAAAGAGACATTCCCGCAAATTATGTGACAACACAGCATTAAAATGGTATGCAATAGTCATACTGAAATTACTTTAAGAAACAGGCTAGGAGCTCAACCAATAAGGTTGCTGCAAACAACATGTAAGAAAAGGCACGTGATATATATATATAAAATATAAATAACTTAAATAAGAGATAATAAAAGGAATATCATAATTGGTTTAGATAAATAATCTGAATCCCAGCAAGATGCTGGTCGTTAAGTGTGTATAATTAAAAGGTAAAAGAGATGTTTAAATGTAGATAGAAAGGTAGCAAATCACGGCAAAATTTGATGCATCATCATGGTGATCAGCTCCCCAAGATCAAAATGAATCACATCAATAAAGGAAGAAGATCACTCTGCAACGTGAGTATAAGATTATGAAATTTTAGGATGAGAAAGTGTTGCGTAAGGCGTATGCACAGAATATATGCATACCTTCAAGCATATGTCAGTAAAATGTTACCCATACAATCGAACCAACAAGGCGTGACTCCTCACAGACTGACTAAAATATAAGGGCATGCAAGCGTGGTATGAAAGGGTTAAAATGCAACAATACACATACAGATAGAAAAGGGAAAAAGAAATGCAGTTAGAATGCAGTTGTACAGGAAAAGTTATTGCACGAAAGTGCAGTGCAAAGGGAATTAATCATAAACATGCAGTAGGATCAATCAGACGCTGGTACTGGTATCGTCAGGAGAGGGGGGTGGTGGAAGGGGAGGGGGGAAAGTTGGGCGGAGCAACAGTGACGTAGGACGAGTGGGGCGTGGTTCCAACTCGATATCAACTACTGAGCGATTAGGGGGGTATCAACTCGGGTACCCATGCGAGGGGCCGATGGTTGCCGGGGTGAGGTGGACCGGCGAGGCGGGGTAGTCCGCCTTGGTGGGGTTGTACGGGTCGGTATGCGAGTAGGGGGGGTCATTTTCTTTGATGCAGCCAGGCCAGAAGTGGTGGCATAAGGTTTTATCTGTACTGAATGGGTAGTATCCGGTTCCATAACATTGGTGGACCGAAATTCCATCTCCCTTTGACGAAGTTCTCTAATTAGAGCTGAGTAAGGATTAAGCTCTTGAGTATTAATAACTTCTTGCATGTTATGACCCAATTTGTAAAGGTGAACTGAGTCAGATGCGAGCATGGTCACCGCAAACTGTCCTTGCATAATTTGCTGTAACTTTTTCTGCTTGTATAATGGAACATTAATGAGTCTAGGGAGTTCTACGTTAAGTGAATCAATCTGCAAAGAGCATAGTGCAGTATCCCAGTTGGGTTTGAGGATACTGTATAATCTATGATGGTCGCACTTGAAACTATTAGGACAAATGACACCTTTAAGAGAAAGTGAAGAAAGGTGGGACTTAATAGTAAGAACATATAGAAGTAAGCGCTGGTGTCCACTATTCAATTCCATGAATATTTCGATCTGTGGAAATTTGCGGGTTTCAGGTGAGCGATGCATCACTCTGAAATCCCTACAACATTTATGTAGACAACGCTTAGCCAAGCTCACTACCATGTAAAAGACACAAATAGTAAGAAGGTGAAGGGTAGTGATATGTATAAGACTGACAGGACTTATAGAAACAGGGTAAATTACATAGTTGACTGAATCACAATTCAGAGGACGTCCTGGAATGACTAGGTTGGCGTGGGATGGTTTAAAATGAGTAGCCATAACCATAGAGGATAAAAGGCCACTAAGGTATCTACCACGACAATACATAAATATTACCAAAATTAGAGACAAATATCCAGCTATGGAACCGATGAAGGCAAATCCACGGATCCAATGGCGAAGGCTGAACCAAGCTGAAAGATAGAAAGAAGCTTCCAGCTCGGCCATTTAAGCAGAAAATCGTCACCCTTTTGTTGAATAAGGCGACTAAGTTCCTTAAGCTTAATGATGCCATGTGTCATATTTGCAAGTGAGGTATTTGCTATTCTGGCAGCCACTGCAAATTTAGGCAAGGTGAAATTTGGCATGCCATAAGATTCATATGGTGGTAGACTTGTGAAGTTGAATTCACGTTCAAAAGAATGCATCGCAATTGCGTTAATAGTATAGTTGATTAAGAAGGGTTTATATTGATTATTTTCGGATGCGGGGCATCCTGTAATACGCCTGGGAATGAAACCTGAAGGGGAGGAGAATTCGCAAAAACAAAACTGGCCACGCTGAAGCACAGCGTAAAGGCTACCAGGAACGGGACGTGCCACACGATCATTGGAGCAACGTCGAGTCCATGGGAGTGATAAGCCAGTAACTAAAAGCTGGTTACCTGCGTCTATTACACGAGGTGCTGCACGAAAGGGTTCAAAGAAGTAATCGACTTGACAGAGTTCGGAAATGACGTCTGCGGTAGCATTCGTGTATATTGCAGTGTTGCAGGATAATTGCGAGCTATCGATTTGGATTGTTGATTCTGTGCAAAGAAATTGATCGTCAATGTTGAGACATTCCTGGAGCTCTTCAAGACTGAGTTCCAAGAAGGAATCGTGCTGCACTCCTAGAAAAGGTTTTGGGATAGAGATACGAGTGTAATCATGGTTAGACTCGCGGTCTTGGAAAGCAGGAGTAGCTACCACAGGTACATGGAGTGACTCTGTGTGATACAAAGTGTAGGGTTTTGAATTCTTAGGTTGGATTGGCCATAGGAGTTGGAGTAAGAAACCATGTCTAGTAGGCATAAAGATTGGTTGTGATTTCTGATAGATATGAGCCAAATCCGTAAAAGCTAATTGATAACTATTGTGCCATGAATATAATACCGTTGATACTTTGTGAACTAATTTATGGACATATGAGGCTGGAAGAACATGTGGAGAGATTTTACCTGCAGCCAGGTCGTGGAAGGCTGTAATTAATTTATCAGCTTCATTTAAGAGGATATGGAGTTGCTGTATTTGTTGGGACCAAAGCCTGAGATATTTAGAGGTCAGCAAGCTAAGGATCCTTGTGGCTTGAATCTTACGTTGTAATGCGTTGATAGCGTTACTAACCACAGCAAATTGGGAAATAATTTCCTGATTGGTTTCGTTTAAAAGTGTATGAATTAGTTTAATGTTTCTGGAGGTGTTGGTGAAGGTACTGGCTATGACGTCAATGGTGAGAACTAAATCAGAACGCATTTCAAGGAAAGCGTCCCTCATAAGATTCTGGCGTGCAGACATAGACTCAATAGTATTTACAAAAATTTGATCTCTCTGTCGTCTAATATTAGCAGACATACCTGCTCCGGCTTGTGGGATAGTAACTGAAAGCCAGAAAGCAGTACTGTCTTCGGATTGCCAATCCTGTGTATTAATATTGACACGAAAAGTTTCATTAGTAGATTGCATTAATTGTTTAGTTGTATTGGATGTATCATCGGTATTAGGTAAGGCAAGGGGATCTCGAGGTGTTGGTGTACGACCCGCTCGTTTAGGACGACTGGGTGGCGAGTATTGATCAAAGAAGGGGGGCATGGTAGGTGGAGGGGAATATGAGAATGTGGGATGCACAAAAGGTGGATCGGGAGCTGCCCTCTTAGCATGATGGTGGACTGCTGAAAGAGGAGGGGGGGCAATGGGGGTAGAATGCGTTGGGGAGGCCGACGATATTCTTCAAAATGTTGTTGAGTAAAGATAGTTGATATGTGTGCTAGTTTAGCCTTTAAAGCTGTTTTATAAGAATCAACTTTATCAATAGTATTCTTTAAGAGTGGAGCGAAATCAGAACATATTGCAGCGATTAAATCATCAGGGGATTGACACATGTCTTCGAACATTGTGAGGTCCCAAGTGAATGTGGGAATATGGAAATCGGGATAGAAAATATTAGCATTGATGATAAAGAATTCAACACTGGGAAAAATTTGTCCTCGATAGCTATAGCCAACGCCATAGTCTGGGCGGAGAAGCTGTGCGGGTGCAGAGCTCCAACGTGAAGCTGCGTCTGGTGGAAAAAGGCCAGAGCTGCTTGTGAGTGGGCGAGCATCCTTGTGATTGACAGATGCGAGAAGCTGCATATGGCGTAATTGGTCTCTAAGGGAACGGGATGAACGGAGTAAGGGAATGGAATCACATGCTTCGAACGTCATATTTTGAATTGGGAAAGACACGTTACTTTGACAAGTACCAGAAATCCTAGTGGTATCAGGCAACGTGTTCAGGAAGACTGCCAAATCGCAATTACAATTAAGGGGGTTAGATGTTAGGTCAAGTTCTTTCATTTCGGGTGAAGGAAAGTAAATTTGTTTGTTAACGCCATCTAAATACTGCAGATTGTTACGTTGCAAAAATATATATTCCAGATGGTCTCTAATAAAGAAAGGACCAGAAATTCTATACAGGGAGTTGTAACTAAGATCTATTACAGCTAATTGACGGATATCTCTATGTCTAATTTCAAAGGTATGAAGGTTATTATAGGATAAATTTAAGTAATAAAGTTGATCGACATATCTAAAATATGCTCTGGAAATAAGTGTTAGCTTAGAATGAGTTAGTTCGAAAGTGCGCAGATTTGGTGTGTTTGTTAACGGATCTCTTAATGATCTTGAAGTAGTAATATTTCTGAGTCTAAGTACTCTAAGAGATGTTGGATAATGAAGATTCTGTATTCCGCCAATACAATCTAGTATAACTATTTTAGCTAAATTTAAGACATTAAATTGTTGTGTTTTCTGAAAATAGAAGCCCTGAAGAATAAGCGTTTGAAGAAATGGTTTTGGTCTTGTAAAATTAAAAGATTGATGTGCTGATAGATTGGGCAATAGGTTGGAAACTTCGAAAGGAACATTAGAAGCTTGTAATTTTAATTGTTGTATATTATTGAAAGGCATAGAAGATGGGAGGCGGGTCATATCTGGTAGATGGAGTCTAAGAGATATCAGCTTACTTTGTGAAACGCCGAGATGGTTCCACTGAAAGGATGTTGAACCGTGTATGGTAAGGTCTAAATGAGTTAATTGAGCTTGTGGTAATAAAGGTAGGGCAGGAGACGATAAATCCCTAAGTAAGGTAAGTTGTATGCGTCTTAAACGATAAAGGGAAGACCATGGAGCGAAGACTGAGGCGTCATCAAGGACTAAATTAGTAATAGCATGTAACTGTGAACGTGCTTGGACGTACTGTACATGAGTAACTTGAGTGTTTGGCAGATCTAAAAAATTGATCTCGGGAAATGAGTCAATAACGTCAGGAAACCTTACTGCAGAAGTAAGATTTTGTAAAGTGAGATATCTCATGAAAGGCATAGTGGTGAAAAAGAGATAATGTCCTTAGTAAGTGCGCCAGAAGAAAGAATCAGTTTTGTGATACGAGGTGAATCGGGAGGCCATACACATGGAGGTGTAGAAAAATTGGCTCCCAAATCACATGTAAATATGTCTCGTTTGCGAGAACACCATTCACCAAACATAGAAACTCTACAAGAAGCCATAGGTTGGTCTGGTGTTTGAAGTAAAGTACGCTTGGCCCAAACGGCGGCCGTGTTTGGATTAATGGTAAATCCAAAATTCTTATAAAGAAAAGCGTCTTGCTCAGCAATTCGTTGCAAATCAGATGGAGGTGGTGATTGAGCTGGAACCAAGGGAAGGAGGAGGAAGGGAAAAAGGACAATTAGCGTCATTGTAATGTTTATAATGAGGTAGCAAGGTATATAGTTGGCTAAAAGGTTTTAGCATCACTAGTAAAATCAGGTATTACTATAACTATTAACCAATAAGGTGGTGAGAAAGACATGATTAAATGAATGTAGACATGCACATAAACAAAGATAACAGGTAAAAGAAGTTCATCCACAAAGAGACATAATGGTAACGATTAGCATACTAAGCGTGCAAAATTCATCAATCAGGTCGACATATCCTATGTAAAACGAATACGACTATCAATACACAAATAATTATCAACGGAAATAAGTATTCATAACAATTAGGCAAGACGAGTTTTCCAACTACTTTGCCTATCATATAAAGAATGCTGTGTATGTCGACAGAAAATGCAAGAGATGTACTCTAAGATCATACTGAATTACTGAAATCGAGAGTCTCGACCAGACCTGAAAATATAACAATTGTCGTCAAAGAAATGTAAGTTAATAAAGTACCTTCCCTCGATTACACGCGTGTAAGAAAAATTGGGAGTATAATTACTGTGAACTTATCTCAATATAACACAACTTGAAACTTCATCAACAATACTCAATGCCTATAGAAATTCCCGGTTTACTAATTAGTAAACGTATATGCAGGTTAGTGGTCCTAAATGACCGGTAAATGACTCTTTGAAAAGGATGTACTTACATAATGTTGCAAGTATGTAGGACTGCTGCCTCTCTACAGGTGTAAAGATTAGAGCAGGTAAGCTAAGGTTTTACTGGCTCCGCAAGAGCTGGGCCCTGTGGGCTGAGCCGAAAATTTTACAGCAGGTAGCGTGCCATATAAGGTGCAAGGGTGCTACCAAAGCGACAAGAAACTGCTTCCCACGGCAGTCTCGGTGAAGCCATGGCAACACAGAAAGCGCCCCCTGCCGGGCTATGTTGTGATGCCATACCATATAATGAACTATGGAAAGGAATTAGCTAGCTAGCTATAATTTGTGTATAATGAGTTGGTCATTTACAAAAAAAAAGGTTTTTTCTTTCCCCAAAATGCGAAGCGATGCTACAATCACTGGTTGAGCAAAATCCACAGAAACGCATTTAAAATTATGTGCTAAGGTTAAACTCACGACCACATTGTCGGAACATATTAACATAACTACATCGGCATGAGCCGGAACACATGAAATAGCACAAGATATCCCAAATTATGGTCGGGCTCCCAGTCCGACAGGCAGAGAACTTGCAACATACTGAGATACTTACTCAACGTAATATGTTGCACAATAATTATAAGAAAAGATGCTCAAAGATAATACTGTATCAGAGCAGTTATAGTAATGCTCAATCAAAGTAGTACCTACATGTCACGATGGAAAAGTAGTGGATAATTTGTAAGAAAACAGTCTATCAACAATGGCATATAATCACTTCTCAATTGGCAAGATATTTGACGGCTAATATCTGCAATAAACGACACTCACAACATGAGCAGGAAATGCAGAAAAGAAACATATTCCATGTTTGAATATTACTGACTATCTACAAAATGCAGAATGGAATATGTACAAAATGCTAATGATACGAACGCGGTAAGCTAGTGGATGAGAAGAGGAGAAGACTCCCCTCACGTGTATCAGGTACTATTCGAGGGAAGACATACCTTCACTGGATGACAAAAGGCAATATTACTTCAAAAGAAAACTGTCATAAAATAATCTCATCATAAAAATAGTTTCAGAACTAAAAGATAGGTAAGAAACAAGTCTTAAACAGTTACAAGAGGTTATAAAAGGCAATTGAAGGCAGAATGGCAATCAGATTTACTAAGAAAGGATCGTGATGGATCTCTGTGGAGAGTCTCTGTCTCTGAAATATGCGTACCAAATAATGGTGTTTACCGAGGATAAAATGATAAGCCAATAAAGTACTATATCAAGAAGGCAATCAAATGCAAAGAACAAGGGAATACGTGGTCAATGCTGCGAGGAGACAGTGGCCAACGTATGGAAATACTATCGATTGGTCACAAGGAACACAGTGATAAGAGATGGAAAACAATTCTCAACGAAGAATGGCAAGGTTTAAGAGCGTTGTTGGTGGCTCAAAGCAGATGAATAATCCGGCTGAATGCTTGTGAGCTACAGAAAAGACTTAACGGTGGATAACCGTATTGGTCTGGGAACGAAATGAAGGGACTACACCCTCCTGGTGGCATGTAAGCAACAAGTTGGCGACGCAACAAATGCAAGATATCATCGCACATGTATTAAAATGTGCGGTTCGAGAACTCTTGTTGAGGTTTAAGGCCTGTTAAGGTGTGCTAATGCAAATATTTGAAGACTATTTGGTTATGAAGAATGGACGAAGAATATAATTCGGTAAAATTTGTAAATTTAATGAATAGGTGTATAAATCAGCATTGTAGGTAACACAAAAGTCAGTGATATAGCATTCACATTATATAGCATAATTGTTCGATTAACAGGGAGAAAGGCATTCGATGGGTCAAACTGTTTCTTGGTACATTGAAGTCTATATTTTTAAAGAAGTAAATGGATTTGAATGAGTCCATTAGTTCGTAAGGTTAAAGGAAAACCTGATTACTGTTGTTGTAGAGTCGACTTCAATTCGGTTTGTTGTTCGTCTGCGTCATTGAAATCTTCGGGTAATTCCTGTATGTAATGGAGACGCTGAGAAAGCATCAACAGTGGGGGTGATGACACGGAGTTGACGTATACATCGGCAGTGATGGAACCATGCGTACTTCCTGTTCATTGTCAAAGAAATGACGATGGTGAAAAGGCTTTGGACGCAATGGTGGCAAAAAATGTGTAGGCTGAGCAGCTGCTTCGGCTGACATGGTATAGCCCGGGAGATCTTCGTCTGTTGACCATGATGAGTCGGTGTCGGTGTAGGACTAGGACAATCCGAGTCCCATCCATTGACTAGAGGTTTCTGTTGAGCATAAGTGCAAGCCACATAATTGGCTGCAGAGTTAAAAGCATCAATATCGAGGGTTGGAGGTGAATGAAAGATGCATGTAGCCTCGGTCTGAGTAGCAACAGAAAACGTCTGCTTAGGTCCCTGGAACTGAGGAACTTGCTGCAGCTGAGCAACATTCACACGAGTTGCTGTAGACCATTCCATATTACTGTGTGAAGGAGGATACGACATTCGCCTTCGATGCATTGTTGCAAATACACTGAGGAACAGTAGTTGAGTCAACGGAAAGACAAATACCAAATGATGGAGGAGCCATAAACAAGGGGTAGAGTATCACTGAGGGAGGGGGGGGGGGTTATAAGTGAGGAATCGCAGATGGTGTGAAGATAGGTCTGACTAATTTAGGTGTAAGTGATTACACATGTGTTCGGATTATGTAATCAGGATGAAACTGCTTGAATGTTGTTGGAACTCTGTGTTTTCACCTTTGTGTGTCACTGCTTGCTGGCAGCTCGGTTGGAGTGATGAATTCATATGTCAAGAATTCATGTGTCTCATTAAGCCATATGAAATCTTAAAGGCAAGTACAAGTCTGCATAACAGAGGAGAATGATAACCAATTTTGTCCATGAGAAACGCATGAAGTATCACACAGACACATGTGGCATGAATATGTGCGAAAGAGGAATACGGCATAAGGAGAAGGTTATGACTTACTATTGTCAGATCTTCAAAGTGTAATTGATTGACAAATCAATGACATCACTGTATATGACGAGGCTAATAAAATGTTAGGCTTATTCTTATTTGTTAGCCTGCAGGTGGAAATTTTTTTTTTTAATTGTAAAGTAAAGAATTGTTTAATTCAATACTTAAATTAGGCCCTGGAATAATTTACAAACATCAATTTAATGCCAAGATATGTGGTTATTCATAAGTTGAATTATTAAACTAATTATTAGCTTAAGAGAAGACTGATAAGGTGCGGGAAACTGATGTTGGGCTCCCATGGGTTCATGGGTGATAGCTAATATACTGAAATGATAACGTTTAGATGTTAAAGAAACATTCATTCAACGAGAACGGAAGTTATCAGTCCACAGTCAACTGAAATAAGTCCAACTATTTTTGGACAGAAAAGCTTGTGAAATTATGTGGGATATTAAATTAAATATCTGTTATTTATTTGAGATGAGTTGTGAGGCAGGATGTCGACGAAACAGGACATTGCAAAGGAACCAAACGTCGAAAAGATGCACAGGATGCTGAGCCACAATCGAATTTAGTAATGTAGCAGGTTAAGACAATGCCAGTAACGACACACTCCGATACTTCTTGACGGAAGAGATTTTTGAGGAAAACATGTCCTAAAGGAAGGAGATGATCCTATGATAGGAGACAATCTCTGAGAGATCTTTGAGAGATATGTGCGTCTCAAGAGGAAGGCTTGGAGCAAGGAAACTTAGCATTATTTGTAATGACATTTATATAGAACACTCGGTATATTGTGTATAAAAGATTATCATGGAATATATGTAAATATGAAATCGAGAGACTAGGCATTTTGGTATAGCCAATATGCTAAGTGCGGACGACCCTTTAAATTGTGTATGGACAAAATATAAAGGTTAGGACTATTGAAGCAAGACACTGTCACTATGACACTTACTGATGATACTTTCCAGTGAGGTGGAAATAGACCACGAGCAGGTGATCCGTTCAGTTGTTATTTGGCGATAATAAGCAACCTATGCATGATTTTGCTGACATACAGGTATGCACTATACAAAGGTAGCATCCATAATTCACATTAGAGGACTTGTAATTCTTTTTCTTATTCATGTTGACCTAAGGTCAGTATTGTGCAGAAGAGAGTAGGTATCAAAGTACCAAAATAAGACACTGATGTCATAGGATTGTGTTTCAATGGTATTTGGAGTACCTAGGATCATCTTGAAGTAACTCAAGGAAAATTAAATTGAGTCTTGTGTCTACCGATTTATTGACATGTCTATAATAACTGAAATTCCAATCGAACTATTGAAGATATGCATGTGGATATACCATATGCAAATGGACATAATTGCCAAAGTGACAACTGTTCAAGAATTGTGCTATTCAGGAGAGGGTCGATTGCTTTATGAAGTGACCTCGGTCATTTCTATTTAGCAAAATGACCTGAGCCGACTAGCTTAGACAGTGCCTAAGATGGACATCATTGCCAGAGCTACAACACTTAACAACAAAAGAGCCAGGAGATTTTCCTGTAGATTCCCCTGTATCTTTATTATTTGCAAGAGAATATTCTTCTCTATGGAACTGCTTTACTTTTATAATGGAAGAAGCCTAAATACAAAACAATTGTGTTACATAAGAGAAAGTGAAGGAAATGAAAGAAGGAAAACTTCTGTCATATTGTCACTGAAATAAACAAGACACAGTAATGAACACAAAAGCCTGGTTCGGACTTTGGAGGATAGGAGGTGTTTATCTTCAAGCGTAACTCACTGAGCCATTGCTTGTCTTTATATTGATGCCATTTATTTCTTGTTACGTACTCGAATATCCAGTCATATCCCTCATGAATTGAGGGGAAGGACGAAGTGACAACGGATTTCTTTCCGTGTCTCAAGATGTGGTTGTTAAGTTGGGAACTTGTCCCGGACGGGATTCGAAGCAACGAAGTTCAACTTCGTCTTGCGAGAGAGCTGGCTGGTCAATTAAGACGCGAAGACTTTACCCCTAGACCAAGGCCGAACCGGCCAACAGCATATTTTTAAGACTTCTAGTGACCGATGTATGCTGCTGAGCTGGCGGAGAGCCTCGGTTTCATTTCAGATTGAGAGAGTGATCTAAAAATAGACACTGAAGATAGCGAGTAATGATTCATGCACGTGGCCAAAATAAATGTACTGTAACAATCTAATTATTAAATTTGTATAAAAAGAGAGGAAATTAATGCAATCAGGTTGGACGATATGATATTAAAAGAGCTAAGAAGATACAATAAACTTCGTGCATTTGTCAGCTTATGACAACACTGAATGTGGAAGAAAAGATGAAATTAATGTGATGCGATTATAAGAGCTACAAATCAGTGGACTCGGTGGCGACATAGGTAGCGCGTCCGGACACTAACGTTAAGATTTTGATTTTATAGGAAGGAAGGGTATGTGCGAGGTCGCGAGTTCGAATCGCAGGGACACTGCAATGAACTTCATATAAAGAATGACTTGTAATTGGAAACGGGGAAGCTGCTGTACTGTTCACTTCTATGCATGCATGATTGGAATATAATGTATTTATTGAATGGTAAGAGATAAGATGTACTGCATGTACAATGGTAACACGATGGTCAGCTTTGTAATGAAAGGAAAGAATACCTGAATATTGTTCTTGTATGCTGGTAACCATGAACATTTGTGAATGGTCAGCACAAAAGAAAACTTGTGAAATTTGAGGGAAAGTGCTTACGTGGAGACTTCACTTTTACTGCTATACATTTGTTGTATCATGCATAGATTCCAGAGTAAGACCATGAAGGTTAAGTTAACACTGCTATTGTACAGTTCTGTTATCATTTTGTCGATATAGCATTGTCCGTATATTGAGTACTATATTTCAATTAATTTTTCTTCGAACCTAGAATTGAAGATCCTAAACATGATCTTGAATTATATCGGTGGAGAGCTGTATACTTGTTTTGTTGGGAACTTGGAAGCATTCGATTCAAAAGGAGAGTGAATCTGTATTCCAATCAGAACAAGGACAATACCGAAAAGGATGAAACGGTGTGATTGCCCAAAGGACTCGTCAGGCACTCCAATCACTGATTGAACATAGTCGGTTCCAATCTCACTACTATTATCAAATTGGCAAAAGACAAGATGAAAGTACTGTAGGATGACTGCCGCCCTGTCTGGCAGGTCCAAAAGGAAATCATTGTCAGAGATCTCTAAATGGAAAACTATGGAAGAATGCTATAGTAAAGCTTTAAGAAGAGGATATTTTAGTTACGCTGTTTGGGACAGCTGTTTTCAGGTGCTCTTGGTCTAAGTATCTAAACGTTGGATTGTTTGGACTGGATATGTCAACGGGTTGTTTTATTTCATTGGGTCATTTCTGTTTCCAATGTTGTGATCACTTGTTGGTACCACAAGAGGCTGAGGTCTTGTTATTAGTGCACAAGAAATTTTTGGACGATGACCAAGGCAAGCGTGGCTGAAGGAAATCCAGACGATGACAATGCATTACGTACTCAAAAGCTGAAACAAGGAAGGAGGAGTGCATCGTATAAGCCTTGAGAAAACAAGAAAGAATAGCCCAATGCATCCATGGTTTTATGATGCGACTTTTAGGAGATCGTTGTTGTGTGCAAATGACTCATTTGTTCAGCGTTGATGCTTAAGAAGTTATCATTCATTATCATTAATTATCACTAATTATCATTAATTATCATATTTAATAGCGACGACGGAGGCAGTGGTATATGTGCAGTGTGGTGGACATCGTCATTGGAGGATTACATATGAGTCAGTGCTTGTTACTGATATTTTGGTGGTCATAATGGATTTTGTGCACCTAGGCATGTGCGGTGGCAACTGTGCGTATTGATATGCGTCTATGGTGATTGACTTCGCCATATGGCTTGATATGTCCCAAGGAAAAATCAGTTGCAAACAGACCAGGAAAGTGATGCAAGCGCCTGTTCATTAGGCAAAGTTGAGGTTGCATCAGACCGCGTGGCGTTACTTAGGTATTATTGCAAAATAAAGCCTGGGGGACCATGACATAAGTTATAGATAAGGAATTATGGAAGAAATGTTGGACGATTATGAGACCATATGTGGCAGGATGTGGAAACATGCAGAAATGGCAATTAAAAACTTTACTGGAGACAACAGTTATTGCAGCCATTTAGCATTGATGAGACATAAAGCAATTTATAGTCGTTATTTTATCTTGAAAACTTACTTTGATATTTTTGACTTTTGATGTCTAAGTCAGGGTTTGTAATTGTGCAATTACTCTTAAGGATGTGTAATTCCAACACAAGGTGGCATCGCAGATAACAACGACTATAGTTGACTATGCAAGGAATGTTGACTGAGGAGTCTGACTGGTGTGTTATTCACATACCGCGGAGGTGACTGGTGAGACACTATAAAGTGTGTGTCTGTAGCGATATGTGTTCTGGAAGGAATAATGTGTCATGTGGGATAAACACATGGAGGAGGTAAAATGCAAGACATGAAGTATCGTCTGGCAAATGGACAAACGAAACTACAGTAAGTTTAGCTTAAGTAAACATGAGGGATGGGGGAAGGCGTTTCTCAAGTAGGTTTGGCTAGGAAAACGTTTTAGCTTACTAAATCTGATAAATAGAAAGTAACTTTGGAAGGAGGGGTGAATAAACTTGTTTAAGGTGTGCCGTTCCTGTGAAAGGAGAGCAATGGAAACGTTTTAGAGCACTACCTGGAGAGGTGTTTTTACTTACGTAAGCAGATTCTGAAAAGTCTGCAAATTCCTTGCTAAAAGGTTATAGAGTAGTTCTAGGTATGTTCATGACGTACAGGAAGGAAGAAAGGTCACTATCCTTCTCGAATTTTTTGACTTTGCTATAAATCTGAGCTATGGTATAATAGGATAAAGGTTATATTGAAAATGAGACTTAATTGTTCAGAGATTATTATACAATATGGTACCACAATAAATTGTCAGCATAAAGGTATTACAGAAAAAATATATATATATTAGATGGATGTGTAGGGAAAAAAAAATTCAACACGATGATTGCCGTGTTTAATAAAATTAGCAATTGGTCAATAGGGGAGGTATCAGGTGGGATCAGAGAGGAGTACCTCTGAGAGTGAGAGAAACATACACTTAGATGGTATGGTGGAGCCTTCATTTAGCCAAGGACGGAGAAGAGAACGTTCCCCTGTATGTGTGAAAAACTGAACAGTTACATCGTTGTTATGAATTACTGAAAAAGCATATTGGTGGCATGGTATTGGTGCCATTTAAGCTCATCTTCACAATGGCCAAATAACTTAGTTCATAGGGAAAAAAGGTCGGCCTGTAGGTCGCAAGTTCGAAATGCAGTCGAACAATGGAAACAGACCATATTCCTGAAACACAAAATGCCAAGCAGATATACATGATATCTGAGATGGGTAGTTGATATATACTTGGAGATGACCGTCACGCCAACGGGCTGATGTTATCGTTGAGGTGACTGTACTGTCATCATCGAGAATACAGGGCCATTCATGAAGTGCAGACCCAGGGCCTGGTTGAGTATCATCTTGCCGAGTTTTAAAATATAAAAGAAGAGCATCAGGGTTAGGAATTGACATACTATAAGAAGGCTGGGGTAATTGATGCGAAGGGTGTGAAAGGTCATGGGAATCAAGCGATGATTGGGACAAAGAGCCAGGGTTGACCTGTGAGGATGGGGTAGGACTTGTAATGGAGGCCCTCGAGATTCGTCGCTGTGTAATTGCATAGTGGCTGCAGCCACATCATCAATCTTGAGATTTTCGGACAGAATTTGAATGCGCAATTGTTGCTGGTTATAAATTGGTGAACCATTCTTAGAACGAACCATACAATGCTTCAATCTACCTATGTGAAATAGACCTGGTAAAGTACGGTCGTCAATTGTCTTAAGCAAAAATTGATTCAAAAGTGGCTCTGATGCAATATACAATGGCCAATAAGCTTAATGCTTAATTTGGTAGAATATTGCACCCCAGTATATTTAGGTGCCAGTAATAAGACGAGGTCTCCTTCTTTAAATGAATGTAGTTTTGGCATACGTTTTGCGTGTTGCTGGGTCTGTCTAATCTTAATTTTATTATGAGAAACTACAGCTTGTTGTCTGACAAACCGCAATTTCTCTCTAATCGAAGATACATACTGATCGTAAGAAGTAGCAACCACAGAAAGTGCCTCGGGATTAATATCGACGAGATTGCGGTCTTCTCTAAGGAAAACAAGGAAATTAGGGAATACTTGGTAACTGCATGAGGCAACGAATTATAGGTTTTACAAGCATATGGAATAAGGGAAGGCCATTGAGAATACTTATATTCTATCATAGTTAACAATAGGTTGGAAACAGATTGAATAGCCCTTTCAGCCATATTGCTTGAATGTATCATTGTAGGCACAAGGTGAACCTGAACATTCAACGATTTAAACACTGCTGTCATAATTTTACCAACGAAAGAAGCTTCTTTATCACAAGTAACCCTATGAGGTATCATGTATGGTAAACAAAAATGCTCAATAAATTTCTTAGCAATCTCATCAGCTTTTCTACTGCGTAACGGAATCGCTACGACATAACGGGAGAAAACATCTTGTAGGATGAGACAATGGATAATTTGAGCAGTAGCATGGGGAAAGGTTTTGATATCAAAATGTATATGCACAAAGGGAGTACAATCAGTAAGCAGTCTAGGAACGAATTCCCTTTGCTTATTTGTTTCAGTAACCTGAGACGAGCGCTGGCAAATCAAACATGTTCTGGCATAATCCAAAATGTATTTCATGAGATTCTTAATGTGAAAGTTTGATGTAATGACATCATACAATTTATTAGACTTACATGAGCACCTAAATTTAAGTGAAAGAATTCAATGATGTCGAAAATATAGATGTTAGGAATGGCCAATTTAAGAATGACGTCATGCCTTTTAGGACTAGATTGAACATAGAATAAAAGTGAATCGATTAAGGCAAAATGATTGGATAATACTACTGCTTGATCTGCCACTTGCTTACTAGTTGGTAACGTGCTATATGCTATGAAGTTATAAACCGGTCCCAAATACAAATCCTGCTTTTGAGCGTTTATAAGCTGGACTCTATCATGAGGTATCTTGACGTAATGAAATGCATCTGTGATGTATTTACGAATAGCTGGTTCTAAGTCAGCTTGATGAGGCATTTTAGTCAAGATAGTAGGTTGATTACTATCGATGGTCTTGTATTTCATTTCGGTAATAGGTAAGACTGGTCCAGTGGTATGGGTACATTCACTGGTAAGATGTGACAGCGGTTTTATAGGCTTTGTGGGCTGTGGGGTAGGGTGGGAGATACCATTATCTGAGTGTTCCTTGGCTTGTGCCCTTGTTGTAACACAAAATAGAGAATAACCCGAAAAGTTAGCATAGAGATTTTCATAGTAAGTTTGACGAGATGTCAAAAGGGGATGAGTATTAGTATCCAGGAAATTATAATAAGAATGTTGCTCTTCGTCATTAATGCTCCTATCTTTATCAGCCACTGCTATTGGAATAATGGGTTCAGCATCTGCTGGCCATTGGGTGTTATGATGACGAGATAACATATCAACCAATTTCAACTCAGTAGTGGTTGGTTTTACATAATAAATTCGATAAGGGTAATCTTGTAATTTCCAATAGAATTTTGCTATGCGAGGTGTTACAAAATGACTGGAAGATTTAAGAATTTGAGCAATAGGGGCGTGGTCCGTCAGGATCGTAAACCTACCACGTCCAGCTAAAAAATATTTAAATGATTGGACAGCAAAGTAAATTGCCATCATTTCCAATTCCGAAATGCTGTAATTATGGGTAGCAATATTACCATGTAATCGACTAGCATAACCTAACAAAACTTTTTTAGGTGTATCATCAATTCCATTAGTTTGTAACTGATAAAGAGCTGCACCGGAGGCGGTTCTGGATGCGTCAGACACCAGAATCATTTCACCTTCAGGTCTTGGGAATGACAAAATAGGTGGTGATGTAAGAATTTTCTTAATGGCATCCCAGGCAACTTGTTGTTCATCAGTCCAGAGAAATTCGTTAGCCTTGCGCAACAGGCGCGTCAAAGGTTCAGCTGTCTTTTGGTAAGATGGTATAAACGAAGAAATGAATTGAATTGAGCCTAAGAATGATTTAATCTGTTTCCTATTTTGAGGAATCTGCAAGTTCATAATAGCATCAATTCTAGACTGTCTAATACGCAAAGTAGGTCCATTAGGTCCCTGTAAATCAACATCAAAGCCAAGAAATTGAAAGGTAGAATTAGAGGCAAAAGAACACTTAGCTAAGTTAAGAACCAGGCCGTGTTTATGAAAAAGAGCAAGAACAGCATCAATGAGAGCGAGATGCTCCTCAGAGGATTCACTAAGAAGCAAATAATCATCATAGTAGTTGTAAACACATTCTGCATAAATTCGTGGCAATTCTTCAGTAATTAAAGTCATTATTTCAGCGAATAGCGCCCCGAATTGATATATCCCATCGGTAATCTAGTATAGGTTATGGACTCTGCATTATAGAATGTAACGACGCCGAGGTACTGACGAGACTGAGGAGTCACTTGACATGCAAAAAATGCCTGTTTTCAAGTCAATGGCCGTAGCGAAACGAAAAGGACGACTGCCCATTTGTTGCTTAAAGGAATCAATATTAGCACAAGGCCTCTGCAAAAGCTGAAAGGCTTTGTTGACAGAACGCATATCTCCGACCAGGCGGGGATTTTCGTCCGTGCGTGATTTGCGGACTAAGAATAGTGCACTGGTAGCTTGTGTGAGTTCCTTTTTGAAAATTCCAGTTGCAAAAGCTTCTGTACCTGTTTACGTACGTAGGCGATATCAGCTTGGGAAGTGATATAAGGGCGAGCTTTAAAAGAACAATCAGTGATAAGCTGTTGGGTGATATCACAAACGTATCGGGTGATGGTTCCTATCTGACCATATAAACTAAAAGCTGGAGTGTGCGATAAAATTATCTCACGAAGTTTATCTACTTCGTTAAGCTGAAGTGCACACTTATCGAGCTTCAATTGCTGATTAACTATATCGAATTCAGTCATGCGTATAGTTGGATCGTCAGGTTGAAGCCATGGATAATTGCGTAGTCTAGTTTGAACACGAGTGTCAGGATCCATAGCATCATAATCTGGGTATGAAAGCTGTGAAATAGCATTAGGGCCATTATCGATGATGACGTAATTAGTGTTATCGAGTAAATTATCATCAACAGATTTGGTATCAGGCTGTTGGACCACAGAAGGTGCTGTTGTAAATGGGATATCCATAACTAGTGCTCCTAGAATTATATCAGCAGGCAAATGTATATCTTCAGAATCTACATTATTAATTCTGATTGAACCAAAGCCACTGCGCAAATCGACAAGTGCCTTGTAGTTCTTTTCAGAAATAATGCGAGATATGTTAACCTCAAATGGACCATTAAAGTATTGTGCCAAATGATTTACACGAACTGGCACATCGCAGGATGTATTAGGTGTTATAGTGGTCGACTTATGTACGACTAGTAAAATTTGGTCGACAGAAATATCCATGCGTGATTCTGCTGAGCGAAAAACACATTTGTATCTAATTTGAGCGTCCAAGCCCATAACACAATCAATTGGTGAAGCCACATCTATAATAAAGGTCTTAATAGGAACTTTACACTCGCCAAACTGAATGACAAAATAGATAAATTGAGAAATGGAAATAGAAGAACCATTGCCGACCATAA
The DNA here is from genome assembly GCA_026936325.1 of Platynereis dumerilii. Classification (NCBI taxonomy): domain Eukaryota; kingdom Metazoa; phylum Annelida; class Polychaeta; order Phyllodocida; family Nereididae; genus Platynereis; species Platynereis dumerilii. Next base: position 3,023,579 of record JAPTHN010000035.1, on the reverse strand, counting down.
GCTTGATTGGATCTGCATCAACACGAGGAAGGCCCTGCAAAAGGGACTACGTTTGATAAGAGACGTGCTAACTAAATTGTGTGAGCTGCCAGTATCAAACAAGGTAAAGAATTTGGTGCCATCGGGCAAAAGTGATGGAATAAAGTTGCAATCATGAATTTTGATAGATAAAGGAGTAAGAGGAATAGGAGGCTGAAGTACTGCATATAAGATGTCAGGGAAGTCATCCCCAACAATAATATCGGAATGAGAAAAATCATGAAAAGGAGAAGTCTGTACAGAAGTATTAAAAGTTTGGGAAGGAGCAGAGTTGGTAAGGTCATTAGATTCGATAGGAGACAAGTGGTGAGAATCTGAAGAAATGGCAGGTGTTGAGTTAGGACGAGACACGGCCGTGTCTGTGCACAGTCAGAATGATCCATTATGTCGTGGTTGCTGATGTGGTGGTCCCTGTGAACGATTCTGAGGTGGAGGTCGTTGATTACGAGGGAAAGGGCCAGCGCTCTGAGAGCGGTAAGCAGTTCTAATGCCATTAGGGTACTGAACACGTGAGTTATTAGGGGCATTACTGTTGTACTGCTGTTGCGCGGGATTTGCATTGTCATGCTGCCGATTATTGAAGTTTTGGTTATTCTGGGAGAATGGCCTATTGTTACCAGATCTGTTTGAATTAGCAAATCCATTTGCTGGAAGGTTCCTGTTCGAGTTACCGAACCTATTAGGAAAGGGTCTGCTAGGTCGATTATATCGTTGATTGAAGGCATCATTTGTAGAATTGTCACGATTGTATGAACGTCCGGCAGGCTGGTAATCAGAAGATGTTGGTAGACTATATGGCTGATTGGGTATGAATCTACGACAATGAGTAGCTATATGACCTCGGAGTCCACAACGGAAGCAAGTAAGACCAGAAAAAGAAGATTGACCATAAGGCATTTGCTGAGAGACATATTGGGGTTGAGTGTCATCCATGGGAACATCGCGAGGTGCAAGCATTTGAGGCAGTTGCTGCAGGGATTGATTCAAAGCGCCCATAGATTCCTGTAAAGTGAGCAAAGTTGACTGCGAATTACCTGTGTCGAATTTTGAACTAGGGATTTTAGTGACGTCAACGTGCTGGGCGATGACTTCGCGCTCCATAATGCTTTGGACTATTGGAATTAATTCGTCAAGAGGTTTGTTATCATCAATTAACTGAAGAGAATGCTGCAAGGTCAAGGGTAAGCCCTTACGGAAGTATAAAGCCACAACCGATTCAGGTAGACCTAAACGTGACACCAATTCCTTAATCTCATCCAAGTATTTGCCAACGCTATCACCATAGGTGATACGTTTCTGAGACAAAGCATCGAGGATAGATGCTCGACTCCTAAGCAATGAAAATTTATCTAAGAACAACTTCTCAAGTTTAGCCAAAGTCATAGGCTTCAAAGCATTACACCAATTGCGAGCGTGTCCTTCGGTGAACAGCTGCAGGCGATGCAATATCTGCTGGTCATTTAGATTATGTAATTGGACATGATCCTTGAATTTGGTGATCCATGCCTGTGGTGTCAAACTATCAGATTCTCCATTAAATACTGGAGGTTTCATCTCTGAAAAATTAAGAGGCTTAGTTCTAGGCTGTGTTTCAGGCATTTGGGTATTAAATGCTGCTGCAGAAAAAGAAGAAGGCAGGGAACCTGAACGAGACGTAGAAATTGGACCGTGAATAGATTGAGTAGCTCGGTAAGACGCATCTCTGGAATCCTGATAGGAAGGTGGGTAGGGCAGGGATGTGCGCAAGCCAGTAAGGTCTTGTGGCTGAGATCGAGCCTGGGAATTAAGATTATTAAAAGTAGGATCAAAGTTAGGGAGGTCTTGAAAAGTTTGATTGGTTGAAGCGGCTTGAGACTGGGTAACCTGTTGAGAAAAATGTGAAGGCTGATTAGCATGTTCGAATAATAATTGATCACCAGTGCGAGCTGCAGGTGTATGAGAAAAAGCGCCGAATGTAGCATTGTAATTAGAAAGAGTGGTCACACCCGGGTGTGATTATTCGAAGCCATATTGGAGCCAGAGGGAGATTGAGCAGAGAGGCGATGCAAAAGTGTTTGATGGCTGGGATCAGTGTAACCTATAACTGGCTTACGACTAGAATGAGGAGTGTGAGAAGGGAACAGTACTTGAGTGGTTGTATTAGCTGTACGTGGTCTAGTGACAGTATTTACAGTATATGAGACTGTAGCAAACTGAACTGTATTCGTAAGAGAAGTCTGTGCAGAAGTGAAAGATGCGGGCTGGCTTCCCTGGTAGATGTATGAGATGGGACGGGGGGTACGGAGAAAGCAGAGGGTCCTGGAGCAGGCCGGGTGGTGCTGGGCGACGTGCCAGTCCGCGGGGAAGGTTGTTGTGCGTGGCCCGGGGGAGACGATGGAGGGTGTTGTTGAGATGGAGGCTCCTGATAAGAGTGATTAAATTGAAAGTTATTAAGAGACTGGTCGAATTCCTGGTTTTGATAGGCGTTATTGGAAACGTTATCAATCACAGAAGGGTCCTCGGGAGGAGGGACTTGATGCTGTTGGCGGAGACCTCCCAATGAAGGAATTTGGTCGTCGCTCAAATCTGATCCAGGTTCACGTGGAGGGGTCTGATGGCGGGGGGAAGATCGTGGACTGTCGTCTGGGGTGCGATGGTGATGATTATCAGAGCCGTGTAAAGAATGACTAGGAGAAACAGGAGGTAATTGGGGGTGTTCACTGCTGTTCACAGTAGACGTAACAGGAGGGGTTTGTGCAGCAGCACCAGGCTGTGAAACAGGCGTTTGTTGACCAGTATTATCAAATGATGATGCACCAGGTTGCTGAGAATCTGATTGATGTATAAGAGAGGCGTCAGACTGACCAGCCTGAGAAGTAGAACTATCCTCACCTGTTTCAGCGTTATTAGCGTTTGCAGGAATGCCAGCGATATTAGATGGATGTTCCTGACTTCCAGAATCAGAAAGAGCTGGAGATCTATTTCTACCAAAAGACTGTTTATCAGCGTTATCACTATCAAAAGTATGGCCAGCAGAAATATTTTTATCGGAATTATCAACCTTATCCCTAGCAATCTTTAAAGCAAGATGTGAATTGTCTTCGTCAGAATCAGAATCGTGTCGGCCAGGTGATTCCTCACGAGATTTTAAGCTATCATGAGAAGGTGTGGAAACACGGGACCCGTCAATAATATCCCCAACTTTTACATGTAAAGGAACAGTCAATGAAGAATTATCTGGTTGTTGGGCAATGTGTTGGCCCGAGGTATTAGGCTGTTCACTTGAAAGCGATGTGTCAGTGTAAACGTCAGTTACATCGAGGTGTCCCTTATCGCCCTGACTTGTACTAGCAGAGGATGAGTCAGTTTCTGACATCATGAGGGTAAGAGGGTAAAGCCATACATTGGTAGGTTTTCTCAAATACGTTTTATAACGAGCAAAGGAAGCCTCACGAAACAGAGCAAGTTCTGGTAAGGGAAGAGACAAATAACCTAGCTGATCTAGTATCGACTCATAGACATGCCATTGAGTGTTCTTATCATTAGCAGCCAACAATAACCATTTATTAAAGAGAATAGTAGGGGTGTGATGTTTGATATAACGAGAAGCACGAGCAGACAAATATCCCTTATCAACCGCTGTCTGAGCTTCCAAACGGAACTTAAGTAACCACTGCTGAAGTGTCAACTGTGTCAACGGGACAGACATTCAGAGCGAAAATAGATGTAAGAAGAGCAAGCGTGCCGTGCATACTAGCACTTACTAGAGCAAAAATATAACTAACTTGAGGGAGATTACGTATAAAAAGAGAGCCTAAAATCAAAATAAGGGTAAAGGCTACAAAATGTGCCACAGCGATTCCTTGCAATAAACGTGGATGTAACTCATAACACATATCAACCGACGACCCGAAGAATAAGGGAATGAAGACATAACTTGAAAACCATATATCAGTAATAATGAAATAAGTAATCACTTGTCTTGCTTTAAATACATATATAAAAAATGCAGGATTAACTGTAGCACGTCACCATACATGGAGAAAAATGTCGACCTGTCCCTTCAAGTCAATAAGAAACTAAAATAACTAACTTTGGCTAGCTAAAAGTAGAACAGTAGACCTGACACAACAAAATACAACACGATACACTATCAATGATCAATGCGCACAACGGCAATAAATGAATGGAAACATGCATAAATGAAGAAGAGCATGCTGTTACTCAAGAAAACAATGATGGGATGACAATCAGTATGTGATAATCAAATTCTCCAGAGTGTTCGTTGGACGGGCAATAGCGAATTTGTAATTTTAAAAGTAATGAAATGTGACATATTTAAGTTGCAGAGTGAGGAAAAAGGAAGGCAGAATAGCGTGGCCATGAGACCAGGCTATTAGACCTTAAGTGCCGTGTATATAAAATCTAAATAGTATGCTATGTGTTTGGAAACAGACAGACATATTGGTAATGTAACCTTAAAATGCAAGAATTAAAGTATAAGAGGAGATGACAGATAGCCTAAGAAAACATGATAAATTAAGGAAATAAGAATCAAGTGCCTTTCCTATTAATGTTTGCAAAATGAGCTCCTACCGTATTGGAAGATGTGCTGTGTTGCCAGGAAGGCCTAATGATGCGAGAGATGCCCCAGAGACTTGAGTGCGCTGTCTGGTCCGGGTCTGGATGAGGTGTGTAGGTAAAGTTGTGAGAAGTGTGGAAGATGAGAGGCAGGCATATCGAAGCTGAACATGGGCTAATAGGTAACCAAATAAAGATATGGGCGAAGCCCCTGAGCTACCTGATAAGAAAATTGCGCCCCCTATACTAGTAGGTGAATTAAGGTGGGATAACATGGCTCTGTAAAACTTCATGAATGTAAATTTAGGCCTTGGGCTCTGCATGTTTAGTAGAGCATATTAATCAATTTAATTAACGATATAGCAGAACGATAGCTATTTAGGAGACCAAAACAGCGACTAATGGCATGGCGTTGAACCAATGCTCTCTAGCCATAGCTGGCGAACCCGCTATGCATGATATGAAGTTGTGACAGAATCGAATTTCCACATCAAGGAAGTGGACTTTCTTCATGCGAAGAAACCGTAGGCCCATAGCCCATAGCATTGCAAGGCTAGTGTTTCGGAAGGAAACGTCACTAAATGTGAATCTTACATCGTACGAACATCAAACATTGAGTTGCTATGTATGATCATTTACAGATATGAAGAATTATTCCTAAGCTATTTCAGAGAGTTCTTCTTCTACAGTTCGACGTGTGTTGTCGATGCCTACGTTACCGTTGATAAGTCAATACATTTAATGGTACAAGAACTGAATATGTTTGCTATTCCTTAAATTTGAAAAACGTAGTAAATCAAGAGACAGTGTGACACAGCAGACAAGCGCCAAGAAGCCGCAGACCGGTATTCTCTCACCATGCCATCTTTTAGCTCCCCCCATGTAAGGTTAACGCACGTATCTCTGTCAGAGGTAGCTAATTGAGTAGATGGACTCATTGCCGGGGATCCTGCGGGAGACACCTTAGCACTTGCCACCACGAAACACCTACTCAAGAAATACCAGAGGCTCAACAGTTTAGTTTCACGTATCCATTTAATACACAATTCATAGACAGTTACATTAAGAGTCATTCGAAGAACCGATGGTAACTAACTTATCAATACATTAAACAACGATCTTAACGAATTACATACATCATTAACTAATGCCATCTCAATCAACCATGACCTGAGGTTCCTTTAAGAGTAACCCTTGATCATACCTCTAACAACAATACCCTTACCTGACGAATCGTCACCCCGTCAGGGAGACAGGTAGCCCTCCTGCTGCCTCAGCGGAAGCGGCTCTGTTCTGCTGGGCAAACAAGCTTGCCCCCAGAGATTGCTACTAGGGTGTTCTGCGGCTGCGCAGAAACACCAGGGTAACTGTTGCCATGGAAACATGGGGTGAGTTCTACCCCGTTGCTATCATTGAATCTCATTACACAATAATATAATATATCACATTACTTCTATACAATAATAATACAAATGATATTACAGAATTAAGGTCTTGAGGTTCATGGCGATTTGAGGAAAGTTCCTATAAGAGAAAGAATGAAGACACCTCTGAAGCTAAAAGCTCAGCGGTGACAGTATCTTCAAATCCAGAACGACGTAAGCAAAAGCCTTGTATCCTGTGTGGAGAATTCCATCGTCTATTCTATTGTCAAAATTTCAAGAGCATGAAGCCAAGAGAGCGTCTCAATTTGGTGAAACAACATAAATTATGTGAAAATTGCCTACTTGATAACCACAGTGTTGAAACTTGTCGTAAACAGTCTGTATGTTCAGTGCCTGGTTGTAATGCACGGCATACTAAATTCATCCATATTAATGATGAAGGCAACCCGCGTGAAGTGATGAATAACCAAACGAGAGTGAATGAAAATGTAAATGTAATCATCCCAACTGTCCCTGTGGTTGTGAACTCGGTGAAGGAGGTATCTGCGTTATTGGATACTGCGTCTAACAGCTCGTTCTGCTCAAAGTGGCTCGCTGATTCGTTGGGACTGAAAGGTGACACAGTCAGTTATGTTTGAACACCATGAGTAAGGCAGTGAGAAAAAGTCTGCCAAAGTGGTAACTCTTAATTTGGCCTCGAAAGATGGCAAGTCTTCACTTAAGTTGTCAAATGTCTATGTCGTCGACAATATCCCTGTATCTTCCCCTAGGATCGATTTCTCCAGGTATCCGCATCTGCAAGATCTAAGTATCGTTGGTGGTGAAGTGCACATCTTGATCGGTCAGGATCACAGCGAAGCCCTTGTCCCCATGGAAATTCGCAGAGGGCACGGCGGTGATCCTTTCGCAGTTAAAACCATGTTTGGGTGGTCGGCAAACGGTCCGGCTCTGACGAACAACCCAATCAGCAGAAGTGTGACAAATCATTTCGTGATGTCATCAGTAGAAGAGGATTTCCATCGACTCTGGGATATTGAAAATGATGTGTGCACAAAAGACAACCATCTCATGTCTGAAGCTGATCGCGAAGTTCAGAAGTTGTGGGACGCAGACGCAAAGTTCGTGAATGGCCACTACGAACTGCCAATTCCGTGGAAGAGTGATGTTCATGTTCCAAATAATGTTAAGCTAGCTGAAGCAAGGTTAAAATCATTGTGTGTCAATTTGAAGAAACGTGATTTATTTGAAAGATATGATTGTGAAATTCAAGGTCTTCTTGCAAAGTCCTATGCAGAGCCTGTACTTATTTATGACATTGACAAACCAGTTGTGTGGTATTTACCTCATCATTGTGTATTGAACAAGAAAGGAAAATTTAGGATTGTGTTTGACTGTGCTGCGAAATTTGAAGGTGAATCTTTGAACCAGAAGTGTTATCAAGGTCCTGAAGTGAACAATAAGCTTGTACATGTGCTTTTGCGATTTCGTGAAAATGATGTTGCATTTATGGCTGATATAGAATCGATGTACCACCAAGTGTATGTTCCAGAGACTGATAGAGATGTATTGCGATTTCTATGGATTGACAATTGTGGTTCTTTCAAGCATTTTCGAATGACACGTCACTTGTTTGGTAGCGTTTGGTCGGGGAGTGCTGCAACGTATGCTCTCAGACGCACAGTTACAGATTTTGGTGGTTCAGATATGCTTGTTGATGATACAGTATTGAATGATTTTTATGTTGATGATTGCTTAAGATCAGTCAGTTCAAGTGATGAGGCTATTCATGTCATCAAGGGAGTTAAATCTCTCCTGCAAAAGGGTGGTTTCCGTTTGACAAAGTTTGTCTGCAATGATGCAAGTGTAATTGGTGAGATCTCAGAAGAGGATCGGGCGAAAGAATGCAAAGACTTTCTTCATGGTTGCGAAAGCAAAGCCCTGGGTGTGAAGTGGAATTTCCAACGTGATGAATTCTGGTTTGATTTGAACATTGAAAACTGTGACAGGATTTGTAGAAGACAAATGCTCAGTTTAACCTCATCTATGTATGATCCGGTCGGGATTGTGTCACCTGTTCTGATTGCAGGGAAGATCATTTTGCAGGACGCTACTCGTTTGAAGCTCGGTTGGGACGAAGAGGTACCGATAGAGATGCAGCAGTCCTGGGCATTCTGGTTGCGGAGTCTGGCAGAGTTGCAGATGCTAAAGGTTCCAAGATGTATCAAGCCCGGAAAGTTCAATGATTCATTCCATGAGCTCCATCACTTCAGCGACGCCAGCGAGAAGGCCTACGGCAGCTGCAGTTACCTACGAAGTGCTAACAAGAATGGTGAGATCCACACAGCTCTAGTCTTCAGTAAAAGCAGAGTTGCACCAATAAAATCGGTGACAATGCCTAGATTGGAACTGCAGGCAGCCTTGTTAGCTGCTCGGGTTGACGCAATGCTGCATGCAGAAATGAACATTGAATTGTCAAAGTCTTACTTTTGGATCGACAGCGAGATAGATTTAAAGTACATAAAGAATGACACCAGGCGATTTCATGTTTTTGTATCTAACCGGATTGGTGAAATTCGCAGGCTTACCGAAGCGGACCAGTGGCATCACATTTTGGGCAAGGAGAATCCAGCTGACATCATTTCGAGAGGACAAACCCTGAGCGACATGGATCAACGCAAGTGGTTCCAGGGACCGGAGTTCCTCAGGAAGTACAAGTCGGAGTGGAATCATGCACAAGGTACTGTGGATGTAGCGATTGCCAGTGATGATCCTGAAGTAAAGAAAGAGTTTGAAGCCAGTGTTGTTTCTCACGTCGCAAGCTCAGAAGCTCATCATCCTCTGGACATGCTTATGGAGTATTTCCCAAGTTGGACCAAGTTGCGTAAGGCAGTAGCTTGGTTGATTCGCTTGAAAGACATCCTGAAGTCAAAATGTAAAGTCAAAAATGAAATGTTGTCTGTCCAAGAATTTGCGTCGGCTGAAACAGTGCTTGTAAAACATGTTCAGGCTCAAGTGTATGATCAGGAATTGAGAAGTCTTGCACGTGGAAATCAAGTGAATCATTCCAGTGCGCTAAATGATCTTTGTCCAATCCTTAACAATGATGGCGTATTGTGTGTTGGAGGAAGACTTCGTCATGCGGAGCTGCCAGATTCTTCAAAATTTCCGTCATTTTGCCACAGAAGAGCCCATTGTCGGAGATGATTGCCCGTGAGATGCATTGTGAAGCCCATCTTGGTGTTGAATGGACACTTGGTAATTTGCGGAAGAAGTACTGGATCACTCAAGGCAGGTCAGTTGTGAAAAGAATCATCAGTCAGTGCATGAGATGTAAAAGACTCAATGCTTCTCTTTGTAATCAGAAGATGGCAGATCTACCGGCGGAGAGAGTGCAACCTGATATGCCACCCTTCAGTTTCACTGGTCTTGACTGCTTTGGCCCCTTCCTCGTGAAAAGTGGCAGAAGTGAAGTGAAGAGATACGGATGCATATTTACTTGTCTATCCATCAGGGCAGTGCATGTTGAAGTATTGGATGCGATGACAACCGACTCGTTCTTAAATGGCTTTCGACGCTTTACGTCAAGAAGAGGACAACCGATCAAGGTATGGTCAGATAATGGCCCAAATATTGTAGCTGGACAAACCGAAATGGCCAAAGCTTTTCGGGACATCAACCAGTCAGTTATCCATGATTTTGCTCTGAAGGAAAAGATTGAGTGGAAATTCAACCCTCCGTGCGCATCGCATATGGGAGGCATTTGGGAGAGACTCATCCGAAGTGTTCGCAAAGTCTTCACAAGTCTTCTGATGGACACGAAGCAGAGATTGACAGATGAAGTGTTGAGGACCCTATTTTGTGAAGTCGAATCAATTCTGAACAACAGGCCAATCACGAAGCTGAGTTCTGACTCTGGTGATTTAACCCCTCTTACTCCAAATCATCTTCTGTTGATGAGGGATGGACCACAAGCCCCACCTGGACAATTTTCGGAAAGTGACATGTATCGGAGAAGATGGACGTATATTCAGCACCTGTCTAACCAATTCTGGCAAAGATAGATTCGGGAATATCTCCCTGAGCTGCAAAGGAGACAGAAATGGTGCAAGGAGCGGAGAAATTTCAAAATTTCTGATCTCGTACTCATCCGTGATGAATCCACACCAAGACATCTGTGGCCGTTGGCTTTGGTTGTTGGCATCCAGGAAGGACGCGATGGACTTGTAAGGAGTCTGAGACTGAAGACCAGATCAACAACTTTAGTGAGACCTGTGACCAAGGTGGTCCTATTAGAAGGAGCTTAGTTTAATGACAAGTGTGTTGCTTAGTTTATTTGATTTGTAATTTGGCTATGGTATTTGGTTTGAAGTCAAAAATTGTTTTTCCTCATTTATTTATATTGTTTTAATATTTTGAGTTTACATTCCAATTTTGATATTTATGACATTTATGATATGTATGATATATGAAAGGTTTTATGTTATCACTTATATACAAATGCAAAAAAAAAAAATCATAAAATGAAAAATATATGTTTTATGTGTCTGACATTTACATTATTAAAAATATTTGTGTTCATTTGGGTAAACCCTGCATGGCCGGGGAGTGTTAATTTTGTATAAGTAAAAATTAATTGTTCTTGTTAAAATGATTATTTCAATTTTTAATTACAAACTGCTCCCCTAATTAATTAGTTTAATCTTCATGATTGCTCCCTATTGTCTCACTCGGTCTGACCAATGGGCATGATCACTGGACCATGACAGTGGGCAGATTTTCAATTTTGCTGGTCACTCCAGCCATTGCCATGCCAAGAGCAACACATGTTGGCATCTTGTCAACCAAATAAGATCACAATGTCATGGTGACATGTTATGTCAATTAGCCAAGGTCTAATCAAGTGAGGGTTCCTTATATCACCCATAGTTTCTTGTGAGTTTATTTGATTATTTGTATGAAATTTATATATTTGATTTATTGGAATTTTGATATTATTTGACACTTTATTATATTTAGTTCACTTATTTGACATTGAATTTTTATAAGATATTTATTTGGTACTGTTTTATTTTAATTGTAGATTTACCGCGCACTTTGTGTGAGTAAATAAAGTGGGGAAAATTCAAGTCACTCGTTCAAGTCATTTCTACACTCATAGTCCAGGAGCCAAGGAGATAAATTGGGCGGTTGGCTCACCCTGAGAGAGGAATGGACAATCTATACATCGTCAGAATCGCAAACTTCCGTAGATTATGAAACTGAGGGATGCAGTTGGGAAAAGTGGTGCAAATTTTCACAAATTGGTTGCCGTGGCAACCAAGTCAGAATATTTTTTAATTCACCTTTATACCAGTAAAATTCATTTTTTAGGTATTTAATCCACCGCCAGACTTCATTCAACCAACCAGATGTGTACAACCTCAATTAGAGATTTTAATGGTCATATGACCTTTGGGGTCACATGACCATGCTGACTGTCATTTATGGTCGAATCTCAGAAATATGCTTTTTTCACAATTCTATACTACAACTTTAATTTCTGCAGTCACAATATTGACGCTACAGGCAAAAATCTGGTCTCACTGGAAAGCCCTTTTAGTAAGCTTCAATCTCACACATAATTTGTATGGGTATCCATGGTAATTGGTTGCCATGACAACGAAGTTGAAAAAAAACACAAATTTGATCTGAAATATAAAAAATCAATTTTTAGGGATTTACTCCGTCACCAGACTTCACTCAGCCAACCGAGCATGTGTATGTTCAATTATAGATTAATATCATATGGCTAGCGGAAATACTCGCTTCTCATTGGCTGATAGCCGTGCAATATTCTACGATATTGCACGCATTGATATTGCACGGTCATTTTAACATGTGAGAGATTGGACGGACCTGAGAGGAAGCACAACGATTCAGTGCTGCTGCAGCCACAGGCTGGCAAACAATTTGTTTTCCGATTTTAGTAAAAAGTGCACTGTACAGCAACGGAGGCAGTTAGAAAGCTCGTTTTTGCGGCAAAAGATGCGTCTTTTTAAGGGCTATCAGGATATCTATTTTTTGTACTGATTATATTATTTTTATGTCCAGAATTAAGCAATAAGTGACTGGAAAACAGCATTTTTGCCGATTTTTTTGTGTTTAGAGGTCTAAAGTCAGCTATAAAGTTTCAGAATAAAATCTAAAATAAAATCCATCATCAAGTAAATCATTTTTCCATTCCGAAAGTGTGAACATTTTTTTTGTGAGTAAAATATTTATTGCCTTTTGACGAGATACATTATAAAAAGGCGAATCAAAAGAAACACAAAAAAAGTTTGGACAAGGAATTCCTTGGTAACACCTGCAATCCCACCTGCGAACCCCAAATAATGTCTGATTAATGTTAATGAGCTAAATATACCATAAACAACAGTAGTTCCAAAGAAACAATTGAGTATCATCATTAAAAATTCAGTTTCTGGCAGTTGACTGAAGCGTGCAAATATTTTTTGGTTTTCAAAATTCAGTTTTTTCACATTTTCCAAGAAAATGAATTTTGGTAAAAAATGAAATGCATGGGAACCTAACCTACTAACACTACTCTAAAACATACAGCAGTTCTTTTTATCATACTACCATTTTTCTGAGAAATATGATGAAAAATCAAAGCGTGCAAATAATTTCTGTGTTGACTGTATGCAATTTTTTTCACAATTTTATGCAAAATCTTTAACTTCTGCAGCAACAGTATTTACACTGCAGACACAAACTTGGTCTCATTGGAAAGCCCTTTTAGTATGCTTCAGTCTTTCTTATTATTTATACAGGTATCCACAGAAAGTGGTTGCCATGGCAACAAAGTTAAAAAATGCACAGATTTGACCTGAAATTTATGAAGTAGAATATTAGGGATTTACTCCACAACAAGACTTCATTCAGTCATCTATTAATGTGCCAGCTGAATTATGTATTTTTATGGTCATGTGACATTTTGGGTCACATGACCATGTTGACAGCCTTTGAGCGTCAAACCTCAGAACATCCATTTTTCCAAACTTTTCTGCGACTTCTTTAGCTCCTTAAGCAACAATATTATCAATAGTGGCACAAATTTGGTCTCATTTGAGCCCTTTTTATAAGTTTTAATCTCACATATACTTTGCATATAGTATCAAAGGTATACCCTAATGTCGTGGCAATAGTGTTACAAAATACACAAATCTTTTTCTGAGGTGTGAAGTCTGAGAAATTTATTATTAAAGATTTACTTCACAGTCGAATTTCATTCATTCAACCTATCAGCTACTGGGTAAGTATATTGCAATTTTCATGTGACCTTTGGGGCCTTATGAACTGACTGCCATTCAAGACCAAACCTAAGAACTGGGCATATTTTCACAATTTTATGCAATAACTATCAACTCTTCAATAACAATTTTGACTCTACAGTCTACAAGCATAAACTGGGTCTCATTGAAAATAGCTGGGTAGATTTGTCATTCTGCATTTGTGGATACATATAAATTAGAGAAGCATAAAATTTGACACATATTTTGATAACATCTACAAATATATGGGTGCGTTTGTTTCAAGTGATCTTAGTGATCTGGATCACAGATTCAGGGATCTCGATCCAGTTCTGTGGTTTTGTGAACTGGATCCAGATCAGGATCAGTGCTGGAAAAAATGTGGATCTGTGAATCCAGATCAGGGTTCCCGTTTGTTTCAGAAAGATTCAGATGATTTGGATCTGGATCCATGGTTCCTCAAATTTTCACTGCCAGATCCCCAAGTTTCCTGATCTGTGGCGTATTGGGCATGGAAATGAGACCTCTGGGCAAATTATAGTCTCGTTGGGCTAATTTTAGCACTGACAGGCCCTGTGGTTGGTTATTATTTTGAGCTTTTTTGCGGGCTGCACTGCCACTTCTTCAAATGCTGATCTATTATAACTAGTGATTGCATTTTTCATCCAAATTTTTGTCATCGGAAAACATGCCAAGGAAAAAAAATGTTTGGGGGGGAGGTCACTATATATTTTTCATGGTGACAAATGCTAATTTTAGTTCAAAATCGAAAAAAGATCTAAATTTTAACATTAGAAACTAGATGGGGCATATTGCCATATGCAAGACTAGCAGGGGGTCGGTCGGCAGCTTTTGTCCAGTTAGTGAGTTCTCCTCTGTGACTCCAAGACTAATTTGGTAATGATTCTGCACCAAAATAAAATATTCCAACAAAGACTAACATTACTGCCCATCTATTTTCTCATTGTAAGGTGCTCTAAATATTGACGACTACTGAGCCTAAATAGAAAAACAAGCCTGTCGATTTTTAGGCTTTTATTTAATTGATAGACCTCATGAAGAGATGATCCTCATAGATTGGCATCATCGACAGATATCATCCAGTGATATGATTGACTGATGTCTCTGACTGATATAATCCAGTGATGTGATTGACTGATATGACTGAATCACTGATTTTACTGACTGACTGATATCACTGACTGACATCACCGACTGATGTCACTGGCTGATGTCATTGACTGATGTCACCAGCTGATGTCACCAGCTGACAACACTGGCACCAACTGGCTGACAGCACTGGCTGATGTCAAGAACTGACATCACTGGCTGACATCACTGGCTGACTTCCTGACTGATGTCACTGGCTGGCATCCCTGGCTGATATCACCAACTGATGTCACAGGCTGGTGTCACCAACTGATGTCACAGGCTGCTGTCACCAACTGATGTCACTGGCTGACATCTCTGGCTGTCTTCATCGGCTGACTTGATATCATTAGTTGACATCACTGGCTGGCTGACATCACTGGCTGACATCACTAGCTGATATCACCAGCTGACATCACCGGCTGACATCACCAGCAAACAACACTGGCTGACATCACTGGCTGACATCCCTAGCTGACATCACTGACTGATGTCCCAACTGACATCACCGATTGCCGTCACTGGCTGACATCACCAGCTGATATCACTGACTGACATCACCGGCTGATGTCACTGGCTGATGCCATTCACTTATGTCACTAGCTGACGTCACCAGCTGACATCACTGGCACCAACTGGCTGACAGCAGTGGCGGATGTCGCCAACTGACATCACTGGCTGACATCATTGGCTGATGTCACCAACTGACATCACTGGCTGACATCACAGGCTAAGTTCACTGACTGATGTCACTGGCTGGCGTCACTGGCTGACATCACCAATTGATGTCACAGGCTGGTGTCACCAACTGATGTCACTGGCTGACATCACTGGCTAACTTCATCAGCTGACTTGACATCACTGGTTGACATCACTGGTTGACATCACTGGCTGACTGACATCACTGGCTGACATCACTGACTGACATCACCAGCTGACATCACTGGCAAACATCATGGGCTGACATCACTGGCCGACATCACTGGCTGATATCACAAGCAAACATCACTAGCTGACATCACTCGCTAAAATCCCTAGCTGACATCACTGACTGACGTCCCAGCTGACATCACCGATTGCTATCACTGGCTGACATCACTGGCTGACATCACCGGCTGACATCACCGGCTGACATCACCGGCTGACATCACCAGCTGACATCACTGGCTGACATCACTGGCTGACATCACTGGCTGACATCACTGGCTGACATCACTGGCTGACATCACTGGCTGACATCACTGGCTGATATCACTGGCTGATATCAACGATTGACATCAATGATTGACATCACTGGCTGACATCACTGACTGACATCACCAGCTGAATGACCAGCTGACATCCCTGGCTGACATCACTGGTTGACATCACCAGCTGACATCACTGATTGACATTGATTGACATCATTGACGTTATCATAACTATCAACTAGCTTATTTTTATTTCTACTTTTAAAATTAAAGCCTTTATTTTTGTTGCAGTTATTTTTGTTATTTTCAGCTAAAATTAATGCTTTTTCGCTATAAAAAACATTTTGCCCAACCCATAAATATTTCTTATTTTCCTTGACATATTAAGGAGCATTCTGGTCGATATGCGAGGCTATAATTAAGCCAACTGTCATAAAAATAAGCGATGGAATCTCTGAGATATTCAAGTTTATCCAAAGGGGGACTTATTTTTGTTAAACTGTTTAGATAGATAGCTGAAGTTTTCAATTTAAAATTTCATTAACAACCTTGGGGAAGGGAGGGTTCATGCATTGTTTAGCCAATGGGTCTCAATGCCAAATAATTCACACCTTTGGCCAATTTAATGTCAATTTACAATGCTGCCAGATTTCCAGCCCCCTGGTTTCTATGTTGGCATTCCGTTCGAAATTGTTCATGCGCTGCTTAAAGTGCTTACACGTTATTTTAACTTTGTTGCTATGACGTATGTTACCATGGAAACCTGTCTGAAATATATGTGAGATTGAAACTTACAAAAAGGGTTTTCCAATGGCACCAAGTTTGTGCCTGTATTAGCAATATTTACGCTGCAGCACTTAAAGTTATATAAAATTGTAAAAAAAGGCATATTTCCGAAATTTGAGTCTGAATGAGAGTAAACATGGTCATGTGACCCCAAAGGTCACATGATCATAAAAATCTTTAATTGAGGTGGTACATATAACTTTGGTTGAATGAAGTTTGACTGTAGAGTAAATCCATAAAAATCAATCTTATAGATTTCAGGTAAAATTTTTACCTTTTCAAACTTTGTTGCCATGACATCCAGTTGCCATGGATACCAGTATAAATAATAAATAATAAGAAAGACTGAAGCATACTAAAAGGGCTTTCCAATAAGACCAAGTTTGTGTCTGCAGTGTAAATAGGTACTGTTGCTGCAGCAGTTAAAGATGTCGTATAAAATTGTGAAAAAAAAAGCATATTTCTGAGGTTCGACCCTCAATGAAGGTCCGCATAGTCACATGACCCAATGATCACATGACAATAATAATCTATAATTGAACATATACATGCTCGGTTGGCGAAATGAAGTCTGGTCATGGAGTAAATCCCTAAAAATTGATTTTTTATATTTCAGATCAAATTTGTGTTTTTTTAAACGTTGTTGTCATGGCAACCAATTACCATGGATGCCTATGCAAATTATGTGTGCAATTGAAGCTTACTAAAAGGGCTTTCCAGTGAGACCAGATTTTTGCCTGTAGTGTCAACATTGTGGCTGCAGCAGTTAAAGTTGTAGTAGAGTCTATAGAATTGTGAAAAAATGCATATTTCTGAGGTTCGACCATGAATGGCAGTCAGCATGGTCATGTGACCCCAAAGGTCACATGACCATTAAAATCCCTAATTGAGGTTGTACATATCTGGTTGGTTGAATGAAGTCTGGCTGCGGATTAAATACCTAAAAATTGAATTTTACTGGTATGAAGGTGAATTAAAAAATATTCTGACTTGGTTTCCATGGTAACCAATTTGTGAAAAATTGCACCACTTTTCCCAACTGCATCCCCCAGTTTCATATTAATCTACAGAAGTTTACGATTCCAACGATGTATAGATTGTCCATTCCTCTCACGGGGTGAGCCAAATCCTTAAATAAAGCACTTTTGAGGTCTTGGCTCCCAGACTATCAGGATTTATTATTTTTTTCCATAAATCTAGGGGTCATTCAGGGCATATTTGTGGTCATTTCAGCAGGAAAACAATTTCCAAAAGCAAAGGAAATTTGCACATTAACCAGCATGGCCGTGCTACACAATAAAATGTAAAAATTTGGCAAACTTTTTTCGAAACCTTACCTATCATTCGGGGTGATTTTAAAGTTTGGCCAGGCCGTGTGCCTTGCATGATGATCTGATATTTCAAAGAAAGATGAAGTCGTGTTGCAAATATTCTTCTTAATTAGATTACCAGGTTCCATGATGCTACATTGGAAATTGGATGATTAGGAGCATTTTCAAGACAGGTAGATCTTAAAAAAAGCAGTCGTGAGGGCAAATTTTAATACTAACTACCCTATCTTTATATAGCTGTAACTTGAAAACTATTAAGAATTGGCTGGAATCGTTTTGCATATCTCCTTTATACACTCTGACCCATGGACAGTTACCTAATTTTGGTCCATTTGATGTGGAATGACCCTTAGTGCATTTATGCTCCTTCTTTTTGCATAACTGATAATACTTTGTTTGGTGCAAGAAGGAGCATTGGTCTTATTTCATGAAGAAAAATCATATTAGGCCTAGTATCATTATTTCTACATATATTTTTGCAGAAAATATCCATATGAATATGCGTACCAAAAATAATTCAAAATTGGACCAGTAGCTATCGATCGAGGCTGCATGAAAACAAGTTTTCAAAAGAAAAAGGCCTTTTTCTCAAATCACATTTTTCCACTATGCTCCTTTTTGCGCCGAGCGACTAATGTGAACAGTGTTTAATCCTACTTCTCAGTTGGGCCAGTATTCAATAAAGGAATCTAAATTTGTCATTATGCACTTGTCATGATAATGGTAAGCATCTTTAAATTTTCAGAGTTCTCATTATCCAATGATATCTACGCAATGCATGGCGTTGGCAAGCGCATTCAAAGCACTTTGAAAAAAGTTTACCTTCAGCAAAAGAATGCTCTTTTAGTGAGTTCTCTTTGAATAGGGTGGTTTTTTAGTGAGTTCTCTTTGAATAGGATGCTCTTTTAGTGAGTTCTCTTTGAAATTACATAATTTTGATATCATGTTAATTAGATTCACAAAGGGTACAACTATAACTTTAGGTGCAATCATGTGTCAAATACTAAAAGTCTATGTGCTATAATTTTGTAGTACTAATCTGGAAAATAAACGGTTGTCCTTGTGGCAGTCGCCTGCAATCGCCCGCCAGCAGCTGCTGCTTGCTAGATGGACAAATTTGATCAAAATAACTACAAAAGAGAACAAAAAATACTGAAACATAAATTTTATATAGCAAAAAAAGAATTACAAACACACTCATAAACCTCAGAAACAAACAGAAATTACAAAATATATATACAATCACACATACAAGTTTGTTTATATATTAACGTAACATCACAATGTCATTACGTTCATTCATTCCACAAAATGAATGAAGTTGTCACTGTGGCACAGAGGAATCCTGAAAGGGAGGGATTCAAGGTGTACCTGTCCCTCTATATCAAAAGCTGAAAAGCCTCCATTGTTGCAATTCATCCTAAGGAGCACTCTGTTTCATCAAAGGGGAGCATCCAATTATTTCAATTGTTGTTGGAAATGAATAAGGTGGATGGGGAAAGAAGCAGTCCGGTTCCTGCCTGGGAGATGTTAGTTCTCCTTCCTGCACTTCTAGATTTTCTGGACCCTCTTTTGGCTCTTCTTCAAGACCATCTACCGGACCTTCTTCAAGACCATTTTTGAGACCTTCTTCTGGACCTTCTTCTGTGCTGACTGTGTGGCAAGCCCCTTCATGCATTTCTGATGATGCTTCTGTTGTTTCACTGAAAAATACAACACCAATATTTGATATAAGGACAGAATCCAGAAGATAGATAGATAAGTGCAGCCCTTTAAGCCCAGTTCTGAGAGCTGATGATCATGTGAGGGATCTTTAACCTGCCCAGAACAGATACTGATACAAGGGGCTGCCAATTTTACATCTCATCCAAACTACATGCAGCTGGGAAATTGCTCATGGAAGTCTTCCGAAAATTGCGGGCTTCCCAGCGACCCATTACAGGAATTTGCATTTAATCAGATTTTCTGGACATCAGTACCTATCAGTTTGGTAGGAAGCCACAGGTGCGTAACTGATCTCCACTGAGTTTTGTGCACAAAGAGAATCTGTGTGGTTCAAATCTATTTCATCAGTTTGTCTGTATATTTCAGTAGGGAGAACCGGTGCACATTGGGATGCTTTTAACGTCTACTAATTTTGCTTTAAGGCCTAGTTCAAAAATAATGAAGCCACGCAGCATATTTTCTGTAGGGGTCTAAAGATATGAGAATGGCTGTATGTGACAACTTAATGATACACCGTTGCTTTAAGTACATTCTTGTGCACATTTCCTGAAAATTTCATGACATTCTGGCTCATAGTTATTGAGATAGAGTCCACTTACATTGAAAAACAAGCATTTTTTCACCAAAAAAACGTGACATAACATTTTTGACCACTTGAATTCTTTCAGTTTTACAAATTTGTACATATTCTAAGATAATTTCCCAACACTTTTTGGAATCTCTACATCCTCACGCTTTATCAATCCATCAAATCAAGTACTTTTATTTGCCTGTGTTGACATTATTGAGCTATTTGCACTCAAAGGTTGACTTCCAAAAATTAAGTCAAATTTGACGCTTACTGATCTGCTATGCTCTAGTGTCCCTTTGACATGTGTCAGTTTAATCTTTTGGCCTCTGAGACCTAGTCTTATATCTGCTTACTCATTTTGGAGCTTCTTATGTTTGTGGAAAATTTATTTCACTAAAAAATTTGAATGAATAGCAGGGTAGGTGAATCCGTCGCAAGCGTAACGCCCAGAATACTTTGTAGCACCACAGAGCAATAAAAGCTCCGTTTTAAATCTGGTTTGGCTTGTAATATTGCAAAATCTGTGTATTTTTGAGAAACAATCAATTAATCCAGGTCCGAAGCTGGTTTCTTGTGGTAAAATACAAAGATGTCTTAAATGGGGTTTTGTTGCAAGCGTAACGCTATGGAAAATATTGATCATATTTTCATGGTTTTCTTGTAAGGAGTAAAGCAGTCATTCTAGATAACTTGTACGGATACTCAACACAATATTTCAGTAGTTGGAGTATGTTTCAATGCTTAATTTTCAAAATTTTGCTCTTTGTAAAGCTTTCCTCAAAATTCGGGGCCAATTTGTTGAAAAATGCAATAACCAATACAAATTTCACTTTAATTTTGTAATTACTCTTATGCTTCATCCAGTTATTACTGATATTGCATATAAGATCAATTTGGGTTAAAACCGGAATACTTTTTTTACTTTTGTGTCATGCCATTACCCAAAATTGCCTTTTTGTCTGGAAAAATAGGCTAAAAACACGCTTCTATCATCGTTTTCTCTGTTCGTATTCATTTTGGTGGCACTTATTTGGTACCAATTCGAAGCCCACATACAGACGCATAACACAGGACAGGTGAAATCATTTTAGAGGAAAATATGTATATCTGGGGAGAAAATATGTAAGTTTTTTCTTTAATATTGCAACAAAATTTCGAAAATTACTGTTTTCCTCATAAAATATTTGATGAATTTGGATGAAAACAGCCATGGACACTTAAGAGGATATGAGTTTTGTCATCGAACAAAAAATTCGATTTAATTTGAAGATAAGTGACCTTTTGGTCTACCTTTCTTTCGCGGCCATGGAAATAAAAATAAATAAAATTTGGTAATATTCGGCTTTTATCAGTTATTTCCACAAACCACAGCAAAATGGTAAATAGAGTTTTTAGAACTTAGATATGTTTGTTACAATATTATGTGGTCATTTGATACATAAAAACATTTTAAAATTTTGATGGTCATGTCACACTTTGGCTTCATTATTTTTGAACTAGGCCTTGAGCTAAAAGCACTGAGCAACTCAGAAGTTTCCTTGAATATCACAAACACCATTGAGCTTAAATCCAAGGTAGAATAGATCATACTGCACCTGCCATTTAGCAGCCAGAAAGCAAAATGTGAGTTGTGACCATGACTGTCAATTTAAAAATCATTTCAACACAGCATGTGCACTAGTTATTACATATAAGTAGTGCGTAAGACTATATACAGGGCATTAACTCCTTGTAGTGCCAATAGTTAATAACTTTAAACAGTTTGAAACATCTAACATAAACTGTCCTGGGTGCGGTCATCTATGTAAGTAACACACAGTGCTTTGCGATAAATTTGTTCACAGAACATGGAAATCCAATATGCCTCTATTTACTGTGGACTGAATACCTACTGTGTGCTGTCCCTGGTCATTCAGATTATTTGGACACTTACATTCTGCCGTATAAAGTGTGTCCCACTGTGCCCCATGTTCAGTGTCCCAATGAACCCCGATATGACTTTTATACCAAAATGCTAATTTTTCAGGCACCAGTGTGTGTGTTTACCAGGATAACAATTCATAACTGTTTATTACGATGTATCAAATTCATACAAGCATTGAGGAAGCCTCATTGTTCATTGTTTGTCCACAGAATGGTTTGAATTGAACCCCTCTGAATTTACTTTTGTAATAGGAAAACAATTTTTTCCTCACCATACTTCTGCGTGTGGCTGTAACTTGTCAATAAAACGATAGAAACATCAGGATGTGAAATTACAAGATATCATGGCAATACCATATCATATACCTTGCCAGGAACCAAGAAAACCCCCACCGTCCCATAGTTCCCTGCGTCCCAATGTGCCCCTGTTCCCCCAAGATTGCAAACCTAAACTAACCTACAGAGTGCAGAAGTTAACCAGGAGGATGCATGCGATCCTTTCTATCTGGCAAGGACATTTTTCATGGAAATTAAGATGATTAGCAAATATATAAAAAAGATAAGATCTCTCAATAGAAATAGATAGTTATATGGTATCTATATCAATTAAATGAATTATTCAATAAATCATGTAACCAATAAATGTGTAATCAACCATCCATTCATCAAAATTATCTGTCTTTCTATCTATCTATCTTATCCACCCATCTATCTATTATCCATATATCCATCTATCTATCCCTCTATCTATCTATCTATCTATCTATCTATCTATCTATCTATCTATCTATCTATCTATCTATCTATCTATCTATCTATCTATCTATCTATCTTCCTATCTATCTATCTATCTATCTATCTATCCTTCTATCTTAATGTTTCCATTTTAATCTCGCTACTTGTGTCCTTCTATCTTATATTGGACCTGTGCCCCCCAGGTGCCCCCCATATGAACTTTCCAACTCTTGCTAAAATATACAGTTAATATAGTTGGTTCCCCTCCCCACCCCCACAGAATCGCATGCCCCCCCCCAGGTGCCCCCCGCTCGGGACCCCCCAGTTACGAAACTGCTTGTATCAGTCCAGTTCATAATTATATATCAACCATTCAAAGTTTTACGGTTATAGACTGAATGATTGAGCAATAAACAAAAATATGTACATGTTATTTCACTGCTATGGTTTGTCTCACAGTCGGTTTTATCTATTTCACTGTCATGGCATTTGTTGATATCCGTGTACAGCAGCTGAAATTCATGGTGAGAATGGACTGCATTGCTACCACACAGGGCCGTAGCTTGCAGGGGGGCAGGGAGAGCAGCTTCCCCCCTAGAATTTTGCAAACTAGGGTGTTATACATGAAAAAATTTCAAATTTTCGGGGTTCTACACGTAGAGTATCATATGTCATGTAATAAATATTTCTATTTGCAATTATTCATTTATGTTCCAGTCTTCAACCCCGTGCTTTGTGCGTACTGTTTCAGAGTGAATTATTGGGTGAGTTACTTGATGGCGCCTTAAATTCTCAGCCTCATTAGTCAAAATGCTAACTTGATTAGTCATTTTCACTATGTTAAAAACTAAAGACAGACAGCCATCTGGAAACAAAATTCCATGGGAGGCTTCCACAACCAACTTTAGCTCAGTTTAACTTTAATGTTCAGCTCTGCTTGAGCACATTATCACTCTGCCAAGAGGCCAACTGCATACCGGAGTTATGAATTTTGTAATAGGCCTAATGCAAGAGCAGTAGGCCTAGTTTTAGGATTGTAGATAACTAGTGCAACCAAAAATTTGAGGAATATATGATTTCTTTAGAATGCACCTGCACGTGCAGAATTTCCCCCGCACGTGCAGAATTTCCCCGCACGTGCAGAATTTCGCACGTGCAGAATTTAACCTGCACATGCAGAATTTTGCACGCGCAGAATTTCACCTGCACATGCAGAATTTTGCACGTGCAGGATTTCAGGATGCACCTGCATGTGCAGCATTCAGAGTGCACCTCTTGCATTAGGGTTAGCTCAGTGATAGCAAGCTGAGCTGCTACCGATCATTGGGTCCAGGATTCGAATCCATCTATTTCCGGATTACCTAGGCCTATGTTGGACAGCAGTTTTAATCATCCTTTAGCCTACCTAGTGCATAATTACGGGATTTAAAACCCTGAAGAATATGTTTTTCTTCAGAATGCACCTGCATGTGCAGAATTTCCCCTGCACATGCAGAATTTCGCACGTGCAGAATTTCAACTGCACATGCAGAATTTTGCACATGCAAAATTTCACCTGCACATGCAGAATTTTGCATGTGCAGAATTTCACCTGCACATGCAGAATTTTGCACGTGCAGAATTTCACCTGCACATGCAAAATTTTGCACGTGCAGAATTTCAACTGCACATGCAGAATTTTGCACATGCAAAATTTCACCTGCACATGCAGAATTTTGCACGTGCAGAATTTCACCTGCACATGCAGAATTTTGCACGTGCAGAATTTCACCTGCACATGCAGAATTTTGCACGTGCAGAATTTCACCTGCACATGCAGAATTTTGCACGTGCAGGATTTCAGGATGCACCTGCATGTGCAGCATTCAGAGTGCACCTCTTGCATTAGGGATTGCTCAGTGATAGCAAGCTGAGCTGCTACCGATCATTGGGTCCAGGATTCGAATCCATCTATTTCCGGATTACCTGGGCCTATGTTGGACAGCAGTTTTAATCCTTTAGCCTACCTAGTGCATAATTACGGGATTTAAAACCCCGAAGAATATGTTTTTCTTCAGAATGCACCTGCATGTGCAGAATTTTGCACATGCAGAATTTCAACTGCACATGCAGAATTTTGCACGTGCAAAATTTCACCTGCACATGCAGAATTTTGCATGTGCAGAATTTCACCTGCATCTGCACCTGTACTGGCACCTGCACCTAAACCTGCATCTGCACATGGGACATGGATGCAACTGCGGCATCGCCTTGATTTTGAAGATCTCTGGGAGCAGATCAGCAGTTTCATCAAATTACCACTAGTTGTCACACTTCAAAGTACTCAAAATCTAGGCTAGCCAGGGTTGCCACTCGAGTCAGATTTCAAAATTCCCTGACTTTTTCCTGTCTCGAAACAAGTTTTCCCTGACCACAAAAAAGGCACTCACGCAAAATTTTGGATTGAAATTCACGGGCTTTTGTGATTTTACGTTGTAACTTGAAATGAAAAGAAAAGGGTGATGCCAGGTTGCCCACTCAGGAGCTACAGACGTACATGTATGTAAGTCTATGGTATGTGGTATGTGCAGCTGCTCCCTGAGCCTAAGAATCCTATCATGCTACAGGTTTACCCCATGTGAGGGATCTCAGCATAGGCAGTGATACAAGGGACTATCTCATAAATATGGCATACATGCAGAATGATGCTCATGAAGGCAGATATGAAGGTCCACTGAAAATATTTTTGGATTCACCAGCCGGGGTTCAAACCAATGCAGGCTGATCAAATCCCTCACAGACACACATACCTTAGAGTGATCAGCATTTCTCCAACAAAGTCATGTCCTAGCCCATAATTATCTGGTCATAAAATATAAACAAATCATTTGTTTCACAACTGTTTATTCATTATATTTACAATATATATTGGCCCACATATACCCTTTCACACTGACAGGATTTTCTAAGAGTTCTAGCTCACAAGTTTATTTCAGCAGAAAAATTGTCTAGATCCCAGAAAACGGACCCTTGCCCCCAAGCGAACACACTGGTCAGGCGCCCAAAATTTGGTAATCAGGGGCAAATCTCACGAGCTATATATGTCAAATCTACGGCTCGCCTAATGCAATGCACATGATTTTTAAGGAACCCTGCGAGTGAATGTCATACAATATTTGCACAAAAAACATAACATGCCAATGATTTTGGCTAAAGAGCTACGATATTTCGTTCGGGGGCCATACCATCAACTCAGGGAGTACATGTATTAAGAATGTAGGGGAGTTTTACCTACAACTCACCAACCTACAGCATGTACAGAAGCAGGAAATGTAGTCTACAAGGTACAAGAATGACTCTACAAATTGTTGAATCATACTCGACCGGCCACAGACGTGGGTCATAAATGGTTGTTGGAGAGCTTTGGACAATCATCCAGGAGGACGAAGGGTAACATAAACATAATGCTTATTATAAAGCAGAAGGTTAAAAATAATTATATATGTGAACCACAGTAATATACAGTACTTTTTCATAATTGTCTGAAAAGTTATTATAATGGACAGTTGACACCTTGTAGCTCTCTCGGTTTTGCTGTAGCCCTCATACCTACAGAACAGAAGGTTGCTCACTGACATACAGAATGTAAGTTGCTGAGTAAATAGCCTACGGCATACACTGAGCTGACTATTCACTCACAGAGTCCTATAATCGTAGTAGGAAACCTCTGAACCTTGGTCACAGGGTAAAAAAATTAGGTTGTTGCCTTCAAAAATTCACTCCGTGTCCAGCAAAACCTTGCTGATGAGCTGCAGAGCTGTAGGGTCTAAGCTACTGACATACGATTCCAAACTCTATGACCAAGCTTTTAGGTCCTAGAGTTCAACTACCTTTTCTTGAGGCTCCGGCCAATATGTGTTACCCCCTACCAAAATCTGTACGGTACCACCAAAGGAAAATTCTAGTACAGTTCATATTTTGCACCAAAAATTTTTATGAGTAGCCAAATTCTAGACAATTTTCTTGAATCTTATAGCTTGCAAGCTTAAACTCGAGGAAATTCTTTCCAGTAAGTACATACATGCATATAAATTGATATTTTAGGCAACAATTAGAAGCAAACAAGAATCAGCGGATTCATAGCCCAGAAGAGGACAATGCTTTGTTACAATGTTGGCCTAGCCTACACAAATATACATGCATAATAGCGTTGCCTCTAAAGGTTATGAAGAATGAAATTCAAATCAGCATGCTTCCAAAGCAGTCACAAATCTTCTGAGTCCATGTTTGGCAACCTGAAACCACCAATTTGCAAGCATTAATGACATGAATTAACACATGTAATCTTTGCAGTTCAATAAAATTCTATGCAAACTATATTGTTGCGAGTGTATTGTTTACTATAATCAGCTGATAATGTCAAAATAATAATTAGAATGTCCATAACAATCTACCAACTGAATTACGTGAATGCAATAATATTGACTCCTTCAGAAAGCAACTAAAAACTCAATTATTCGATGAATATTTTAATATAACTGACCCATAGGCAACAAACGTGACCAGTGGGCTTATTAAATTTTCATCCCTGTTTTCATTTTCATGTTCTTCAAGTCTACTCTTCACTTCAGTTAATTCAAATTAAAATTAAAATTAAAATTTATTGACCAATTGAAAAATATTCATAAACATATTGAAACAGAAAATCAGCACAAGTTTGGTTGGCGGATGCCTCAAGGGCATATGTGCCATTACCAATATTACATAAATAAATATTATTATATATGTATTAATTATACAATAATGTTTTTTTGGAGGGCCTTACAGGTCGCCTTAATGATACCTGGTCGAGGTTGACAGTCATTAATCACCAGTAAGGCTCGACAAAAAAACATTATTATCATTATTATTATTTATTTAAAGAGAATTATTTTTAAAAAAATTAATAATTTATAAATTTTTGGATTTTTATTTTTTAATTTTTTAAAATTTTTATTTTTTGCTTAAAAAGTCATAATCTCATTATTGCTCTGCGAAACCGTGCATTAATGGTAGCGACCTGGTGGAAAGTGTCACAATCTCATTAATGCCCTGCAAAACCGTGCATTAATGATTAACACCCTGTGGCCTGTGCTGTGTGAAACACCATCAATTAACATAGGGGATTGTTAATGTTAACGGCCTACTTAATTGCTCTGTAGAATAATAATAATAGTGAATAAGTTCATACATACACTACCCTTCAAAAGTTTGAATACACCAGAACAGGTGAGATTTCTTTGAAAAATACCCCATCTTCAACACAATTTTTGTTTTATACTTACATCAAACAGTATGGAAATTCCCATTCAGACCATTAGGTGTCCATATTTCATGGTTTTAGATCATTTTGGTATAAATTTATATGAATTTCTCAATATCCCATTTTTTCCATTTTTTTAATAAAAAGCTATAAAAGCACTGTTGTCTTCCATATTTATGACATTTTATCATTGTGTACACATTTCCACTGGTTTGTGACGATTTTACACATAGTTTCAGACCAGAAAATGGCCGCAAAAAATCGGACAAAAATACTGATTTTGGCTATTTTTGCGTCAAAACCATGCTGAAACAGCTCAGATAAAATAATTGTCACTAGAAAAGATACATTCTATGATTATACTTCATGGTGACCCGAAATTATCTAAATTTAGTATTTTTGGATGGTCAATATCCAATTTTTAAACTGTCTTTTCGGGGTCAAAAATAACTGCTACGATCATGTTACAACTCTGGAAATGGTTAAATATTATTAAATTTCATAAAACTAGAAGAAAACTCGGCTGTGACAATTTTCTGTAAAATACCAAAATTTGGGAGAGCGAGAGAGGCCATAAATTTCAACCAAAATGACCCAAAATGACAAAATAAAGACAACTTCTGACTTCAATGTGACTTGTTATATTGTTTGATGTAAATATTAAACAAAAATTCCATTCGATATCAAGTATTTTTAAAAGAAACCTCACTTATCGAGGTGTATTCAAACTTTTGGAGGGTAGTGTATAAAAAATATTAAGCAGTAAGGGTTACACCAGTGAGAAAATTAAATTAATATTTGAGAAACAGTTCTAGTTACAATAATAAGCCAGGAAGTTAAATTAATTAGGTAGCTTATGTAGCGAGATTATTATAGGTAATATTGATATGCATAAGAAGGTTTGTCCGATAAATTACATGATTCAAGCAAAAGATTAAATTTAAGAAACAATTCACTCGTAGAAAAACAATTTTGAACAATCCTGTTAGTATTTATTTATAGATTTAGTTTTTAACGTCTTACCAATTTATATTTTTAACAATGTATGATTATTCTCGGTAATTAATTTATTTAAGCTTTATCATGTTTTTACATTTCTTTATATATTTTAATTTATTACAATCCTTATTTATTTTTACAGTGCCCTAGAATGTATTTAAAATAGGAGCGCTTTACAAATTAATAAATTCAATTCAATTCAATTCAATATTCAATTCAATTCAATATTTCATAAATTTAATTCAACCATTATTAATATAGTGCTTGATCCAAATATCAAGTGGTAGAGATTCTTGTTGCCTACAAAAGGTCAAATTCAGTATCTTTAACAGCTTTTAGCTCCCTTGGTAACGCAGCTGTACAATAGGCCCACCAGTATATATATGATCTTTTTTATGTTCCGTGAAAAAAAGCAATATAATAAATATTATAGGGCTGCATCTATATAGGCTGAGATTAAATATGCGATATGCGACATTTAAGTGTCATATTGTGACGTCGATAAATCATGTTATAAATTCATACGTCTAAAAGATATATTGACCGGAAAAAGTGGAAATCTGCTTTAAAAATTTAGAATATCCCGCACTTTTTAAAAATATTGTCAAATAATTGCAATTTCTGAGATAATTTTAAGGCCATCCACGGGTCGAAAATTTTTCAAAAAATCATCACAACATCGATGTTTTGACATTGCCAGGTCTGAATTCTATAAGACATAAGGCATCGCAACCGATGGTTTTTTTGGCCATAATCGATGCCTACATACCCTAAATCGCCTGTCAAACTCTCCCATGCATCTTTATTTCGTCAAATAACCGTCAAAATGGCGGAATCCAGGCATTTAAACGCCGTATTTTAGCTGCATTTGCACTGCGTTGTCGGGCGCTCAGACCTCGTGTCTCCGCCATCTTGTCGTCTTGTTCGATGAATAGGCCCTCCCCCTCGCTTCCCAGCTAATTTCTGATTGGCTGAGCGAAATACTATCATATTTTTATCAATGGAAAGACCGGGTGTTTGTAAAACCGAGCCCGCCCGAAGCCAGCCGATTGGGTGACGTCATTCATTAATGTACGTCGTAGTTCTTCGGTGGCCAATGAGAGCCCTCGGTTTCACTCGGTTGACTTCGGCAGGTTTCCCGCCGCGCATATCATTAAAAATCGACCAATCAGAATGCCGGAAACACGACGATGAGCAGCCACGTGGTTGTATGTTGCCAGAAGAGGAGGGAGACGGTTTTGCAGTATTTCAATGCTTATTTAGTTACTTTGTGACATATTTCGGGCAAGATATCTTTGATTTATGTATCAAAGAGTGCATAATGACAGATAAAGCAGTGGCTGTATGCTTTTTTGCTTGTGACACTGCTTTGATCTTTCAAACAGCATGACAGTCAAAATTCTTACTAAATTAGCTTACAGCTGCAGGCTTTTTATCCAATTAAAATTTTTTTCAAGTTAGTCTGAATCAGATCATTATTTTTTGTCCTGCCCACGCATCTTGTGATTCTAGGGGCTCAATACATTTATGGAATTCAACCCCTGAGATATAGTTGAATATTTAGCTCATTGACTATTTTCTATGGGTGTAAGAGCAAGCGAGACCATTGCCTTGGGAAAGATTAAATAAATACACACAGGCAAATGATAATTTTCATGGAAATGTGAGCTATGGCAGCCTCATTCTTGTACTTAAGACGCAGATTCTGGTCAAATCATGGTGGTTGCTATGGTTGCGGTTACCATAGCAACGAGAAATTTGGAAGTTTTTTTCTCCTTACCTATGAACACATCCATGTTAAATATCAAGTGTGTAGGTTCAATGGTTCCCAAAATATAATCTGTCAAAATATACCTTTGATTTCTTGTAATTTTCGCCATAATGGCCGTATTCCGACCAGTTTCACGCACGCCAAAAAATCCTGTGTAAAGACCGCTTGAGATTTCATTATGCAATTTTCAGGAGATGATATTGAAGTATTACTTTGTGCCGTAGTACTATTTTGGTCTGTCAAATGCATTTATTTTTCACACTGGGCCACTTTGAAAAGTCAGAGGTAGAGATTTTTTTCTGGTCACCAAAGTTCAACGACCCCTGGATACGGTAGCGGCTGAGCACCAATGCCAAAAATATCACTACGGCGCAACTTCATGTCTGTATATTACAAAATCATGGGAAAATTTAATATCTCTACTTCTTCCTCTGTGTGGGATTTTTCCCGGTGAAAAAGAGCCAAAAAATATCAAAATTGCCAGTTGCCGTGGAAACGGTTGCCATGGCAACAAAAAAATTGGTGATTATTTTTCTTTTCCATGTCTGAGCCACTGTACCAAATTTGAAGTAAATTGCTTTATCATGTGCTGAGATACAGCAACAGACCATTTTTCGACCAGTGGATGGCCTTAATGCATTACTTGATAAATTATATATTTGCGATTTTTCAATGGTGCAGCCACAAAATATTACCTTCTTTGAAACAATGTTGAATTTGATTAGCTGCATATATCAGACCTAAGACGAATAGTCTCGGAAGGAGACAATCAACTTGCCGTTGTCAATCCACTTGCTGCACATCCAAGTCCAGTGAAGCCTTGATCAAGGTCGGCTCCCAGAGCAGTACTACTAATGAAAGAGCCCAGGAGTCTGAAATTAAAAGAATTCTCTGAAAAATTATGCCATATAGAGACAGTGACACGTTGGACCTCAGGGCACATTGGGCCATTCCTGATATTTTCTTAATAAAACACAAAGTTATACAAATCCCCAATGAAGAAACCTTTTGTGGTGTGTCTCCATGGCATCCCTATGGGGGGCACAGGGGGGCATGTGCCCCCCAATATTGGACCTGGCTAGAATATAATTAGTATTATGGGTGCCCCCCAATATTGGACCTGGCTAGAATATAATTAGTATTATGGGTGCCCCCCAGAGAATCACATGCCCCCCAGGTGCCCCCGGCTCGAGGCCCCCTAGTTACTCCACTGTGTGTCTCTTCTGAAGTCATAAAGTTCCATGAGCATTGAAGGAGAAGTTTGAGCTCCATTTAGGTTGCCTGAATCGGATCCTGATCTGTGGCAGAAAAAGTGATTTTCTGAAAGTGTTGATTGCTATGTCACCTTTCATAATGGGGGACCTAGTCAGACAAGTCTCATAAATTAAAAATATCACCACTTAAATGAAGTTAGTAATAAATTTCATGAGTTGAACCAGCTTCATGCAACAAAAATAAGTTTGAGGATCGGGCAGCACCAAAACTCCGGAACAGTTTGCCTGAAGAAGTTAAAAAAAATTAACCTTGGAAAGCTTCAAGAAGAATCTCAAAACCCATTTGTTTCAGAATTCCTATAAATGATTTGATCTGAAAAAGCGCTGATGAGCAGTTTACTGAAATTGGCGCTATATAAATCCACATTATTATTATTAATATGAGTTCGTATTACACCATGTCATTAAGGCTTGCACATTTTCATAGAAAGTTGAGAAGGGGCAGGTCCGACAACATGGTTGGTGGTCTCGAGGCCACAATTTGATGGCCTCGGTTACAGATGCCCAATCCTCCACCTTGGACTCTGTCTTGGTGCGTATGGCCTCGGATATTTGTTCGAGGTATGTCCAAGCCAGCCACAAAAAAGTACGATTTTGCTAAGGGGGCCACCATTTCTTCTCAAGGAGGGGGGGGGGTTGGAGTTTTTAAATAAATAATTTCTTGCTCAGTTATGGTGAAATAAATAAATTCTTTCTGGGCAGTCTTGAAATAAATAATTTCTGGTAGGGGTTTTTCTTAAGAAGGCGATGCCAGGTTGTCCAGAAGTTCCGTCGAATAAAATTCCCCGACTTTTCCCTGACTTTTCCCTGACTAAAATGTGAAATTCCCTGACCGTATTTCCGTGAGAGTTCAAGCGGTTCTGTATGATCAAAATATTTACATCCTCGTCTGGGATCATCGGATACCACTTAATACATTTTGATGAAAATGCCAAATTGATTCAGTGACCTATATTTATATAGAACAATTTCAATGAACAAGATGACCAGTTTTTATCTTGGGATTGTTTCCATCAGTTATTTTATTTGGTAACTACTCGCGCAATTTTGGACACCGGGTAATATCATAATTTCAAAATTCCCAGACTTTACCCTGACTTCCAGAATTTTTTCATTTTTCCCTGATCAGAATCAAAATTCCCTGACATTTCCCTGACCTGGAAGAAATTTTACTTTTCCCGGACTGCTGGACGCCCTGGATGCTTGATTTAGGAATATTTGGGGACTTCGGGCACTTGAAATAAATAATTACGGCCGCCGTTATCATGAAATAAATAATTTCCCAGAGGAAAACTCCAAGCCCCCCGATTATTAAATGGTTGCGCCCTAAAACAGTCAAACTAGATGTTTCTCTCAGTTTCATCTAATTTACTGCCAGTTTACCCAATCTAAGGGACCAACCATCCCATGTTTATTTGTGTCTTACCAAATTCTATTATTTTTATCAATTGTATGCCGAGTGCCAAGTTATTGAAAATGAAACTGCCTCAGAGATAAAAATAATAGTTTTTGTCCAATGGTCATGAAAATTGCAAATTCTTTCATGGAAATCTTGATATAAATTTCTGGTGGAAAAAAAAGTCTCCTATGATTGGTTCAGAATTTAATAATTAAGTTGGAACACTCCTAAAGACTTAATCTGTCTGCCTCCTCTATTTTGTAAAATAAATAAATTCCGGGCGGAACTAATGCCAAGGCTGTGCCTTTAAAAAAGTAATGATTGTTTCAAAATGTCTTTGCTTTAGTATTTTTACTGGAGTCGTCCACTATACATGGTTCAAATGAAAGAAATCATTAATATTGTTATATCCTTAAAGACCTTAATGCAAGTGATGTAATGGCCAAATGTCGATATCAATCCAAGCTAAAATAGTCCGGCAGTGAACCATAATTTTTCTTCAGTTGGTCTCAGTCTTGAAAGCTTATGCTTCTGTCTCGATCTCGGTCTTGGAGTATCAATGTCTTGGTCTCGCAGGCTCATGCCTTTTTTACTTTCTTCTACTTAATAGACTTCTTATCTGCGGTCTAATGAATGTACCCCCAATTGCTCCTCCTTTTTATAATATACAAATTCACAATATTTATTAAATTAAATTACATTAAAAACTTGAAGCTGTTAAACACATTTTGTTCTTGATTAACTCACCCAGTATAGAATACTATACACAAAGCATCTCAACACCAGCAGCAGCAGACAGTTTCATCTTCGAAGATCAAAACTTGATTGGACTGATAGGTTAATTTGGGTAACAGGACACAATCCGACACATCCTTCAGCAGTTCTCAAGAGAAATACCTAAGGATAAAAAACCATTGTGCTATTAGTGTTCGGACAAGATATTTAAGTCATATTTCATAGTGTTTAAATGGCTGCCTATAATACCTGTATGTTTTCAGATATTCCTTTTATCAGAGATTGAAAGTTATAGAGGAACTTTCTGGAATCCCAAGTTGAAAAACCTTGCAAAACAAACCTGGAAATAACAATGAATAGATAATTTGTACAAATTACAACTTAAACAGGAACGATGCAGTTTATATTTCTTGAGAGATTTTTTGATATCTAGAATTCATTTAAATTTGATGAATGACTTACATTGCGATAACAAACATGAGTTCACCAGCTTATTTTTTCCAAGGGGAGGGGGGAATAAAATATAACATAACTAATGTACATACCATGGTTTTTGCAAAAAGCCCAATACACATAGGCTGACACCAATACACAAAATTAACGACAATACCCTTGGAAATTATATACATTTCGGGGGAAAAAAAGGTGCAAAGTTTGACTGATTCCATGAGGATTTTAAGCAATTTTACTGCAAGCAATACTGATTTTTAGCCTTCATACATCACCGGTATGACGTATACATGTGATATACCAGTGCATATATATATATCGCCATAAAACGATACAGTGTATCATAGTATTCAGCACTATCATTTTAATAATTTATGACATGTGAAATAAGGTAGGCCTGTGATATGTCTTAAAATTCATATAAAATTATGTAAATGTAAATAAATTATTTTACCTATTTATTTACTCCACACTACAACAGAGCTCAAAGCTTGATCTAGACGGTAACATGTCTTATTACAGTGGGCCACAAATAATAGACAAGCTTGTGATACTGCACATTAATAAAGGAGCTTATTGACATTATAATAAGGATATCAGGCCCTTGATAATCACATGCCCTTTATCCTCAACCAAGTCATACATACCATACATCTTGGGTAATTACTACAAATCCGCCAAGACTTGTGCAAGTTCTTAATCAAGGTCAGCTCAGGCATTTCACAAACTGAAAATAAAGAACCATAAAATATATATTAGATTGATTTGCAATTTTTTATAAACTTACTAGTGATGGAAACAGAGGGGGGCCCCACTAGATTTGATTTTAAATACTTTAACTTATACTAAATTAATTTTATCAGCGCTGTGTTGCGCTATAACGATGGCTATGCATTCCGCGTTGCAATAATGTATGTATACATCATAGGACATAGGCGTGTCGGGGGGGGGGGAGCCGCCCGTGCAACACACTATAAATTTTGTAGTCATATAGACTCCCTGCCTTCAGGATTCAGAGTGCCAATGAAGATTTCATGAGTCCCACAAGTTTAGTGATTGTCAGATTAATAGTAAATGTTTCCAACTGCTGGTGTCCTTTCTAAATAATATTATATATATACATACCATTATTTTAAGTAAACCCATATTCTATACACCAATATTTGTAGTCTGTAGCTGTAGTTCTATTTTCTGCTTCATATATATTGAAAGACACATGTATCACTGTTTGATATCCAGTTGTCAATAAAATCTATATATATATAGATTTTATATAAAATCTATATATATATAGATTTTATTGACAACTGGATATCAAACAGTGATACATGTGTCTTTCAATATATATGAAGCAGAAAATAGAACTACAGCTACAGACTACAAATATTGGTGTATAGAATATGGGTTTACTTAAAATAATGGTATGTTTTATGCAATTCGGCAATGTTCAAGAGTCTTTGAGAGTCCATTCTAGAGATTCATTAATCATGTCCATAATTTAGATAAATACACATGAAATGTTTGTAAAATGAGGTGAATTGTTAGAAACAGTATTTATAGAGAATAAGCTTTGAAATTAGTTGAATATTACACGGTCCCAGCTTTGCGAGATAGGCGATAGCATATAAATATATACAGTAATACTGATAGTATAAAACCACATCCTATTAATGTCTACAAGGTACAGAAACATATCTATGACTATTTGGCACATTTACTAAATAATTGACTGAACAAACAATTTTTAACATTAATGAAAACATACTGCATAGAACAGATCATACATTAAATATACATTGCAATGCTTAAGTGACATCTCTTTGGGGCTCAGTGTGTTCAGCTGTGCTTGTTCGTTCTATCTTTTAAAATTGAATGCTAAGTTTTTTTGTATTTTGGCATTAACGTTAAAGTGTAAGTTGCTATTTTCTCTATATTATTCATTAATTTATACGTGTTGGTTTTTTTTACATTTATATAGAAATATATTCTTTAAGCAAGTTTTTCGGTTTAGATTACTTGATTCAGGAAATTGTCAAGGGCTTTTAGGATGATTGGATCCCTGGATCTCATAATGGTTACCAATTTGTCTTTTCGGTTAAGATTGTTAAAGTTGGGCAATATTAAGGACCATTTTATTGGTAGGCCTATTCCATTCATTCACTCACAGCTGCTTGTCAACAGGAAGACCTCCCAATGTAATGATATATATTACTTTTGAGAGACTTCAATCCGAAAAGTTACTTTGCTCGCTCAACTGCCAGAATTAAAGTGACAGGATTGCCTTGCCAGAGTAGGCCTAATATCTCTCATGATCCCCAGAGTGCACCTGTGATCACTGAAACTTCACTTTCACACCTCTGTAGTCTGTAAAGGTGTCAATTTCTAATTTTCACTTGTCATATAATTTCAAGGGAGTGACACTTAATTGGCTGAAATCCAACCAGTTCAAATCCTGCGACCTGTTATGTGGGACTCATGAGAGTTGAAATGCAGAGTCCCCAAAGAAATTGTTTAGGCCTAGTAATTTGGGTAGGCCTAAAGGTGTGTTTGTGTGATTTAGGCTGATTGGTCCTATATTTTAGAAAATACATGTCAACCTGTTTCCATCGGAATATTATGATTATGAATCACTGCATCATGACATCAGTGCATGGTATCTTTGGTCTGCATATATATAGGACCTATTTTAAATGAGACATAGCCTCAGAACTTTATTACAGAGATTCTAAGTAGGCCTACTTGAAACTAAGTCTTGCCTTGACAGTGGCTTGGCACCATGCCAATTTTTGCCGACACAATGACAATGTTTTCTGTCCATGTTTTCACCCAGATAACTCTGGCTTTCACAACAAAAACATGAATTTCCACAAAATACCATGGTAAACTAATGTACACTCACCTTCATTATGAAAGAATTCTTGCAATGACTGTGCTTGAAACATTGATCATCCTGTCAGCTCCTGTCAATGTTTGCAAAAATGTGCAGAGAGCTGTCATCAAACTGCATGAGTTGTTGAGCTGTCATGTGCTCAACCAAAACTGGGTCACTGACCTAGTTATAATTTGCTCCCTAGGTGTCGTTCCTCCCATCGACTGAGAAACGCAGGTGGCGCTACAAGCAGTTTGACACATTCCTACACGTGCAGGTGTAGGCTGTGGCACGGCCGGTAGATCAGTAGAGCAGACCTGCACGGCCCATGGGCAGCTAATGTAGCAGGTCCACATTCCTCTGTAACGCTGTGCACAACTTCCTGACCATAGACATCTATAAAGTTAGGATACCTATGTTCCTGACAAAATTCAAGATTGTATACAGTTGTCCTTTGGTACAATGTTTTCAAATCACCAAATGACTGCTCTTTTCTATTTTGGCTCCATTTTGTGCATTAGAAGTGCCAAAAATCTTGGAATTACAAATCGCGCCAGGCCAAGCCAATGGTTTTAAGGCCAAGCCAAATTTATTTTTATGGTCAAATAAATCAGCAGCACAGAAGTGTCAGATCTTAGGTATGATCGTCAAGTGCAATTAGCAACTCACACCATTGACACAATGCTACTTTGTATAATTACAAAAGAAAGAGGATAAAGTCCTTTGATTAAGGTGTGAATCACCTGGAGGTGCAAATAGTCAATAACCCAATTCAGTTCTAGTCTTTCGTCTGTTGACATGAATTATATGCCCTTTTAAAAGTGGGAGGATAAATAACAAATTGTTTTAAATCTTAGTAGTAGTATTTAGCAAATTGCTCTAGTTATTTTAGTCTAATATATTTGACAAGAAGTTGTTGCACTTTTCAAACACAATGAGAAATGGCCTGAATTAAAAGGTGTGGGACTTACAAATAGCCCTATAACTAAAAGTCGGGTCAGAGAGAATGATACAAAGTTTGCTGGCAAATTTTAAGGTGTAAGAGGATTACAAAGCAACTGTGGACAAATTATAGTCTATATATGATATAATTTATAGACAAGGTTTCTGAAGTAGATTTTGTAATTAGATGCTGTAGATGCTTATCTCGGGATAATGAAAAGTTAGCAAAGTCCTAAACCATGACTATTTCTCATTCTTATGTACTGGTTTTATCACAGGCACACCTGAAATCATCTGACAAACTGCCAAAAGAAGTAGCTTTCGGGTTGGCGGAGCCATGTGCTCTCCGAGCGCCCGCTCTAGTTGAAGTTGTTGCACGCCATGCGGAACTGATTGACACGTGTGCGCGTGCCGTGCAATTTTAAGGAAATTGAATTCTGTTGAATGTATTTTCCAGCAGCTATAATGGAATGACATAGTTTTTTTGAGGAAAACACATTTGAAATCTGGATTTTAAATTGATTTGCGTGGTTTAAAAAATTGTTAATTCCATATATATAAAGACTTAATTATTGCAAAATCGTGACTGATTTTGGTTTTAAGGTGACTCAAGCATGGTGGTTTGATCATACAGATTTTTCTAAAAATTTGCACAGGTACTCTATGGGACCCATATATTTCAAAAATTTAAAACAAAAAAATGTCACCGACTCGTTTGGTTGCTATGGTAACGGCATGTTTTGCCCGATGACTGCTTAAAAGTCATAAATTGAGTTTTTGGTTATGTACCACAGAATAAAGCATTACATGCATTTGTCGCACAAAAACGTCAGAAATGTCTTCCCAAGGATTTACTCCAAAACATTTGCCATAAACTTGAAGAAAAAGGTTAAAATACTTTTTTCTGTAAGAGCTCAAAGGCTGCCAACACACTAATTAATTACAGATTTTACAGGCATCAATTTTGGCAATAATCAAATTTCAGGAAAACGGTCACACAAATTTTTTTTAAATTTGCATATATATCATAAACAAGTTATTGTCAAACAAATGGCAAAAAATTTTAAAAAATTCACCGAGTCATTTTTTTACAGCAGTACCATGACTGTGCCAATATCAATTTAAATAAATAAAGACAATTTTTGACACAGTTGTCTGAAATGAACTGAGAATTTTTTTTTGAGAAAGATAAGGAGCTGAAACTTTAAATAGCACACAATAGACATTACTGCATTCAATAAAAAAATAATTATGCTTCTAGCTGCATTAGATCTCATTTAAATAGCAAATGAGTGGCTGCCATGCTGTAAAAAAAAAAGAGAACAGAAAATGGTATCGTCACAACTTGTGACGCTATGTTGCTAAGCAACCAGCCTGCTTAGAAGTATGTGCAGTGTACCACGCTTGAGTCACCTTAATTGGTTGTCCTCGGTCTATTTTAGACATTTTTGAAGAAAATAATTTTTGGTTCAAATTGGCCATGTAACGCAAATTGTTTGATCTTGTGACATGCGACTACAATACATTTAACTAATCTTCACTACTTGGCGCTAATATAAATGTCTTTCATTGTGATGGTACCGATAATGGTTTAATGATGTTCCATTGGTCTCCCAGTCAAAAATCCAAGGAGTATATCATTTCTTTCTGCAGAATTTTGCATGATTTCTGAACCTCTGTTACTTCCTGTAGTTTATTGCAATGCATCTTCAAAGTTCAGACCTCTCTGACATAGCCCTGGGGTCCAGGGCTATCTCTGACATGGGGCTTGCCACTACCCAGGAAACATGGTTTGGGTGATTGTAGTTTGGGGGATCAGGGTTTTTGGTAGTCCTCTGTCACTGCAGCATTTCTGAAAAGCAAAATCTGTAATTCTGTAGGAGATATGCAGCCTGGGAGGTTTTATGCATACCGCAAAAAAAATGCAGAATTCTGCAGTTCTGTATGATCCCTGAACCTCAGTTACTTCCTCCAGTGTGCATCTGCAAAGTTCAGACCGCTTTGACATTGGGATTGCCGCTACCAAGGAAACATTGATTTCGGGGGTTGGTTTGGGGGGTTTCGGTTTGCGGGGTCTGGGTTTTGGTAGTCCTCAGTCATTGCAATGTTTCTGAAAAGTTTCTGCAGCAAAATCTGTAATTCTGAGTTAGAGTTATGTAGCATGGGAGGTTTTATGCACTTCTGCAGCTATAACTGCAGAATTCTGTTGGAAGCTGCAGAATTCTGTAGTTCTGCAGGGCCATTTTGAGGAAATATTGTCTTTACGGTTACTCGTTTGAATCTCAATCATTACTAATCATGCATGGAAAAACATGGTGTTAACACTCTGTGCAGCATGGCGTTAATTTCCTCTCCTGTTCATATGTTAATTTTGTGGCGGGGGTGGGGGGATATGCAATGGCTCCCCCAAATACGACACTTCTACTATATATGCAAAAGTTTCCATATGTGACCAGAGCCATCAGTTTCATTTTAAATTGGTGGGGCAAATCGAGCCTCCGCCTTTAAAGAAGATGTAGGATTTATCTACTATAAAGCCCCACCAACCCTACCTACACTGATGCCACTGTATGTTGCTGTATGAAGAAAGAAAAACGATCTCGGCAGCCTTAATTTGCAACATAGAACATTAAAATGAAATGAGGTTGCTGAAAATGTTTAAATTGGCATTAAATAGTTATTACCACCAAAAACCCTTTTTTATTTAGGAAATTTGCCATTGGAATTGCCCATAGACAAGCAGTTTCACCGAGACAACCTCATCCAGCATTGCCACTTCAGGGAATATTTCTTTTTTTTTCTGAATAAAACTTCTATACCACTGGATTTGGCAATAAAGGTGTTTTTCAAGGTGTCTTTACTGACTTTGTACAATTATCAAGGTGCAAATGCAAGGTGGAGGTACCAGGTACAGGTGGAGGTGCAAAGTGCAAGGTGCAGGTGCAAGGTGCAGGTGCAGGTGCGAGGTGCAGGTCCACGTGCGAGGTGCAGGTCCACGTGCGAGGTGCAAGGTGCAGGTGCAAGGTGCAGGACTGGAGCTGAGATGCAGGGCTGATTGCACGTTACATTCAATTTTAAGGAAATGAAATACTGCTGGAGGATTTGGTAAAACAGCCT
This sequence comes from Platynereis dumerilii, assembly GCA_026936325.1. Taxonomy (NCBI): domain Eukaryota; kingdom Metazoa; phylum Annelida; class Polychaeta; order Phyllodocida; family Nereididae; genus Platynereis; species Platynereis dumerilii. The sequence goes on along the minus strand of JAPTHN010000035.1, from coordinate 2,982,059 downwards.
TTTTTTTTATGGTGTCTTAGCCGGTTTTGTACAATTGATATGTGAAAATGACCCAGATGCAAGGTGCAGATAAGATACACAGGTGCAAGGTGCAGGTCTAGGTGCAAGGTGCAGGTGCAGGTGCAGGTGTGAGGTGCAGGTCCGCGTGCGAGGTGCAGGTCTAGGTGCAAGGTGCAAGGTGCAGGTGCAGGTGCGAGGTGCAGGTCTAGGTGCGAGGTGCAGGTCCACGTGCGAGGTGCAGGTCTAGGTGCAAGGTGCAGGTCAGGTGCGAGGTGCAGGTGCCATTTTAAGGAAATTAAATACTGCTGAAAAATTTGTGAATCACCTAAATACTAAGTTATTCAAATCATTAACTAAGTGAATCAAAATGACTGGTTGAATTAGTATAATGACAAAATTAATTGGTCAAAGACTAGGTAAATTAGTAGAGAGACTAATGATTATTAGATAACTAAATTACACTTGTGAGTGATTAATCGATAGGGGAGAGTTGGGTAATATGAGCATACTTTTGTCTCGTGGCTCTAGCCATCAGCATAAATGTGAAAAGTACAGTATTACAGCTTTGTGAGACACAGTTGGAATATGGCTAAAACGTGAAGGTAATTTTAGGACATTTGGTCAATTTGTTTTTGAGTAATATCACTATAAAAAAAATGTGAAAATTGCCCATATTAAACTGATGGAGCATTTTAGGGGCACCTAAGAGGTATAATATGAGCACTCGGATAACTGCTATTCTTGAAGATGACAGCTTATATTGTAATAGACAATAGCACACAAGGAGTCCATGTATAAAAACATCTTCAGAATTTTTCAAATTTTGTGGGATACCATTATCTACATATTAGGCACTGCAGACCGTGCTCAACAAGAGGGTCGGTACAAGAAGTTGAAAACTAAGTATTCGGTAGGATAATATGAGCAGTGAGCACCCCTGCTGGACATGCCCATATTAGCAGACAAACATTTTGCACAATAAATACAGGAGCACCCATATGCCCATAAAATCAGACAAACAATGTGCTCATATTAACCTACGACACATCATGCTGTATTTCGATGCATCACAAATATCTGATATTATGGGCAGCCACTTTCCGCACTTCATAGTCAAGGGAAGAGTATCTCTAACCAAATTCAGGGGAGACCGGGGCTGGTTGTCACAGGGGCAGGTTGTCACACTTTCGGGGCAGGTTGTCACACTTTTGGGGCAGGTTGTCACACTTTCGGGGCAGGTTGTCACGCTATCGGGGCAGGTTGTCACACTTTCAGGGCAGGTTGTCACACTTTCGGGGCAGGTTGTCACACTTTTGGGGCAGGTTGTTACGCTCTAATGAAATTAATTTGTCATATCCTTAGTACATTCTACTGATGATTGTTGATGTAAGCAGAAAAGGCATAGCGTCTAAATAGATCTATTTCAAATTTTCAAAAGGAATTTGCAGAAAAATTCTACAGTCTGCACTCACCCTCTTCCTTATCAAAATGCATTTCTCTTGCCTTGATAAGTCAAAATTTGTAGCACCCTTGTACAGAGTCACATGATTGTTAAGGTCCGCACTGGGCAAGTACAGTGTAGGGGATTCCTGACATGTCCAAAATAACTTGTCTCATTCAGGATTTGACTTACAGAGTCTCACTACCTGCATTCAAACTCTTAACCAAAAGTGTGACAACCTGCCCCGAAAGTGTGACAACCTGCCCCGAGTGCTGAATTTTTAAAAAATGTCCAATATGACATCAAGATTTCGAATGACAAAGGTATATATTCACCAGATCGATTTAAGTTACTACTGTACTGACTTTCATATACAATGGCTGTGCCCCTACTTGCTTTAAATAGAAGTAGAGCATGTTTAAATTCTACAAAGTGTGACAACCTGCCCCTGTGACAACCAGCCCCGGTCTCCCCTACATCACTTCGAGGCATCTTCTACAGTCAACAACATACTAGAGGCAATTTACCGAAGCAAAAACGACGAAAGAAATTACAACCAAATTTTCCAGCGACAATACCTTGAATATCATGGCAGCAATCAAGATACTGTCTGCTGAGATGATGATCAGGTTCAAAAGACTTACAAATTCCAACAGAGGTCAGCACCTACCAGCATTAGTTTTCATATGGCAGAGGGTGCTCATATTAAACTACTGCCCATAATACCCTACTTTCCCCTATCTTAAATGTGTAACAAAATCAGCAACTTCACCAACTACATGTACATCAACTAGAAATGTCATAACCGGAAACCGGTGATTGATGCGCTGCCCGGACTGAGTCCTAAAGGTGAATCACACATGTATCCGTAGTTAGTGTATATCCCTCTGTGTAATATTTCAGTCAAATCTTGGCTCACAGGATCACTGCTGTCTTGGCTAAATACACATTTCCTGGCCATCCCACTGACCCAAACTATCCACCTGTCTTTGATTTTACTCTCCTGTCTTTCTGCCCAGGAGTAATTTACCAGTTTGTTATTACTCTCTTATTTACGATTGGCAACACTGCTCTTGCATCTATCTATCTATCTATCTATCTATCTATCTATCTATCTATCTATCTATCTATCTATCTATCTATCTATGTATTTAGCTGGCTATCTATCTGTCTATCTATCTCGAGGCCTTCCCTTCTTCCCCCACTACATTCGGCATAATCACGAAATAGCCCCCGCCCTCCGATAACGGAATGAGCGAGGCCATTGAAAAGCATAGGCTGCCACTCATTCCGTCAGAGGTGCGGGGCTTATTTCGTGATTATGCCCTACATTCCTCCCTTCATGCCTTTTTCATTCCTTTGTCCATTCCTTCCTTCATTCCTTCTTTTCTTCCTTCCTTCCTGCATTCTTTCTACCGAATTTGTAAACGCAGGATCTAGCTGGCACTAGGATGCTTTTAGGACAAATTCAGTATAAACAAGTTGTTGATAACAGCTAACTTTTACAGTTAACATGAAACAGGACTGCTACAAGGTGTTTTATGTTTCTCACACCTAGTTCCATGTGATAAATGGACATTCTTGAAGTATAAAGTATATGCTGACCTGCTTTTTTCACTTCTAAGGGAATACTTGGTATGTGAACAGGAATTAAGGTATGTTTTTCTGTAGGCTTTCTAATCATTGTCAGCTAATAGTAAATAACATGTCACATGAAATGTTGTCCATTAGATTTGTAATATGATTGCACCACTTTCAATAAACTTCCTGTTGAGATTAATTGAGTACAAGGAAGCACTGACAAAGACCAACTGCACAAATCAAGTAAAAAAAAATCATTGTACTTATATTTGAAAATTAAAGATTAGATCTGCCAATTCTATGTAGAATTCAACTTGCATTAAAATAACACAAACTGGTAAATTCACAACATTGGGGTGATATGAAACAATACCAATCAACACAATTGCATGCTTGTCTGAATTAAGTGAGTTCAATTCATTTTATTAGTCCAGTAGAGCCCCACTATGTCATAGGAACCCAAAAAGCTGTAAAACAAATCTCACTGAATTGAAAGCGAGTGCCCCCCTCAATGATGACTGTGATGCAGCCATAGTCCTGTGCCCTGCTATGTGAATGCATACAGGCCAGGAGACCAGGCTAATGCAGCCATAGCCACACTGGGGGAGTGTGTGTGTAGAACTGGGCAAGAAATACTTTCAAAATGTCACAATAAAGGCACTAAATGTTAGTTTAAAGATTCGGGGACAAACTTTATGACAGTAACGTAACATACGGTGAAGAAGGGCTCTGAAAGTAGTGGCAGGTGCCCAGTAGCTTTTACAGAAATTTGGGGCAAGAATGTTAACATTTCAGTGTGTGCAAAAAAGCTTGCTTACGAAACCAAGGACTTGCCCAAGGGGGGGCACCCCCAGGGCAGCACAATCATACAGTTAATTTTGGGGGTTTGACTAACATAATTATTCAAAAAGATGTGCAGTGCAAGTTACACATATGGCGATAAGAACTGAACTAGTTTGAATTATTATAATCGTTAGCAATGAAACTAACTATTGGCTTATTATGTATTATGGCATATTTTGATGGTTCCTATTAAAATCATAGTTAATAATAGTAGTGACATGACTATAAGGGTTTTCAAAACGTACCTTCTCAAGGTGGCAATGTTTGATACCCATTGCCCAAATTTTCTTATCATTCTTCTGGTTACCTCATTGTCCGTCTGGAAAAAAAGGTCAAATTTTCATGCTTGAATGACTTTCGCAGTTGTTGGCTAGAAATCGGCATAATTATATTTCTATTATTTATATTTGCAAAGCACGTAGGAATATATTTACACATTTTTCTTTTCTTTTTTACAAATATTTAGTAATATCATGCCAAACAGTCCTAAGCCAACTTATGTTTTGAAGTGAATATTCAAATCATCAAAATTAGTCAATTAAAAAAAACACACATAATCATAATATTATGATGCATCATCTGGTTATTCCGTAAACGACATCAACACATTATATTTTAGGCCTTCTACAAATCTAATCTTATCTCATTTTTGTTGGCATATTACACAATAAATCTATGCATGATTTGACAATTATTCTTATGTATTCTATATTAAACAATCTTTGAAATAATTAGCAATACTTACAATAAAATTGTAGAGCATGGTGATTATAACAAATTCAATCATCCGATACAGTTCCCTTTTTATGATACCATCCACCGTGTTGTTTGTCACATTAGCAAAATAATTGCCACAATTATAAGCCATGTTTAAGACAAGTTGTCTGCTCAGATGCTCAAAGCTTTGTGATCTGAAATCACACTCCATGTAGTTTATATGTCATGGGATTCTTCCTTGTCCATTTTTAATTTGTTGTACCCAGTCCCTGGTCATTTGTGACTGTTGTGACTGTTGTGATTGTTGTGACTGTTGTGACTGTTGTGATTTTTGTGACTGTTGTGACTGTTGTGACCAAGTGCTTCATATCTGAAGCAAAGAGATAACACATACAGATTACACACTTTTTGTAAGTAGATATTGTAAGTCTAATCTATATATATATATATATGGGACATATAGTCAACTTCCACCACTCTGCTAAACAAGCAAATGTAATGAAATATTAAAATTATTTAAATCTGTGAGAATTCACCATGCAATGGAGCTGTTACTTAATGATTAACCTCCCTCCAACATGGTACAACGGTTGTGGCCAGGCCAATACATTGTAGAGAAGCACTTCTTGACAGTCACAACAGTCACAGTTGCACAGTAACACAATCAGCAATGTCTGATCTTGTTGTGAAATTTAGAGTAACCATTATCAGACTGAATTTATGATCAAGATCCTTCAAATTTGATACAGTAGATGAAAAACGAGTGCTTATAGAAAAGAGCTGTGGTGGTCATCCATGACCTCACAAAAAGCCCTACAAAAAAAATTGAAATAAGCTGTCAACTTGTCATTGGGCAACTAGTGACCTCATTGCTTGCTTTTGTCATCTTGTATACCCTGGATCAGCCGGGGCAGCTCATCTTTGTGGAAGTAGCTGCATGCACTTTCTCTTTTGGTGACCGTTGTATGATGATGAGAAGACTAAGAGTCTGGTACATGCCCTATTGATTCAGGGATGTCTATGGTCCTTCAGTTGCCCCAGCATAGAATACTGGTTGCAAACCACCTCCATTTAATGTCCCATGGGTTCGGACCAAAGTTAGTTCCCAGGGTGAGATTTGAACCCACGTCTTCAGAGCCAGTCCAGTGGACAAGCTTGTTTAACCATCAAGCCAAGGGCGAACTTCAGTTGATACTCATTGATACTCAAATGATCAGCTGTTTTGGTAGCATTGCAAGTATAGGCTATGACCTCAATAATTACTTATGGCCGATAGATAATAACATGGCATGAATAGGGCTAGGACCTCACAAGGAACATTTCAGTCCAATTCTGTAAGCACTCAGTTTTTTGTCTGCTGTAATGTTCCCTTATTCAGCTCCGATTCTTTTTTCTATTTTATTTTGTGGTTCTTTTCCGGGGAGTGGGAGGGGATTGCTTACTTCCTGGGTAAGCAGTGCATGCCTATCTATGTGTTGTGACTGTTGTGATTGTGTTGTGACTGTTGTGACTGTTGTGACTGTTGTGATCATTGTGATCATTGTGACTGCTAGAGAACAACATGGCATGGATAAGACTATGACCTGTATCAGACTGTTGTGATCATTGTGACTGCCTTAAGCACTACCACAATTTGAACCATGCAATTTGGAAATTACAAGCATTTTACTTTATGGACTACAGATACATGTGACGCTTCTATGAATAAACAGTGGGAAACAAGCCAACATGTGAATATACACTTTGGTTGGAATGGCAACTTTGGCACAACTGGGGACTTTCAAGTGGATAGGGAGAGGGGACAAATACAGCTCGGAGGTATCAGAATACCTTGAGACTTTAGACATAGGCATTTTTCTGAAAACGCCTCCAACATCATTTTGAACATGAAAAACATGAATGTCACAGAACCCACGCAATATGGGTACCAAAAAATACCTTGGTGTTTCCTGCTTCAGCTCATATAATTTTTAAGCCAAAATAGTTACAAATTAACTAAATATAGAGCGCCAAATGATAGTACAAATGGTAACATGTGACAATACGTGACTTTCACATGTTTTTGATTTCATATGAAAAAAGACAGTCACATTGATCACAAGCTCGTGACCATTTGTGACAGTCACAGTATCTCTTGGTCACAAATGTGTGACCCTCTTCTGACTGTTATGGTGTCTTGTCTGTGACTAACTGTGACCATTGGAGTTTAATACTTTAAATTTAAATAACTTTAAGTGAGGAATTTGGGAGGGTGAAGATTGGGATTAATGCTCTGTATAGGTGTATCAGTGCTACTCTGTTACTAAAATTTATGTTAATTCAAATGAAGTTTATTTGTCCATACAGTTACGTTTTAGGCATGTTTCCTTAAGTATTTTTCTCAAAAAGACAGTTCATCCTGAGTATGAAAAATTCGTAATACAGAAGTACATTGATGTGTACTGAGTTAGCTCATTTTTTTTTCACCAAAAAAGTTGCCGATCTGCATAAAATAGAATGCCAAATGACAGTAAAATTGTAACATGTGACAGATGTGATTCTGACAAGCATTGAGATTCAAACAGAAGACAGTCATATTTATCACAAACTTGTGACCTTTTATGACTTTCATGTGCACAACATCACATCTGTGACTGTTATAATGTCATGTTGGTTAAAACTACCCTGTGAATAACCGTGACCATTAGAATTCACTGGGGTTGAAAACGAGGGATCATAGCCATAGGAGGCAGAGGGGGGGGGGGGGGGGGTAAAATCATTTTTTGTGTACTTAGGTTTCTTGGGCAGTTTGGGCATTATTTTTGGGCAGCCTCCAAAGATTTTGACTGTAACAATGCCATTGTCACTGATTTTGACCATTGGAATCAGTCCATGAGAACTTATTTTCCCATGCCTCAGTCATATGTTTATTCAAGGCCTTTCATTCAAATTGAAGAAGAAAGTCACGTTGATCACCATTTTGTAACCCTCAGTGACTATCAAAATGTTGCATTTGTGACTGTTTGTTACTGTTACCATTTTATGGTTACTACTGTGTGACTGAGTGTTACTATTCCGTCCATATTGGCACTTATTTTCCAATGCTTGAGTCAAAAATGTAAAGCTATTCTTTCAAATTGAATTAGAAAGTCACGTTGATCACCATTTTGTAACCCTCACTATCTATCAAAGTGCAGCATTTGTGACTGTTACCACTTGATGGTCATTGATGTGTGACTGAGTGTGACTATTCCAATCAGTCCTAAGTCCTTGTTGAAGAATGTGCCACATGGGCACTTATTTTCTCATGCTTGAGTCAAATAGTTAAAGCTATTCTTTCAAATTTAACATTGAAGAAGAAAGTAATATTGATCACCATTTTGTAACCCTCACTATCTATCAAAATGTAGCATTTGTGACTGTTACCACTTAATGGTCACTATTGTGTGACTGAGTGTGACTATTCCAATCAGTCCTTGTTGAAGAATGTGCCTACATGGGCACTTATTTTCCCATGCTTGAGTCAAATAGTTAAAGCTATTCTTTCAAATTGAAGAAGAAAGTCATATTGATCACCATTTTGTAACCCTCATGCAGTAACTATCAAAATGTTGCATTAATTTTGTGACTGTTACCACTTTATGGTCACTACTGTGTGACTAAGTGTGACTATTCCAATCAGTCCTTGTTGAAGAATATGCCTACATGAACAGATCTTTTCAAATTTCAAGCTTAAACTCTGACCGAGTCTTGATGTTTCTTTCAGCTGACAGTAAGCATTAAGTGAACATAGAAGGTCATAGAATCAACCTGTATGAATAGAACCTCCATGCTCCATTTAATATTTTTAAATCTTAAGATTTGCATTGTCTCTCAGTGGTCCCAGTGTTGTTTGATGATTGATGAATCACATTGATCAAGATTTTGTGACTAATGTTGAGCAATATAGTATTTGTTAGACTTATGTGACTAACTGTGACAGTTGATCCTTAATAAAAAGGTTACCTTTCCAAATAACTGCAAGCCTCATAAGCAAAGAAAAAAAACTATTTTCCAATATGATGTGATAATATACCACTGTTAAGGTATTGACAAAATATTTACATTCATCTTATAATTAAATTAAATTATTTCAGTCAACCAACTCAACTATAATTCAATGGCAAAAAATCAACCATTTGTAAAATATACTCTTTTGTGTAACATCTGAAAATATCAGAATACAGCCTACACTGGTATTTACTCAGACATAAAATTGACTAAACAAATTTGAACCAATTTGCACCAGTAACCAAACTGGCAGTCAGTCAAGATAGGGCAGGGTTGCTGGATTTAAATCATTCGATTTAAATCATTGATTTAAATCATGATTTAAATCGCTCAATAAAAATCATGATTTAAATCAAAGTTGTTATAAAAAGGCTTAAAAAAGCACAAATAAAGCTGGCAGTGAGATATAACAGCTTGCAACCTACCATTTAGCAGTACTCTTTCATAAATATGTCCAATGACATATCACACAGGCCCCTTGTATATATATATAAGATATAATTTTAGATATATGATAATATATTTCTGATAAATATTACCGAGTAGAATGACTACATACATGTAAATAAAGATTTAAACAATTTTATTTCAATCATGGCATTCATGATTGTCTGAACAATTTCATTGCTGCAATGAAAAACAAAGCCATGTTCTGCAAATGCAGCACTGTCCCCAAAGCCCTGATATCAAATAGACTACATGTGAAACAATCGACAGGCATCGTGAGACTGAGTGCTGAGACTGGTGATTTAACGTAGCATAGAAAAGTAGGGAAAATGATGACTCGTTTTGACATCCCTTTTCATCTTTTAGAAGGTGTAATTCTATTACAAGTAAGCTGTATAGTTATGATTGATGTTCAGTGAAAGAGACATTTATTAACACATCTGTATCAAAATGTGGAACTGCTGCCGTAGCTTGCATTATGATTATTATATTTAATACATCGCCAGCCTTGATTTCATAATGTTGCATTATAATTTAATAAACCAAATTATATATGCCTTATTGAAATCCATATATGTGTTATTCACAATAGGTCAATGCATAAAAATTAATAACAGTTGGTGAAATTGATCCGGAAAATGAAATTTTTCCATTAATGATTTAAATCCGATTTAAATCAAAAAAATCCGATTTAAATCAAATAAATCCGATTTTTTTGATTTTTTTATAAAAATCAATAAAAATCGCAACCCTGAGATAGGGTTTAACATTAATCAACAACAACTGTCATTGTTAGTCACTGATAGTGACAGTCACACCGAAAGATCACCCAGTCAGTCACAAAAAGTCACAAACAGTCACCAAAATATTTAATTCTTTCACAAAAGACAAGGATCTTGTTGGATTTTCAAAATACTGAATAATAGCCAATTTCATAGTCCAATAGCCACTTCCTTCCAGCATAAGCACGATAAGTTATAACACTAAGTTAATTCAGTTTTGAATTAGTCAAAATAATTTATGCAAAGTTACCTGCTCTGCTCCTTGTGATCAGGCATGACAAAATGTTTAACAGCAATTAGGAGTTTGATAGTGTCAGGCTGAAACATCACAGACAGTCAAAAGATGATCACAGACAGTCACATATGATCACAGACAGTCACATATGATCACAGACAGTCACAGATGATCACAGACAGTCACGTTTTAGTGCTGAATACTGTCATGACTATCAAAAAGCGTGACTATTAGCGTAGCGTTACACTGTGTTTTTTGTCCCTATGGTCTTAGTGTACCAAAAAATCTGTGTGACTTTTATGTGACTGTCAAGTTCTCACAAAGATCTATCTGGTGCTGTATAGTAACACACAGTCACATTAGCCTTTCATGGCTTTGTGGCTGTTCAAAGTCAAGAAAAACTGTCACAAAAGCACCTTTTTCAAACTTTGCCAGCTTATTCATGCTGGCAAAAATCAGGAAAATTTTCTAAAAATATGCACTTTTGGTTTTATAAAAATTCAGGTCTTACTCTTTCCAATGACATCAATATCTCAGCAATATGTTGAATGGTTTGATTACACTGCCCTCATGAACTGGACCTGTCAAAATGCACATTTCGGAAAATGGACATTTTGGGGTTAACCCTATTGTTGTATATTCCAGGTGAACATGAAAAATATGCCATATTTTTTTTTCCGTTAGGGAAAACTCCTCTCTTTCCAACGAGGTTAATATCAGCAAAATCGGACTTAAACTTTTCATGCTACAACATTCTAAAGTTGAAAAACCAAGTGGAGGCTATTTCAGAAAAATGCCTACATGCACTTGATCAACAACGGGATGCATCACAAAATTGTAACTTGATAAATGCACACTTGAGAACAGCCGAAGAAGGTGGAATTTTCTCTTGAGGTGTTCTTTCCTGCCCTGCCTGATATCAGTCATTTAACAAAGCGGCCAATCAGAGACTTCAATGGGCAAGGTATATGGGATAAACTATGTTTGCCATTAGGGGACAACCATCAGAAAATCAAGGGTCTTTGAGTTGTTAAAAAAAAGAATAAATGATTTTTTGCCCAATTTTAGTGAAATAATTAAATTCTTTCTGTACAGTCTTGAAATAGATAATTCCTGGATGGGGGATCTCTGAACATGGTATCATTGGTATGTACACTTGATTTCTTAATGAATATTGGAAGATGTCATTTGCTGAAAATAAATAATTACTGTCTCCCTCAAACCTAAATGAATTATTTTCCACTGAGGAAAATTATTATCGAATGGCAGCCTTCTTTCCAGTCAGGTCTGTGAATAATGGCTCTAACAGTTTAATACTGCACTTGGTAGCAACAGTGCTATCATCACAATGGTCATAATTGTAACAACAGTCATGTTAGCCAACTCCTGACTCCTGTCAAAACCTTTCTCTACTGACATTTTAAGGCCTTTGCTCTATCTTGGCTCTATGAGTGCTTGTTGATTAAAGTCTGATATCAGAAACAACAATTAATTTATTGGATTTTCTTCATCTAAGGATCCAGTCATCTAGATTCAATATTTAGCAGCATTCATGCAGTTAAGCAAATTTATGTGAGATATAATAAATAGTACCTTGACATTTAGCTCCAAAATATCTATTGCCTTGAAATGATATGCAAATACAACATATAATTAAATTTCATGCACTTCCTGTTTAATTTTATATGTTTAGTGATGATGAAAATGACCATTGTGGGAGTCTTGAATTTTATAAAAAAGAGTTGATAAATGTCGATAAAATTGGTCATGTATCTTGCCCCCCCTCAAAAAGTACTGCCCCACCCATTGCCCCACCTGTGGCAGAGGTCTGGCTACACCACTGCCCAAAGGGCACAACTATATATATAGCATATTTATTCACACATTGTGTACATTTTAAATATATGTAAATATATAATTGATTTAAATTTTTAAAAAAAACGTTATATTAAAAAATACAAATATTGTCTATTAAAACTTGCACCACTTCTGGTGTCAGTAAGCAGTCCATTGTCCCATCTCTCATACAGCATAATACAGTCAAGACAGAAGCCAGTGACCTGTCTTGGTCTTTTTTACACGTTCTGTTGCAATGTTCCCCAATTTTTGCATTTAAATTGTCATCCAAATTTAAGCTGATATCAGCGAATAGCTTATAATTGTTACCAAATACTGAAATGTCATTTACTAATGCATGACTATAGACAAAAAAGAATACTGAAACATAATTTCTATAAACTTTTAATAAAACAAAATAAGAAATACAATCACACTCATTAAAAGCTCACAAACAAACAGAAATTACAGAATAGATAATCAAACATACACAAGTATAAATTTACATCTATATAACATAACATTCTGTCACTCATTAATATTTGTATTTCTAATTTTCAATACGTGTGTGTGCTGCAAATATGAACTTGCCAGGCTGCTGTTCTTCTCAGAACAAGCTAACAGTAGTTTTATAGTATGTACATATTGTATTCTTTGGTTTGTGTGTTGTTTTCACCAATTTCAAGTGTACATAATTTTAATAATTTTGAGTAATTTCTTGGACTAATTGCTTTTAGGTTATTATCAGTAAAAACTTTGTCTTAGGCCTATATGGTGCTTTCAACTACAGTATTAGTATTATAGATTCGTGGCACGGTCATTTAGCAGTTTCACTGGACTGTACACACACTACTGATTAATAATGTCTGTATTACTTTATATATTCAGTATTATTGCAAACTTGTTTGTCTCTCCTTCTTCATGTTATTTGTAGTTACTATCCTTCTGTTGTACATATATTTCTTATTGATTTTTAGTTTGTTTATTTATAAGACACATGTATCTTTATGATATTACGCTGTCTAATAAAATCCCATATATATATAATAAAAATGGTCAAATGAAGTTGTCGATTTGGCACGGAGGAATCCTGAATGGACGGAGTGAGATTGTCCATGTCCCTTGGTATCAAAAGCCTCCATTATCTAATGTTCACAACTCATCCTAGGGGGCACTCTGTTTCATTAGAGGGGAGCATCCAATTATTTCAATATTTGTAGGAAATGAATAAGGGGGGTGGGGAAAGAAGCTGTCTGGTTCCAGACTTGGAAGGATTACTTCTCCTTCCGGACCTTCTTCCTGACCTGCTTCCTGACTTTCTTCTTGAACTTCTTCCTGACCTTCTCTCAGGCCTTCTTCTGAACCTTCTTCCATACTGATCGTTTGAAAAGCTCTTTCTTGCATTTCTGTGCCAGATGTTGTTGCTTCTGTTCTTCCACTGAAAGATATGACCGCAATGTTGATTTTTGTTACTTTACTCCTTGGTTTCAAAAAACATAATGAGAAAATAACAAATTGAATTTTTAGAATCGTTACCAATGCAACAATTAACTATTGAAACACAATGATAGTTTCTAATATCAACTTAATTATTTCTGGCAATTGCGTAACTGAAAGGGGTTCTTGAGAGGGGGGGATGGTACATGACTCCGTAACATGAGGGGCCATCCAATTTTTGTGGGGGTCGCACTGGCCTCACTAAATGAGTAGGTCTTTTTAACGAAGGTTACAATTTTCATCTGGGGCCACCTGGGGGACACCTAAGATGAGTATCTTTCCTGCCCTCTTAGCCCCCCTACCTCTCATGAGGATTGACAATATTTTGCTATTCAGCAATTATTTTCCGATGCTATATATTTTCTTTATGCAGGGTGTTCCGGATGCACAAAAAAATATGCCCCTCATGCCCCCATGCCACAGGGATCCCATTGACTTATTGAGAAAACAAAATGTATCAATTCATCATAAAATTTAAATGTGTGGTCTGAACTCAAGAAATGGAAAATGCAATACATGTATACACATTTTAGTACAGTACCATGCCATTGAAAGTTATTTCTTATGTTTATTTATTTTTCAAATGACAACATTCACATCACATGCAAAATTGCAGTCTATAGATCTATTGACACACTTCCGTCCTTGTCCCAGAATCCCCAGTTAAAATAATATGATGATTCAAATGAAACAAACCTTCTCAAGGTGGCAATTCTGGATATCCACTGTCCAAATTTTTTCAACGTGCTGCAAAACACTTTACTGTCCTTCTGAAAATCAAAGATCATTTTTTAGAATTTACTTACATATGACATCTGCATTCATTGTCTATGAAATGAAATGCTTTATTTAGATTTGCAAAGTACATACACATGCAGGCCTCTTTTTATATTGAGGACCATTCAAAATTTATGTCTGGGGGGTGGGAGTTTTGCCGAAACTTCCTGTCAAAAATATATATCCCCTCGATTTCATGTGGATTTTTAGTACCCATCCTTTGGTTACATGCATATTTTTAGTACCCCCTCCCCTCAGACATACAAAGCAATACTTATTTATAAGGGTGCCAATGAAATGCAAACTTTGGAAAAGTCAATGTCATACTCTCTGAACTTTTTCCTTTAGGTCTTGTGATAAACTGTGCCAAGTTTCAGGAAAATTGATTTATATTTAGAGGTTGCTCAACAGCTCCAAAATTTATAATGCAAATCCAACAGGATTCGGAATCTAAACAATCTTGTTTCCGCAAAAATAATAATGACAAGGGCTTATATGGCAGCCATTTTGAAAAATGGCTGCCAAGACCAATTTTTGCCCGGAATTCTGACTTAAATTGCCGAAAGACCACCATACTTAAAATAAAAATATGTTTTTATGTATATTAACCACAATTAATGTGTCTTTGTCACTTTGGATAAAAATGATATTAGTCCAAGGCCAGTTAGAGCCTAAAATATAAGCAAAAATTGATTTCGGCAACCATTTTGAAAAATTGCTGCCATAATTATGAAGCTTATGGAATATCACCGGTCAATGAAAAATGGCATTTTGATAAAGGGACACGTTCAGGATTGTTCAGGATCCCAAAACTAATAATTTGAACAGATTTTCATTTGGTGTATGTTAATTTTTGAATCAGATACACCCTGCTCGTTTCGAGGGTACAGGAGTAGGCCTATACACCACGAAGGACTCCATACACCACGAAGCCTAAGGCCCTCGAAAGACTAGCAGGGTGCAAAGGTTTTATCCTCAGACGTCTTTTTTTATTAAAACCCTTACTGGACTGAGCAGTCATCAGGGACAACAGCATATTTCAGGGACATAAATGTCCCCTCAGGCAGTAAGCTGGGGATGCACATAAATGTCCCTTTCGTCCAGTAAGGGTTAATGCCCATAGATTATCTTACAAACTGAGTCTGAAATGTCTTTCAGTAACAAAACAAAGCATTGTGATATCATCACCAATGCTGGCACCTGGATGATGTCACTATGGCTCAAACAATTGCATTGTGACGTCATGACTATTGTTGCTACATGGATGACGTCATAACAACCCTATGACAGGAATTGTGACATCATTGTTTATCTCATACACCCTGTCTGGTGACGACAGAAGGGATATACGGTCTCATACATCGCGGCTCTCAGCCAATCAGAATCGAGGATGAGCACTTGACAGAGGATAAAGGATTATACATCTCGTTTTATTGACAGATTTTGGCAGATTAAACAATTAAGATAATAATTATTGAAGAATGCTATATTATATTTTTGTGCCTTGCCACACATCATTTATTTATGCACATCGTCATGGATTTGGCCATGCTATACATCAATCTTCATGTTTTCAAAAGCTCTACAGATTTGTATCTTTACAGAACTGTCTGTTATATGGCTAACAACCTATCCATACATGTATGCTATTAACGCATCTCCATTCAGTTTTTTGCAGTAGTGGAGTGATTGTTCTCCCTGGACTCCAAAAAGGGAGCCATCAATAGATGCAGGAGTGTTTAAAACTATTGCTGATTACTGTCAAGCATAACAGCTTATTGTGAATTGCACATAGTTCAGTACCATAACATGATTTACAATCCATCATTTCATTTTTACTTTGTATTCCTTCCACCTAAACATCTCTCAAAGTATTGATAGGTCTATCAGATATATTTACTAATTCCATTGACTCTCCATTAATACATCCCTTCATTGCCGAATCATTTGCTTTATTGAAGTTTGCAATGTCATTTCTAGCTCATGCCGTAGGGCCATAGGCATATGGGATGGCCATTTCTTGGAGGGAGGGAGGCTAATGCTGTTTTTCCTCAAATTTTTACATGATGCTAATGTGACCCTGCCAGTGCATCTGCCCTGATATTGGTCAGGATTTGCCCTGATTTACCATTTTCCTGACCCCGTGCAAAATATATGTCTGTCTCATGCGAAGTTCTACTTACATATATATTGGTCATTAAGCAATCTAGAAGGTATTCAAAAATACTTACAAGGGAGTTGTACAGTGCAGAGTATATAGCAATTTGGATAATCCGGTATGTCTCCTGGGATAGAAAGTTGATCATGTCATCATCCATTGAGTTGCATATAACATTAGAAAAATTGCAAGCCATGCTTGAGGCGAGTTACCTAATCATACATTCAGAGTGTTATGATCTTAACTGATTTTAGAATGAACCTTTATAGCAATCAAGGGCTGCCTTAGCTTGTGGTTTTATGCCTGTGGTTGTGGATGCAATGATCACGACAGTATCTGCTGTGACCATAGTGACTATTGTGACTGTTGTGACTGTTGTGACTATTGTGACTATTGTGACTGTTGTGACTGTTGTGACTGTTGTGACTGTTGTGACTGTTGTGACTGTTGTGACTGTTGTGACTGTTGTGACTGTTGTGACTGTTACAGCTGAATAATGTCAAGTGCTTACAGAAAAGCTGTTGATGGCCAACAACAGCTTTTCTGTAAGCACTTGTTCTTTGTCTACAGAAAGACTGCTTTTCAAGGCTATTAATATAGCTGAAGTAAACATTTTGAGATAGGGTAAGGTGGGGCAAATCCGCCCCCCTTTTCACATATATTCGTTGCTCAGTCCTTCACCTTTTCGAAAAACATAATTTTACTTCAGGAAATCAAAGAATTTATACATCTGAACATATATATTGAAACTTATATGCTTTAATTTGACACCTTTTAGCCGACATCATAATATCAAAGTTCAGACTTAGGGGGCGGATTTGCCCCAAAAGTGTGGGGCAAATCCGCCCCCCTTGAAGTTGGGTGACAAATGACATGAAAAAATTGGCTTCTAAAGTAAATTCTATTCATCAATTAATCACTGATTCTTTGTGGTATATTAACCAATGAGTAAGGATTGTTTCGTAAATTTATTTGTGACATCAGAAAAAGTTTGCATATGACATATTCAACATACCGTAAAACATGGCAAAATTTTTAACCTCATCTCAATTCAACTCATAATCACTACCAATGGTGCTTAATGGCAAAACAGAGTGACTTATAAACCATATCCCATGTTTATATGTTTTTAACATGAGAATCAGAGGGGGTGGATTTGCCCCATCGACAAGGGTCGGAATTGCCCTGGACGCTAGAAAAATATGAGTTGCCATTTTCTAAAGATGCATTTTATTGATTGGTGAAACATCTTGTACATATAAAGTAGTGGAATAAATGTTGCTATTAATGACAATAAGTAATTTTTTCATACAAAATTTTGCTGCACAACAACTCAGTTTTTAAAGTTTCAGTTGCACATTGAAATTACTTGTTGGTGAGATGCCTGGCTTCCTTCCCAGTTGAAGTCAAAACAAAACAATGTTACAGGACAATATTTGTGTTTTAATAATCTCTTGATCTAGTAGCACTAATCTGCATGAGAAATGTTTATTGTAAGCTATATATAAGGCCATGAAGGAACTTTTTCTGCTCAAGGGGGCGGATTTGCCCAGGGGCGGATTTGCCCTACCTTACCCTAAGTATAGGTTATTCACCCCGGGAGAGGGAATATGTGATTTATCATCTGAGGGCTTTAGCCCAAGGAGTGACAAACACATATTCCTGATCCCATGGTGAATAACCGGCTTATACCGTGAGACAAACACTCAAACAGCCAAACTTGAGAGGATAACTGGACAACAAAGAATATGGGAATTATTTCCCTGCAATACTGACATGTGATTAGCTGACAGAGGTGTAAAATGGTATAAATGATCATAAATCCCACACATTTGGAAATTCATACTTTATGGAACCGTGTTATAATACTGTTTCACCTCCCTCCGACATGGTACAGGAACATAGGCATAAATGTTGTCCAATATTTACTAGAATATATTGTTGCTGCAACTGCATACTTCCTACAATCTTCAGCAGGACCTGTATCCAACTGTGGCCTAAAGGGGTCGTGGTAGGATACAGGTCTGGGCTTGAAGAGGTCGGGAAGGATAAAAAATTCAACCATGTTAGAACCTTTTTATCATTTTTAGGCAATTTGTTGATTAAATGACATAGGCCTAAATGGGTTGTTGGATGAAGTACTTCCTGGGTACCTGAAGCAATTCAAGTTTATTTGTTGTGACTGTTGTGATTATCGGATTCGACTGTTGTTACATGTACAATGTACTGTTGTGATCGTTGTGACTGTTGGAACCACTATCGCCATTGTGGCCATGCATTTTTGCACTGCCTTTTTGGAAGTTTCACATTGCCAATTTCCATTTCATGGACTTTGTGGCTGCTTCTATAAATAAACAGTTTCAAATAGCAAATGACGCGACCTCTGGTGTGCCAAAAGTGAATTACGCACTCCTTCACAGGTGGCAGGAGCGAACAATCACGTGCGCCACCTGTGGGAACAAAAGGGAGTGATCTGGGTCAACAGAATTGCAGAAAGGCAGCTGGAAATAAAAAGGTAGGTTATAGCATTGTTTGTTGGCAATAATATTGCGGTATTTGGATGTGCCAGGTTAGCAAGAGCAGCTCACAGAGGATCTTATGGCATTGACAGTTACATAAATGAATTCTTCAGTTCAATACGGTTCTTTTGGTGGTTTTAAAAAGTCTGTAGGACATCTGAGAGCTGAGATATTTATCTGTAATGTCGGCTCTTATGTTATAGTACTAGTTTATTTCACACAATGTCTTGCTGTCAACACTGATAACAGTCAGGGAGTTTACCATGTGCTGAGGACTCTGATATCAGCACAGCATCTTCACTATAGTTCATATCACAATATGCGAACTGGTATTTGGCCTGATTGCTCAGCATCTACGGGTCACACTGTAGAAATATACTTCCGGATAGAAGAGCCAATTTTTAATTTATTTATCACATTTTTGTGATGTTTTGGTGCTTTTTTTGTCATTTTTGACAACAACGGTGCGTTCTAGAAATGAGACAGACTGTACATGACCCTATCAATATTGATTACCCTCCCCCCCCCTCAGGGGGAGACCATTTAATGTCAGGGGGCTGGTTTGGAGTTTTTCTTTGAATAACTAATTTCTTGCTCGGTTTTGGTGATATAAATAAATTCTTTTTTGAAATAAATGTCTACCAGGGGTATTTCTAATAAGGCGTTGCTTGATTTAGGAATGGATATTTTGGGACTTTGTTGTGCCTTTGCAATTAAATACTGCCAGCCCGAGAAATGAAATAGTCGCTTTCCCTTAGGTAAGCGGTAAGTTAGGTTTGTGAACGTTCGTGCTGGCTTTGGAGTAATAAGTCAAACGACTCAGACTCTTTAGCTTCCTGAATTTTGCCTCTGACTCCTTAGATCTCTTGAATTCTAATTCGACTCCTCTTTTTGCATACTATTTTTATGTGGTTGGCAAAGGAATCAACAAATCAACAGTTCTCATAGGATTTTATTCATTAACAGTTTCTTCAGAAATTTTGTGTGACTGCTCTTTAAAATGTCAATACAGTTGATATTACTTTTTGTCAATTAATAATCGTATGTACTGATGTAGGAGTCAAGATTTTCCAGATTAATTTTCGACTCCTGAAAACCTAGTTTGACTCCGACTGTGATTGCATCCAAAAACCTCAGACTCCATGACTCCAACTCTAAAGCCCTTGTTTTACGTAGATTTTATACCCCTTTCACCAACATTCAAAATAATTCGCACATATATCAGTGGCGTCCTTATGGGGGCACGGGGGTGGGATGTGCCCCCTATATTGGACCTGTGCCCCCATATGAATTTTCCAACTCCGGCTAAAATATACAGTTAGTATGGAGGGTGGCCCCCCAGAGGATCGCGTCCCCCCCAGGTGACCCACCCCCCCCGCTCTAGACCCCCAGTTACGCCACTGACATATATATGCACAGCTGGTATGAGTACGCGTACAAATTTGCGGACATTTGTGCACATTTTGTGAATTTTTCTTGTTGCAGTCTTGTAAGTTGATAAGCTTGAAGCTTATGGTATTTTGTTCCGAACATAGTGAAAGCGCAATAAATATCCCTCAAGTAAGGATTAAAATTCTCGTGGATGTGCATATTATACAGTAGATCTGATGATTCCTCTCTTCCACTTGACTCTTCAAAATTTGAAGTTCAAATTTCCTAAAAATTGACTGTAGAAGTTAATTGTGTGTTTTTTTCTTTCAGATTGAAATGACAAAAACCTGTCATAATCTTCATAATGGATACAAGGTCAACAAGTGGATGCTTTTAGCAGATGCTTCGTAAATAGGGCCAACACAGATGATATAATAATTTAGGCTATATCCTGATAAATATTCATCAATGTGGTAGCCTATACATGTTCAAGACAAGCTATTCTAATGTTCTATGCATAATTAGCTGCCATGGGGGTTCCCCCCCCTTGGGCAAGCTCTTTGTTTCGTAAGGAAGTTTTTTTGCACACACTGAAATGTCACATTCTAGACCTAATTTTATGTAAAAGCTACTGGGCACCAGCCACCACTTCCAATGCCCTTCTTCACATGTATGTTCATTCATGTATAAAGGTTGTCCGAAAGTCTTGATTTTTGCATTTAGTGTCCTTATTTTGTCATTTATGAACAATTTCTCCTCCACTACTCTCACCAATGTCTTCACACACGCTCTCCCAGTGTGGATGTGGCTGCAAGATAGACTGCATGTGTGGCATATAACTGTCAGATTTGAGGGGGGCACTCTCTTTCAATTCAATGAGAAATGTTTTCCAGCCTTTTGGGTGGCAATTTTCCACTATTCAGCAGTTCCAAACGATCAAGTTGTGTCCATTTTAATTCAGTGTATGTCAGTAAATGTTAACCACATTTTCACCAGAATATCAAAGAATAATGAAAACTTTAGAAAAAAATGCTAATTATGAAAATAACTGTAACTGTAGCTTCAACACTTAAATTTGATTGTTTTCCTTTGATGAAATGTTGCAGTGCAGCTTTTGCTGAAGTTTGAGACATGACTGGAACTGCATTTGACATTCAAGTTTAATATATACTATAACTCGTAAAATTACACTCATGTGCTTGTTTGCAGTGTACATTATCAGACTCTGCAGTCTGCCCCAAAAGGTACCTTTATGGTGTGAAGTGGGGCAGCTGTTGCCATAGCAACCAAAATGGGTAAAGTTGCTATACATACAGTGTAGCTCTTCACTCTACATGACATGTGAGGGTTGTAGTTCAAACCATAAGTTAGTGTTTAAATTTAAAACATGCTCTTCTCTTTGGCAACGTCATTCATATTCATATGTATGCATAGCTTAGAAAGTGTTTATCAGACACATTTAAAAAAAAAAGGTTCAATCACACACATAAAAGACAGTTAAATGCAGTTTGAGCGCAACAGCATCCCGCAAGATGAACTGGGGGCTTAGAGGGTACTGTTATGGGGCACTGGTGTATTACCAATAAGTTAATTTCACAATGCATATACCCATATAATTACAATATTTAATGCATACAATTCAATTCATTTCAATTCAATACTTTATTTCAGACAAGAACATTTTACAATGTAAGACATGTCCCATCCATATCTAACAACTACAAGACAAAAATAACTACAGTAAACAGTTATAAGTCAAACTAGAGTTTCGATCGGGACCGATGCGAAGGGAGAGCTCTCGCATGTCGAGTGGGCGTGGTGTAGTTAGGTTGATGTCACCTTTTCGTCACTGGGAATGAGTATTAAAAGAAATAGTGTGTATCTTTCATTAGATATATTGCAATGTAGCGAACTGTGACTCTGTTGCATATATGCAGCATCAGTAACAAAGCACCCGGGACTAGTTTTTGCACTGTATTTGGCATTTTTCCGAAAGTATATATATAGAATGGTCTGCATTTGGTCAGCATTTGGTCAGCATTTGGCCTGCATGATGAGAATTTTGGTCTGCATTCTCCTAATCTCCTAGAAAAATTCTTGGTTATTTATGCTCATTACCTTTTTTTTAAACTACCACTTAAAAGACTGGATTTTATTATTTTAAGACAGGGTCATGTAATCAACTGTGGATTACAGAGAGTGGAAATCATTGATGATGGCTTAAATGCAATTAATAGAAACAACCTCGATTGGATGAAATTCTAGATTATACAGCCTGCAAAACAAAATTTGTATAGCCTTCTTGAAATAAACTTTGTTGATAGGGGTATACATGGGTCTCAAAAACAGATGGGGTGTCAAATGTTGGAATTTAAAGGAAAAATGAATGTCTCATGTCCCATTTTATCGAAGCATAAATGATAAAGAAATGTATCAAATGTTTGTCACTTTTTATTAGTCAATCTGTCAGTGTCTCTCGATTTTTAAGAGGGCCAGTGTCCCTGTGTCACTTTTTAAGAAGGGCAGTGTCCCCATGTCGATCGTTAATTGCCATTAATTATTGAACTTCCTCAACAGCAATAGGTCAGGTGTCATCTTCAAGTGAACTAATCAACTCAATTACAATTAGACAGTTATGTTTTTCCACTTTTCTGAGTTGAATAAAACAAGTTTCCATATTTTTTATTTCGATTTCTTGTAGGCCTATATAGGCCTATAATAAAAAACTAGCATTAACCCGTGATAGAGGATATAGGCAAATGCAAGTCAGACATACATACGTGTTAGTGTGAAGAATGAAAGTGTTGTCTCATAAAATGTACAGGAGCAGTCATATTGACTATAGAAATGAAACTCGTACAAAAACTCTGATAGGTTAATGGAATTGTTGGCCATTTCATTGCAATTTAGGTTTGTGAAGATACTGTATAACTGTATTGTGGTGAATGCTGTTGATTTGTTTATGAAAAAGTAAATTCCATGCAAAAAAGGCATTTGGTAGTTTCAAAACCATTTTCGAGGTATGATGGGTATGTTGCATTGCATGACCTGCTTCGGGTTTGGACTGAATGGCCTGATCGATCCTGACTGGATTTGTTACGTCGGTTGCAAGATCTATGTCAAGGAAAAGAAAACTGTCAGAAGGTTAGAATGGTAAGAGAATGCTTGCCGTGAATGGTGAGGTCCTAAATTCTATATCTATCTATCTATCTATCTATCTATCTATCTATATACAGAGATAGATAGATATCTATGTAGATAGATTAGATTCTATCTATCTATATACCTATCTATCTATCTGATAGATAGACAGAATCTATCTATCTATCTATCTATCTATCTAGATAGATAGATAGATAGATAGATACTATCTATTACTATCTATCTATCTATCTATCTTTGTATCTATCTATCTATGATCTATCTATCTGTCTATCTATATATTTGTCTGTCTTTCTTTCTATGTAATAAATGTCTTATCTATTCACCTGTGCATATAGATCTATTTAATAATGTATCTTTGAAACCATCTACTCATGCATCTATCACTTAATTGGTATATAAAAACTTGACACTTGAATAGCAATCAGGCAGTGTCACTCAATGAAGTCAAATGGTAATTAGAAATTAAGCATATTAGGCCTAGGCCTTATAGCAATTAAGCAGTGTTCAAAAGTAAATGAAAAGGTATGTTCCTTGTTAAAAGCAATCAGCGTGGGCCTGGTACTATAGGCCTGAAATCATGCATGCATTGTACTGGCCTATAAATTAATGGCGCGAATTTGGATCACAACAGTATGTAAAACATGGCGGCCTGTACCCTCGATAGAAAATGCATCTGCAAGATAGCGCAAAAGGGAGAGCAAGCATAGGGTCATGTTTGATATTTTTGGAAAGACAAAATCGTAATCTATGCAGATGGCTATATTAGAATTAGATTAGGAGCTGATAAATGTGCGTAAATTGAAGAAAACGGCGATGACGTCATGCTATCCCAGAAGCTTTAGAGTCACGTATTAATATATAAGATTCTAATAAATTGTTGTTTTTTTGCAATCTATCATTTTGAAGAAAAATAAAGTCCTGATATTCAGTCATAACTGTCCCCATGTCCCCGGGTGTTACGTCCCCATGTCCCTGGGGGTTAAGTCCCCATGTCCCCGGGGTTACGTCCCCATGTCCCCGGGGGTTACGTCCCCAAGTCCCCGGGGTTACGTCCCCATGTCCCCGGGGATTACGTCCCCAAGTCCCCAGGGGTTACGTCCCCAAGTCCCCGGGGGTTACGTCCCCAAGTCCCGGGGTTACGTCCCGATGTCCCCGGGGGTTACGTCCCCATGACCCCGGGGTTACGTCCCCATGACCCCAGGGGTTATGTCCCCATCACTCCGGGGGTTACGTCCCCATGTCCCCGAGGGTTACGTCCCCATGACCCCAGGGGTTACGTCCCCATGTCCCCGGGGGTTACGTCCCCATGTCCCGGGGGTTACGGCCCCATGTCCCCGGGGGTTACGGCCCCATGTCCCCGGGGGTTACGTCCCCATGTCCCCGAGGGTTACGGCCCCATGTCCCGGGGTTATGTCCTATGTCCCCGGGGGTTACGTCCTATGTCCCCGGGGGTTACGTCCCCAAGTCCCCGGGGGTTACGTCCCCATGTCCCCGGGGTTACGTCCCCAAGTCCCCGGGGGTTACGTCCCCAAGTCCCGGGGGTTACGTCCCCAAGTCCCGGGGGTTACGTCCCCATGTCCCCGGGGGTTACGTCCCCATGTCCCCGGGGTTACGTCCCCATGTCCCCGGGGGTTACATCCCCATGACCTCAGGGGTTACGTCCCCATGTCCCCGAGGGTTACGTCCCCATGACCCCAGGGGTTACGTCCCCATGTCCCCGGGGGTTACGTCCCCATGTCCCCGGGGGTTACGGCCCCATGTCCCCGGGGGTTACGTCCCCATGTCCCGGGGGTTACGTCCCCATGTCCCCGAGGGTTAAGACCCCATGTCCCGGGGTTACGTCCTATGTCCCCGGGGTTACGTCCCCATGTCCCCGCGGGTTACGTCCCCATGTCCCCGGGGGTTACGTCCCCATGTCCTCGAGGGTTACGTCCCCATGTCCCCGGGGGTTACGTCCCCATGTCCCCAGGGGTTACGTCCCCGGGGGTTACGTCCCCGGGGGTTACGTCCCCGGGGGTTACGTCCCCATGTCCCCGGGGGTTACGTCCCCATGTCCCCGGGGGTTACGGCCCAATGTCCCCGGGGGTTACGGCCCCATGTCCCCGGGGGTTACGTCCCCATGTCCCCGAGGGTTACGGCCCCATGTCCCGGGGTTACGTCCTATGTCCCCGGGGTTACGTCCCCATGTCCCCGGGGGTTAAGTCCCCATGTCCCCGGGGGTTACGTCCCCATGTCCTCGAGGGTTACGTCCCCATGTCCCCGGGGGTTACGTCCCCATGTCCCCAGGGGTTACGTCCCCGGGGGTTACTTCCCCATGTCCCCGGGGGTTACGTCCCCATGTCCCGGGGGTTACGTCCCCATGTCCCCGGGGGTTACGTCCCCATGTCCCCGGGGTTCATCTCCATGTCCCCGGGGGTTACGTCCCCATGTCCCCGGGGGTTACGTCCCCATGTCCCCGGGGTTACTTCCCCATGTCCCCGGGGGTTACGTCCCCATGTCCCCGGAGGTTACGTCCCCATGTCCCCGGAGGTTACGTCCCCATGTCCCTGGGGTTACGTCCCCATGTCCTCGGGGGTTACGTCCCCATGTCCCCGGGGGTGTGTCCCCATGTCCCCGGGGGTATGTCCCCATGTCCCCGGGGGTATGTCCCGGGGGTATGTCCCCGGGGGTATGTCCCCGGGGGTATGTCCCCGGGGGTATGTCCCCGGGGGTATGTCCCCGGGGGTATGTCCCCGGGGGTATGTCACCATGTCCCCGGGGGTAATTGGTCGCCCCCTCCTTAGTAGATATTAAATGGTCACCCCCTTATCCTATCTATCTATCTATGTATCTATCTATGTATCTATCTATGTATCTATCTATGTATCTATGTATCTATGTATCTATCTATCTTGTTATCTTAGCACCTTAGTAGATATTAAATGGTTGCCCCCTTATTCTTAGGAGATATTAAATGGTCGCCCCCTTATCTATCTATCTGGCAAAACAACATACACATAGAACTCGCATGTGTTCCGCTTGCGACACAAATTCTAGTTTTGCTTTCAATGTGCAGTCCCCCCCCCCCTTCCTAAGCCCACTCTGCCCATTATTTACAATGTCGGAGAAACTTTTCTTGCACAAGAGGAGTGACCATTGGTCAGGCTGTCATTGCACATGCCACATTAACAACAACCACTTACAAATGCAACCATTGGTTAGGCAAGATCCTTGTGCCTAAATTGACAGCAGTTCAATAATCCAAATAGGCATGTAGTGCGTGTTTACTTGACTAGAAAACAACCTGTCAATTTCAGCTGCAATCATTAGGGGAAAGCTATCGCTCTCCCAATAATACTATATGTAGCACCATTCAAGTAAGCATCAATAAATGTGGACTATATGCACAACATATACACCAAGGTAGAGTTAAAGATAATTATATATATGGGATGTACTAAGATACATATATATATATATATATAAACCATGACAGCCTATCATTAATGTAAAAATAAACATTCATTCCAAAATCTCCATATTGGTGAAAGTATCCTGATGTCTGAATTCATCAGACTAGTTATATAGGAATTACCGCACCTTTGTAATCGCACAATAAACCTATAGGAATATTTGTGAAACATAGCTATTATAGTTCATATGATTGGTTGACACAATGAATTACATGAAAAAATGAAAAATCTCATTTGAATAGCACAAAAAAGTATTAAAACATGTTTCACTGATGTCTGGAATGGTCAGTCGTTGTTGATGTTGCCTTTACTGCTGATCTTATCAAGTAATCAGCTGCTCATTGAAGCAGAATAATACTTTTTTCATTGCTTATCACTTTCAACTTGTGGAATAGGTCTGTCTCCATTTGTAGTTCTGAATTTATGTACAGGATGTGTCTCCAAGCAATAGGAGCTCTGATGGAATACCCTTTGCCTTTCAACAGGGTGATTGGTGTTGTTGACCAAGCCAAGAAGTCTGACTTAATGAGTGTGTTTGTTGAATGTTTGATTGTTTGGGTCAGCTACACTGTATTGATTATGTTCTTTAAACAGCAGTTCAACAGAAAAGTGTGTTGTTATCATACAGATTGGGGGATTGTAACGTGTGAACAACCAGATTATTATTTACTGTTGGTCACAGGATTTCACTTATTACTTGGCAAACCAGATAATATGTCATTTGGTGGGCTTCCCCAAAGACAAAAATAGCACTCCCCCCTTATCATAGTGCCACCTACCGATAATACCTGTCGTAATCCCCATATGGAGACAGACCTATTGGAGGGCACTTGATTGCTCACAGACCTATTATAGTCCGGCGGCCAAACCCCAGATTTCATGGGAACCTCGCAGTATGGTCTAGACAATGTTTTTTTGTTGATTCTATATCTCTGAGATGTACTCTTTCAGAATATGAACGATGCCACTCTGTCATCATTGGGCAATTTGCATAATATGCAAATTAAGGCGGCCATTACCAAAAATCTTGTTCTCGCCTGTATCTCAGTAACTATGCATGATAGCAACATAATTTTGGTGTCTATCCCCATGTTTTGAGGGGTAAATAATCCAACTAGGCCATTTCTATAAATTTCACACCAATAGTTTTTGCAGAATTGACATATTGAGGCCGCCATTACTGAAAATCTTGTTTCTGACGATAGCTCCGAAACTACAGGTGGTATCAAAATAATTTTGGTATCTACCGCCATGTTTTGAAGGTTAAATAATGAGATGAAGCCATTTCAGTTAACATCACACCAATATTTTGTATTTAACAGGCATGTTAACAAAGCTGCCATTACTGAAAATCTGGTTTCAGACAATATCTTATTACTTCATATTGTGTCAAAACTCTATTGGTGCCTATCACCATGTTTTGAGGGATAAAGAAACATATTAAGTTATTTTTATAATGATTAAACAAATATTTTATACTGTATCTCACAACAACCTGAGAAGTTTAGCTGAAAAACCATGTGATTTACACCATGTGGTTCAACTTTGCCATCATTGAAAATCACATGAATAATTATCTGACCTTGTCATGTAGACAATGAGTAGTGAAGTCATGATGTCACAATGTTTTGGGGCTCTGATTGGTCGGTGTGGTTGCCAAGAATGTACTTGGGCCTTCAAGCAAAATAATGCCATATGAAATGACTCAATATTTTTGACTGCTGGTTCTATTTTTGTTGTGAGATATACCTTATTATCACTGATTATTGCGTTATTCTGCAATCTGACATTCAAAATATTCACTGTTGTGAAACACATCCCTTTATGTTTTATCAAAGAATGAGCATATGTATATCAAAATAATTGTTGGGAAACAAACTAAGCCATTTCCGAAAGGACCAAGCAAATACATTTGGATAAAGGTGCAAAGTCATTACAGAACAATTATTGCGCTGATGCATCTTGCCATTATTGATTTTTCCTGTGTACGGAAACAAGTCACTTTCAACAATTTTGTCCCTGGGAACTGAACAGTGAATACCACCCATTTACTTTTATTCAAGGCTAATTTAAAAGTGCTAAGGAAAGCGTTCGAATGCTCCAGTCTGTGAGCATATAACATCTTGAGTGAAACAGCCAAATAAATGTCATACCAAATTACAAACATTGAAACAGTAATTACCATATCAGGTATATTTTTTCTCGCAGTGTGCTTCCCCATGAAATCTGTAAAACATTGATCAAGTAAGCTATTAAACAAGATGTGTCCATAGCAAAATCACACCTTATCATTTCCAGCACCTCTGGAACAGCAACATTGTCGCTTGGTCCTAATTATACTGAATTAAGCATTTACCACATCAATCATAATTCCTTAACAGATCTGAAGGAATGCAAGATATTGTGAGTGTGAGCCAGTCTCCAAATGGCAGTCTAAATATACCATCATCACTTTTCATTTAAATTATTTTTCACAGAGTGGACAGTGTTGAAGCTCTCGAGTCCGGATTTGTCCTCAAGGTTGGCCTCGAGGTCATATTCCGATGGACATGGCCTTGGATGCCCAATTCTCTGCCTTGGACTGGGTCTTTGGTGCATTTGGCCAGTGATGGAAGCCTCTGGACTTGCCCCAAGGCCACGTTTTGATGGCCTTGGCCTCAGTCTCAGAGGCTCATGCCTCAGTCTGGGTGGCTGATGGCCTCAACTACAAAACTGGAAGTGGAGCTTGTGTCACATTTTTCTACCAATCTGTTAGGAATAAAACTTCTCCAACTGCCACAATAATATTCAATGTGACCAATGCTTGCTACTGAAACTCATTGAAAGGCTAGCAAATAATTATCTCCCTAGAAAAAATTTATAGGTTAATAAAGTTGTTGTATATCACCAAGGAAATTAACTTCTTAACAATTATTTGTGGAGAATAGCCAATTCTGGGCTGGTCAGTGACCAGGTATGGTGATCATAAACTGTAGGAACTGTTCTGAAACTGTCCTCATGCTTTTACCAGGCCAATGCACTACTTTTTCAATGTTAATTACTCCCATTGGAAGATCCTGAGGGTACAGGAAAGAAGCTTTAAAAATTCAAATTCAAATATTTTTTCAAATTGTGCATTGTATTAGGATATAAATGTCATTCTTTACAATTCTGCATGAGTCCACTTCCCTGATTGGAGGACAGCTCCAGAGCTACTTTTCTCCTCTTGCCTAACTTTTATGCTTCATAGAAGTTGAACCTAACCTCTCATCTTACTATAGAAGGACCAAGTTCTCCTCTTATGCACTCTCATTCAGTAGCTGACATCACAGGAGAAGGCCAACAGCCTAATACTCATGGGTGCCTGTCAGGGGATCAACAGCCATAGTTGACATTGAATATTGCTCCGGTCCTTGGCAAAGTAGAAAAATGTGACAAAAGCTCCACTTTCAGTGTTGCAGTTGAGGCTGAGACATTCGCCGCCCAAACAGAGGCAAGAGCCTCTGAGACCAAGGCCAAGGCCATCATCAAAATGTGGCCTCAAGGCAGGTCCGGAGACTTCCATCACTGGCCAAAGGCACCCGAGACCAAGTCCAAGGCAGAGAATTGGGCATCCAAGGCCATGGCCATCCGAATATGACCTCGAGGCAGGCCTTGAGGACAAATCTGGCCTTGAGAGCTTCAACAGTGTCCACTCTATGAAAAATAATTTAAATGGAGAGTGATGATGTTATATTTAGACTGCCATTTGGAGACTGGCTCACACTCACAATATCTTGCATTCCTTCAGATCTGTTAAGGAATTATGATTGATGTGGTAAATGCTTAATTCAGTATAATTAGGACCAAGCGACAATGTTGCTGTTCCAGAGGTGCTGGAAATGATAAGGTGTGATTTTGCTATGGACACATCTTGTTTAATAGCTTACTTGATCAATGTTTTACAGATTTCATGGGGAAGCACACTGCGAGAACAAGTATACCTGATATGGTAATTACTGTTTCAATGTTTGTAATTTGGTATGACATTTATTTGGCTGTTTCACCCAAGATGTTATATGCTCGCAGCCTGGAGCATTCAAACTCTTTCCTCAGCACTTAATTAGCCTTGAATTAAAATAAATGGAAGTGTAGACATGACAATTGGTGGTGTTCATTGTTCAGTTCCCAGGGACAAAATTGTTGAAAGTGACTTGTTTCCGTACACAGGAAAAATCAATAATGGCAAGATGCATCGGCGCAATAATTGTTCTGTAATGACTTTGCACCTTTATCCAATGTATTTGCTTGTTCCTTTCTGAAATGGCTTAGTTTGTTTCCCAACAATTATTTTGATATACATATGCTCATTCTTTGATAAAACATAAAGGGATGTGTTTCACAACAGTGAATCTTTTGAATGTAAGATTGCAGAATAACACAATAATCAGTGATAATAAGGTATATCTCACAACAAAAATAGAACCAGCAGTCAAAAATATTGAGTCATTTCATATGGCATTATTTTGCTTGAAGGCCCAAGTACATTCTTGGCAACCACACTGTGCAATCAGAGCCCCAAAAACATTGTGACATCATCACTTCACTACTCATTGTGTACATGCCAAGGTCAGATAATTATTCATGTCGTTCGCAACGATGAACCACATGGTGTAAATCACTTGGTTTTTCAGCTAAACTTCTCAGGTTGTTGTGAGATACAGTATAAAATATTTGTTTAATCATTATAAAAATAACTTAATATGTTTCTTTATCCCTCAAAACATGGTGATAGGCACCAATAGTGTTTTGATACCATATATATGACGTAATAAGATATTGTCGGAAACCAAATTTCCAGTAATGGCAGCTTTGTTAACACGCCTGTTAAATACAAAATATTGGTGTGATGTTTACTGAAATGGCTTCATCTCATTATTTAACCCTCAAAACATGGCTGTAGATATAAAAATTATTTTGATACCACCTGTAGTTTCGGAGATATCGTCAGAAACAAGAGTTTCAGTAATGGCGGCCTCAATATGTCAATTCTGCAAAAACTATTGGTGTGAAATTTATGGAAATAGCCTAGTTGGATTATTTACCCCTCAAAACATGGGGATAGACACCAAAATTATGTTGCTATCATGCATAGTTACTGAGATACAGGCGAGAACAAGATTTTTGGTAATGGCCGCCTTAATTTGCATATTATGCAAATTGCCCAACGATGACAGAGTGGCATCGTTCAGATTCTCAAAGAGCACATCCCAGAGATATAGAATCAACAAAAAAACGCTGTCCAGACCCTACTGCGAGGTTGAAGCTCACCGCCGCCGGACTATTAAGTAAGCTTGAAATGCTACGTGTACAGAAGAAAACCAGCCATAGAAACTCAAATTGAATCTGTTGTGAAGAACTCAAACATTGCCAATGTCACCCTTGTCTTGAGGGGATTTTTTTTTTATTGTATAATTAAGGTGTGTCATTCCATATATGTACCTTGTTGGATTAGGCCTAATCATAATAAACTATTTACATATGTAGAATTTTTTTATTTAATTAGGCCTAATATATAAAAAAATGATTATTTTCTATAGGTAACGCCTCAAGTCAGCCGACTTAAGTCAGCTGCAGCTGCAGCCAACAAAATTCAGCTAGCTGAAAAAGTGAGCCATAATTTCTTCAAGTCAGCTGACAAAAGGTGGCTGACATGGTTCTGGGCTCTAGCTCAATCTCCACCCACAACAGCATTTTGCAACTAGAGTACCCCCCCTCAAAAAGCCAAGCCTATCTGGGCCAAGCTATATCCTGGTTTGAGTGGCCTGCGTGCTAGCATTAGTGTAAAGCTCTTTGAATATTGGAAGGATACTGTAACTGGGCAACACATTTGAAACTATTAGGTAAGTTCAGATTGCATTGATTTTGTCTCTAGATTGCTTTGTCATTATCAACATGACTTAAAAATAAATTAAAGTGACGATATCTCGTTACAAAGTCAGGCATGACTAATTTATTGTTAATGTAAACAGTCAAGTGACTAACTTATGGTCAATTGAACCACTTCAGAAAAATACATGTGGACCAATGTCAAAGCAGTCCAGTCAAAAAGCGTTTCTGTGAATATTATTATGTAGACATAGTCTAAGGGGTAACCATTTAATAATCAGGGGGGCTTGGAGTTTTCCTCAGCAGGAAATTATTTATTTCACGGTAACTGCGGCCATTATTCTTTATTTGCATGAATTCCCCAAATATTCATTACTAAATCAAGCATCGCCTTCTTGAGGATACAGTGCCGCCTGTAAATAAGTGAAACACAAGATATTGTACCATTGTGTCAATGCTAAACGACCTCAAGGGACCGTTCAGAATTTATGACTTGGGGGGTGGGAGTTTTGCTGGAACTTCCCGTCAAAAATTGATACCCCCCCTTGAGTTTCATGTGGATTTTTAGTACCCCACCCTTAGGTTTCATGCGTATTTTTAGTACCCCCCCCCCCCGACATACAAAGCAATACAGACATATATACTGTTACACAAGGTCACACGTACAGATTCATTCTAACATTTTTTCTTTGTTAAAATATCTTACCCCCCTTGGAAGTGTTGTAAAAAATTAATACCCCCCCTTGAAACACATGTGAAAGTTAGTACCCCCTCGGGCAAAACTTTCCCCCCCCCCCAGTCATAACTTCTGAACGGTCCCTTACCAAACTGCTTGTGGAAGCATGAATTCTCGTCCAATGGGAGGAAAACATATTGGGTCATGAAGGCCAATATGTGAGGCATGTATTAAAATAATTGCAGCAAATGTTCTTTGCTGTAGTCAGAGTTAGATATGGTACACTTACTTATCAAAGACTTTAACCCATACCTAACTCCGACTACAGCAAAGAACATTGGCTGCCATTGTTATCCTGCATACCTCACATATGGCCTTTATGACCCAATATGTTTTCCTCCCATTGGACGAGAATTCATGCTTCACCAAGCTGTTGATGCAATGGTACAATATCATGCGTTTCACTTACTTACAGGAGGCACTGTAACCCCTACCAGAAATTATTTATTTCAAGACTGCCTTGAAAGAATTTTTTATTTCACCAAAACTGAGCAAGAAATTATTGATTTTAAAAAAAACTCCAACCACCCCTCCCTTGAGAAGAAATGGTTGCCCCCTTAAGAAACTGCCAGTTAACTTCTAAATGTATGAAACAGGATGCGATTATAAATTTGACACTCAAAAAACAAATGTTACAGCAAAGACCCCAAGATGTGCAACTGGGCCAAAAACATGTAATGACCTACATACCAACCACCAAGGGGCTGTCTGTATACAGTAGCTGCAGCATGTATACACCAGACACTATACTCTTAAGTCTCTAAGCAACAAGTTTTTTTCACTCAAGTAAACAGACCGACCCATTTTGAGGGTGAAGCTCCTCCCAACCCTGCCAGGTCCTCATTACCCCCTTGGCTCAAACAAACAACCCTGAGTTACCCCATATGGCCAATGCAAAATGCACTGATTCCAGGGTGTTTTATCACTTTATGTTCACATTTATGAGTATATTATAGGTACATACATATACAAGTGGTCCAATAGAGACTAGACTTCATGACAGTGACCTTAATGATACATATTTTTAATAATTTCATTTCAAAAGTTTATAGCAGAGTTTTGACATTTAAACACAGCCATATCTCCGAATAACTGTCAAAATTGGGGACTTTTTGTCAGTAAATGCCATATCCTAAAGCCAATGATAATTTTATCTTAGTCAAAGTTAGAATTCCTACTGCATCACAAAAATGCGCAACTTTTGACACCATAAGCAGTTTTGTATTTTTGGTACTTTTCGAGAAATTGATTTTTTCATAAGCAGCAAAAACACAAATTGTTTCCTCGTTTGTGCAGAGCAGGTCACAAAAGCAGGTGCTTCCTCTAAGGTCCGTCCAATCTTTTGCATTGTAAACTGTCAGGTCAATAACATCTTCACAGGAGGTGAATATCATGATTTACGGACCTGCTCAGGACCAATCAGAGCGCATGTGGCTGGGGAGTCAAGGAACAATATACAATTATGGACTTCGGTTGAGGTCAATATCAGGTTTTTACGGACCTGACCGGTGATATTCACCGAAGCCGAAGGCCGAGGTGAATATCACTTTGTCAGGTCCGTAAAACCTGATATTGACCGAAACTGAAGTCCACAATTGTTTTGTTCCATGATAATTTGTTTTTGGGGAAACAAAAATTTTTCTGGAAAATTTTTTTTTTTTCAGAAAAAATGTTTTTTTGGAGAAAATTTTCTTTTTTTGGGAATTTTTTTTTTTTTATAAATGAACATTTTTTTTTTTTCGGAAATTTTTTTTTTTTGAAAATTTTTTTTTTTGGAAAATTTTTTTTTTCCGCATTTTTTTTTTCTTTTTTTTTTTTGGAAATTCTTTCCGGGGAGGTCAATAACAAATGCTATATTCACTGATCAGTGAATAACACTTTTGTTATTGACCTGCCTGTCACACACCACTGCACACAGGTGAACATCACATTATGCAGGTGGGATTTTTGGCCATTCAGGGGGCTTGTTACGTAGGGGTCATGGAACAAAAAATATTATGTTAATGTAACATTATAATTATTTAGTTAATAGATTCAGTTTATGGCAATAGAAATGTATATGAATATTCTTAAACAAAAAAAATGAACATTACCAATACTGATCATGCCAAACATGTAACATGTGATTTTGCAATGCCTTACATCTATAGGTCCAAATTGATTCATAAATTACAGTGTGTGACACTGTGCACAAGATCCTGCCAAAACTAAGCATTGTATGAATCTGATTCTTGTAGCATTCTTACTTGTGGGTCATTGAAGGCTCTTTTCGAATTTGGCTGGTCTCCGTCACTTATTTGGTTATTTAATTGAAAATATACCTCTACCATTCTGCACAGTGTCCATTTTTCGCGCCATTATCCTAGGGCTGTGATAGCAGCAGCACCAGAAGTTTACAGCAAGTGTTTACAGATTTATTAATAAAGGAAAGAAAGAAGGAAAGAAATAAAGAAGGCCCTGAAACGAGCAAAATGTTGGTCAAATTCCTGCAATTTATCAGCAAAGTATTGTAATTTTTCAGCAGAAGTATATGCTTTGCTATAATTCATTATATTCCGTGCATTTATCAAACACCGGCTTGATTAACAATTTATTAGAGTAGAAGTTAGGAGACATATTGATAAAAAGTCAGATAGATACCTGAGTAACTTTATAGATAGATCTATACGATTCTGACTTATACAATACATAGGCATCGAAAGATTGGGTAGATAGATAGATAAATAGATAGATAGATAGATAGGCCTACGTATGCACTCACTGAGTGTTCGTTCTTGTTTCTAAACAGTAACTGAGCAGGTGAAAGAATAATGAAGTGTTGTTTTTTCTCCCATCTTTTTTTGGTATATACATTTTGGCCATCTGGGTCAAAGACTTGACATTGTGTAATATGTCGTGGAAATGTTTGAAAGGAACCACTTGAACTTTTAAATCAAAGACAATAGGCCCAATACTTTTAGCTAACTGCAGTTGGCGTACATAATACAAGCACAGGCAGTCTCCTGGACTGACTGTACAGTCTGTTTGAAATAATATTTATACTGAGTATCAATTGACTAAGGCCATGCAAGATGTGCACTTTTTACAATGAATGTCCATGATTTTATCTTATGAATATTGAAGTTTGAAAACAGACATCAGGTCAGTATTGTCACTGAACATCTCTAGTCAGTAACTGCATTTTGGTATAGATACACATATTTTATACTATGCAAATAGTTCAACTGAAACATTTGTAAAATTTGCTATTTAATTTTGTGATATATTGGTGCCAGCGTTTTCATTACCTGTTAATTGTGTAACTGCACGCTTTTAAACTGATTACATTATAGTATACAACTATCTTTAATAACCACGCAGCAACAATTTGAAAAACACATAGCACCATCATACATATGTATAGTATACAAAACTTTTGCTGTGATCATTTATAAACTCTTTGAGATTATAGATAAAGGTATAGTTACTTTGGCCTGATGCTGAGGTGTAGTGAAGAGATGGTGACAGCCAGTGAAAATGAAAATTGTATTTATTAATTATGGCTTATTATTTTGAGCAAATGATCGATGGATAATGAATGAAACTGTGATGACTTTATGTGTAAACTTAACACTTAATTAGTGATGTTTATATTTGTAATTGAAACTTGGTTCATCATTATAATCATCTCATCACCATACATCAACTTGTTCAATTTGAGTTAATTTTTTGTTTAAAATCAGGGGACACCCACCTATATGACAATGGGATCTCATGCTCGGGTGCACTCCTATTACCATCATGTATTTCCAAATGTATGTAAATTTTTAATATACATTAAAATGTTGTTACAATGGTGGTAATGGAATAAACAAATTACAAAAAATTACAAATTTACAAGCCATAACACAAGGTCAGTGTCCCACTTGGAGTGAAATACTTACCATTCACTGTGCAACACATACTGCTGCAGCAGGCAGTGTTTAGTTAATACATACGGCCGTTTGGTGCGCTGCAGTCAGTGGGGATTACCATTGGGGTGAATGGGAGATGGTTGTCGTTAGCGGGGCAGATTTGTCATGAATAGGGGAGTAATATTGCATTTATACATAGAAGCATGAAATTTGGCACATTGTTTGAAACCATCTTAAAGAATAAATTTAGATAGGGAGCCACTTCAGATTTGATCTGGTTGACCCATGGCAGCCATTTTCCAAAATGGCGGCTAATTCACTAATTTTCCTGCTTTCTGTGAAGTGCCTACAGTTTGACCACATGAAAACAGTGGTCATTATTTCTTCTAAAGATCTAAAAAACACTATCAATTGATTCCTTGGATGAACTGAGGTATTTTTGGGTTGTCAGGGTCCATTTTGTTATAACTGTTGAAGAAAATGCCGCATTTTCGTGGTATTCCATAATTCTATTGAATCTCAATCAATATTTAAATATTTGAATTCCTTGTAAGAAGAGCTTTCAAATGTATGGTAGCATCACTAGTTTCCGTAAATCCTTTGTCAAGATTAACCTCAGAACCAAAATCTTCAAAAAACTTTAATTTTTCATTTTTTTCCATTTCCACTCCAAATTTACAAAACCCATTAATGCGGGTACTCATTTGAAAAAACAGCGAAAATACAGTATTTGACTTTATAATTCTACCAAAATGGATTCTAGAAAGCCTGAAAATAGTTGAGGCTACTAAAAATGTGGTAGTAATGTTCTGAATACCTAGAGAAGGAATAACAAACACTATTTGCTCGATTCTAATCGTAGGAACTACACAGAAAGCAGGAAAAAGGGAAGAATTGACGGCCATTTTGGAAAATGGCTGCCAGTAGCCATCTATGCTAAATCTGAGGTGGCTCGCTATCCAATTATATTTGTAGAGATGTCTTGTAAGTGTGTGCCAAGTTTCATGCTTCTATGTATAAATGCACTATTTTTTTACATACCTGCCCTGCTACGTAGGATACAGTGTCTTTGGTTACAGCCTTTGTCATATTATTTACTTGGAATATCAAGTTATTATTTTTTTATGTTGAACTGTGATGTCACAGCTTGAATCCTATTCCCTGGCATTGCAATATATGTGAAATTGCTACTAGCTGTGCTGTCATTTTATAGGATTCTCCAGCTTTTAGCTTATACGAATCCATCTCAACTAAGCATCACACTGAAAAAAGGATTGTCTGATTCTCAGACAATTTGATTGTCTAAGTAATTTAGACAATTATTGTCTATTTCTGACAATATGTTGATTGGCCAGATCAAGAGGATTGTTTGAATTTGTACATTGTTCAAAATATTGTACAATCATGTCGGTTGAATTACATGTAAACCATTCAATTACAGCCTTTCACTTTGATAAAGGAAAAATGACCAGTTCACTGTGAAAAATTCACTTCATGACTCATGATAGCTGATGAAGTGTCGTCTTCCCTACTTTCAACATGGGAAACATAGAGGCTGTCTGATTGGTCATGATCAAGATAAGGCCATTTCACTTGTCATAACTGATTTTGGATTGAAAATCAGATGCATAATCCTTTCGTTTGGCTGTCACCAACAAGAGGGATAAGTCTCCTTAAATCAAATTAACATTGAAAGTATTGGATGTGATCATGACAAATCATCAGTATGATGACACACGAAGTGCATGCTCTTTTTCGGTATCAAAGTGAATGTCTGCATTTGTATTTGCACTGACTGTTTTGTTGACCAATGAACAGTGATAGCTATCACAGCTTGAATCAACATAGTCAGGTCACTTTTCCAGAAAAAGGGCTTATTTATGAGGGGTTTTCCAAAAAGTTATGTCCGACTAGTCATAACTTTTGCTAGATTTGATGTAGAAACATCATACTTCGGCAAGACAATATTGATGTAATTTGGAAATGATTCCCAAAATATCAGGTCACAGAAATACAAGTAAATGCTTAATCTGTTGCCATGGAAACTTGAAGTCATGAAATGCGGCCCAGATTTTGTAGTGCTCTTAAAATGAATTTAAAACCTGCCTGCATTATCTGTGTCTAGACTTATTGAATTGAAGTATATTCAGTTTTTTTCATTAGATAATATGATAATGCCAAAAGCATAGAGAGACCACAGGACATTGGTCTATCTTCGGTCACACAAAAAAAAAAAATAATCATTTCAATTCTTGAATGTAATTACCAGACCAAATACTTTTAATTGAAAACATAAAGCAATTTAATTCAAAGTAACTACAGAATTTAAAAAGCAAAAACAAGTACACCATAAATTAATTACACAATTTATATATGGTTATAAGGATTAACATAAACACCTAAATTATTAACCCCTGTGTTCTGATCAAGGGAGCTCAGTTCCCCCAAGCTCCCCCCCCCCCCCTAGTATAATTGGTTGGGTATAGAAGACAATTTACACATGCACAGCCCTTTCAATCCTGTCACAATCATTAAAATACTGCATAAAACTGCAACTCGTGAGAGTCAAGGGTGGTAATTCTGTCGGACCCAGTGGCGTAGCTAGTGGGGGGGGGGCAGGGGGGGCAAGTTGCCCCCCAGACAACTTTTTGGGGAAAAATGGGGACATGGACAAAAAAATGGGGAAATGGACAAAAAATGGGGAATTGGGCCAAAATGGGGAAATTGAGAAAAAAATGTGAAATTTGGGAAAACGAAGGTGAAAATATAGGAAAATGGGGAAGAAAACGGGAAAACAGAGAGGAAAAAGAACAGAAAGGGGCAAAAGACGTTTTTGGGAAATCCTGTTGAAATCTTGCAGAAAACATTTGAACTTCGAAGTATGACAACTTGTCAATTAATTGAATTGAACTTTGAATTTTTTTCCCCACCTATTGCTCATGCTCAAATTTTTTTCTTCTTAAAAGGCCAATGACTTTTTCAAGGATGTCTCTGCCTGCCCTTGTTTTTTATCTGAATATATAGGTCTACAGATTCCCTGTTTGATGCATGATTAATGACACGAAGGATTCTTTGTCATGACAGATCAAGCTCCAGTTTATAAAATTTGCTCCTTTTTCTAAAGAAGTTTTGATTTGACCACAGCAACATTAAAAACGCACATCATTTCAAAGTGTCATGACCTTTAACTGCTGAGGTTTATGGTTTATCTTTAAGTATTAAACTAACCTAACCAAGCTTGTGTATAAACCACTGAACTAAATTTAGACATGAAACATGTGACAGACTTCATGATTTTGTGTTGGGCCAATCTGCATTGATTGATGTAAATTAATGTCAGTGCAGAATTACATGACAATAAATAATAAGTTAGTTATTAAGCTGTTTAAAGACATTTGTGTTTTTAATGTTACCAAGTTTCTAAAAGATGCAATCTATTTATCATATAAAGTTATGTCCTACTCTATATGCTATCAACTTTTCTGTTATTTTATAAATTGCTATAACTAGCATCATCATATTCAAAGTTTTTCCAATGTTTTTTATGCTTTATTTGAGATTTTAGTAAAGTTTTTGAAAAGTTCAGAACCGCATCGAACGTACCCCAAGTTGTCGATAACATTTTGGGGAAATCCAGGGTCATTTGCCCCCCCAGAGAAAAATCCTAGCTACGCCACTGAGTGAGTATGAGTTAAAATAGCCTGGTAATGTCTTATTTGTTAGCTTATAGCAGAATTTGTATGCCTGGAGTTTCAAAACATCTAGAGATAGATAGATAGATAGATAGACAGATGGACAGATAGATAGACAGATAGATAGATAGATAGATAGATAATCTTTATCACTGAGGGTAAGCCTATAACTGATCTTCCACAGGGACTCCTGTTAGTAAATGGGTCAAAATTTGGTAAGTCTGAAATTCTTGTCTCCAGTGTTTAACAATAATTTATGATGACAGGAAGGAAAAGGCATGACATCTGGTTGTTATTTGTCATAGACTAGGATATCAGTAAAAATTGTATCACAAAAAATGTGTCACAGGTTACTTTTGTCCCATCCAAAAACAGCGTTGAAGTGGCCAACCCCCCTGAAAATGGCCTGTCTCCACCAACATTTTCTTTGAAAGATCGCATCACAAAAACTAGTACAGAATCCTGATTCAATTAAACTCTTCTATACATTGAGACTTGACTATCACCCTTCTAAAATCTAGTTACCAAGAGCTGAAATAATATTCTGTACAAGAGCAGGAGGTTGTTGTGTCAATGTCCCCAATATTGCGTCAGTAGCATCACACCAGATTTGTTTATTAATAAAAAAGAAAGGGACACACATTCGGTGAGAAAATTTTGTGTCTGGTGTTGTCTGAGAACCCTAGAAAATGACTGCACTATCTGTAGCTCTGCATCTTTTATGTAAACCACAATATTTGAGTATTGCTGTTGGCATGTCAGTTGTCCTATCTTAATTTGTCATTGGCAAACGCCTTTCTGCTCTATTTTGACTGCATATTTCTGGGCCAGAATCACTGTGAACATGTTTCTGTTGTACATAAGTACATTGCATGCACATTTTCCCGGACTGCTAGTTCTGTACTGGTCCCAGAAAATATATTTACCTTAATTATCATTAGCATCACGCTGTCATTAGCGTCATGTCAAAAATGACTTATTGCCTTTAACTCACTAAAATTTTGTTGCAGGTCACTGCAGTTGAAATTGGTTGAATATGTATTAAGAATAAATGTTTCAACCGAATATTACATGACATTTCTGCATTTTCCTTGAATCTGACATGCTTAGTATGAAGTTTGATGCTCCTCTGAAGTTACTAATCAAATATGGGGTGCCCATGACATTTTATCATTGTCTAGCATCTGAAATATGGTTCAGCAGTGACATTGGGCACTTGAGGGAGTAGTGGAGATCATCTTCGTTATTCAGAATCCAAACTATTGGTGAAAATAGTATTTTTGTGCCTTATATAGATCTGAAATATAATTTAATGTGTGCAGAATAGCCACTTTCCCATACGTTGGTAATACATTCTTCAGCTCTAAGTGGTGCGGATTTCAAGTTATAGGCGTGATGCTAGTGACACACATATTTGGTATTTTAATTGACAAAAATGCAGTATCTCAAAAATAATTGGGCTAGAGACATGAAACTTGGCCCAAAACATGCATACCACTTTCCTAATCATTGGTAATTGATTATTTAGCCCTAAGTGATCAGGATTGTTTAGTTACAAGTGTGATTTTTAAGAGAGTCAAAAAACATTACAGCTGTATTTATCATACCAGTACAGATCACCAGAGCATTGGGACCCTTGGACATGAAAGTGCAGTGATAGCTGACAGTTTGACCTACCCAATGCCAACTAAATAGGCAATTCTGGACCGAAAAATTTTCAAATATTTTTCAACTGAAATTTCAAGGTTTTCAAATTTTGACCCAAATAATTAGTCAAAACAAATAAATATACTGTACACAAATAATGGAATAAAACAAAATTATGTTAGAAGAAGTATATCTTTGTCCCTAATAGGGTGCATCGTCTGCCCATATATCTTCAGAACTGAATGCACTTTTGCTGTATTTTTCCTCTATGTCATTAAAGAAGCCCTGCAAAATTTTAGGAAAACATTCCAATGTCTAAGGGTGGCACTACAGCCTTCAAATTTGAGCATCAGGTATTATTTTGCCGTTTTGCGGTTGTTAATAATATTTTCAGTTTTTATTTTATTGACTTATAAATGGCATAGTTAGATTTCTCAGAAAAAGAGCTTTAATTTGAATACCAACATCAATGGTTTCGGTCCAGGACCAGCTGTGTGTGCATGGTGATATTTTCTTTTTGAATTTGTGAAATGTGATAAATCGAAAAAACAATGTTAATATGACTTTCTGCGCCCATAGAAGTCTCTAAACTGAGGAAGTGATCCACCACATCACCTGATAAAACATTGATAGAATTTCAATGTTGTCAAATGAAAAAGACATGGCAAAACGACATTGCATTGAAGTGATTTATTTCACATATTTACATGTATTTAATGCAAATTTGTACATTTGAATTTTGTTAAATATAAATAAAAAAAATAAGATGAAATTCCTACTTTCTTCACCAAAGTGTGCCTTGTACATAATTCAAATGAAGGTGAGAGTGTCGTGCAAAAGTTGACATTTTAAGAAATATAGTTTTCAACCATTCAAATTAAAGCTTATTTTCTTCCGAAAACAATGGTATATGAATTGAATTCCTATATTAAACAATAGGTTAGATATTTCTAACCGTGGTTATGTAAATCATAACTTTCTGTCATTTTTGGACCAAACTTTAATGCGAAAGTGCCCTCCTAAGGCCACAACCGATCTTACTGAAATTTGGTAGGGTGTCTTTCTTCAGGCAATGGAACAATATGGGAGAAGTGCAAATGAATACAAACATTTTTTCATTTTTAGGGGGCAGACGATGCACCCTAGTCCCTAAAATACTGAATAAGATAAGTAATTATAAAAACATGGAAAATCTAAATATATAGACAGTAATCGTTTTATTATGTCAATCAAAAAAATTATAAAAAAGCAATAAGATATAAAGATAATAAAACTATAAAATTTCTGTAAGCACTTGGCATTTGTTGACTGGAACATGATGGATGGATGAATTGACAGATCGATGAGCAGGTGGAGGGAATA
Source organism: Platynereis dumerilii (assembly GCA_026936325.1). NCBI lineage: Eukaryota > Metazoa > Annelida > Polychaeta > Phyllodocida > Nereididae > Platynereis > Platynereis dumerilii. The sequence continues at coordinate 2,938,032 of JAPTHN010000035.1, read as the reverse complement.
AAATACTTCACTTTGCTTCAAAACAGGGTTCAAAGAGCTGCATTAATCATATCTGTTGCTAGAACATATCTATATCGATCTATCTGTCAACCAACCAACTGCTATTTTGGCCTGGTGCATGCTCAAATACAGGATATGGGCAGTTTTACCGTATTTGCAATCGGCTGATTTTTCATATTTAGGCAAATATTACGAGAAAAAAAAGGTACAGAGAAATTTTTTGTGATGGCAGTCTTGTACCACATTGAAATATATGTGTGCCAAATTTTACACTCTTACGATATTTAGTTTTGAAGCAGCAAGCGATTTAGGACCAATTTTTGCTGATTTTTGTGTCTCATGGGCAGTTTTGCTAATTTTATGGCAAAACACAAAAATAAATGCAGACAGTTGTGATTCGTGTTGATGATGCCTCTCTGGACCTATGTCTTGGGTGTAAATTACAACAAGTTTCATGCAAATAAGTTATATACAAATGAGTAGTCTCCTGAAATATAAAACATGGTATGTGTCAAATATTTTGTCTTTGAGAGACCATTTGTTACTTTATATGCTGTGATGAATACGCATTTAAGGATGTGTCTACTGTTTGTGTCAATTTTGTAGCTGGAGACATATCTGAAGGTAAAACAACAACATTTATTTCAAAAACTATACTTGGTTTTCGGAACTTGAGGCATAAATATAATGTAAAAAAAACACGTCCTCTCCAGCACATGGAAAGAAACACTCAGGGTTTTGAAGGAAAAACAAACAATTTGTGTTTTTGTTGCTCAGTTGTATGCTCTACATGAATGTGACAAATACAAGTCAAAAAAATATCCAGGCAATGTACATAGATTTTCGTAGAAATTAAAATCCTCAATGTCAAGAAATGTCCTCTTCAGCCCATCATATTTGTGCTATGATTCAAGTCTTTTAATAATGGATTTGTCAAGGAAAAGGCCATGGCTGTACAAAATTATTTATTCTGGATGTCTCAAAAGGGCATTTATAAATTTTGAAAATTTCGATTTATGATTTTCAATCATCAAATTGCACTATTATGAGAAAACCAAACTTGAGAGTATAAGTTAGATATTTTATGTAATATATCAATATAACTGCAGTTTTTGGCGAATAACTGAATAACTTTACAAGATAATACACAAATATCTTGTTTATGGAGCAGTTAAAGTTGATTTTTTTCTGAGTCTTTGATTTCGGATGATTTTCGAAGATTTTACTCTCTAGAACATTATCTTTGACACAAGGCAAACCCAATAAGTTTCAATGGTACAGCAACAAAACTTGACACAGGGTTCGAAGGAAACCTAGGGATTATATACCTTGGCAATGATTGGTCTATTGAGACTAACACCTTACCAAACAGTCTAAAACAGAAACTTTCAAGGTATGACAAGTGAAATTTCTTTATTTTCGTCATAAAAATAGTGAGAAAAATGTTTTTGCCACATTTAATAAAAAAATTAGTTTTTTTATTGGTTTTGATCGTTCAATATTATCAGATGGCTATATTTCCATTAAAAAATGGTTCAAATTTTATTCACGTAGATACTTTTTCTCATAAACTTTTTTTTCCAAAAATTCCCACCTTGCATACTTTAAACAGTGGTGATTTGGTGATAAACAAACAAATCACTTCTGTTTTCATTGATTTACAAATCAGTAATATGTTCATTTCATGATAGTACAAAGGAAATTCTCATCTACAAAACTTTATTTTAACCCCCCATGAGACACTTTGAGTGCAAATACTATAAAACCTGCCCGTATAAAGTAGCTCATTTTACTTTTACAATTTAGTTTGCCCAAAGTAGGGCCCTGTACCCTCACTTTTCACCCTTGCACTTTCCACACCATCTCTGCCCACCTCTGCCTCCTGCTAAAAATTCAAACCAAAACATGAATATCTCACTTTTCAGGAAAGTAGCTACTAGCCGGAGTATCTAGCACTGTCTGGCTTATAGAGTCTCTCTTTACAAGTTTTTATTGAGGTTAGCTTATTCCTAAGTGGGTCACCAGGATCTAGATTGTGCCACAACTTTCAGACTTATACATATTTGCATTACAGCCAAACACTTTGATATAGAATTAGAGTGGACTGTGGCACTGTGAAAATGGCTCTTCGTGAATCGTGACTCATGATAGCCAATGAAGTGTCATCTTCTCTACTTTCAACATGGGAAACATAGAGACTGTTTGATAAGTCATTATCAAGAAAAGCCGTTTGGCTTCCACCAACAAGTGGGATTATTCTCCTTCAATGAAATTAACATTTAAAGTATTGGGTTTTATCATGACAAATCATCAGCATGATGACACACAAAATGCCATTTTCACAGTGCCACAGTCCACTCTAATTCTATATCAAAGTTTTTTCGGCTGTAATAATAGAGTTGTCTGTTCTAGACTCTATCTATGTATCTATCTATTTTACTTTGTACTATTAGCTCTAGTCTACTTTATATTTATTGTATCTACACATATTTCCTAATTTTATGGACAATTTTTACATTTCCTCGCTTTTATTGTTTTACAACTGCTCCCTGTTAAATTTCCATGTACAGTGGATTAGAATGTTTTCTGCAGATAATGCACTTTAAACATGTAATAAATTAAATTAAAAATCTATCTATACATCTTCTTCCTACTCAAAAAGACAGGCTTTATGATCACCTGATTTTTTCCTTTTAACTGAATTTTATAAAAGCACTTTTTTTTCCTTTCGTAAAAAAAGTGTAAATCAAGGTTTTTAACTACTTTGATATATATTATTTTTATGCTTATCATTCATCCAATAACTCTGTGTCCTTCAATTTTTTTGCATAGACTGAAAGCTTGATGTCAAGCTGAGACTCTGTGGCTATTGGTCAGTTGAGGTGCGAGTGGAAAAACCATATGTCATGCAAGGCTTTTTGGTGATGTAAACTTGTCAAGCTATATGAACATTTCTCATTGGTCGGGAGAGTCAGCTGCATGACATCAAGCATTTGCTCTGAAATTGTACTAAATTAACATTTTGAAGGCTCCAGTGTCATTATTATCATTTAATTAATGGAGTACATGGATACTCAAAGCATTCCATGTGATGCCAGGGTGGTTTGATTTGGAATCTTATTGGAGCAAGATTAGAAGTAAAAGACGTGTTTTATAATTATATGTTACAGAGAACATCTGATCTCAATATCTGTCTTCAATACGCGTCAACTGAATGCATGTCACTCAGCTGGGGAAGGAGTTTATTGAAAAGCTGTAAAACACAAACAAGTCTTTCACTAAATCTCACAGCTGGTAGAATCCCAGCTTGAAGGTCAAGGCAGTGTATCGCCATGCTCAATAACCAGGAATCCGAAACGATAACTGAAACTTGACGAACTGTACGGATACTCAGGTGCAATGAATAACAAAAACCAACAAAATTCCAATGACATGAAACTGTTAAGGATTTGCTTTAACTGTTTGTTGTTGCTAATTATACAAGCCAATCTGATTCGCTTGTCAGCATATTGTCATGCTCTTCACCTGCACATCACACAGAGCTGCCAGACCAATAGCTATCCTGAACCAGCATGACCTCATGTTGTCAGTTTGAGAAAAAAAATTGAAGGATACATAGTTGTATAGGTATAGTTATTGGATGGATAATAAATGATTTCTTTTTTAAAGTTTCACAAATTACATTCGCGCAGCGAAACGGCCGAAGGCCGTTGAGCGAAGCGAATTGAGTGCAAGAGAAGACTCAAAAATCTGTGCAGTGATGGTCTCAACATCAACAGTCCACAGTTTGGAATTAGGTCAAGTGGGTCCAGCTTCTTATCAATGATTTAGTTTCGTATTTAACAAAACATAACATATTTATCTTCAAAAGTGTCTTAAAAATTCAATTTTCTCTAGTAATATATCCTGTACCAATAATTTTTATGGAATAGTTAATTATTAGCATTGACAAGCTAAATCAAATTATTAACATGTGATTCATTTAATTGAAATCAGACAAGAAAACATAACAAAATTAAAGTTACATAATCTTATAAACTGATGATTATGTAACAGTGAACAGATAATCTACATGCATGCAATGTGATTGTTTTTGTATTACTATATATTTATACTGTTATGTAATATCAACAATCTAACATAGACTTGACTTTGGCAGCTTTCAGTGCTGTCTGCCTTTTTACCATTTAGCTGATTATCTATAAATCTTATTTATCTATTTAATATATCTATCTATCAATTTATCTATCTATCTGTCTGTCATTATATCTATCTATCTATCTATCTGTCTATTTATTTATCTCTCTATTTATCGATATATTTATATATTTATATTTTTGTCTAGTTTATCTTGCTCTTCTACATTTTTCTCTGTCTATATAAGTCCTACAAAAACTTTTTAAAGTGCTGCGCGAATTTCATGGCAGTGCCATTTACATATTATGTGTATTTCAATTTTACACAGCAGACAGTTGGTAGGGTAAGGTGGGGGAATCCGGCCCCCTTTTCACATATATTGCTTTCTCAAACACTCATATTTATCAAAAATCAGCATGTCAATGCATGGAATGATGGAGTTCATACTTCTCAACTTACCAGGAAACTTTACAGACTTCAATTTGAAACATTTGAGCCGACATCACCAAATCAATGTTCAGCCTCCTTGTTCAGCCTCCTTGAAGGTTGCTTACAGGTGACAGGAAAATGAATGCTTCTGAATCAATTTTTATTCTTAAATTACTCTCTGACTCTGAAAGATAATATTTAATCATTGTGTACGAATCGTTTCATCACTATGTTTGGGAGATTAAATAAGTTTATAATATCATATTCAACAAGCCATTCTTCTGAACAAATAATCAAATGCAACTCAGATGAATTGTAATCACCATAAACTGGTGTTTGAATGGCACAACAGAGCAGCTTCAAGGCATATATCATGTTTATATGCGTTTAACATCAGAATCAGAGGGGCCGGATTTACCCCGTCAACAACGGCCGGAATTGCCCCGAACACTAGAAAATTATGAGTGTGTCATTTTCTAAATATGTGTTATATACTGAGTGGTGAAATCTTCTGTACATTTGCAGCTGTTGACTAAATGTTGCTTTTCACAACAGAAAGTAACATGTTCGTCTAAAATGGCCTGGTGAAATACCTCAGTTTCAAAAGTTTCAATTGCACATTGAAATTGCTCAGTCGTAAGATGCCTGTCTTCTTTCCTAGCTTCAGTCCAAACAAAAGTATGTTACAGGCCAATTTCTCTTTTTTGGGAACCTCTGGACCAGGTAGTAATGCATTGAAAGGAAAATATTTAATGCCAATCATATTTTGGGCCATGAGACAACATTTTATCCTCAAGGGCCCGGATTTGCCCCGGGGCCAGATTTACCCCACCTTACCCTATTCAGTGCATTGCAATCAGGTCATCTTGCTTTAATTGCTTTTCTTCAAATAGATTGATTTTTGTGCACTGCAAATAGTTTCACTTAGAATGTGACACAAGTTTCAATTGGAATTTGGTAAATTATCCTGAATAGCAATTAGCATTTTGATAAAAGAAAACTAGCTGTGTTTCCTTCAACGATAATTGAGAACTCGTTGCATTAACACAGGTACGCGTGCACTGAGGACGCCAATATAGCCTTAAGGCGCTAATAACACTTACCAATATTGTTATTTATTGGCCAGGCACGTGATTGATTTCGTGTCACTTGATTGGCTCACAAATTTTGGTGCAGAATATTGTTGTATAACTATATGTGTGACTGGCTTCTCAGTGAGAGCCATGGGAGGTACCAGACAGCTGCTGTACCATAAGTATAGGTTATACAACGAATTCGGTGTATAACTAACATTTCAGGTGGTTATTTACCGAGGGCTTTAATATTAGTTACACACCGAAAATGAGTTGTATAAGCGACTTATACTCCTTAAAGATTTTAAACTGAATTCTGTGCGTTGTTTGCAGAAAAAGCAGTGCAATAGGCTAACGTAATCCCCAACAGTGGTATAACTAACAAATACGTTGGTTATACCACGGAAAAAAACAATAGAAAACTGTCTTGGTGGAGTATAACCACTTTTAATCTGAGGAAATGATGTTCAATGTTCTTAGAGCTTATTGTTTAATCTAATACAAATATCTGTAGATTTACCTTCATGTGGATTTATAAAATTGCTCAGTGACATGTACATAGCTGTCCACAGTGAGTAGTTGTCCACAACTGGGGTATGAATTATGATTGACAAGCACACCTTGGGTTAATTGATGTTTGACAAGTGTTTCATGACAACAAAATCTTTGACTTTTCCTTGGTCTCATTTTCCGATCCAATCTCTGGCAGTAGTATGTAGAGTAGGGTTACAAGGTATTCAGTTTCAGTCATCCATGTGACTTCATAGTCATCGTTTCTGTAATGTTGATAATAATTGTCTCTGTGACCACCAGAGCATTAACTCACCCTGAGCATTTATTAGGCAGTGACCATGACGAAACGTTTTCTTGTTGTCCTGAGGGCCACCAGAAACAAAAAATGTTATAGATGATCATTTGGAACACAGAATAATTAACAAATACCAAAATATCAAAATGCAAATGTAACACTATAAGTGTACTGAAAAAAGACTTTATATTTAAACAAAAAAACCGGTTTGATACTTTTTAGACATTCAACGGAGACAAATTGTAGATATCTTTATTATTATAAATGAAAAGCAGAATGTGGAAGCAATAATCTGATCATTAATATTTTTTCTTTGGTATAATAAAATTGATTGGACGTAAAAAATATAGTGTGTCACACCCGTGATAACATGAAGGAATAACACAAATTAGCAATTAAACCCACAAGACATGTATTGGATAGCAAGCAATGCCAATTCCACAGGTATATGCCAATTTCAATTAAAAGAAGGACAGCATAAAGTTGTTATTTTTTTGGATAAGGATGACATTATATATACCCGCTATCTTTCTTTAATTTTATTTGATAAAAACTAGCAGAGAGAGTAAGAACCTTCTTTATCATACATACAAGGAAGACAGCATGAGTGATGAAACCAAATGAAGGTTGTACAAACTTTTTCTGAATGAAGAGAACACACATTGGAAAACCCAAGAAAAGAAAACTGAACAATGTCAAAACAGACCTAAACATGCCGACTGAGGTATTTAGATATGGTTAGAAAGTATGAGAAAATGTACTCATTTTCCCACTCATTACTTGTGAAGCTGTGAAATGGCTATGAATGTTTTGAACATATTCTGTGCTGTAGATATCTCTTGTAATAATTACATATTTTGACGAGATATATCAAGGATGTGTCTGTTAGCTAGTTCTCAGGCGCATTTCAAGACTTTTGGTTTCCATAGCAACAGATCAAAATTTTTTTTTTACTTCTATGATCTTATTTTTTGGGGATCATTTGAAAATTACCTCAGTATCAACTGACCCAAATATCATCTTTCGGTATAAAATCTAGCAAAAGTTATGACAAGTTGGACAGAATTTATGGAAAACCAATTGCAAAGTACAAATAGTCTTCGAAACATGAACAGTGATCAAAATATAAGGACTATGAGGCATTGGATGTATAGGGTAAGAGGAAATGTACTCAGTGTCAAGTTCATTATTTTAAGAATTCTGGAAATGTTAGGGATTATGTTTAATAGGTTTCCTGTCCTGTATCCCTGGTAAAAATTGAATTTTTTGACAAGATATAATGAATCTGTGCCTCTAAAGTGCCCTGGGCCGCATTTCATGACTTCTGGTTTCCATGGCAACAAATTAACCATTTATTTTGGTTTCTAAGATCAGATTTTTAGAGGAACATTCACAAATTACTTCAATTTTCTCTGACTCGAAAATCATGTTTCTGTATTAAATATTGCAAAAGTTATGGCAAGTTGGACAGAACTTATGAAAAACCCCTCGTAAGGTGCCATTTTTTAATAGAAGCAGGCAACAAGTTGATTCTTATGTAAAATTTTCCGTAGATTTCAAATTTTGCTGTTGCCAAGCTGACATATGATTTTTGACCCCTAATGAGTATAAAACAAGATGGCTGCCAATTTCCTTTGTTTAGTGATAATTTAGCTTCTACTTGTACTAGGACTACAGGTAAAAGGTGTATTTTGATGTTTTTTACATGCTGAGTTCAAATTTGATGACTACAAAGTTGAATTATGACTCCTGAATCCCCTTATTGGCATAAAACACGAAGGCCACCAATTTCTTTTGTTAAGGGATAATTTGGCTGCTCATTTGGCAGCCTGGGCAACAAGTGAAAGGTGTATTTTGATGTTTTCTGAGCTGTTGAGTTCAAATTTGATGACTACAAAGTTGAATTATGAATATTTTACCCCCTTATTATCATAAGAAAGATGGCAATCAATTTCCTTCGTTTAGGAATGACAAAAATGATTTATCTAATGATTAAGATAGGTGAAACTGAAAATACATCGGAGAATTTTGTGTTTCAGAAGAGATTTTGGACACTGGCAGCAATATTTATTTAGCTTTTGGAGGGTTGAAAATAGTACTAACAAGGAAAAAAAGATGCCAGATGAAAGCTGTCATCAGAGGATATCCATCAAAATCCATTTGGGTTGGTTAAAATTAGTATTCGAGTTATTATAGTGGGTGAAATTGAAAATACATGGGAGGACTTTGTGTTTTGGATGAAATTTTCGACACCGACAGCTACATTGATTTTATTTAGCTTTTGCAGGCTTGACAGTTGCAGTAGCAAGGACACAAAGGTGCCAAATGAAAGCTGACATCAAGGGCTATCCATCCACATCCAGTTTGACTGGTTAAAAAAGAGTTTTCTAGTGATTAGGATAGGTGAAATTGAAAATATATGGAAGGATTTTCTGTTTCTTACAAGATTATCGCACTGACTGTGATATTTATTTAGCTTTTGGAGGATTGATAGTTACAGTAACAAGGAAACCAAGGTGCCTAATGAAAACTGACATCAAGCTCTATTGATCCACATCCATTTTAACTGGTTAAATAATTCGTTTTCTAGTGATTAGGATCTAGGTGAAATTTAAAATAAATTGGAGGATTTTCTGTTAATTTCGGATTATATTTGCGACAACTAACAGCTACATTTCTGGAGGATTGAAAGTTGTAGTAACAAGGAATCCAAGGTGCCCAATGAAAGCTGGCCCAATGAAAGCTGGCATCATGGGCGATCAATCTACATTATTTTGGGTTATTTATTTGCGTCCTATTGCAGTCAAAAGAAATTTCACTTATATGATGCTGCATGCTACAAAGGTTGTATTAAGATGTGAAATAACTTAGATCACTGCTGGTTGCATAATTAGACTCTTATAGGTTATTACATTGCCAAGAGCTGTATCTAAGGGTCGAGGGATGATACAGGTCGAGGGTGATGATACCAGGGAGATACAGCCCTTGACCATATTATAACCTATTTATCCCATGACTTTTATTTTGACTGTTAAACCTTCAATAAATAGATCCCTAATCAATTAAATAAATGATGTGTGTTAATTCAGAAGCAGACCTGACACAAATGACTTTCATAGCTGTGAAATACACTGTTATGGGGTTTTCTTTATATCCTGCAGTCATTTTACCAGTGGTTTTTACTAAAGTTTAGTGTGATAACTTCAAATTCTCTAAGTTGGGAGTAGCAGTTTGTTCACTGCTCCACCACTGAGTACGGTAACGTACGTTATCGTCTCCTACTGTCATGGCGGACATACTCCTGCTTTGAACAAGTAGGCTGATTACCATTTATTTATGTCATTTGATACCAGTTCTTGCATCGGAACCTGAAGAATAATGCACTAGAAACATGCAGGATAACTATTAACTGTACAATCGACCTAGTGACAGGGGAAAGCTGTAACTGGCCTGGGAAATTCCAGAGCGAGAGTACGGTAACGTGAAAACGTGTTTTTGGTGGGAGTACGGTAACGTGAAAGGCTGGAGACCGTAACGTGACGTCATTTCCATTTTTGAAGAGGAGGGGAGAGGAGGGGAAACTAGGGGAGGAGGGGAAACTTGAATAAGAGGATATTAAGAAAAGATGAAACTGGGAAACATAGGCATATCGGAGGGGAGGGGGGTAGGGTAAAATTTTGGGAAAGAGTAAGATTCGGGCAAATAGGCTAAAAAATTTGGGCAGATGATTAAGTAAACACTATTGAAAATTAATGATTTCCGGCCAATTTTATTTCAAATGGTATTAAATCTAGATCTTGAAGTTCGGGCAGATGTCGCTCGCCCCCCCCCCCCCAAAAATCGCGCCCGCCGTATGCCTATGCTGGGAAAAGAGGAAACTGGGAAAAGAGGAAACTGGGAAAAGAGGAAACTGGGAAAATAGGATATTGGAAAAAAGGAGACGGGGAAAAGCAGAGACTGGGAAAGCCTCTTGAACATTGTGTTCATTGGTTGAATCTGTAAAAAAATGACTCCCAGTTGATGATTGATAACATAGTCATAAGTTGCCAAGTATTGTAGGATGTAGATACTTACATGTGAGACTTATATGGTCTGAAATCCATATATTGTAATTTCTTTAAATTAGGCCTATTATTTTACGTTTATCATTCAGAGTAGCCTCAGGTACCATGTTGCCTGTGTTGCCGGTGCTGTAAGCTACAGAATCACAGTTCGCCGCATTGAAAAATCGAGTGAAAAATACACACTATTTGTTTTTCTGCAATTTCTCAATCAGTGGCTCCTTTCTTGTAATAAAAACATTAATCTACAGGTGTTTCTCCAGTGTTCGTGCATATTTCTGACACTCATAGCCTACTTTTTAATGAATCACTGATAAAAGCCAAGGAAGTTCACAATCTCCCAAAACAGCTCTGATGTTGTGAGTGATCTCTGCCATGCATTAGAGTCACATTAGGGCTACATTCAGAGTAGGTTGGGCTTTTAGCAAGCTCTAATCTTCTTCTCCTGTAAGGCCCTGGTAAGTCAGGTTGACACCAGTCTCTTGCCTCACGTTACCGTCTCCCGATCCGCAACTGTCTTGCTTAATTTCAACATGAGTTAAACTTAACAGTGTTTCTAGGAGATCAACGCGTACTATGTGAATTGCTGGTGCCACATAACATCAAATAACATTGCATAATCATGCAAAATAAGCTGATTTATCCAAACACAGTTTCGACCTTAGCAGCCTGAAACAGGGTATAAAATAAGAAAATTTTATCACTGCACATATTGTCTCATGCAAACTTATGCCTAGATCACACGAGCGTGGTTAAGTGACGGCGAAGTTGTAGAGGTGGCAGGAAGTCAAGTTTCGCCCAATTTCGGCGTTTCAAGCCATTTTTGGACAATTATATAATCAATTAAAGATTATTCATCGTCGTAGATTGATCCTAGGACGACGAGGCACTCGTTTTTTACGCCGAATCGCTCGTAATTACGGACGAGGCAAGAAGAGACTTGTGTCGGCGAGTTGTCAGGAGCCTCGACGCAGTTCCATTGCTTCAATGTTAAACTAGATTCGCCCAAGGAGTCTCTTTCTTCGCCCTAGCATGCTCTTTCTTCGCCCTAGCATCCTCTTACTTCGTCCTAATGTTCAATTACGCCCAAGCAAATACCTGTTACGGCCAAGCAAGTAGCTGTTTCGGCGTTTCAACAGCCTGTTTGTGTCGGCGAGTTGTTGTCTTTTTTCGCCGAAGTTCCATTGACTCAATGATAAGTAGCCTCGCCCAACCTGTCTCTAACTTCGCCCAACCTGCCTCTAACTTCGCCCAAGCTGTCTCTAACTTCGCCCAATCATTTTGGGGGTCTTTCAGGTCTTTTGCATCGTGGCTTCTTCCTTCGTAAAGATTCAACAGGTTGAATCTTTCGTGAAGCAAGTTCTTGCTTCACTATAAGGTCATGTGACTTCTAGGAACTTTTGGCGAGGAAGTTTAAGAAGCGCCGTAGACGAAAATATCGTCGCCGAATTGTTGAATGTAGGTAAAAAACCTCCCTCTTTCCTGGAAAAGCAAGAAGCGACGCGACAAGAACCCTCTGTTACGTCTCCGTGAGAACTAGCCATTAGGGTGACAAATCGGCGTTCTCAAGTGCCAGCGATCATGCATGGCTCAATTGAAAAATGAAATATAATCATCTAGAATTATGGAATGAAATATCAGTGCACGTGCCTTAATAGGCCAGTAAAAAGTGGGGTTGACCCTGGACCACTTCATAACAGTACAAATTTGGTACCAAATGAATCCTTGAAATCTCTAGTTTCACCAAAAAAAATTCCCCAGAATTCCCATTCGGAGGATTTTTTTTATTCAAGTTTCCATGGCAACACTCTTGAAAAAATGATAACCCACAAATGAACAACATTTTATTGAATAACTTTCCTTCTGCGTTGAGGAACAATTTCAATTTTGGCACACAGTACCTCCATGACCAACTCTCTCAGATACATGCAAAAATTGTGGTTTACATTGTGCTTGTGTGTTGCTATGGTAACAGAAATATAAAAAATCATCAATTTTTTAAAAGACGGTCTTAAAATGTTTGATGTGGAGAGAAAAAATAAAAATACAAGCAAAAATATGGGTATGATATGAATAGAGCATCTCTTTATGGACAATCGTAAACAAAAATATTGGAAATATCTCATAAAATATAGTCTCTATAGAGACTGATTTAATGTTAGTTTAAAATTACTTTTATAAACCTGAAGCTAAGGAGGGGAATGTTACCATGTTTTCTTCAAATTCATTTGATGAATGGACTTAATTTTGATATAATATTCATCTCTGAATGCAATTAACAATTCAAAAGTTTACCGTTGCCATGGAAACACTGCTGTAGCCAGTTCCATAGCAACAAACCTCAAATGCATCTTTCTGATCAAATGCACAGCCAATGGTTTTTGCAATTTAATCATAAATCTACCCAACCCTATTAGTTATATCAGAAAATTAGTTTTACAACTTAAAACAAGTTGTTTGTTTTGTTTCCATGGTAACAAATGCCTCCGAATATCATCAATTTCTAAGATTTGGCAAAAAATAGGCAGTTTCTACAGTTTGCAGTCATGTAATTATGTTTCCGATGTAATTGTGGTTCTGAAAAGGCATTTGAACCTCTGTATTTAGTCACAGAACACCCTTAACTTAGAAAGTGACAAAGGGTTGCCATGGAAACCACACTAATATACCATGAACTGTCAATGATAATTCAACTATTGATTGAAACAAATTCTTAATTTTGTAATTGTACAAAATATAGTTGACCGATTTTCACGTATCATGCATCAAAAGATAGCTGGTAAAGGCTTATATTTTTTTAATTCTAAATTATTGTTGCCATGGCAACCAGTTATCAGTTATGTTCAGTTTCAACTAATTTTGAAAAACTTCATAAAATAAGTATTTGCCATATTAAATCATTAATATCCATGATAAATAGGATATAATTCATTTATTTCACATCACCTTATAGATTCCGAGATATTTTTGTATACATTTGATTGGAATAAAGTTTATGATGGCAAGAAATTTGGCAATATGATGATTCATAATATGGACGTAAAGGAGATTTTCTTTGAGACATTATGAGCAAAAATGGAATTTCTAAGGTTTGAACGGAGCTATCTTATCGTGTGATACATCATTTTAAAGCTTGAGTAAAGATCTATCTTTTGCAATGAAATTACTTGTAACCATGGCAATAGAAAGGGTGTATCAGGCAAATCAGTCCTGTTTTTTTTTGTCAGTTATGTTCCCGAGTTTCTAATTTTTTATGTAATAAGTGTAAAATTAGCATGAAGATTAGTCCAAAACCATACAATGGTATACATTATCTATTTAGGATACTTATTAGTTTACAACTTAGTTGCCATGGCAGCTAGAAATTAATTAACAGGACAAAATGTGAGATTAATTTTTAAAACCAATTTGGATAGACTGTGAGGTTTTTCTGCCTAGCAATCTAACTTTAGTGATTCAATTCAAATATCGACAGCAATATATTGGACCTAAAAGCAATAAGCCTAAAATATACACCAGGCATATCATCATAATCAGTGGTGTACCATTTGACACTGCTGTCAGCCAATCACATGCCAGTATTTCAGGGCGATAATTCTGATATTCTTTGATGTCCACTTATCGTTTCATGTTTGACTGCTTGAGTGTTTGTCTCATGTTATAAGCCGGTTATTCACCACGAGATCAGGAATATGTGTTTATCACACTTCGGCTAAAGCCCTCAGTTGATAAATCACATATTACCTCTCTCGTGGTGAATAACCTATAATTATCACTGATTTTCAAGTTAATTCCTCAATGTTTGTTGGTTTGGAATTGTAGGGTAAGTTTCCTTGACTTGGACACTTTTAGGTAACCTTGAGTCGGACACCATTAGTGGGGCTGACCTGGCTAATTAAGATCTTCTATACCACCTTATTTGGTACCAACCTGTAGCCAAAGACGTCCTTATGCCTTTACAAAAGTATGAGCATGATAAGAACACAGTTAGTGGTTTCTTCATGGCTATAAAGAAGGGGTAAAAATCCTGTTTTTCTCATGATTCTGCCATGAATTTGTGCATTTTAGTGAATTTTGGTCACATTTGAAGGATCCTTTGCTGTCCTATGGTGTTGATTTTAACTTCAATTTGTTAAACATAGTTAGGAAACATAGTTAGGAAGGATGTCGCGCCATTTTCTACTCAAATTTGGCTTTTCAAGGGACTGGATGGATTGATGATTTTGGCTTCACGCCCAGTATTTATGCACTTGGTATTCTAATTAGGACAGGGAGAGGACATGGCAATGAGGCAAAGGATGATTGAAACAGCAGTCCAACATACACCCCAGTGACCCGGCAAAAGCCGGATTTGAACCCTGGGCCCAGCAATTGGCAGCCCAGCAAGCTTTACCACTTGACCAACCCTTCCCCCTTTTCAAGGGACTGAAAAGTTATTTTGCAGCTATATATTTAAATGTCATGCTTTTTGGACACAACCAGTGATGGAAATGGAAAATTTCTGTAGGGGGAGCTCTCGCCTCGTGCAGCTGTGGCGCACAATTCCAAATTTTTAAAAGGCAGAATTCTTCCACCAGAGCATAATTAATTTTGGCAAAAAATAGCATGAGGACTGAAAAAGAAACATGATAATTGTAATTTCACCACTGATCATTGGGGGAGCTGCAGCAGGGTACAGCTCCCCCTGTTTTTTTATCAAGGGAGCTCAGCTCCCCCGAGCTCCCCCCCATTTCTACCACTGGACACAACTGTCTGACTCAAGGATACCTCCTTCCTTTTTCTGTTTCAGGGAATTCACCCGATGTTCTTACCATGCCAACTTACATATACTATCAGTGTTAATGAAAACATTTAATTTGAGGCTCTGGTTGATGAAATACAACCCATACAACCCATTTCTGAAATACTGCTCGGCTTATGGGTTGTATGGGTTGCATTATACTACTTCACATCTTTTAAATGTCAAGAATCCAGGTGTCCGGCTGAACGAACGTCACCCTAAACATCAGAGATTTGTATAGAATCAGAATTTGTATTTTTCTGGCTAATCTGTCTGCATTATTATTAGCACAGTTTTTTCAAAGAAATAATCAAGGAACACAGACAGGCATCTTTAAAATCGTACCATTTCTTTTAAAAGTTTATGATATCATGAAATTTTTGGTAAAATGCTGTCCTGGAGGTGTCAAAATACATAGCTTAGTCATAGCACACCCAAAGCTTTGTACTGCCGGTACAGTGTGCATCAAAAAATAAGTTTACTGTACTGCTGTACTTTGAAAATTGTCACAAAACCATGGTTCCAGTCAGGAGTGACACACAGTCAAAATCTAACTAATCCTAGTGATCCAAGCAATTACTACAACTAACATGTTGATTAATTTGCAGACTTTGTATGCGCCTATAAGCAGTGTAGTGCAAAAGAAATGTTTAGGACCATTGCTTTTCATATTCATATTGAAAGTCCTTTTCATCCTCCCATGAAAGTATTTGAGGGCTAAAAATTGGAATTTCTCGCTTATTAAATCATGAAAATCTTTTCCGGCCATTAATCACATTGCAATTGTTCAGGAAAATCAAGCAAACATAACATCCTTCAGCAAATTTTCAAATAAACCTTAAGATTTACATGTAAGACGGCCACCTCTGAAAACTGAGCAACTAGTATTTGATTTTCCTCAGTGTATTTTCTCTGTAATAATAACTGGCATTACATATTCTTTATTTTTCAGTTGCCCTGGCAACCATGTCATTAACTACTAAGTATCAAATATAATTGTATTATGTAAGGTTTTGAACTGATCTTCATGACAATTTTTGCACTACTTACATAAAAAAATTAGAATCTCAGGCCCTAAAAATGACTGATTAGCCTAATGTACCATTTCTGTTGCCATGGTTACCAGAAATTTTCATTGTGAAAGATAGATCTTTACTCAAGCTTTAAAATGATGTATCATATGATAAAATATCTCCGTTCAAACCTTAGAAACTCCATTTTTGCTCATAATGTCTCAAAGAAAATCTCCTTGACGTCCATATTATGAATCATCATATTGCCAAATTTCTTGCAATCATAAACTTTATTCCAATCAAATTTATACAAAAATATCTCAGAATTTATAATATGATTAGAAATAAAAGAATTATATCCTATTTGTCATGGATATTAATGATTTGATTGGGCAAATACTTATTTTGTGAAGTTTTTAAAAATTGGTTGAAACTGAACATAACTGATAACTTGTTGCCATGGCAACAATAATTTAGAATTTAAAAAATATAAGCCATTACGAGCTATCTTTTGATGCATGATACGTGAAAATCGGTCAACTATATTTTGTACAATTACAGAATTTATGAATTTGTTTCAATCATTAGTTGAATTATCATTGACCTTTTATGGTATATTATCGTGGTTTCCATGGCAACCCTTTGTCATTTTGCAAGTGAAGGGTGTTCTGTGACAAAATACTGAGGTTCAAATGCCTTTTCAGAACCACAATTACATTGGAGACTTTATTACATGACCGCAAACTGTAGAAACTGCCTTTTTTTTTCCCAATCTTAGAAATTGATGATGTTACCATAGAAACAAAACAAACAACTTGTTTTAAGTTGTAAAACTAATTTACTGATATAGCTAATAGGGTTGGGTAGATGTATGATTAAATTGTAAAAACCATTGGCTATGCATTTGATCAGAATGATGCATTTGAGGTTGGTTGCTATGGAACTGGCTACAGCAGTGTTTCCATGGCAACGGTAAACTTTTGAATCGTTAATTGCATTCAGAGATGAATATTATATCAAAATTAAGTCCATTCATCAAATGAATTTGAAGAAAACATGGGAACATGCCTCACCTTAGCTTCAGGTTTATAAAAGTAATTTTAAACAAACATTGAATCAGTCTCTATAGCGACTATATTATAAGAGATATTTCCAATATTTTTGTTTAAGAATGTCCACAAAGAAATTCTCAATCAATATCAT
The DNA here is from genome assembly GCA_026936325.1 of Platynereis dumerilii. Taxonomy (NCBI): domain Eukaryota; kingdom Metazoa; phylum Annelida; class Polychaeta; order Phyllodocida; family Nereididae; genus Platynereis; species Platynereis dumerilii. Next base: position 2,920,528 of record JAPTHN010000035.1, on the reverse strand, counting down.
AACCACATTTTTGCTTGTATATTTATTTTTTCTCTCCACATCAAACATTTCAAGACTGTCTTTTAAAAAATTGATGATTTTTTATATTTCTGTTACCATAGCAACACACACGCACAATTTAAAACACAACTTTTGCATGCAACTGAGAGAGTTGGTTGTGGAGGTACTGTGTGCCAAAATTGAAATTGTTCCTCAAAGCAGAAGGAAAGTTATTCAATCAAATATTGTTCATTTGTGGGTTATCATTTTTTTGAGAGTGTTGCCATGGAAACTTGAATAAAAAAAATCCTCCGAATGGGAATTCTGGGGAATTTTTTTTGGTGAAACCAGAGATTTCAAGGATTCATTTGGTACCAAATTTGTACTGTTATGAAGAGGTCCAGGGTATGGCTGATATTGGGCCTTTTTCGACTGGCCTATAACAGCTTCTTGATGGGCTTTTGCATATCTTATATTTTAATCATGCCTGATTGAGCTCTACTGCTTACATTTCAATACTTCTGAAGAAAATAAAGCAACAAATTGTCATTCTTCTGTAGTTAACCAAATGCCAGTCCAAAATGGTACATGACAGGACTTTAGTTGAATAATTTGTACAGAAGTCTACTGCTCACCATTGGTTCCGGTAAAAATTTAGGAGAATCATTTATTTATGAAACCATTCGGAAGCTCTGAGAAAATAACTACATATTGAAAAGTCCATCGGCCTGTCAATCCAGCTAAAGTCATTCCTGAAGTTGCATGCTGACAGATACTCTGTACTGATGGCAATTCTGTAGCCTCAATGAATCTGTTGGCAAGTCTGGTGAAGGAAAACAGAGAGATGTTTTGCTCTTACAAGATCCAAAGAATAACTGCTTTATTCACATTTTGCCTGGCCTTATATAGGGCCAGAACTACAGGTGCCAGGCTGGCAATTTGCCAGCACATCATAATCAATGCCTACATCATAGACAATCAAATACAGACATAATTCATATTCAACAAACAATACCAATATCAAACAAGCCATTTCCACTGAGCAGATGTGGGTCATCTTGAATCGCCTTGACTACAACTGGCTATTGAGTCATAAACATGTCCACAAAGCAAGTGCTGAAGTGGCTTCAGCCTTCACATCTGCTCTTATTATTAGCTTCCAATTAGAGTCCTAACTTGCTGTGGTTGATAATTGTTTGTGCAGTAAATAGCAACACTGAGATGCATTTGCATCCAGACATATATTGAAAAAGAATGACAAAATCATTTAGACAGAATTGCAAGTCGATATACTTAATTCCTGTGACCTGACTCTCTACATAGGTCTCCCCTCTTTTTTAAGGTCAATCAATAATTTGAAGAAAAATGTACTATTGTTGGTCAATCAATGTGCATGTGAGGATCAATTATTGTTGAGCTTAGTGGTAACCTAGGATATATCTGAGAGTTCAGTGTGACATATAGGATTAGATTAACATGGCATGGCCTGTGAGTGAGTATAAAATGTGAAAAGCTATGTGACGTAATAAAACGTGATACATGAAGTACTAAGGGTGGAGCATTTTTGTTATTTTTGTGAAGACTACTAGATAGCATGATTAGGGCTACTGAGTGGAAGAAATGATGTGATTGATTTTAAGGAGGGATAGAAGAGTACATCAGGGTGATAAAGCATTACAATACAATCCACAGGCAAATGAGAAAAAAAAAGTAACATACTGTGAGGCTAACTATGTTTAACTGCAAGTATATATTACAAGTTTTGATGACACTCATGGTGTGTCGACCACTAGAGTCATTGAGTCACTGAGAACGACGTTGAGTATTATCTGTGTCTGTCTTGTGGGTGGCAGCTTGGTTATGAGGACTGGGAGATTGGCGCCTGTAGATTGATGTGAATGGGTGATGACAATGATGAAGAGAATGATGAAGCTGTGCATGAGCATGAGTTGTGGTGTCAAGCTCGAGTCAGATGTCTGAGACATTGTATTGCCTCGAGACGTGCTTTCTTCTGTAGCGTGGGTGAGGGAGTGTGACAATCTCGCTTGGCGCCCCTTGGCAGAAACTGCCTTCGTCTTTTGACTGAGGGACTGAGGGTGTGTACTCCCCTCCTTGTGTAGGACGTTTCGTCTTTGGAGCAGGTCTCGGGGTTGGTGCTTGAGGTTGAGCCGTTCTTTTTGGGAGTGGAGGTCTCTGTTGTTGCTGTGATATGGGAATCACAGGATCCAGTTGTTCCTTCCTGCTTACGGCAATGTATGGCTTTGGCCCTCTGTAATGACTGGGTCTCCTTGTTGGTTGTTGTTGAGCGTGCGGCGGTGCAGGTGGGGGCCTTGGTCTGGCTGTTATTTCTGCGTACGACGGCTGTCGGTTGGTCTGCACTTCAGGTTGAGGCTGCGGCACTGTCGGCTGCAGCTAATGTGTCACGTCCGCTGTCAGATCCTCTTTGTGTGGTTGCAGTGGAACAGGATTGACTGTAGCTGTGGCTGTGTTGTGCATCTGCTGTCTGGCCTGTGACTGTGCTGTTGCTGTGGCACCTGTGTGTTTTGAGGCTGTTGCTACCCTTGTTGTCCGACTGCGCACTTGTGTTGTGTTAGCCCGTGTCGAGCGCTTGTGAGGTGTCGTGGACGACTGTGGGGGATATTCCTCTCTGGGTCTCTTCGTGTTACGCAACAACGTCTGGCCTTTCGTTGATGGACCAGGTGGGGTATGAGACGTGGCCCCTGTGTAGCTGGGGTGCATGGCCTGCTAGTGAGCACTGGTGCGTGTTGACCTGGTGGTGGCGCTGTGGATGTGAATGGCATGGGGTTATCCCGTGGCGTATCCTGTGTTGCTTGAGTGACTTGAGGGGTCGGTTGGTGGTGCGGCAGTGGCGGATCCAATGGTCTGAGGCCTGCAACTCTGGTGGAGATTCTGGGGTTAAGTTTGGGAGTTTTTTTTATTTGATAGGGTCTACCAGTTTGACCTTGTTGATGTTGAGGGTCTTTGTGGTTCCTGTTTGCTGATGACGTAACCATACGACATTGCCTCTGCATCTGGTGATGACCCATTGTGGCTCCCATTTCGACGCCATGGACAATGGTTCATTCACTTTTATGACCACTGAATCGCCCACATGGAGTTGACCTGTGTTGGCCTGTCGTCTGAGTCGCTCCCTGTTATGGCGTCGCGAGTCTGCTGTGGCTTGTGTTGCTGCTGCCAGTGCTTCGGAGATGTCCTGTAGTCTGGGCTCTAGCAGGGGTGTGGGACCCAACAGTCGTGTTATGGGCAGTCTCCCGCAGCGGCCATACAGCAAGAAGAAGGGAGTGTGTCCCATGGTGGTGATGACTGCATTGTTGTAAGCAGTGAGGGCCATGCCAATTTTGTCCTGCCAATTTTGTCCTGCCAATCGTCACGCATGTTATTCATGGCTTTGGTGAGGATGGACTTGAGCGTGCCATTAAGGCGCTCCACCTTGCCATTGGCCTGGGGATTATAGCTGGTGGTGCGTCTTTGTTCAATGCCTAGGTCTTTGAGGTACTGGCGCAGGGCATTAGCTCCGAACTCTTGATCGAGGTCATTTAGAATGACTGCAGGGTAGCCGTGGCGTGGGAAAAATTCTTGCGTCAGCTTGGTCCATATGTCTTTGCTGGTTTTGTTAGGGATTGGGTATGCTTCCGCCCATCCTGTGCAGTGGCATATGATCGTGAGCATGTATTGATTTCCCTGGGGTGACTTCACGAGTGGACCTATGAGGTCCGCTGCTACGAACTGCATGGCGGACTTAGGCAGTGGCATCTGACCCATGGGTGCCCTGGGTGTCGTTTTGGAGTGGACAATGCAGGTAGGGCAGCGGCTGAGTGTCTGTTTGCCGTGTGGAATCATGCCTGGCCATGCGAAGGCTTCTTGCACTTTACGTAACGTTTTGAGGTCAGCCATATGTCCTGTTTCCTGATGGGCTTGTATGATGATGTCCGTCCTGGGAGATGGAGGAAGCACCAGGCGAGGGTGGTGAGCAGCGTAGCGATGGGGTGGTGTGGTGGTGTATTGGAGGCCCTTGATGATAGTGTAGCCGTCCTGCTCTTGTTGTCCCTTGTCCCATTCGTCCATTTGTTGTTGCTCTTGGGCAATGTCCCGCAGATTGAGGCCATGAGTGTTTAGATCCTCCTCGTCTGGTGGCAGAGGTGGTAGTGCGTCTCCCAGATGCCAGTCCTCGGTATCGAAGGTGCAGATTGAGTTCCATGTGCCAAATGAACACATGGGTTCCTTCCATTCCTCCTGCTTGCTGGTGTGTGGGGTGTTCTGCTTGATTCGAGACAGCATATCAGCTCGGACATTCAACTTGCCTTTATGATACTCGACTTTGCAGTTGTATTCTGCGAGTAGGACTGCCCAGCGTTGTATTTTGGTGTTGTTCATGTCCTTTGTGAACAATGAGGTCAATGGTTTGTGATCGACGAATGTGCGGAAGGACGCCGCCCAGAGGTAGGGGCGTAGCTGGGTGAGTGCATATACCACGCCAAATGCCTCACGCTCGATGGTTGCCCATTTCCGCTGCATCTCATTGAGCTGCTTGGAGAGGTAGACGATTGGTCTCTCCACTCCTCTGTCGTCGACCTGACACAATATGGCGCCCACCGCGTATGCGCATGCGTCAGTATAGAGGAGAAAGGGCTGGTCCGTCCTTGGGTGGGCCATGACATTGTCACTGGCGAGGGCCTGCTTGAGTGTGTCGAAGGCCTTTTGGTGCTCGTCGGACCACTGGAACTTGGCGTTTTTTCTCGTCATTGCTACCAAGGGTTCTGCGACCTTGGCAAACTGTGGGATGCAGGACCTGTAATAATTGGCCATGCCCAAGAAGCTGCGGACTTCCGGTGCCTCCTTGGGGGCCTGCATCCGGACGATGGCTGCCACTTTGCCAGGGTCTGCTCTGAGGCCTTCTGCGCCCGCGAGGTATCCCAATAGTTTGACTTGTTGTAGGCCGAAGACGCACTTTGTCGGGTTCAACTAAAGATTGTAGTGTCGTAGGCGTTTGAATACCTCTTGGAGGTGTTGGACGTGTTCCGCTTCCGTTCGGCTAAAAATTATGACGTCATCTATCCCTGCCGGGTATAAGATGCAAAAATCATGGGTGCCATGCTCACACCTGCAACAGCTAAAAACTCCTCCCCAAGCAATGCCACTCACCTAAACTGTCCACCTATCCTTATTGATCTATCCTGTCCTTCTGATAACAGCAAATAACAGTGAAACAGCTCCCTTATTTACGTTTTCTGCCTCTGCTGTTGTTCCCCACCAGGGGCGCATGAATCTCCATCGTAGTTCTGCTATTGCTCGCGTTTTAGACTGGTGCCACCGTCTGCCTTCCCGCCAAAAAAAACCACACACTTCACTCTCACCTGCTGCTCTTCACTCCTACCTGGCTCAACCACTTCTACTCATCGCATCTTTCTCATCTTACCCTCATTTTAAAGCTCTTCTCAAGCCCATTCCATCTGTTAATACCTCAATGTCCATACACTTTTACCTGTTTGCCTAATTCTATAAATTTCCATCAATCCACATTTCCTTTAAACATATCTTTTTCTTTCCTTACGGGCATGAAATTTCCAGTCTTTCTTCATCAATATGCCATAACTCATTTTATGTCAAAAGGATAGGAACTCTGGTTGGTTAATGCACTTTTCAGCTTTTTTGGACAGAACTGAAATGCTTTTAAATGATGCTCAATTAAAGGCAATTGTGAAGTTTTACTCCAAATTTTCGGCATCAGGAGTCTACTAAAACATGTCAGGGGAAAATTTTTTTTTTTCGGGGGGGTCACTGCATCTTTTAATAGGAAAAAATGCTATTTTTAGCTTAAAATCTGATAAAAAATACTAAAATAGAGGCCGAGAGATGAATTTTAATAGTAGAAATGCAAATAAGGTGTCAGATGAAAGGTGAGAAATTGCACTATATGATCCAAGAGGCGCTTTTTTGAATTTTGGTCTGAGTATTTTTTTATTCCCAATAAAGGTGCCAAATATGGCTCAGTTTCAACTAAAACCCCATGGAACAGGGATTAAAATTAAGATTTAAAAAAAGCACCTGCATCATCTTGTAGCACTGCTTCTCTGCTTTCATTTGACACCACATATGTTTTTCTATCATTAAAACTCATCCCTCTGCCTCTTTTTGAAGTTTTTCTTCATATTTTAAGCTAAAAATAGCATTTTCACTATTAAAAAAATACAGTGCCCCCTTGAAAAAAATTTTTTTTTTCCTTGACATATTTTCTTTGAAGCCTTATGCCGAAAATTTGGATGAAATACACAGAACTGCCTTTAATACTGCAGCATTTGAAGGAATAGCAGTGTAGCCCTCAAAAAGCTCAAAAGTGCATTAACCAACCAGAGAAATACAATCAACTTCAATTCCTCTACCACCACTCTTTACTTACATTACAATTATTACTCAATAACTTCAAATGCTTCGCATGCAACACGGGGCCAGATGCCAATGCAGGTAGAGGGGGGGGGTTAATTATTCCCCATTATAGTCCTGCCCCAAATCATGGGTAAATCTAGTGTATAATAAAACGGAAGTGCCCAGTAGGCCCTTGAGGACTCGTTCCATGGCTCTTTGAAACAGCTGTGACGAGTTACATAATCCCATTGGCATCCTTGTCCTGTTGAATAGTCCTCTGTGGCAGATGAAGGCCGTCTTGTTCTTGCTGTCTGGATGTAGAGGGATTTGATGAAATCCTGACTTAAGGTCTATTGTGGAGAAGATGGTTGCCCCATGTAACTGATCGAAAATGTCTCGAATGAGGGGGATGGGGTACGCGTCCTTCTTCGTGACCTTGTTGAGTGCCGTAAAATCAATGCAGAACCTCGGGCCCTCGTCAGAATTTGGTTTGTCGATTAGTACGACAGGGGATGCCCATGGAGAAGATGAGGGCACTATGACACCCTGCGAGAGGAGGTCATCAAGTTTGTCGTCGAGAGCTTGCCTCCTTGCCAGTGGTAAGTGATATGGCCTGCGTTTGATGGGTGGCCCTTCCGTCTCGATGCTGACCTCGATGTCAGGATGGCATCCCAGAGGCTCGCCCTTGGCGGCGAAGATGTCAGCGTGCGCTCGTACGCATGCTTGGATTTGAGGGCTGTGCATTATGGGTGGGCGGTCCCCTAGTGAGGCCATGTCACTCCAGCCTGCTGCTGGAAGGAGTGGCAGGTTGTGTTTGCGCCAGGAGAGCGTGCCTGTCACATAGTCTATGATTGCGCCCTCTGTTGCTAGAAGGTCACGCCCTAAGATCATGGGATGGCCAATGTTGTCCACGACTATTATGGGTATCATGCCCAGTGAGTCCTCCTGTATTGAAGTCGCTCCCAGGACTGTGAGGTCATGACCAGTGACGCCACAGAGTTGTATGGACTGTCTAAGAGGAGGCATCTGAGGATGAAGTTTCTTCAGGGAGAGATATTCTGTGCACCGCAGCTCCGAGCGAGATGCCCGGAATCGATGCTCACGTGCGTGGTGCGTCCATAGAATTGGAGCTCCACGTACACGCACTCACCAGCTGCGGCGCTCCTTAGTTTCCCGAAGCCGAGTCGGGGTTGTGTCCTGTCCTGTCTGTCCTTGCGACGTTTGCGGCAGTCTCGGGCAATATGGCCTCGCTTCTGGCAGTAGCTGCAGATGGGCCTTCCTTGGTCCAAGAAGTAATCATCCTGTCGATAATAGCTGGTTGATGTATTGGGGGACGGGGCCGGTTGGTCAAGCTTGCGTGTGGCCACCAGTTTGGTGAACTGAGTGGTAAGGCCTTAAACCTGTCTCTTCATCTCTGCCATGTCTTTGCATATGGTGTCTTCTGGCTTCAGGGGTCGCTGTAATGAGGTTTGCTGATCTGCCCTGGGGTCAGGTGTGACGCGCCGAGGGTTGGACCTGCCATATACACCAATCTCCATGGGCTCTTCTTGCCTGTCTTGGTCTTCTGGGACAACTCCATCTAGTGCCAGCTGCAGGTGATAGTTGTCCGCCTCGTATTGCTGGACCAAGGTCATTGCAGCTGTGAAGTCTGTGGGCCTGCCTTCTCTCACCAGCAGTTCAACGACGTGGCGATCTCTTATCCCGCGCATATACCATTTTAGTAGGTGTCTTGTCTGGTCTTCGTTCCGGCTGCTGCACCTTCAGGTTCGGTGTATGCGAGTTCTGTGGCCTCTCGGAAGCGTCGTCTATAGGCCGCCGACGTCTCGTAGGCACCCTGCTTTGTCTTTTCCACCTCATGTCGAAGGCGCTGGTCCTCATGAGGGGATAAAAATGCTTGTTGCAGGTGCTCTCTTAGTTGTGGCCAGGTCACGGCCTCTCGGTCAGGTTGAGAGTTGAGGAAGTGCTCCAGTTCTCGTCGTAGCCCTGCCGTGGCTGTCTACGCTGCAATATAGACCGTGTGGTCGGAATAGAGTATGGTCAGTACGACGTTTCGCAACCATTCTCGTACTGATGCAGGTGTTGCTCCATCACATTGTGGGACTCTCTACAATATGTTACTTGAGCCTTTGAAAGGCTATGGGTAATTCTGTGCTATTTCATCAAATTTCAGAAAATTTTCCCACTTGACTGATTCAGAATGCCTTGAAAATAACAGAATCAAGGTTTCTCACCAGAAAACAAAAATCCCAAGTGATACAGTGATAAACAGTATCTTGAATAGTTTCTCTGAAAAAAATTCGAGATTTTTGTCAAATTTTTAAAAGTCTAGGAATTTGAAGGCATGTAACTCAATCAGTGTAAAACATAGAGACTTGCAACGAAGCTGAATTTTTTGCTGAGAGTCAAATTCAATTTTCAGCGCCAACCAAAAGTTCCAGTAAATTTTATTGTCCAATATCAATTTAAAATTGCAATTAACATGTCATGTGATCAAATATTTTTAGGGGAAATATGAGGTCTGTCTCAACATGGCCAAATGTTGTCACAATTCAAATGGTTTGCAATGAAGTGCCAAACTATGCAACCTGCTATGGCTTGTGTGACTAAAATCTGCTGTAAAAACAAACTTTCAACAAATTCAGAAAAAATCACAATTTTGCGTCACATGAAATTGTGTTGTGGGGTCTTAATTTTTGACATTATACACAGTGTCCTTGAACAAATTTAAGGGTTTAAAAAAATGTACAAAGAATCCGTCAACACAGCGTTGTAGTATGTGGTCTCAGCTTCGATTTGATGTAAAGATAAAAAAAATCTGTTGGGAAAATTTTGAGAAAATTTAAATTAAAATTTTTTAGTTTTTCACACCCTTTTTGCATGCAAAATATCGTTTATAGATATATCAAATGTCATTGCAGTGTATTGAAACATCATAATTTATCTAGTTATACATTTTAAAAGTTACTCAATCAGGTAAAAAAATAAAAGAAAAAGCATTTTATTTTCAATTTTCACATCTTTTCCAACATTTAGGGGTGTTGCAAACTCAGTGAATGTTATAATGTGTCAAAATCAAATATAAACATGGTCTTTCGACTTTATTATTTCTTGAACCAAAGAAAAGCGGCAAATTAACAACCAGAGTGTGAGAAAATGCCTTGTTAACTTCATTAGCGACGGAAATTGAGATTTTCAGCATTTCACCAGTCAATGTTTTTCAAGTGGGATTCACAAAAAAATCTGTAAAGTTATAGGACAATAAACAGTAGGCACATGAAGAAATACATACTGCCGGCATATGGCAAGTGTATATATCTTCACCACAGCTTTCCATGTAAGTTTTATTTGATATCTAGGGAAATAATATTTTTTGAGAGAAGTATTTGTTTAAATCAATAAAAACAAACATATACAGGTGGCTTAATGGCTGAGATGGCCAATTACAAATTTTACTACAATGTCGCTGTTAATAGTGAAATATTGGTTGCAATTTATGGTCTTCTGAAGAATTTGAAGTGCTTTCTTTACCCGTTTTTGCCAATTGTTAAGATTATTTCATTGAATTTAATGGTTGCCGACTTCCAAAATTCAGTTGTTCAGTTGGAGCATGCCTTTGTGCAACCAACTGAGTATCAATCTATCAGTCAACAGATTCTCTTCCATGATCACATAATTAATATGGGTTATCTGTGAACTTTCCCGATGGAATTAGGCGATATTATGATTTTAAAAAGTTAACTTCATACCAGAAGCACTGAAATAAATATTTATTGGCTACATTATTTATTTTTCTTTTATGATATGAATGACAACAGTCAAAAATGCATCTTTTACATATTTTATGGCCAATTCATTGCATTATTAATATGAAATTTGCATAGAAAGTACTAAATTGAGACTTATACACATTTGATGAAAATCAATAAAATACCATTGGAAACTAAGTCCCTAAACAAAAATTTTGTATTTTAGGAATGGACAATTGAGGCAACTATGTTTCTTCAGATTTTGATTAGAGGTTTTTATATTCATATGAAGAGATATACTTTGAAAGTGTTGCGACTTACATCTCAAAATGTGGATATAGAAATACTGCAAAAGCCCTAGATATGTCTTATTATTGGCTAAATAACTACAGTGTTCTGCTACTTAACTAATGCAGTCGATGAATTGGGGAATTTATGCAGGTTCAGTTGATCAGACTCTAAATGGGTTCGGAGAATGCAGATTACAGTCTAGCAAGTTTGTAACACCTTCAGAATGTGATATTCCTTTTAAAACCACTTAACCATAATTCTGAATTTGGTCCAATGTACATATATATAAGCTCCAGAGTGGGAAAGGAAAACATTTCTATGTTAAGATTGTCATTTTAAACATTCTATAATTGATATTTTTCATGCAACAAGGGTGTGAAAAACTAAAACTAAAACTTTTAAATTTCAATTTTCTCAAAATTTTCCCAACAGATTTTTATCTTTACATCAAATCGAAGCTGAGACCACATACTACAACACTGCGTTGACAGATTCTTTGTACATTTTTTAAACCCTAAGCTTCGTTCAATGACACTGTGTATACTGAACTCTGATCTGTTTAGCTTTCCATGTTGCTCCTCAGCAGATCAATAACAAGAAATTCTTTTAAAAAAAGAATTGTAGGGACCTGAGTTTTCTTCAAACACATATTTTATTATTCAAATAATGTTTTATGTATGTGTAGTTAATATATACCTCAAATGTACCACTGTGAGTGTGTGATTTAACAAACCTAATACATGTTACCTCATGATTAGGCATGCCTAATCACAGGTGTTATTAACATAGACAGCAAACCAAGCAATGAGAAGCCCTTTTATATTCTTTGTCATGAACATGAAATTTCTATTTCCATAACAACAAATTAATTGTGGCTTGCATAATATTTGGATTATTACACTTTTAGACTGACTAGTTTTTGAGAAGTTGAATATCTATTGTTCTCATACAATGTTTTCTTTTTTCACTTGTCTTATATCATCTCAAATCTTTATACACTTAGGTTATATAATTTTTTGAAGGAAATCTCTATGGGATAATATTATGCTCCAGGTGTGCTTTGGGTATGGTCCCCGATCACTCAACCATGACAGTCATGGTTGAGTGGCTCCCAAGGTCATGCAGTGATGGAGCTACTGAGCATCAAGAGGGGCAAATATATACTTGATTTGTAAATTGTAGTCACAGTTACCTTCTCTGTAGCATGAGTACCCTCCTAATATTGGAGGTAAATTTGGAGGTTACTCCTGCTATAGGGAAAGTATATCTGCAAGGCCAAATTCCTAGTGGCCCCCTCCAGAAACTCAAAAAGCTCCACCACTGCAGTACACATAAATTGATGACAAATAGCACTTGGCTGATTCTTTTTGCCCCTTTAGTTAGGGACCTCCACTGTAAAATCTTTCCTCATTTGGAGCTTATAACCCGGGTCTGAGATGGTCCCTACAAAAAACAATAACGCGGTTGGCTAATGACTATTTTAAAATTCATGAAAGACTAATTGGGGAAAATTTCCTGCCGTCTCTCAGACACAAGCATTCTGATCATTTGGCAGCCCTCCCGCTATATGGCTGCATGATGCTTACCTCCTTAAACAGCGAAAGGAAAGTGGAAAAGTCTTGGAAATTCCCTTAAATCAACAACCCTGCATGGCTGTACCCCATTAGTACATTAAAGCAGGGTGATCGATTCAGGGGACTTGCCTACCTTGGTGCGTCTGTAGTGGTGATGAGCCCCAGTGGCTAATGCAGAAGTGTTGTGAATAATTGTAATGCCTTTGCTCTGAGGCAGTGTTTCAACATTTATATATTTAGCTATCAATGAGCAAAAATATATTCTTATTACATTGTATCTGGAAAATCTATTGAACGACAAACCAGTGACTCAGGACTGTCTTTCAGTTATCAAGCACTAAAAAGTGCCAAAACTATCATCAGGTGGGCAAAAGTATGACATTTGTTGAGCATATATTGTGGGGAATATGCAGTTCACCATAATTTAGCATAAAAGGGTGAAGTTGATCACTGCACAAATTCAGATTGATCACTGCACATTTCAGATTGATCACTGCACATTTTGGGATCGTTGCACGCTTATTTTACACCCTGGCCAGAAAGGTGATACAATTGTATCAGATGTATTATCACCTGGCTGGCTGTGAATATCACTGTTTACAGTCAAAATATCAGGGCCTATGATATTGTAAAAAATGCCACCCTTCAAGGGCGATATTTTTAACAATGGTTATGACATCACCAGCATTTCAGCTGCCTGATGACGTCACAAACCAAACTATGGCCAAAACAACGGTATTGTGATATCATATCCATTGTTGCTCCATGGTGACGTCACATTTTTGTAATGGAAGAAAATAGTTCCTCTTTATAAATAAAAAATTGAGGTAAAACCAGGTGATAAAAACAAAACAACCACGCGTCAGGGCACTTCGTACAATATCACTCGCTGTTGTGTGAATTAATATCTCTCTCGCCCTTTTGGAGTCGAGTGATATTAATTCACACAACAGCTTGTGATATTGTTACTCAGTGACCCTGACTTATAATAAATATGCTTTATAATAATTATATGTATCACCACATGATTACTATGATGATAGTTGTAATGGTATAGTGGGTTCTGATGGTTATGATATCCACTGTACATGTTTTGATGAAGATGATAATCATGATGGTAATGATGGTATGTTAATATGTCATTCTATGTTTTCACATACCAGAGATGTTTTGATTTATTAAATGTTATTTTTTAAGTAATGGTATGTCTTCTCCTTTTTATTCTGTTTATATGTTATAGTTCAAACTGATTTGGTTGAAAATCCCGTTATGTCTGTGTTTTGAATAATTATGGTGCAAAATCAAAATAATTGATCAGTATTTCAAAATGATAGCAATTGGAATGTTCATAAATCCATGGCATAAATAACATGGATGTCCAATTGTCCATAATAATCAATTCAAATTTCTTAGTTGTGTGCACATTGTACAAGACATTTGCACTGCTGCATGAGCAAATTGCATTGTGAGTCACGATAAAATTGACTCAATTCAAAAATGAATTTGTTTTTTAACTGTTGAACTCCATGTTCACAATAACATACGATGTCCACCATAAACAACATAATTGTCTTTATTGAACAATGCAGTTGACTTGTAACACTGCTGAACAATTGCAATGTTCACAATTAATCAACTGCCATGTCATCCATGAACAACATTTTTGTCAGAATCCAAAAATGCAGTTGTCTTTTCTTGTAACTGCTGAACAATTGGAATGTTCACAATGACACAACTGCAATGTGACAATGTCTATCATGAACATCATGATTGCCTGAATTGAACAATGCAGTTGTCTGTTCTTTCATACACTCTAAAAGCTAAAGTTCTAATAAGATACCAATATTGGTATTTAAGCTTGTCCCGTATTTTGAACACCTTTTGATTAGTTAAAAAACCATTAACAATTGATATTTTCAAAAACCAGTTGCATTTGTATAAGAAAAAATCAGTATTTTTTTTTTGTTTAATTTGCAGGGTGTCAGTAGAGAATATTAATGTTTCAAATTGCAGATACTGTAGTTCCATCATAGAAATCCATTTATACTTACATGCATACAATAGAAAATGCAATGGGTTTTTATTCCTTGAAATTTGAAATCTCTGGGATTTATCATTAATTGAAAATTAAACCATTTCCTGCACTTACGACAAGCAGTATATCACTAAAAATATCAAAATTGATTCTCCAATTATGCATCGGTTGGCATTTTATAAGACCTTTTTAAGAATGTTGTGGTATGGAAAATACCAAATTTGATCTATTATGATCCAAATGTTGGTTTACCAGTATTTCAGCGTTAGTATCAATAAATCTTTTTTTTTCACGTTTCTCTTAAAATATTATGTAGTTAAAAAGTAAATAAAAATAAAAATGATTCCATGGATCTGATTTCAATGTTTATTTTTACATATACACATTCACACACATTCATAATAATTGTAAATATTGATATTACTAGATTAAAATTTATTGAAAAAACAATATTGACACTCATTTATCACTGTTTGGCCTTGGAAATAAAAACATCAGAGCAGTCATTGGTATTTAAATACACAAAATTAAAACATCACAGCAGTCATTGTTAATCAAAACACAGGAAAGCCGAGGTTAACAAACAAAAAATTGGTTGAAATAAAGACACATTACATGCAGATAATGTTATATGGTTAAAATGTTAGTATCATTAGTTTGTAACAAAAGTCTTCAGTAGCCAATCTTGAGGATGGATGGCTGGATGGATAATTGGAGCTTTATGTCCTGTATTAGTGCACTTGGTAGCCTAACTAGGACAGTAGGAGTCCGGCTAGAGCTGGATTCGAACCCCGGACTCAACGATTGGTAGTCCAGCACACTATCACGAGACCAACCCTCTCTGTAGCCAAGAGGATATTTTTTGTCATTATTAATGCACAGTATTTGGATGGTATGATTGGTGGTTGAAGTTTTCCTTCTCGTATCACTATGTATACGCTTTTAGGTCAATTCGGTTGGATGAAAGGTGAACGACTGTTCTTGAATCGAACTTGCAGTGTACATCATTGGGATCCTGAAAGTGTAAAGTGGATAAGCATTGGTATCCAAATATCACTTTTATGCAAAAAAAAGAGAAGAAAATTACTCTGTCAAGGTTGTCATTATATACAAATCTAATACTGCAAAACCGTCAATGGAACTTTTGGTGTTAAAACTCCACATTTCATTACTGACTAACATTTACAAAAAATTCATTATTTTGTATTTCCCTACACACTGGCAAAATATGAATTCTGAATTCTTGTCTTCTCACTGTGTGCTTTACCAATAAAAGATCTCATACTGTTTGCACTCACCTCAATATTGCAAAAAGGAAGTAGACATTTTCCTTTGGTACTCTAGGCGGGGCAAGGTAACCATTTCCTGGTGAGATCTGAAATAGCAGGTAGATGCATCCATAAGGAGGATAATGCAAAAAATATATCAAATAACTGTATTCAATTAAATCAATGCCTTGGTTGTGCAACATCAACTGTTCAGTCATCATTTGACTGAAGGTTGGTCAAAACAAGCTCATTTTAACACAAGAGAATATCAGAACTCAGAATTCAGAACTCAGAACTTGTTTATTTACATGCCAATAAGTATTTGTCAATTGGAAAAGATAAGGAAGAGCTGTTATTCAACTTGCGTACCTTGAGAAGCATTGTCTATATTTTTTCCAACTTGCTTTATGATGCAAACTTCTTCCAAAGGTAGTTTTTTTGTATTAACTGCCTCAGTAGGAACATGCCGTTCTTCGTCTGAAACGGAAAGTAAAAAACTATTTTTCAAAACGTCTCAAAGATTCTAAAAATATCAGCAAAAGTACCGTAAAACGGGGTAAAGTTGGTAACCCGGGGTAAAGTTGGCAAGCTATTTTGACCCATTTATTGGCATCCTCACTGACATGAATGGCAACTTTGCCACAGAAGCCTGTGTCAGGGAGAACAGTTGGCATTTGACTTTACCCTTTTTTACGGTATGTAATTTTGTATAATTCACAGGCATATGTAACACATTTCACCTCAAGAATAGTAAAGCACATCAGAAACACTATACAACTCATAATAATGTGGGGTAAAAATTTGAGGGCGACTGTACCTTTGTCAGAAAAATGTAAATATCAGATATGAAAATAATGATAACATTATTATCATAATTAATGTAGTATAGGTGTCAGCACAATTGGACCATTAGCAGGTAAGTTGTGCCAAATAATGGGGCAAGTTGTATAGCTCAGTGACTGGTGAGACCTCAAATCTTACCAATTTTGTCAAGGATAAAATATGTGTCATGTGTAGGACATAATTATGGCTGATGCTCTGATGCTCCGATACGTAAAATGAAAGTTATCGCAGAACATTGATGGCCCACATAAACAAAAACTTTAAAGTATATATGCTTTTTGAAACATGTTTGTAATAATAAATTCTTCTTAGCCATAATTTCTTCACCACATTTACAGGGTTGTGTGTGAAAGAAGCAAAAATGTTTCAAAAGAGAATTAAAATCCCATATCATACCATTGGCACAGCTTACCAATGCACAACTTACCCAAAATACCTCTTTTTTGTGGAAATCTGCCACTACATTAAATGCCAAATTACACAATTGAAGAACAATAATACTGGTCCTCAGAGTACATTCAACCAAAAATACTAAATTTTTGATAGACACTTTTCACATTATAATATTTGGCAGTTTTTTTGTTCATAATTTTTATGGTTCTTCAATTCAACCCTGCAATTGGTGGCACAATACCCCGGTCTCCCCTACAGCAGACGACTGGTGAAAATTATGAAACTGGGTATTCCACATGCCAAACCACAATTTCATGCCTTAAATTATCATGAATCATTTTACAAGCAGAATGCAATATTCACAATATATCAGAACAATTAGTGGCTCAACACTATCCACCTGTTTGATGTATGTATAATCACTACAATGTCATATATATATGAACCAGACATTGTGTACATGTACACCTTACCCAAATAAACACAATTGCATTCATAATTTCTTAGGAGTTTAATTAAGGAATTAAAAAAACAAAACTTACCAAGTTCTTCTCAATCTTCTGCACACTAACATGCGCACTCTTCTACTGCTATGCTTCAACTGACAAACTCTGCCTTAAACCTTCTTAAGTCTTGATTGATAAACAAACAGCTTTTCTTGTCAGGCGAGATGTTAACAGTTTTGTGTTTGTAAATGAGGTCAACCGGTGGGTGAGCCCTGAGGGATTAGTAAAATACCTATTTGGATATTCCAGTAGCCTTGACTGATATACAGCACAGTCAGTCCTCTCTCTTAAAACTTCTAAATAAAGTGACATGCATATATTTTAAGAACATGAACCAAAACATTAACATTTTAAACACCTCAAATCATCATTGTTCCACAAGTATATTAAAAATGGATAATAATAAAGGTGCTTTTCCAGAAGTTTGGTTTTTATAAATACCATAATTCCCCATGACCAAAACCAATTTTCAAGAGAAATACCACTTGCTCTGAAGAATACCAAATATAGTTGAAAAATACCAAACTGGTTTTTTATTGTACACACTGGTTTTGCACAATACCACTAATATCCACATTTTTTTAGAGTGTATTCTGAAGAATTGGAATGTTCAAAATGGCACAACTGCAATGTCTGAAACAAATGATGGAATTGATTGAATTGATCATTAGCTACAGTTGTATGGTTTGCCGCTGCCAGAAAATCTTGGTTGTATAATTATCATACATTTGAATTGTTCAACTGTTGTTCATTGATCAGCAGCAATGATCAGTTTGAACAATCAAATTGGTTATTTTGTTAAACAATCTGACTGTTTGAATTTTTTAACAATTTCAGTTGTCTGATTCAGACAACAGTTTGATCGGACACATATTGTACACCGGGATTGTCTGATATTAGACAATTTTTGTCTGATATCAGACAATCCTTTTTTTTTAAATGCATAGTTTCTATTCAATGAGTGAAAATTAGTTTGGCAACAACTACAAAGTTTTAAGATTAATGTGCATTCAAATCATTATTTGTTCTGCAGGATGGAGAACTCGGAATCAAGTGACTCAGAAAAAACCCCAGGACACTCCTCAAAGAAGAAACACAAAAAGAAAAGAAAAGAAAAGAAGGGTGATCGTTGTGATAAGTTGTAAGTAGTTTTATGTAGTGTAATCATTTATACACATTTGCTCTTAAATATGGAATATAGGAAAACACGGAAACTACCATTGAATTGTAGCTACCCCATTTGAATCCAATGGTTAAAATCACACTTTTAAGAACTTTGGTGGATTTCTGAAGAGTTATTTAAAGTCCTCACTTTAATATCTGCTTAAATTTTAGAAAATTTGGGAGGCTGGAGTAAATTGAAAAAACGATGCAAAAAAGGCCAAAATATTAATTTTATGTAGGGTTAGAAATCCATTCAAAATTGTTGATTTGTGAATGTTACTGGCATCAAAGCAGAGATTTAACCTTAAAATGAGTCTATTCAATGGTCATTAGCATGTGTAACCTCCTGGACAAATAATCACTTCACAGACAAAATGGATCATATTTATGCTTGGTCTAATGGAACAGTTTTTAAAATCTTAAAATTCAAAGACTGCATGATAACCCTGAACGTTTTATTGATATAGAATTTACACCCTATGTGTGCTCTACCAAAATTTACTATAATTTCAACTTGAAATTGTTTGACTGCTAGCAATTGAGAGTTTATCACAATAAAAAAGGTTGGTTTATCACCATTGTTCATTAAAACCTTAAAATAGGCAAAATCCACTCCAGCCATTCATATCGGGCTAGTTTAGCCTCTTCTAGGCATGTTGAGGTTAATTTTATAAATCTGGACTCACCCAAAACAAGGGTAAAAAATAAAACAAGGATTGTGGTTATTTCGGTATATTCCATATTTATGAGCAAGAGTGTATTTCCTGCTTGTAGCTTAACCATGTTTTGGGATCTACCCTGGGGCCACTGCTTTTCTTATTATATATTAATGACTTGCCCCTAGTGAGTGACATCTTAACTTTTGTTTTATTTGCTGATGATACTAACATATTTTTGAAAGGCAAAAAACTTATCTGAGTTAACTGACACCTTCAATATTGAACTAAATAAACTCTCAGACGGGTTTGCAGCGAACCAACTTTCCTTAAATGTAAATAAAACTAATTGTATTAAATTCAGTAATGATAGGACTAATTGTAACCTTAGAATTAAATTAGATGATAAAGAAATTGCTCAAGTAGAAGTTATTAAATTCTTAGGTGTTTATATAGATGATAAGTTGACATGGAAATACCACATTAACTATATCAGTAACAAGATCAGTAAATCTATTGGTATTCTGTATAAAGTAAGATATACTCTCAACCCACAGTGGAAATTAAATCTCTAGAAAACATTTATACTACCTTACTTGAACTATTGTAATATTGTTTGGGCTTCAACTTATAAAACCGCGATTAAACCATTAATTGTTAAACAAAAAAGAGCCCTAAAAATTGCTTTAGATATGCACCATCTCACACCTAGTGTAGTAGTCTTTAATACAGCGAAAGTTCATTCTGTTTATGAAATTAACTCCATTCATGTGTCTATTTTTATGTATAAGTATGTAAATAGTTTGCTTCCCTTAAGCTTTGTCAATATGTTCATCCAAAATAGAAACATTCGTCCATTACAAACTCGAAATTCTGAAAAATTTTATTTACCATTTCCAAGAATAGAAAAAATTAAAATTTTCAATGAAGTTTAGTGGACCATCAGCCTGGAATTTACTTGCTGATGACATTAAAAGTTGTGATTGTCTTTTGCATTTTAAGAAGAAAATTAAGAATCATTTTTTTAATAATATGAACATCTAATCATCTTTTGTTTATTTATTTAATCTGTATTAATTTGAACAACTATTTGTACCCTTTGTTATTGTTACTAACATGTTTTTTCTAAAATAATTGTTAAAATGTGTTTGTATTTCATTGGTAAAAGTGTGCTTATTAGTGTGTAACTATTTTATTAGGCTAACAAGCCTCTAGAGGTTTTACGCATACCAAATTATGTACCGCTGTATGTACCGCATTTAATGATCAATAAAATAAAAATAAAAAAAATGTTAAAACACATATACAGTTAACTAAAAACCTATAAAAAGAACTAAACAACATCTTGTCATTTCGCCTTTTATATTTATCCAGTAAAATTCAAAGCAATATTATAAAATTTTACATTCATGCAAGTAACTTGTACAGTGTTGCTGGAAAAAATTGATTGCAGTTGGCACGGGACAAACATTGTTTAAATCTTTGGAGTTGTAAAACACCATAAAATAGTTTTGCTAATTCTGGTGATCTTAGGTAGGTTGTGCGTCCATTTGTATTGAAGACATTTTTTGATTAAATTGTTAAAGCTTATTTTGATAATTTAATCAAGTGCAAACATATAATGCAGGTATTCTAGCTTCCTGCATGTGTATTGATAATTTCCCTCATATATGAGCCTGAAAAACATCTTGATAGCAGCAAACAGCAAATGAGCATTATTTAAACTGCATTGTACCAGATTAAGCTATTCAAATACCACCTTCATGATTTCAAAAAGGCAATGCACTTAGACCAAGTAGAGTAGCGCGGGGCAAGAAGCCCGGGTTGCGTAAGAGGTCCCCCCCCCCCCAGGGTTATATCGAAACTTACATTTTTGGTGCTTTTTCCCATTGGTAGGACCCAGAGGCTTTTTAGGAGGCTTCAAAAATTTTCGGGGCAAACAGCAAAAGAAACAAAAAAATGTGTATGGTTTTTGTAACTTCAATTAATTCTTTGAAAGAGGTTGTCAGAAATAGCTTTGGAATTTTTTAAAAGTATGATGGATATCTGCATTGCACCACTTTATGACCATCACATAAATATGATTTGGATCATGTTTTTTGCATTTTAGTTCAAAATAATGAGGTAAAATTAAAATATGTGTGTGTGGTGGAAGGGCTCTGCATGGCATAGGCCATTAGGCCCCCTTCACTTGGGCCTCGAACCTGTTTTAGGAACCATTTAATAATGTGTTCTTTTCCTTATATCTTGATAGAATTGCTAGTTAAAATGGAAAAAGTGTGCCCCAGAATTGAAACAGGGCAAAAAATAGCAAAAAATAAAGTAGGGGCAGAAAAATTCTAAAAAAATTAAAATAGAATGCCTTAAAAAGGGTAGAAGAACCCTAAGAAATAACTTTCTTACAAAAATGTTCGTTACTCCTATATTAAAATTGGTAGTGATCGCTTCCTGACTACATAAGCATTCATATAATTGACCATAAAAACTAGGTCAAGTATCACCTCGAAGCTAAGGGGGTTTGCATGCCACTTGCTACTCTAATTACTATAGCTCATAGAAGAAATGCTGTTGGAATTTGGAAACATTTACACATGAACCAGGAATGTGATTTGCACTTGTTTTTTACTCATTGATTGTATATGCACAGATACCTCTGATGAATCGAAGAAAAAAAGAACAACAGAAATTAGAAATAATTCACTCACTCAAAAACAGTCTCAAAGTACATTCACGCAATAATAGCTATTGTCTGCTATCGACCTTATTAATTAAATTATTAAACTTCAAATCACATGACATGCATCGAATTTAATGTATCTTTCCATAGCAAGAGACTCACAATCACCCAGAGAATCTACCCTAGACGAATCCCTCAATCGCAGCGCATTATCATAAGATTTTGCGTCAGAGCGTCACAGCCAATTAGCGTGCAGTATTTCTCTTCACTTCAAAACTTTACCGGCGATTTGCGAAGTAACTATTCACTTCTCAGACACATATGGCATATCAAAGAGATCTATCTACTCATGTAAGAATATCACCTCTAACCCTTACGGTGATCACTCCAGCAAAGCCTCCAGTAAATGTGGCAAAGTGCTCCTGAGATTGAGCCAATCAGCACAGCTTGACGTGATTTATGCAAGGTTAAGCCGAGCGTCGCGCATGCGCAGTAGCGCCAATAGCGATGTTTTGAAAATTCAACGAGTCGAGCAAACATGCTCGTCGTAGCTCAACCATTGATCTCACAGAAAGCTATTGCATATGTATGAACTCTACTCAGCACGAGCAACACGCTGATGTGTGTAAGATCGCTGAGAAGTAAGTATTTCTGCTCCGAAATTGGCTCTGAAATCGTGAATCGGAAAGGCATAGTAGCTTCTGATTGGCTGACTCTGTTAAACATGAATATATTATGATGAAATGATCAGCTGGAGTGATTCGTCTAGGGTAGATTCTCTGGGTGACGGTGATGTGCGTAACAGCGAAATCGGCCTCATTTGCATATCATGCTTGAGGCATCTTCATTGGTCAGCTTTCTGGGCATGTCCGAATCAATCACTGAAGACACATTCTAAATAAGAAGCTGCTGACATCTACTGGGATGTTGCTAACGTCACATGTATTATTAATTAATCAAATGCATTGAATTGGTTAGTATATTAACAATGGAGAAATCCCAAGCTGAAACCATGTCTATAACGGTTTTCGTAGTGTTTTTACAGCCAGAATTTCTGTCAAAATAATGACGTTAGCAACATAAAAAGATGAAGCTAGCAACATAATAAATCCAATTGGTTTGAACTACAAGTGCAATATTCAATGGATGGTGACTTGTCATGTTATTTTATGTGCCAGGGCAAGGATTTATACAAAGTAACTGCAATTTTGATAAAACTACTGCTCTTCAGATTTGGAATACAGCTATTTGGGTCAAATCATTGACGGAACACCATATATGGTGTTCCATCAAAGTTTTTGTTATGTTAGCAACAAGGTTCTGTCAAAAATGTTGCTAACGTCAGCAAAAGTGTTGCAAACGTCAGTGTTGCTAATGTCATCTGTGTTTGACAGACATACTTTCATGATCATTTCTTCAGCCAATTTGATGGCTAGAAAGGTCAAAGTTGAATGAATGTTGTTCTTTATGCATGAATATTTAACTCTGGTCCAATCAGCCGAAATATGTAGGTATTTAATCCAAAAATAGCTGTATCCATGTTGCTAACGTCACTTTTATGTTCTTGACAGACACTGACGTTAGCAACGCAAAATGTCTATTTCTGGTCACTCTAGAGTAGATGTGACAACTAAAGCAATACAATTAATTCACTCTAAACTTAGAGCTCAACAGGTTCACAAAATTGTGTATGTGCTGCCCTCTTGAATCCATAACAGAAACTACTATCGAACACAACTTGTTGTGCGAGCCTCTAACAGATTTCAGATGCAGTAACTGTTGCTTTTCTGCAGTGTTGTGGAGTAACTATTTTGTCTGTTGAATTATGTCTAGAATTGAATATTAAATAACTTTTAATCGGCCAGTTTATTATTAGAGTGCTGCTATTGCTGCAAAGTGGTACTTGTTGTGGAACTTTTTTTTGGCGGAGTCATTATTTTCCTACCCGGGAATTGTGAGTAGTCCCTGTTTGGCAGCCAGCAAGAGTGGCCTCACTTCTCAGTATAAGCTTGTTAAGCTTGGCCTGACCACAACATAGATTATTTGTGAAGTTGTAACAAAAAGATTAACTCTCCTCTGGTGTGACAGACGTAATTAACTATTTCAGATCTCTCAAGCAATTGAATGAATGCTTTAGTGTTTCATTGTTGTCTGTTTGTTGTTTCAATTAGTTTTGTTGGAAAACACCATAAACTATCATTTAAATCATGCTGGAAATAGCTGTTAAAGGATTTGAAAACTTCATAATTCTATGGCACTCATTGGCAATGCATGTGCACTCATTGATCGTTTAACATTGTTGATTGCGATTTGTCTATATGTTGCTGGCAGCTCAGCTGTACGTATGAGCTCAAGTGATGAGGTCCCTCAACCTAGACATGACCTGACCTACTTGAATATTAATAAATGTGTCAGCTGGAGGTCATCCGATTTCTGGCAGACTCTCCAGCTGTGCTGTTCGTTCAGAGTCTGTGAGCAGACTGCAATTAATTACTGTTATTCATAGCAATCAAATTTAATCTGTTGGACGGACTACAATACTGGCAGCTGAGTTACAAATAGCTATGTTGCTAACATAACATTGTTTGACAGACAGATTGCACACTTCATTTTACTTTGCACAATGTTAAGAAATAGCACATTAAAATCATATTTGATTATCAAATACAATTTTTTATGAGATTATTATAAGTCACTCCAATTTTCTGTAATTTTGTTTGGCAGTGAATCTGACATTAATAGAGATAGGACCATCTGTATTCTGGAATGAAACACTGAAGGTAGATCATTCCTTCAAAAACTCAACACTTTTAGTTATTCATCACCTATTTAGCCCTATTCTGGGCCTAATATTTTGGACTAAGATTGACTATTATTGATTTTATGAGTATGAAGGACAATTGCAGACAAAATACATTTGTCATCACGCATCAGGTCCAAGGCTCTGAAGCTCCAAACAAATTTGACGGAAATCAGCCATTCTTATTTAGAATGTGTCTGAAGGCTTTGCTGAAGTGCTCACAATTTGGATGAGATTAATAAGAATGTAGCCACTTTGTGACCTATGCCGAAAAGAACAAGAGACATACAAACACCTGTTCTGCGATTGCGAAAAAATTCAAACGATTTGGATAGACATATGTGAATGGACGAAAACGAACACCGGTTACCAGCTCGACATAGGCCCAAAAACCATAATATTCGGAACCCTGCGAACAAGAGTGTTGGACCTCATCATTATGGCCACCAAACTGTACATATACTACTGCAAAATGAGGAAGAACATGTCACCCCAATCGGAAGAACTCATAAGGAGGATCGAGGAAATTCGAACAATAGAAAAGTACATCGCGGTAAAGAACGGCAACCTGGAGAGACATGAGAAAAGATGGAAAAACCCTCACTACCAAACTACTATGTATACCACCCTGGTCCCCCTTTGACCTTTCCGAACTTTGGGCCAAGAGCTAATTAGGACAAAGGCCGTTTAATGAGGTCAAAGGTCACGTAACTGGGTCAAAGGTCATGAATCTAGGTCAAATTTCACAGGCCAACTTTTATACACCCCTTTCCCAACTTTGGACCTAGAGCTTATTGGGCCAAGGTCTTGCAAGGAATATAACAGACAACGAGTTTCAACATTCGGCATTTATTATGTCATCAACATACCCATACGGTAAAGTGTCAAAGTTGTCAACAATATTCTCTTTGTGTACACTAGCCTGACATTCTTCCTCATTTTTCGGTTATAAATGGCCCCCCGAATTTTGTCTCTTACGAACAGGTCGTACGGGGGAAGTTTTATTTCCTTGCCCGCGAATATAATTTCCTTTATACTCTGGAAATTAACGAATTGAGAATTTATTCTATTGATCGTCACCCCTTTAAATTTTGTCTTTTCCTTATCATCATTTTGTTTGTAAGCGTAAGATTTTGGCCCAGAGGAAATAAATTCTTTTATATATTTACCAGGAGGCAATTCGTCGGTCAATTCACCTAAATAGTCCCCTAAAGGAGGCATCGGATCTTCTTTTTTAGCCCAAAATATGACAGAGTCAGTATCCATGTATAGAACCCTCTCTCCCAGGAAATCAATCACATCGTAAAGTTTGAGTCTAGCCCAGCATGTCGTAAAGCACGCCACTACTTCACTTATTTTCATGTTGTCGGGTTCGAAGGTTGTCCGTGATTTGTACTCTACTGATAGGCACGCATCATTAATTTTATGTACTAGACATATCTCTTTCGTAGGATCATTTACTAAAAGTCTAAACTGTGTCCAGTCCGTCGCGTAAGCGCTTTTAGTTTGATCAGTCTTTTCCCCAAACTTTCCCCAGAAGCTATTTAACGCTAGTTTTGCCACTGCTCTGAGGCCGGGATTGTGTCCAATGTTTTCCTTTACCAAATCTATTCCCTCAGCATCTCGATATCGCCTGATATATTCATCCTTATCCTCTTCACTGCTAACCCATTCGGGATATCCGGAAGATTCTTGTTTTATTCTTAGAAAAGTATTGACGTACTCCGCAAAAAGATTGGAAGACTTTCTCTCCCAATTGTACACTTCGTAAATCTTTAGGACCGCGTAACCCTTTTCGATTGCCTTGTCAATTTCGGGAGTGCAGAATGTTCCGACTATTGCTCTATCTTCATCGCTACACTGACAGGGTTCTTGAGATTCCCTGTCAGCGCAAGTTCTGCAAAGAGGAAATTTCAGCTTTCCATTTGACCTATAAGGTAATACGGGATGATAGAGAGCTTTAGGAGGTAATGCTTTGACTTTAGCTATCCCAAAATATGACGCAAATGTATAATCGAAATCCCTCGTTATTATCGTTGGATGTCCTGAAGGAAGATCCTTGTACTTGTTGACGTACGGATAAAGGACGTGAAATCGTAATAAAAAATCCTTTCGTCTTCCTTAGTCTCATAATGTAATTTGATAGCATTGACTCTTCCCCGAAGAAGGCATCTCTAATTTTTAGTCTCTCGGGGGCATCGATTGTGTTTAAAAATTTAGCCAAGTCCGAGTTGGTTCTGACCAACAAATCAAATTCGCATTCCCATATTACCTTTAGTTCAGTCACTTTAGTTCTCAAATACCTCTCTCTTCTCATGGTTCGATTGTATATTTCATTCAAAGTCTGACCGGTCTGCGGGTCTTTAGTTTCTCTGACAGGAAAGCACTTTGGACAAGCATGCCACCTGCACCCATGAAACTCATAAGCGATAGAATTGTGTCTATCATAGCCGTCTATTCTGAAATTCCCTATTTCGCATTCCCCTACATTTCTCGCGTGTTCGATGAATACGCCACTGCGAGAAGCAATGGATTCCAGCCATTGAATAGACTTGTAGCTATGATTAGAACTTGCAACATAACCCTGAGGGGGCACATGAGCGATATCCGAATCTATAAATATTTTGTTGGTGTCTTCGCTCAGAAGTAATCGTTCCTCATGCAGATAAAAATTCCCTCCTTTCTTTTCCACAGTTATTTCTCGACCATCCTGACCCACAGCCTTATATCTTTCCTTAAGAAAGTTTTGCCTATATATTTGCATACAAGTTGAGGCTATAGTAACCTGAGAGAAAGGGTCAACATTCTGGATGCCATTCTCCGTTTAACTGACGTTACTTCTCGAATTAAGTTTTGAAATTTCAGGCACGCTTCTCTGAGGATAACTACATCATTTCTGCAGTAAGAAAGCATGTCCGCATGCATGTCATAGGGGCCTGTCATAGGTTCATACCAACCCGTGTCTAGACCTTCCCCGTAATATTCAACATCGGGATAACTGAGAAAAAATCTCTTATCGAAATTTTTTCTAGTATTAAATTTGTGAGGAAAATCCCCTTTTTTCAAAGGCTGTTAATCCCAATGTCTTTGGTAACTTGCTGAGGGCCATAGGTAGGAAACTGAAAGAGTCGACAAATCGGATATCCAAGGAATTGTAAACTCGCATGTACATAATCTTCGATCCAGCCCATGTCACATGAGGGTGCATTCCATTTTTTAGCAAGTAATTTAAAATGAACACGTAGTCATATCCTCTTCCATTATGTCCGATGCAAGTGGCTCCTTTATGTCTTTCTCTAAACAACCATTTCCGAATTTATCCACAGTCTCAAATCCTTTGAATACCACTTCTTTCTTGAAGCAGTCCGGACAGCTTTCTCCTTTTGTGTGCCAGGAACATTCTATTCCACAGGAATGACAATGAGTTTTATCATCTTCGCAAGAGTTACAAGAGGACTGAGCCACTACCATATTAGGCAAATGCCATTTCAGACCACAGTGCCAAGTTTTACAGTTTCTACACTTTCTACAGATTGAACAAGTGTAATCGACAGTACAATCTTGACAGCCTTCTCTCTTTCCGAATAAGTATCCCTGATCGCACTGGGATATTTCGTCCTGAGTTGATTCGAAGTCGAAGAAGATGAACTTACCCGTAGACACTTTAGGCGCAGCACCTCTCATATAGCAAAAGTGTTCCCCCACCACGTAATCCTGGCAGCACTGACAAAACCACTCGTAGCACCGATGGACATCTCTCGATCTCTTTGCACTGTTCAATAGTTTGCCACAGTGGACGCATTTGTAGAACTGCTTACAGATGGAAGGCCTGTGTTGTCCCTTTTTAGCTCCGATTGTGTAATACCTTTTCTGTTTATGCCTTTTAAAACATTCTTCATTTCTACATGACCGATTGCAACCCGTGCAGTAGATCTTCATTTTCCACAGGCAATTTTCCACATCACACACGGGACATTTTAGTTCGCAATGATGTACACTTTTCCTGCAGTAGAATTTCAGACACGTTGTGCAGATTTCTTTGTTGGTAAGCAAACCGTATATATTAGTAATAGCGTGAAAATGCTCACCCTCTTTCAACAAGAATATCTTCCTTTCTCTTTTCTCTCCGGTATAGACAATGTCGTAGCCAACGGCTACATCCAATACAACAATCTGTACATCCAGGTGATTCTCAAATTTCCAAAAGTCTCTTATCTCAACCGGCTCGTACTCTGATAGTCCCACCCGCTTTAACAGCTCGATAGCTCTACCCTTTTGGGAATTTCTTCCGAGTCTGTGAGCCCTTTTTGCCTCCATTATATGATTGAGATTAGGGTCAACATTTAACTTTGCCATACAGACCGATATAGCTCTTGCAGCGCAGGTTTCATCATCGGGTATTTCAGGAATTACCGTCACACACTGCTTTTTGATAAAAGAATTATTCTTGTCTTTTGTGTCAGTGTTTGTTAATGCAATCCTTCCTCCACCTCTGTCGGATCTGAGAAGGCCAAAGTTTATTTGAAAACTATTATCGATATCCAGAGTTTCATCCGATTGCAGAACCTTCTCCAATCTAGTCATTATAGAGTTCCCGGATATGTCTCTGTTCCTTCTCATATGTATGACAACATCCCTTCTCAGGTCATTATGTTGTATCACAATACTCGCTCGATCTTCATGACCATAATCTCTGAGTCCTCTTTCAATAACTTCTTCAAACACTCCATTTAGCTCTCCTTGAACATCCACCAATCTCCTGCCCATGTATTCTTTATTAAATTTGACTTTAAATTTTCTCTCTTCGTAGCCATATTTTCTTGGCATCAACTCATCACTTTCTTCAATTCGGTAGGGCATTGCACCTTCTTCATCTTCGTTTTCTGAACCCTCCGACCTTTTTTTCTTTTTGGCAGGGATGTCGTCATCATCATTCTTAGACGGCCATCTTTTAGCCATGTCATCCGCACACTGACTCGGTCAGGAATGGTCGGTTGACAGACCACCCAACATTTATAACCCAGAAAAATGGGGTCAAACGGAGGTGTGGCCTAATCCAGTAATATATTTTTTTCGAGTTGCCAAAAAGATGACAAAGACTTAACTTTATTATACACGGCAAGATTTTAATAGACAATTTCAACCCGATGCAGTTATACATGTATAATTGTAATATGATTATCACATTTTTTGTTGTAAAAATGGGAGCACGTCATTTCACCCATCATCAAAAGCGCAACTTTTGAGTACAGAGTCCGACAAATTAAATTCTGCCAAGCGTAAATTAATTTCTGCGGCGCGTAAATTAATTTCTGCAGCGCGTAAGTCAAATTCTGCAGCGTATAAATTAAAATTTTATCCACGGTATCCGAGCTCTCTTCACCAATTTTCGTTTCATCTTTACCCGTCTATCCTTCGTCTTTACCAGTTCATCGACTTTTTCTACCGGCAGTTTCGGCGGATTCCTCTTCTGAATGAGCTCATCATTCTTTGGTTCATCAGTCTGCGGTTCTTCTACGATTTCATTACTGCTGGACTCATCATTTTTGCTCGGTTCATCATCAGTGGGTTTGCTCGATCTTTTAAGTAATTTTTCGTACTGCTCTCGAGGGACTAGTACGTGTTCCTCCGTCATCGTTTAAAAAATATAATGAGAAAGTATTTCTAGTGTAATATGACATTTCGAGTCTGATCGATTTCCGCCACAGTCGGACTTTCCGAATATACCAATGATGTCACGGACGATTTCAAGGCCTTTTGGAATGTGCCTTGAATCGTTATATTAGCCGTCCTGTTTACTTCCAAATAATTCTTGTCCAGCGCGTTGAGCGGAAAACAAATGATCGTGTGACCTTCGCAATAGTCTGCCAGACTTAATCCGATACCGAATAGAGGATTGTTACTGGCACCAACGCAGTCGTACATTCTCAGATACGGTGTAGCAGCTTGGGTCCCGTCGGCATCGAATACAAAATCCAAAGGTCTGGACGGCGCCGATACACCGTCAATATTCAATTCGATTTGACTCAAGTTGAAATGTTGGAAATTGAAAGCATTTTTTGACAATTTTCCCGAGAAGGCCTCGGCTTCTACAAAGGCGCATATCACTTTCTGAGGCGTCGTGTTGTTAAAAATATTGTCAAAGGAGAAACTGGTGGAATCTTTCGGAATATTAAAACATTTGCAGTCAACCTTTGTATAGGGATAGATAGCGTTTGCCGATCTTTTCAAGGCTTCCGAATGTCCCGAAATAACCCCGGGATGAACTTCTATATACTTCGCTTTTAGGCATATATCCTCTATTACGAATTTGTACTTTTTATCATCCTTGGCCGTCATCAGTAAAAACTCGGGCCTCGACCTGTATAAAGTCAAGTCTATAGGAGTATTGCATAAAATGTATCTGGGAGTAGAGAAGAAGTCTACCATGAGGGGACCCTCCATCGTTACGGACTAACTTTTTTGGAACTTTTTAAGTCGCTCGATAAATCCTACGTTTAAGGTCGTATCGTCCATATTATTATCCTTGAAAAACATTTGAGCCGACAGATGGCCCGATTTAGCGGTTTCGGAATTTCTCAATAAAGTTTGAAGCATCGCGATATAAGGATAGCATCCATTGCACATCATACTCATAGTTTTCCCCGATAGTTTTAATTCGATCATGGACCACATCGATTGTAATGTCAAGTTTACCGGGGCGACCTCTGGTTTTCCTTCTCCTTTTTCCAAAGCCGTACCATCGTCATTGACTATCTTCGCTTTCACGAATAATCTTGTTTTTTCGAGATCCAAGTAGTTTCTAGAATCTCCTCCTAATCTAAAGTGTATCGGCGTATCTTGCGCCGCTGACAAATGACTGGTTGGCCTATATTCTACTATTAAAGACCGCTGCACTGCCGATTGAATGACGGGTGGCTCGAACAAATTGAGTTCGTCTATAGTGGCTATAATGCCATCTTCTAATACGCTGTCATTCATTTCGAAGAAAAGATGTCGTTGTAGACTCTCCTTTTCTTCCTTTTCCTCTTAGGTTGCTCTCCGCTTACCGCAGCCGATCTCTTGGCCGTCTCCTTGTATATCTCAGATTCTATTTCGGTAGACTCTTTTATGACTCTATCCAATTCCGATTTGGCGCGTTCTACTGTGGCTTCGGCCGGTGAAACCGCTTCTATATTGACGGTTT
Organism: Platynereis dumerilii; assembly: GCA_026936325.1. NCBI lineage: Eukaryota > Metazoa > Annelida > Polychaeta > Phyllodocida > Nereididae > Platynereis > Platynereis dumerilii. The sequence continues at coordinate 2,889,026 of JAPTHN010000035.1, read as the reverse complement.
TCGTTTCGGGAACTTTACTTGTGACCACTCCAACTTTGGTCAGTCCTGCGGATTGTCCTTGAACGGAAACTCCTCCTTTTACGGTGGCGTTTAATACTTTTTTCTGAACCGACTTACCCTTCAGTTGTTGATCGGCTTGCCCCGCGAAATATTTTTCCCATTGTTCTATGTTAGGCCTATAAGGCATCATCCTGCCGAATGATAAGAGTTATTCTGATCGGATGATCGGAGTGGAATGACAAATCGGCCGGTACTACGGGCCTTATAAAGAATTCCAACTTGTCTAGATCCGACGAATTAAAAGGTATGAAATGCCCGGCGGCACCGTAATATTTGTGCAGCGATTTTGCTCCGGCCCTGATCACCACTCTTCTTAACAAAGACGTTTCTCTTCCGTTAAGCAGGGATCCATTGACTTGATTGAGAAAAACGTCGAATACCGCGTGAGCCGATTTCGTCGTAAACGGCAGCTCATCCAGGGTAACCAAAATTTCTTGCAAAGCCACCGAACAGTTCCCTATTCGAAGAGGAGGGTCGACGAGACAAACGAAATGTTGGTGGTCGTTTAATGGAAAATATTGACGAGAATCGTGACTGGTAACGTTTATATATTTTGTCATCCTATTCTTTTTAAACAGATGGCCAATATTTTGACGACCGTCTCGACGTTATCCTGAGCGACACTCTTTCTCTTTCTCGGTCCAAGCTCTCTGTCGCCTAGCCGACGAATGACATCGGCTTCTTTCGCTAATAAACTTTTATAATGTCTGGTTAACTGTATCCGGCCGCTAAGCAAGTTTAACGCCAACTCTGAAACGCAGTTTAACTGATCCTCGCTAGCCGTAGCTACAAGAGCGCTAGCCTGCTCCTGAGAGGCGGGTTTGGCCAATAATTCCAGATAATGGATATGCTTCGAAACGCGCTCCATAGCACTCGAAATGGTATCACCGGACCTTTCGCTAATATACTTTTATGAGGCAAGGTATACGATTACGTCTTCGTCAAATATCGCGCTTCTCAGCGGATACTGATGATCCAAATGTACGAGTAGGTAACCGTATCTTGGCTCTACCGCTTTGTGATAGCTGTCCATGAAATAGTTAGTTTTTCCGGGATACATCTGAGTGGCAAGGGTTTTTATCTGAAGAGCGCTTCTACTGTTTTTGAATAGGCAGAAGCAATTAGTATTCAAGCTGCATTCTCTCATGTACTTGTTTTGGTAAAACAGATTCTGCACCGCGAGAACGCAAGACACGTGCGCGTGATGAGAAGTGATGCAAAACAATTTCGACGTTTCCTCGTCTATGGAATGCATCAAATCGTCCAAAATCAATAAAGTCTCCTTACGATTTTCCTCCCACCATTCCGTTAATTCGTGATTAGACGGTATATCTTTTCTGAATTGAACGTAATCCTCTAATTCGTCGTACCCGTCCGTCCATACGGAATAACAATAGACTATCCTGGACGGAACCGGCGTAAACATTTTGTCCGCCTCTAAAATCAACCTTTTGATAAATTCCGATTTTCCGCATTTCGAAGGTCCAACGACCAAAAAGTTGATGGGTAAAGGAAAGGGTAAGGTCATTGGAAGTCCTTTACGTTAACCCAAGAATCGAATTTCGGTCCGTAACCTTTCCACCGAACTAAGGCTTCCTTGACTCCTTTACGTCTGCGGTATCTTAGCACTTTTTCCACTCTATATACCCCGTCGTCTATGGCCAACTGCATCTCTTGGGCATAGAAACTGCCTAGGATCTCCTCGCCATTCAAGTCTACCAACCTGTATCTCGGAGGATGCGAAGCGATTCTCTTATTCACTACGAATATCTCATCGGTCCAAGTTTGTTCGTAGCCTTTCGCGAAAGGTCTTCTCGCTTTCGGAATTCTCACTTTATCTCCAATCTCAAACTGGAACGCTACCGGGTTTTTCTCCCTTTCTAGTTCTATCGGTAAATATAATTTTTCGTATATTTCCCGCTCATTAGCTCTATTTACTCGGGAAGGAGATAGCTTCAGAAAATAATGCTGATTATCGTTGTAACCCTTCACAATGTCTTGGAGGCGGTCTATGTACTTCAAAGTCCTTTGTTTTGTGAAATATCTTGAGATGCGACCCTTGATAGTCCTTATTACTCTTTCCGCGTAATTCGCGTGATATACGTTGTAAGCGATGAAATGAGCTACCTTTTCCTTTTTCAGATATTCCCTGACAACTTTTCCCGTGTATTCTTTGCCTTGGTCCGTTCTTATCACCTTGGGTTTTCGACCTTCCTTAAATACTTTTTTCATAGCCACCACCATTTCCTGCGGGGTCTTCTTCTTGAGCGGCTGTATCCATAAATATCTGGAGAACAAGTCTATGAAAACTGCCAGGTACTTGTATCCCTTGTTATACTTGGCTAGTTTATCAAAGACCATGAGGTCCGAATCCCATTGTTCATCCAATTCTCCCACAATAATTGACTCTCTCTTAAACTTGTCATTGTAAGGTTTGTGTAAGCTATAAGTCTCTTGATTTTCCAGCCATTCCTTGATATCTCGATACGCCAATTTTTTTGGGATTCCATCAGCTTTCACGGCATTCCACAGAGAAACTATACCGCCATAACTGCCTTTACTCCTCGGATCGTAATATATATCTTCCAGATAAGAATCAGACATTTTGATTATTGAGAACTACCCTGGAATTCTTGATACTCGGATTGGGCAGTAAAAATCCAATGCTGGATGACAATAATCCAATCCAGACTTCGTTATGCTGCTCGTTGAGACTCAAATTTACAATGCACGTCAATATTACCACGTACAAAATAATTATTTGACTGAAGAATACCACTTCGTTCTTGGGTACTTTAACGCCTAACACGCGCCAGTCTTGATGGCTGGAATGCGATGCGTCTTCTTCCATGTCAAATCCTATACTGTCGTCAAGAGCGAAACCACGACTTTAATACATTATTTTGGCTTGAAGACAATAGACGTATTATAATGTCGATTGATTTAAAAAGCATCATGTATCTCGCAAGTGATGCATTTGGCATAATTTTCTGGGTTGCTGTATTTCAAAGGCTCAAGCAGGGAAAGTATCAAACAGAGCGGGTCAATTTTTGCTGAACAGTTAGTTTTTATTGAGTTTAATAGTCTTGTCACTAATCAATTGTGTTGGGTATTCAGTTTTTAGGATATTGGCGTCCAAAAGCAGGAAAAAAGCAAACTTCGATGACAAGCCTATATCCTGAACCGATTCAAACCAAAACTGTGTCCGAGCCATTTGATGAAACCAGTGGGGTTGACCGAAAGGGTTTCTGGAAAAAAAACATTTTCGAAAAAATTCTCAGTCAAAATTTTCAAAGTCCAAAAAAATTTCTAAGTCCAAAAAATTTTAGAAAATTTTCTAAGTCCAAAAAAATTTCGAAAAATTTCTAAGTCCAAAAAAGTTTCGAAAAATTTCTAAGTCCAAAAAAGTTTCGAAAAATTTCTAAGTCCAAAAAAGTTTCGAAAAATTTCTAAGTCCAAAAAAGTTTCGAAAAATTTCTAAGTCCAAAAAAGTTTCGAAAAATTTCTAAGTCCAAAAAATTTTTGAAAATTTTCTAAGTCCAAAAAAGTTTCGAAAAATTTCTAAGTCCAAAAAAGTTTCGAAAAATTTCTAAGTCCAAAAAAGTTTCGAAAAATTTCTAAGTCCAAAAAAGTTTCGAAAAATTTCTAAGTCCAAAAAATTTTTGAAAATTTTCTAAGTCCAAAAAAGTTTCGAAAAATTTCTAAGTCCAAAAAAGTTTCGAAAAATTTCTAAGTCCAAAAAAGTTTCGAAAAATTTCTAAGTCCAAAAAATTTTTGAAAATTTTCTAAGTCCAAAACATCTTTTCGAAAAATTTCTAAATCCAAAAGATCCGATATGGGGATTCCCCTACCTTTCGGAAAAATCTTTTTGCCTCAAACGGCGATTTCCCATTTCTTTGGTACTAGTCTTGGTACCACCCCTGTAAGTGCCTGTCCTGTGCTCAATTTGCTTATCCCATTGCCTATATGCCCTCTATGTGTCTTTTGCATACTGTCGGTGGGCACTTCTAGCTGGTACAAGTGGTACCACTTGGTACTGTACCAGTTGGTACGGTACCACCCGGTACCACTTGTACCAGCGATTCCCTTGCTTTAATAGAATCATTTAAAGAAGAGATACCCCTAATATACACATAGAGACAAAAGCTCTCTCTAAGGGTAGTACCTGGTACAAGTGGTACCAGAGGCAAAGGAGTCCCCCTTTTCTGACACAAAGTTTTCACTCACTCATCTCAGTGCCAAAGTGCAGAAAGGTCAAAGTGCCTCAGAGGATCTGGGAGTGTGCCTCAGAGGATCCATGACTCTCAGTGCCAGAGTGCAAAAAGGTCAAAGGGAGTGTGCCTCAGAGGATCCATGACCTACCACAAGGATAGCAATGCTACAGGAATGACATGTGTTTATGCTATTATTTTGTCAATTGATGAGTTGAATCACTGTAACAAGTCAAAGCTTTCTTTCAATGTTTACATGAATGTCATGAGGTTGCCTCTGACTCTGTCTGACAAATGCTCAAATTTGAAAATTATATTTTAACTGTAAATAATCACCTTCTTACTGAATCTTTGCGATAAAACAATGAATAATTAGTGTGCAATATTAACACAAGAGAGAATAAATATTTTCCAACATAGAAGTAAAAGAAATTAGTGTCTGTCATGCAAGGCAATACTTTTGGCAAATGTGTGGCAGCAAACCCTCAGCGTGCATCATCATCCATCCATATTCAAATAGGCTGTTTGAATATGTCGCTTTATAGTGGTTTTAAGGGCTCATATTCAAATAAGGATATCAATACCCGTCAATATCCAAATGGCTGTTTGAATATTTCACTTATTTAGTGGTTTTAAGAGATCATATTCAAATTGGCTGTTTGAATATGTCGCTTATTTAGTGGTTTTAAGGGCTCATAATCAAATAAAGATTGAATATCCATCCATACTCAAATGGGCTGTTTGAATATATCTCTTATTTAGTGGTTTTGAGGGCTCATATTCAAATAAAGATTGAATATCCATCCATACTCAAATGGGCTGTTTGAATATATCGCTTATTTTGTGGTTTTGAGGGCTCATATTCATATAAATAATATTAACACAAGAGAGAATAAATCTTTTCCAACATAGAATTAAAAGAAATTAGTGTCTGTCATGCAAGGCAATACTTTTGGCAAATGTGTGGCAGCAAACCCTCAGCGTGCATCATCATCCATCCATATTCAAATAGGCTGTTTGAATATGTCCCTTTATAGTGGTTTTAAGGGCTCATATTCAAATAAGGATATCAATATCCGTCAATATCCAAATGGCTGTTTGAATATTTCACTTATTTAGTGGTTTTGAGAGATCATATTCAAATGGGCTGTTTGAATATGTCGCTTATTTAGTGGTTTTGAGGGCTCATATTCAAATAAAGATTGAATATCCATCCATACTCAAATGGGCTGTTTGAATATGTCGCTTATTTAGTGGTTTTGAGGGCTCATATTCAAATAAAGATTGAATATCCATCCATACTCAAATGGGCTGTTTGAATATATCGCTTATTTAGTGGTTTTGAGGGATCATATTCAAATAAAGTTGTGAAAATCCATCCATATTCAAATAGGCTGTTTGAGTATGTCGCTTATTTAGTGATTTTGAGAAATCATCTGGGTGTGTGCCTCAGAGGATCCATGACTCTCAGTGCCAGAGTGCAAAAAAGGCAAAAGTGCCTCAGAGGATCTGGGAGTGTGCCTCAGAGGATCCATGACTCAGGTTTCATTAATGGCTCAATAAGCTCTAGGTCCAAAGTTGGGAAAGGGGTGTATAAAAGTTGGCCTGTGAAATTTGACCTAGATTCATGACCTTTGACCCAGTTACGTGACCTTTGACCTCATTAAACGGCCTTTGTCCTAATTAGCTCTTGGCCCAAAGTTCGGAAAGGTCAAAGGGGGACCAGGGTGGTATACTTAGTAGTTACCAACAGCAGGAAAAAACCATTGAATTTCATATTTCAGTCACTGTGACATTATTTCATATTCAAATGTTTATTGGCTGGCAAATAAATATTCCTTAAAAAAAAAAAAAAAAAAAAAAAAAGAATGTAAGAACATTTGAATGTACACAGTGAGCCCGAACCATCTTTGGCTATAGGTGTCATTACATAGCTTAATATCAGACAAACAAGCAGATATAATTACCGTCAACTCCGTAAAAAACTGCAGACAACGGTTCCTGAAAACTCAGAAGTTAGTAGCATTGTAGTGGAGGACTCCACTGTCACCTTTGAATCTCAGACACTTGATGATGCTGACCTTAGCAGCATGGAGGAACCGGATGTCATTCCTGAGACACAGTTTGAAAGCACCCTAACAGATACCGATTTGAGCAGCATGTCAGTGGAGGGCCCAAGTGTTATCCCTGAAACTCAGTTAAACAGTTGTGTAACTGTTGAGGGTGACTGGGAGCCCTCCACATCAGACGACGAGTCAGAAGTCAGCAGCCTGTTGGTGTCTCGTTTGGCAGCCACCATGACTGTGTCACCAAACCCGACAGAGCCTCCACAAGCAATTGGGACTATTGAGAGCAACAGAGGTCCAACGCTTGGCCAGAAAGAGATACTTCTTTTCCGTGGACCCAAGAATCCATTGTCTGCATTCTTCCTTCATCCAATTCGATGGAGGAACAGAAACTACATCTCAGCTGAGGTGGCGTACCAACACGAGATGTTTCTACATCACAACTTGTCTCCCTCAGCGCACCGTGAGCTATTACGTTGCCGCTCATCACATGACGCCAAACGTGTGGCTTCAAAGCATGTACCCAAATGCAACAAGGCATGGGAGTCAATCAGATTCCCAGTTATGGAGGAGATATGTACTGTTAAGCTGAGACAGTGCAACGCTTTCAAGATAGCTCTCCGTCGCAGTGGAGATGCTGTCTTGATTCACAATACAGAAACTGATGATGTTTGGGGCTGTGGTATGAATTTACGTGGTAGGAACATGATGGGTCAGATTCTTATGAACGTTCGAAAGCTTGACTCTAAATTTCAGCATGATTTCCCAGCCTTACCATCAAGAAAACAAGAACATTCGAGTGTACCCCAGCATCTTCCAGAATCAACAAAAGCCCCTGCAAAACGAAAGCACAAGGTCCTTGTTTTGGCAATTCCAATGTTCGGGGAATTGCCAAGGGAATAATTGACAGAGGTCTGGATGGCACAGCATTTGTTTATCCTGGACAGACTTTGAGTCAATTGAAGGGCCGGACTGAATCGATTGCGAAAGCCCTTCATCATGACAAGCCCGATGCCATCCTAATTCATGCTGGGGATATTGAGGTACGCGATGTCTCTACCTCTGTCCCTACGATCGCACATGCCATGTCGGAAATTACGAGTGATCTCAGAAGTAGGTTCCCTGGCACTCGCATCATCTTGAGTGGACTTCCCTATGTGCCAGGGAAACGCCGACTGAACGAGCGTATTACCCAAGTGAATGAACACTTCGCCTTCATTTGCAGGAACAACGGTAACCATGCTTATCTATGCAATAAGAGCGCAAAACTTCAAAGAGACAATTTACATCTGACTATGCGCACACGGGACATTATTGCGTGGACAACTACTTGTCACGTAAAGAAGTGTGTTTAGTGTATCGCCTGCTGCCCATGAATTTTGTGCTGATTATAATCTCAAAATTCTTAATCAAACTGAAATTGTTAGTTATACAGATACTCAGCTTGACAGTGGAAATCTTCATTATAATAGTGCTGACTGTCACTCATATGATGATCATATTGTGTTAAACAACAATATTGCGATCTCAGATGTAGCAAAGAATGATAAAATAGTAAGTGAAACCTGTAGATTTTTTGTTAGTGCTAGTGTTGCTTGCAGAACTTCACCTAAGCCTAATGTATCAAACGATGTACTTTATACTGATTTAAATTCTGTTGATGTAACTTCTGATAGCAATTCACCACAAAGTCAAATTTCAAGTGGTGACTTTGTGAATTTGGATAATGTGATACAGTGTGGTAACTCAGTCGAAGTATGCACAATGCCTGATTTTATAGCACATGGTGTTAACATACTCAATGATCATACCATTTCTACTGATGTGGCAAAAGCTGAAAACATTCAAAGTAGCAAGAATTTAAGCATAATGGTTTGGAATATTCAAGGCCTAGGAGATAAATTGAGTAACCAAGAATTTCTTAAACAGATTGAAAGTAATGACATTATACTATTTGTAGAAACTATGAAATTAGACAGTTATAAACCAACATTAAAAAGTCATACATATTTTCATGTACAACGCAAATTTCAGCATCCACGTGCTCGTAAACCAGCAGGAGGTATAGGACTACTAGTCTGTTCTAAATTGTATGAATCAGGTATTGTCAGTGTTGCTAAAAAATCTGATTTTGCTGTCTGGTTGAAAATTAGACAAAGTGGTCACCATGACTTGTATCTGGCCGTTATTTATATCCCTCCTCTCGATTCATCGTCAACCATTTCCAGTTTTCAAGATAATAATGCATTCCACTTACTGCAGGATGAAATAACACATTTTAGTAAAATTGGTGGCGTAGGTCTATGTGGTGATTTTAATGCACGCACAGGTAGATTGTCAGACTTCATCAATACAGTGGGAAATAGCAAACATAGTGTGCTTACTAAGTATTGTGAACCAGTATCACTAATATTTCCACCCCATGATCGTCATTCTGATGATTCTAAAGTGAATAGATATGGGAGGGAGCTATTGCAGTTATGCAAATCTAGTGATATGCGAATTATGAATGGGTATTTTGATAGGAATGTGAGCACTGGAACCTTCACTTGCTACACATCTAATGGCAAAAGCTTAATTGATTATCTTGTATGTGATGAGCAGTTTTATCAGGACTTGCATAGTTTTTGTATTGGTCCACTCAATAGTGATTCTGATCACAGGCCTCTTGTGTTTACAGTAAATGTAAGTACTGATGATGAATTCGACAATGTGCCTAACTCTATAGCTCATCATGTGAACCATGGTAGTGAAGGTAATACTGTCAAATTCTATAGGTACAAATTTCACCTTCAAACTGCTGTTCGTCTGATGCCAACATTAACAGATGATCATTGTCTGTCACTTTATGATACTTTTTTGGACTGCATTGTTTCTGACACAGGTGTTGATACTGCAGTTTCGGCATTATATGGACTGCTGGATACAGCTATTTCCAAAAATTTTAAAAAGAAATATTTAAGAAAATCTAGTGATACTTTTCCAAAAAATGAATGGTTTGATAGTGAGTGCAAGTTCTTGAAGAGAGAGGTAAATGATTTTAGTAAGAATAATGATTTGAATTCTTCAACTAATCTTGAAAAATATAACACTCTTAAGAAGAAATATCGCTCGACTACACAGAGAAAAAAGCGTGAATATCAAAACAGAATTCGTACTCAGTTGAGTACAATGGAATGTAATAATCCACAAGAATACTGGAAGTTTTGGGATAGCCTAAAGAGGAATAACAGAGTAACCTTTACCAACGATATAACGCTAAGTGCTTTTGAGACTTATTTTTCAGGCATTCAGTCCCCACCAGTCACAGCTCAGCAGAAATTTGATATGCAATTTTTAAAAAGTATTGAAGAGTATTTGAATACATATGATAGCACATCAAAAACATGTCCTTTTATCACTGATGCCCCCATCACTTATCAGGAGGTAAAAATCGAACTTAGGAATCTCAAGTTGGGAAAAGCTCCTGGGATAGATGGAATAAGTAATGAGTTTTACAAGTACTTATCTGATTATCTAACTGAGCCATTAACAGTGCTTTTTAACTATATATGGGAGAGCGGTATATACCCTGAGAAATGGGCTGAAGGTATAATACAACCACTGCATAAAAAGGGAAGCCATGCTGAACCTGACAACTACCGAAAATTAACCCTAATGGCATGTATGGGCAAATTATTTGAATCAATTGTTAATAAAAGGCTAGTTTTCCAAGAGGAAGCGACTAATTCAATTGATCCACACCAGTTTGGTTTTTGTAAAGGGCGTAGGACCAGTGATAATGTAATTAATATAGACACTTTAATGTCTTATCACAAATACAAGAAAAAGCAATTGTTTATTACATTTGTTGATTTCTCTAAAGCATTTGACTTTGTCAATCGGACCTTTCTGTATTATAAATTGATTAAGAAAGGCTATGGTGGAAGATTGCTTAGAGTAATACAGAGCATGTTCTCTAAATCTGAGGCAAGGTCAGTTAGGATCTAACATTGATAGTACCCATGGCGTCCTACAGGGAGGAATTGTCAGCCCCAAGTTGTTCAACTTATATCTGTCAGATATGAATGAGTATTTAGACCAAAATAATGGTATTGCAATTAATAATGTTACATTCACTCATCTGCTATATGCAGATGATCTGGTGTTGGTATCTGACAGTGTAACCGGTATGCAGAAACACTTGGACAATCTTGCTGCTTACTGTAAAAAATGGCATTTGCTGATTAACTCTGAAAAGAGTAAGATAATGGTAGTATAACCATCTCGGAGACAATTAACAAATAAAATTTCTCACAAATTTTCGATTGACGGTGATGAGTTAGAAGTAGTGCAGTCATACCAGTATCTAGGACATATTATTAGTAGTACAGGCAAAATATATGACATGATGCATGATCATCTTACGTCACAAGCACAGAAGGCGATGCATGCCCTCAAAGAACATGTAAAATCCACCGTTGGATATCTTCCAGCTAATGTTTATCTGAAAATGTTTGATTCACATATCATGCCAATTCTAGAATACCATAGTGAAATATGGTTTTCGTTGAAGGAAATAGACAAGTTAGAGAAAATACAATTACATTTTCTTAAAAACCTACTTGGTGTTAGACTCCAAACCTCCACGGTTGCTGTATTAGCTGATACTGGTAGATTTCAATTACTATATAGACAACAAGCAGCTGCTATTAAATACTGGGAAAGATTAAAAACAGGTAACTGTGCACTCTTGCTTCTTGAGTGTCATGACATACAGACTTACCTTCTTCAAAAGAAACAACCATGTTGGTTGTCAAGAATACATAAACTATTTGGAAATCTAACTGTGAACCCTAACGACAATCCCAATGTGAATATATTGATTGCCAGACTATATGACCAGGCAAAAAGTAAAATGTTAGCGGATATTAATGACAGTAACAAAAATCCTAAACTCAGAACTTATAAACTCTTCAAAAAAGACATGCGTCTGGAGCCGTACTTAAATATGAATCTTCCTAGATGTCTTTATCAAAGCATTGCCAGGTTTCGATTGAGCTCTCACAATCTTCACATTGAACTTGGAAGACACAAACGACCGTACATTGAGGCAGGTGAACGGCTATGCAAGAGATGCAATTCAGATCAAGTTGAAGATGAATTTCACTGTCTTATGCGCTGTGAAAAGTGGGATATGCTTAGGACGAACCTTTTTGAAGTTGCTTCTAAAAAAATAGAGAATTTCTTAATTTTTCACCCAAAAGAACAATTTCTAAGTATATTGTGTGACAAAGATTGTGAAGTAAACTTTGCGCTTTCTAAATATTTAGCAACTGTCTTAAAAACGGACAACATAGTTTAAGGAGTTATGTAATAACTTCACTTATACTTGCAACAATCATGGGCGGCAAAAGGCACCAAACATGTTTATTCATGTGGTATTTGGTGGACTAAAATTCATGTGTAAATGATATTGGGAAAAAATATTCTGAATATTGCTTTAGATTTGTTTTTTCCCTGTTATTTTATACAAACTCTTTGTACATGGTTGCTGGATTTTTACTAAATTATGTTTCAATAATAGTTTATTACTTGCAAATTTAGATGTAGTTACTATTTCTGTTTGTATACATACAAATTATTATATTTTGTATATATGAATTATTATATAAATTACTATTTCTGTTTTGTATATAAATTATGTCTCAATAATAGTTTATTACTTGTAAATTTAGATGTAGTTACTATTTCTGTTTTGTATATATAATTCTTCTCTTTTTACTTCATTATATTTTTTCTTTTATTTTATATATATGACACATGTATCTTTATGATATTTCGTTGTCTAATAAAAGTTTATATATATATATATAAAGAACAAAAAGGTCTGTTGGGAAGTTTTTGAGATATTAAATTTTTCAACTTTCTGACTTATCACACCCAATTTTGCAACTAAGTAGTATCACAAGTCATGTGGAAAAGTCTTCTGAATGAGCACCGGCTTTGCAAAACCTGTTTCACGGACATAAAATATCATTCAAAAGAAATAATGATCACTTCTTTGAAAACAAAAATACAAGAGGAATGTGTGGCAAACTCATGCACGTATAGGGGAACGAGGGGCAAAACGGGCCATCTAACTTCGAAGGCTCACTGTACCAAGGTGGTAAATCATGCGAATGCCAAATTAGGTCTGATCCCTGAAGAAGTACCAATACAACTTGCTGAACTGCAGAAAAGTGCTTTTTTAACATTTCCAATTCTGATTTATCTCTATTTTCAAAAATGCAACTTTATCCCGTTTTGCCCCATGCTTGGGGCAAAATGGAATTTCATATGGGGCAAAATGGAAAGAAATAGAGTCACAAAAGGTCTGCAATAAATCAGCTATTTTTATATCAGTCTAACTAAAAAGCGTGTTAACAAACAGAAATGCATTAATTTGTGTCATTGCAATGTAAGAATATTGCAGAATACCAAGAGTAAACATAGCAATAAACAATGAAATCAACATAGCGGTACAGGATGCAATTATATTCGCGTAGCGAAACGGCCGAAGGCCGTTGAGCGAAGCGAATTGAGTGCAAGAGAAGACTCAAAAATCTGTGCAGTGATGGTCTCAACATCAACAGTCCACAGTTTGGAATTAGGTCAAGTGGGTCCAGCTTCTTATCAATGATTTAGCTTCGTATTTAACAAAACATAACATATTCGTCTTCAAAAGTGTCTTAAAAATTCAATTTTCTCTAGTAATATATCCTGTACCAATAATTTTTATGGAATAGTGAATTATTAGCATTGACAAGCTAAATCAAATTATTAACATGTGATTCATTTAATTTCAATCAGACAACAAGAAAACATAACAAAATTAAAGTTACATAATCTTATAAACTGATGATTATGTAACAGTTAACAGATAATCTACATGCAATGTTATTGTTTTTGTATTACTATATATTTATACTATTATGTAATATCAACAATCTAACATAGACTTGACTTTGGCAGCTTTCAGTGCTGACTGCCTTTTTACCATTTAGCTAATTATCTATCTATCAATTTATCTATCTATCTGTCATCACACGACTAAGCACCAGACCACATTTTTTTGCTTACTAAGCAAGCTTAGTAGTCCGCTTATAACACTGACTATAAATTATTCTGTTGGGAACGTCATTGGAGGTACTACACCATTTCCAAAAATTATGATTTTTTTAAGAAAATCAACAAAAAGCTTCAAATTAACATAGCTGCATACCTGTAACGTTCTCATCCACGAAACTTTCAGGAAAAGTTGGTCATATATCCTATTTTATTTTCCAACCGACAAACTAGAAGGCAGGTCAAAATTTTCAGAGAAAACGCAAAAAACCGTTTTGCCCCGCAGGCCCGTTTTGCCCCTCGTTCCCCTAAATTCCAAGTAAAGAATGTAAAATTTTCACAAGAATTGCTAAAACTAAAAGCTCAATCGTTCCATGGTCATGAGCAGGAAATCTTATGGAACATATATGCTTACATGTTTGACAGAGCTTTTGTACTTAAAAAATTCAGATCCTGTCAATTAGGAAGGTAGAAGGAAAAAAGGTTATTGTAATTTTTTGATAACAAACAACATTGTTAGTTAAATAATCTAACAACACTTGATCTGTAACATACTGTTTGACTCCAATCCATTTGAATAGTAACGTTTTTGAACAGCTGGACATGCAAGGCGCACAGTCATTAGCTGCGACTTGATCAGTACGGGATTAAAGTAACAAATAGATACAACATAACATTATGAATAGCTAGGATATAAATGTTTGTTTGAAGTTCCAAGCCCGTGTATTGCCAGGTATCAAATCCATTTACCCAACTTGAAAATATTCTTATTTCTTTCATGAAAAAGATCTGAATATAACTAAGTTTTAAAAGTTATAAAACTAACCAAGTACATCGTCTTTAATACCAAACGGTGTATAAGGCAGACACACAGGCATACATAATAGATGTATTTAAAAACGTGCATGCCATAAATAATGACAAAAAGATATGCACATTCTGGTGATGTCTATTACACAAATTTTAAATTATTTTCCAAGGAAAAACTAAATTATTATTTCTAAGCTATTTCTTAATCAGATAATGTGTTATTGGCTTGCCGTTCGTGAACGTCAAGCCTATGTAATCAATAAGCGGAAGATTGCCGCAAAATGACGAAGATTTGAATTGATAGATAGCATTTTGGTCGAAAAATCGGGCCCAGGAGAAGCGAAAGTTCCCCGAACCGAATCATGCCAGAAATATTCAGCATAAGAATCAGATCCCACTATAAATGCCCGACAAACGATGTCCCGTGTAATGTATTCGTAAACAACGCCATCCATGCAGCCAACGCGTCATTCTCGCACTCAATCGGATTCTTGTGAATCGAGTCTCCACTAGAGGGCGACGCGATAAATACGACAGAGGGCGCCGTAAGCGCACAGCGTAACTCACGCTGATCCAGCCCGAACATGATCGTCTAGGCTGGCTAATCCAGCATAGTGGAGCAGTATCCTCCGCATCTTTTACAGCCCGTTCCTGACATGAATCCAATTTTCCACGATGCATATACACATTTCTCTGTCCACATACACACTGCACAGGTAGGGGGGTCTGGGGGCATGCACCCCGAGGAAATTTTTTCTGGGAACCAATGGAAATGGTGGCTTCTGGTGGAACTTGACAGCTCACTGTGTTCCACATCAGCAGGGCTCAGTATCCATCCAACCTCTTCTTGTGCCATTGCTGCGACCATGTCAAAAGTGCATTCGAAGTTGAAGTTTCTTCTTCCTGTCATTTCTCAAAAAATGTATGGTATCGATTTTTTTAGACTGTTAAAAGCCACAAATCACCTAAGAACCATTCAGATTCTGATATTTTACCCAAGAAAAGATGGCAATGACCCGGCCAGACCTGTGTGTACTGACATCCTTTCTCATTGGCAGCATTGAAGGGAAGTAGCTGAGTCTAGGCCTCTCTATAGAAATGATGTTGAGCATCAAAGGCATGATCTCCTCATCTTCATCTGAATGATCGGAAACACTGGATTTAAATCACCCATTAAATCGACACATGTATAACATGGAACCTACTGCAGAATGAGAATGTGTGAAAAAATTCTGAAATTAAAATTTATAAAATAATGAGGAATTTAGAGTCCTGACTGAAGTTCAATGACTGGCCTGGACACACCAGAGTGACAGTGATGAGAAATTTATCTTGCCTACTAATGATAAATATAAGCAATAGTTTCAGTAAGACCATAGGAAAAACCACAAAATGTCCATATCTCAGCACAATATGTGCAATCCGCAAAGTCTATATGCTTATGGAGATACAGCTTACAAATAACAAGAAGCACCACATCACTAGTCATAGCAAGTAGAAATCACAACATGAGAGCAAATTGTTACCTATTTTGTAAAGATGTCCGCAAAATTAAGCCTGTTCCTCTTTTCTGTTCCTCTCAAGTACATGTCTTGTAGTACACTGAATGAGGCTACCAAGGCTGGTCTTTATATACTGCTTACTGAGCAGTAGCTGAGCTCAAAAGTTGGCATGTGCTGTCTAATGATTGCAATTACTCATTGAGAAGTGTCAAAGAAAGTATCAACTCAATTGGCTTAGTTGGCAGGTAGTGTCTACTGACTGCAATTACTCATAAAGCTCAGCCAGTGTCAAAGGTAATATCAATTGATGGCAATTGGCTTGAGTTGTGAAGTAGTGTCTAATGATTTCAATTACTCAATGAGCTGTAGCAGTGTGAATGAGAATATCAACTAATTACAATTCACATTCAGGGTTAACTAAAAAGTGTCAAAAAATGTTCATTGGTGTTAAATCCAGTTAACCTGATGACAGAATACATTTAATTTCAATTGCATTTACATATTTGATATTAAGTATACTGTTAGTACAACTGAACACAATTTATGAAAATAGATATATGTATTTCGATTCATCAAAACAAAACTGTTGTAAACATGTAATTATTTTGATGATTACCATACTAATAATATTTTTGCCTTGTAGCTTTAATTAACCACCATTTCCAATTATTATGGTATTACATAAAAACAACAGATCAACAAAGAAATGTGGTTGTGCACAACACAGGTCTGTGAAATTGCTCAACTTTTACTGACAATATAATGATAACTTTTGTATAATTTTGATTAATTAATCAATAATAAGATGGGGAATTCCATGTCAGTGTACTACATTTACATTTTCTCTGAGTATGTGTCAATTGGACCTTAGTTAAAGTGTCTAATTGGGACTGGATGTAACATGTATGTGAAAGTTATGATTTCAAAAACGATACATTTTAAGAAGTTTGCCAAATAGACTGCACAATCAACACACTCTACACAATAAATAAAATGTTATAATTTGTGGCTAATTACTTTTAAAAAAGCCATATTTTTATGATGGCCATTGCAAAAAATACTGTGATACATTATTCTGTGGATGAGCTTTCAGATATCTAAAACCCTTTTTTTAAAATAAAGTTTCAACAATAAAGGTCCTAATTTGAAGATACAAATTCATGATTTTCAAATGTATATTTATAAATTTCTGGTTTTATTTCAATATAATTTGAAACAATCAGGTTATTAATAATTCTTGACTGTGTCTTTCAGACTTTTCAGAATTCGATGTTTTTGTGGCATTTTTTCTTGCAATATATGAATGTCAAGCAGCATTGTCATTTCCTTGATTACAAAAGGCATAACATAATTGCATTATCTTTTTGAAACATTTTTTGAGAGTTTCATATATTTTTCCTACCATCCAAAACTATGATAAACATGTCTCCAGTAAGTATTGATGACTATTATACATGAATATAATCTATCACCAACTCAATGGTAATCACTGCCCCTTAAATATAATGCCAAAACGGCAAGCTTTGAATCCTCGGATTCTTGTTAACTTCAAAAAGCCATAGGTAAAGCCAGCAATGCAGTATAGTGCTTGTGACATACTTCTTATAAATATGTAAGTGAAGTTTATCACACACACCATCATAATGTGACTTTTCCGAATTATCATAGCCCTCTGTATCTCCAATTCTCTATTGGTATATAAAAGGCAGGAATATAGTGTTTTGAAGTTCACTCATGTAAAATTGTAACTTGTACCCGGGTTTAATGGAATATTCCAGAAACAAAGGAATGTGACAAACAAGAAAATGGAAAATTGCAATATCTCAAAAGTTCCCAACAGATTTTTTGTTCTTTACATCAGCTTGTTTGTCCAATCTTAAGCTCCATAATGCATTAATGGCGGCTATGGTTATGCTGGGCCATTTTTTAAACACCAAAGTTGGTTCGGGTTCGCTGTGTGTAGACAAACCTTCGATCATGTTGATATCTTGAGTCAATTGTAAAAGTAAGCCGAAGTAAAAAGTTATGAAGCATGCATTACAGCTGGTAAACTTGATATGTAAAAAATTAGTGTCGTTCATACACTTTGCAATGCAACAGACAATTTGTCATGTTGTGCCTTTTCCCGTGTAATTTTATGTATTATGTAATATACCGATTTTGGCACTCTTTGAGTCATAAAAGCCAATGAAGTGTCATCTTCTCTAAGTTCAACATGGTAAATCTAGGTAAAGTAAAGTAAAGTATATTTATTGCAACAGATGTAAATAAATCACATTGTTGAATTATGGGAAGTATATGAATATAAATTATATGTACAAGATCAATAAAATCACGCGTATAAGTTAAAAATTATATACATAAAATATACAAAAGTAATATAAAATTCAAAATAAAAGCCAGTGGCTGTTTGATTAGTCATGATCAAGATAAGGCCATTTGATATGCCATAACTAATTGAAAAATCAGATGAATACTCCTTTCATTTGCCTGCATGTCATCAACAATCGGTATAAGTCTCCTTATATCAAATTAAGGGATGTTTTTCAATCTGGGTACGCTCTGGAAAGTCACACGATATCCAAAATACCAGAAATACCATGCATATATGTGGAAAAAACGTTACACAGAAAGATTAAACATACTGAGACGGACTTACAGTAGCGAAAAAATTATTCAAATCGGTTGATAACTGCCCGAAAAAATTTATTTGTGTCATTTTGACCAAAATTGACTGTCTCATTTGCAAATTAGGCAAATATCGCTTCAGATTTTTCAGTCCTGACCTAACAGTAAGTTTTAACCAATGTGAAAATGCTTTCAACATGGTCCCAAGAGTTCAACATTAGAATTACATGCAACAACTATGATTAGTCTCTTCAGAATCCTGCATTGAACACACGAAGGTCAATTCCGTCAAGTGTTGTCCTCTCCGAAATAGGGTCAGCAAAACAGCAAGAACAATAAATTAAGAGGATTTTCATTTTATAGAAATACTCCTTCAATAGATTAGACAAAGTTTTGGTTAGTGTTTCACTTCAGTTGTACGAACTGCACAATGCTCGTAGCGGAAAACACCAAAAAACAGCTTCGTCAAATAAACTGTCCTCTCCGTCCTCTCCGAAAATATCTATTTTCCTTGACACGCACAAAAGTTCTTTGCCAAAATTAAGCAAGTAAGATGATTTTTCATTGTCAGACATATATCTATCCACTCAGCACAAGCCCATACAACTCGGTTCTCTATACATCCAGTAAAAGAGGGATGAGAAGAATATTGACTTTGGTCAAATTATCAAAAAGTCAAATAAAAAAAAATTCAGAATACTTGTAGCCCTAAAATTTTCTGAAATCCACAGCACAGTACATATATATATATATAAATTTTATTAGACATTTAAATATCAAAAATGATACATATGTCAGGCAAAAGCAATTAGGAACAACATAGGCTAAAATAATAATAAAAACATAGAATACACCCCGATATATCCACAAAGGTTGCATACATACATAGCATAAAATAATTGTTTTAAGTTAATGCAGGTTCCAGCCACCCAGTTAGTCGAATAATTAAGAAATAGAAATATACACATTTTTAGTCAATGTTTTTCAGGTCCTGTACTTCAGATACATATATATATTGTATAGCATTATAAATTTTGTTCATTTACCATTAATTACCAGTTAAGATTATTATTAAGTATATAATAATTACTAAAAAATTTAGGAGAGTTATCTAGGACATTATAAAAGTAATCTAATGATATTTAATTTATTGTTACACAACCAGTTTTAAAATAACTAATTAAGGAGTCACACTGCACATACTGATGTTACATGTTACATATATATACAAAGAAAGATATGGTAAATTGGTAAATAGACATTTTATAACACAATTGTGTGTATCATGTTAAGCATTCATTTACTTCTATTATATACAGAGCATTATTTACAAGCATAATCATGTGGATGCAGGATATATCTGTTTTACACATCAGCTAATTGTAAGAACTTCCCTAGACTAATTAGTAATTCAGGTTCCTTGCATTTCATTATTTCAACAAATATATTTTTAATATCCAATGACTGAAAGTTACCTATAAATTTAGCCGCTGTTAAAAAGAGTTTATGTCGATGGCTTGCATTGCTGGGGCATACAGTCAAGCAATGTATTTCGTCTTCAGGTATATCCAAAGTACACTTTTCACAAATACTCTCTGGGGCTGGCAATTTTGGCCTCTGATGTCGCCCTGTTTCAATTCTTAAGCTGTGTGAACTAGTTCTAAATTTAGAAATTTTGGTTAACATTTTGCGGTTAATTCTTAAGAGAAATTAGGGTTCTAAACTACAATCAGTTTTATAGAGTTTATATGTCCTTAGTTTTGGCTGTTGTATGCTATCATTTATTGAGGCGATTAGTTGCGCTTGCTCACCACTGTAAATTTAGTTTTAACATTACTAGACACATTTTCAGGGTTTTCAATATCACTGATGTCATATTCGATCTCGCAGCTATTTATTATGTGACATACTCTTCCTAACCAATTCTTTCTGTTACCATTCTTAAGCATGTCTTTTTGGATGTTTAAGCATCTTTTCAGGATTTTTTCATTGCCCATTCTTTCTAAACGAGACCAATAGTTTACCATTCTCACTTTTTGACGGACATGTAATTGGAATCTACCTGTCTCACCATAAACTGCCAAAGATGGTGTTTGTTTCTTTACACCTAACAAGCACTTCAGGTATGCAAGTTGTAAATTTTCAAGTTAATAAAACTTATGAAAAAGTCAAATTCGAAGACATGTGCACTTGATCCTTGTCCACTGACTTATTGAAGAGAATCTTTGAAAGTTTCATAGCCATATGACGCTTCAAATATTCAATGGAAGCTTCCAGGAAGGTGTTTTTCCTGATGCCTTCAAAAACAGCACAACTGAGTCCCATCATAAAGTCTCCATCATTGGACAAACATCTCTTCAAAAACTACAGGCCAGTCTCGAACTTACCAAGCCTGGGGAAGTTACTGGAACGGATAGGAGTTATGCGTCTCAATGAACATCTACAGCAATCGGGAAAGATCGAAGTACATCAATCTGCATATAAGCCAGGCCATTCTACAGAGACAGCTCTCCTCAAGGTTTTGAATGATACTGCCATACAGCTTGACAACTCAAAAATAGTGAAGCTGGCCATGATTGATCTATCGGCGGCATTTGATACCATCTGTCACACAAAGCTTGCCCGTCTGCTTGAGGAAGAATATAACATCACTGGTACAGCACTGTCCTGGTACAAGTCCTACTTCCATAATCGTCAGCACTTCTGCAAAATAGGCCGTTTCAGGTCAGCCAATCATCATCTGACTGTGGGCTGTCCGCAAGGATCTGTAATGGGTCCAATAGCATATAATTTGTACACAGCACCACTTGAAAGAATACTGTTACAGCATGGATTACATTACCACAAGTATGCTGATGATCTGCAAGTTTACTGTTACTGTGAACCTAGTCAGATGGATCAGACTAAAAAGGTGCTAGAAGCATGCATAGCAGATGTTCGTAGTTGGATGCTTAGATGGGGCCTGAAAATAAATGACAGCAAGACTGAATTTATTATCTTCAGCAACAAAATCAATAACATCTCATCGACGGAAGCCTTGAAAATTGCTGACTGTAACATCAATGCAAGTAAATCTGTTAAAAATCTTGACTCAACCCTCAGTCGCTCTCCACATGTTAGTGCTGTTGTGAAAAGCTGTAACTTCCATCTGAAACAACTTGGCAGAATCCGCAAATACATCTCAGCTGATGCATGCAAACGTGCCGTTCATGCCCTCATCATCAGCAGATTAGACTACTGCAACTCTCTTCTTGCTGATGCTCCAGTTCTACTGATTAAGAAGCTTCAACGTATTCAGAATCGTGCCGCTCGGCTAATTTTGCTGACTTCCCCAATTGAATGTATGAACGCAACACCACTTCTTCGCAAACTTAGCTGGCTCCCGGTAGAATGACACATCACTTTCAAAATATGTGTCCTGGTGTTTAAATGCCTGAATGGAATGGCTCCGAAATACCTTGAAGACCTGGTACAACTTTATAAACGTGACAAGAGGTTACGCCAACCACTGATGAATGATCTGCACAAATGGCCAAGTCGGAGAAGAGTAGGAAGATCATCATTCCAAGTATCGGCCCCCTCATTCTGGAACCAACTGCCTGCGGAAATTAAGTTGGAACGTGACCTGCTCAAGTTCAGGAGGAAGTTGAAGACCCATCTGTGGCAGCTCCATTTTGATTGATGGACTGTAGATTTTAATTGACGATTTTAGTTTGATGACAATGTCAATTTTAATTTATTTATTTTAATTTGTTTTATTACTATTGTAAAATTCTATTTATTTCATATTTTATTTCATTTATTTTATTATTGTGAGCGCACTGAAAGCCCAGCTGATTTTGCGCTAATAAGCATAATAATAATTACCAATAATATAGTTATATTAATAATAATGTCAATATTAGTAGAGTTACGGCACACATACGTTTATCAAATTTTCAGGGAAGATGGATTGTCACTCAAAGCGAAAAATTCCACTAAAAATTATTACATTGGACAATTATGAATTGTTGAATTCAGGGGTTTTATTTATCAGCCAATCAGATTGCTGCTTTCAAAATTCAAATGTCAATAAACGGGAATTCCCTTGTGATTCCCTAGCAACTGGACCTGTAGAACAAGTTTTATGATGTTGACTGCTTTGAATAATTATTTAGACCTTACCCATGAAGGTAACCAAGGAATTCTGTGGCTCCAAGTCTGGGAAACCCCCCCCCCCCCAGCCCAGCAAGCTATTGTGCCCAATTCTGAGATGAATCTCATAATTAGGCAATTGAAAATGTTTGAATTGTTTAAAAATGACAGTAACATAAAGAAGGGAAATTGCTCAGTCCATCTATGCAGAAATTTGGGGGGGGGGTGGAGGCATAAAATTTACCAACCATGCCACAGCGCCACCTATAACATGTAACAAGTACCAGGAGTTGCACGCTTAGATGGGGCTTTTGTAGAACGCTACTTTTGGAAAAATGGTCACAATTCAAAATCTTTCCCTCTTAGGGTATAAATTTTTTTTTATAGACATATGAACCCAACTACAATGCATCTTTTGCTGCCATTTTCAGGCTTCTAACCAGTTTCCTAAAGATGTTAGAATATTTCATAGAAAATTCAAAAAAGGAGGTTTTATCTATTTTTTTAATTACAAAATGCATTGACTTAGCTGTTCTTCTTGTGAGTGATTGGTCTATTAGTCCTCTTTACTAATGTATTGAAACATTTTACCTCGGAGTCTCCATGTAGATTTTGGCCACTAGGGGGCTCTTCAACATACCATATTTAAAAATCAGTAACTCGGTAACTACTAAAGCTAAAATTTCCAAATCTGATAGAGGCAACATGACACATTTGAAGTCTTTTCTGACAAATTTTCGTCAAAATCCCCGTTGCGGTTTTTAAGTTATTGAAGAAATTGCAAAATGCACGTTTTTCACTCTTTTCCTCATAGCGTCGCAGTCGATTATAGTACCGGCGTGGAAAAAGTGCAGCTATGCTTCAATTGTAATGAACTTTCATGTTCAGGTACCTTTTAAATTCCAAAGAAAGTTTAAAATTTTTTTACCCCTCATTTTTGACATTTTTTGGGTGGCAAAATGCATAAGTAGGGGAATCGTTCAAGTTTCGCAAACCATATTTTTTTCACCCAGTCGTTTTGTTCTGGGACCAGGTTTATGCAATATCAAAGGGTTTTCTTCAAAACTTTTTCCAATAAATTTTTTTTGAAAAAACTTTTTTAAGTCATTGGCATGTATTGCTCTTTGAGAAATTTGCAAAATTTATGGCACAAAAAGATGAAGAAACAAAGTGTCATATGAGTGGTTAAAACCAGATGCTGATATCTCTTCTACTTTATGAGATATTTGCGTTTTCGAGCAAAATTTTTGCAAAAAGTGTTGGACTCTATTTTTTTATTTTATTTTATTTTTTTTTTGAAACAAAAAGATAATTCCATATATTGCTGTGTTATGTTACCCCCCCCCCCCAATTACTCTCACTGTTCACTCTTTGTAACCAGCAATCATCTCACCATCTTTTTTCAATCAAAGTAATTCCATGTAAACTTTTTTTTTGCCTCCTTTCTTTGCATCCGTGACATTTGGCTTGCATTGTACTTAGAATTAATCTCTTTTGGCAGCCGCAACAATGTCACCTTCAAGGTATGTTAGTTTTGATGGGGGGGGGGGCGAGCTCAGTGGTTGCATGCTGGGGATGCCAATCGCTGGGTCCCGGGTTCGAAACCAGCTCTTGCAGGGTCAACCGGACTATTGCTGGGCGGGTCTGTCAATCGTCCGTCGCCTCATTGCTGTGTGCTACTCCTGTTCTAATTAGGCTACCAAGTGCACAAATACCGGGCGTAAAGTGCCAATAATCCATCCATTTCTTAATTGTGAATTATTGAGGTTTGATGGTCAAATTTTCATTCCATTTTAGGCCTTTGAATAACTTTTGTGTGAATTTCATGCCCCGAGTGAAAGATGTGTCACAGTGCCTGGACCGGGCTCAACCAAATTTTTTATTTTTTTTTGTCGAGACTTGGAACTGGATAGCATTTCTTTTTAACCAAAAAGGCCTCATGACAGGATACACCCCCAACCCTACGGGGTAAAACTAACATAAGAAAATGTTATTTGGGAGTAACTGAGGGGAAAGATGGGGTAATTGGGGGAAAGTAGGAGGTTATGTGGGGCAAGTGAGGGGAAGCAGGGGGCAAGAGGGGGCAAGTGGGGGTAAGCAGGGGCTAGTGAGAGGCAAGTGGGGGTAAGCGGGGGCTAGCGGGAGGCAAGTGGGGGTTAGCGGCGGGGGCTAGTGGGAGGCAAGTGGGAAAAGACTGGGATGGGGGCAAGTGGGGTGCAAGCGGGGGCAAGTGGGGGCTAGCGGGGGAAGCAGGGGGCAAAGAGGGGGTAAAGTGGGTGGTAGCTGATATTACGGGAATAAGAAAAGGGAGCAGGGGGTGTATCCTGTCATGAGGCCTCCCATTGATGAGCCATCAGTTCAATCCGTAAAGCTTTTCAGGGTGCTAAATTTTGACCTTAGTGCATAATCTAGCTAAAATTTTTCAAATTTTTTACTTCAGATAATCGATTTGTGCGTATCTTTTATAATTGGGTCTTTTATGCAGATTCCAACGGCGTTTAGATCATAAAGATTGGTTAAACAGAAGCTGAGATATGCTCCGTTTTCCATCACCAAGTCTGATTCTCTCTATCTATATTATTGATTCGGTCGACTTTATAATAATAATAATAATAATAATAATAACCAGTACCCCATAAGCAGTATCAGCCAAGCAGTTATGCATGGTGTTGTTCCATAGGCTCACAATAGGGTTCAGTGGGTCTGTGGTTTTGAAAAAATGTCACCCCCTCAGCTGCTGAGTCAGAGGTGCCATGTGGAGTTTCAACAAGTGGGGATAAAATTGCAACAATACTTCCTTGGGAAAAATGTGAAGGAGGGAAGGATTGATGAATAGTTAAGACTTAGATGGTTACCTGGTCAATGAAGAATAAGACATGCATACTATATAAGAACACAAATAGATAGATAATGTTATAGTCAAGCCAATCCAGTAGCCATAGGTATGTTAATATGGATAAGTAGATGGATATACAGATAAATGATAAACAGATGAATAGAGTTTAGAAACAACAAATACCATTTTTACCTCAGAAAAGCTATATATTTGCCAATTTACACTTTATTTACTAGTCAACATACACATCAATTTAGGTGTGTGGTTTCTTTGATGCAAAGTGGTCAAACGGTGTTTTGGGTAAGTAAATGTCACTAAAGGTTAAATAGGGTGACTAAAAGGAATTTTTTCTTGAAAGTGCTAGCAAAATTTCATCACTTTATACTTAGCATTGGAGCAGAGCTTATCAAAATAGACAGTCCATGTGCAATGTGCAACTACATTTGATTGGATACTATTGTGATACTATGAGCTCAAAAAGACCTAATCCAGTGACGAAGGACCATCTGTATGACATCTTAATGGAGTTAAGTGTTCAGCTGACTAAGTATGAAGAAATTGTAATTAAAATCAAGAAAGTTTTATTGGAAGAAATTATCCTAAAAGGATGCAGACTCCACACTTCAGAGAATACTGCATGAAAGGAAAATTCTTACTTTGTTCGACATTACACTGTGCTTGTCACAGGCTCATTCTGAAATAATTTTGATACACATCATTAATATAAATTAAATGTGTATAGATAGTTCTAAAAATATTAATATCACTATGAATAATTATAGGCCTATAGACTTATTAATAACAATATCGCACATAAAGAATCTGTTACTGTTTATTTCCAAGAACAAGCTCTTTTAGGTTATATAATTCTCCAGGTTATTTGTAACTGCAATAGCACCAGTTCACAATTCTACTTTGAAAAAGTGCAATGACCTACCCCAGCCCCTTCAGCTTGAATATCCTCCATGGCACATGTAAGACACTTCTTGTGTGACAAACCTGCTGCATAGTCAGTTGGTAAGTGTGCCAAACCAGCACCCTGTAGGGCCCCATCAGACCACCAAACATGGGTTTTCCAGATGAGTCATGCCCTTTTGCTGGCTCCACCTTGCTCCTTGAAATGAACCAGGGTTGCAGCACACACCATAAACTCCAATTTCTCAAAGGAATTTTAACTTTAACTCACTCAAAAAAGCACTTTTCAGGAACACATCTACATATGTTTGGCATGAATGAATAGGTTAGAATGTTTACTATACAAGTATAGCAAAATTATTTGTAAAAGGTTACTTTGAGGCTCCAGAGAGCCATTTTAGTGCAGTTACTTGGTTTTTACAACAGAAGCTGCTTGGCTGGTACTGCTTATGGGGTACTGTAATAACTTAATATAGCTCTAATTCCATTAAACTGCTCATTAGCGCGTTTCAGGTGAATTTAATCAAAGAACTTTTTAAGTTCTTTTTGAAGCTTTCCAGTGTTTTTATTGTTCTACATTTTTCGGGCAAGGTGTTCCAGAGTTTTGGGCTACATGTGAGAAAGCTCGGTCTTCAAACTTATTTTTATTGCATGATGACTTACACTGTCATGTTTTTTCAGTCTCTCTATCAATCGAACAGCTGAGATCTGGGCAACTTGAAGCTTACTTAACATGCTGTTGTTTATGCCATACAAGAGACCATTGCCATAGTCCAGGTGAGGGGTGACAAGGGCATTCACAGCAGTTTTAACAGTTTCTTTGTCTAGGTTCATTCGAATTTTTGATATGTTTTTTTTTCCATTTTCTGTACAGCTTGCTCTTGATTCAAAAAGGTTGGCTTGAATGAAAGAATCAGCTGTTCATCATCAGCATACTTTTGATCATTCACTTGATTTCTTTGCGCAACCTCACTTACTGGAGCAATATACGTAGGAGTTAAACAAGATCGGACCAAGTTTGGAACCTTGTGGTACTCCAAACTTTAGTGGAAGTTTGCTTGACGTTGTGTCATGTATCATAACTGACTGTGATCTCTCGGAAATATATGATTTAAACCATTTAAGGGCAGGGCTTTGCACACCATATCGATTTTTACCGCAGTCCTATGCAATAGGACTCCGTACTGTAGTCCTCAATGGTATGTCAGGAATGTCATCACATTCCTGTCTGGCTGCTGGGGACTTCGTCACACATAACATGATTTGTGGTGCACGTGTGCCATGGCAACTTTGGCCGTGCCTTTATTTTGCCCTTATCTCGAGTATGGCAGGTTTCCAGGCATGTACCTTACCTGGATATGATTGTTACCAAGAATCTCATGTACACTGTCAAAAATGACTGGAATTATTTAGCTTAAATATTTCCAAGAATCTCCACATCTTCGGTTCCAGTCCCTGGGAACCCACGGCCACGCTCCTGCAGGCCTATCAGTCAACATGTATCCAGTATATGTAATCTCAAGACAGACTGTATAAGCTGTCAGTTCAGAAAGACTACAGAAATGTGGATCTCCACCTTAGGCAAGGTGAACTGTCACAGTAAACAAGAACAAGTTTTTACAGCAAATCCTTGACAGTGCACCCGTGCTTATCTGTCATGTGTCATGATGTGGGAAAACAAACCAATAAATTGTCAATCTGAGGTTGCCAGTGACATGCCACATATGTTGTGGAGGTGGAGAGTTGGGTAATAATGCCTTTCAATGGAATGTGCTTGCAGTACTAGGCATGTCTACCCCGTGGTTTTGGAGCCTTATCTCCTAAGTATTTTTGTGGTTTGCCCTCTGCCCTTTTATTGCTACTTTAATGTCTCGAGTGATGGAGACTGCAGATTTGGGTTTGCAACTGTTTGTGGTTTTGTTAATATTCCCAAAATTGGCTGGCTTCTTCACACGTTTATAATGTTGCATTCGAGTTCTGAGTCAACTGTGTTTTCTGAAGTTAACAAATAACAAGGGTCCTGGGTTCAAATCCAACTCTGGCCCAATCCTTTTGACCCATGAACGAATGGCAGTTTCAATAATCTGATAATCATTTATTTCACTGAGCACTGTGTCCTTCTCCTGTCCTTATTAGCCTGCCTGTCATATCAAATCTTTAGCTTGACCAATTGCACAAATTTATGCAGGACATAAAGCCCCAATCGTCTATCAGATAGATAGATAGATAGATAGATAGATAGATAGATAGATGACTGATGATTGGGGCTTTATGTCCTTTATTTATGCACTTGGCAGGTAATTAGGACAGGGGAAGGACACGGCAATGAGGTGAAGGATGATTGAAACAGCCGTCCAACATAAGCCTAGGTGACCCAGCAAGAGCTGGATTCAAACCCGGGACCCAGCGATTGGCAGTCCAGCACGCTACCACTAGACCAAAAACCTCCCCCCTGTATAGGTACCTATTAGGTAGATAGATAAATTAACAGATAGATAGATTGATAGATAGATAGATAGATAGATAGATAGATAGATAGATAAATCGATAGATAGATGACCAGTGGGATGGGACTTGCTCAGTTGGTAGCACTCACGCCATCCTATAACTGTGTCCCAAGTTCAAATCCAGCTCTGGCCTGGTCACCTAAACCTATGTTAGACAGCGCTTTCATCTTTTGCATCATTACTGTATCCTCACCCTGTCCTAATTGATCTACCGAGTGCATAAATACAGGATGTAGGGCCCCAGTCACCCATCCTGACAGATGGATATTTCGATAGATTGATGGCTAGGTAGGTAGATAGTGTTGTTGTAACTCCACATCTTAGATCATTCTTGTTTGATGAAGGGGGGGGGGGGTTGCTCTACTTGCCCCAGCCCCCCCCCCCCCAACCTCCTGCATCAGTTGCATGACCTCTTATTTTTACACTGTTGATTTGAAAATAAAGATTCAATGACTGCCACTTTACTATGCATAAATAAATAGCAAAAGCAGCTCTAGTTTTTTCGTGGTAGAATGTAAGTTATTGTTTTACCAAACACTGCATAGAATAAGTCTCAAAACCAACACAAACAGTTACTGTGTAAGGCCTTACCAGGAGTCTGTGTTGTAAAAATGTCATCACATTGCACTTTCGGAACCCTCAGTAATTGACACCACTTGGCTTTCGCTCAGAGTAATTTTCAACCCCAAATGACATACACACCCAAAAATGGTTTATTAAAAACTGTTAATCATCATACTCTAGGTTTCTTAAATTAACGGCAAATCGAATAACATGTAATATGATCCAAACACGACAGGATTATTACAAGTATTAATTTTCAAAAAAATCACATGTACATGAAATTTTTGTATATATTCCACTCAGAATTTTCCATAGTGAATGATAAGTGTTCAAGATGATATTGCATACAATTCTGATTTTTTAAAAACTATAAAACTATGGCAAATTACACAAAGCAAGCTTAATTAAATTGACAAAAAGAATATAATTGGAGGGGGGGGGTACTGAGCACTCAAGAATTGTTGTTGTTTTAACACAAATGACACTTATCATAAGGGAGGAGGGTCCAATATTGGGGGGGGGGGAAGTACCTGCCTCCCTATTCTCCCTTTAGAAGGTTAACCGCCAAAGCATCATACTTAGAACTTTTAGGGAAATTGATATTTCACATGATAAACTGAGGCACTGAGGCAGTGTCCAGAGAACATGCTCATTCCTGACTTAGTGGGCTGACTCCCAACGACAAAAATCCCAAACAGCCCCCACCCCCCCCCCCTCCCCGGAATAGTTAATGCTCACCTCCTGAGGAAAATGTGTAAAAATTCTAGAGGCAGATCATTGTAGTGACGAGAAACCAATACCAACAGGTTTGGTTGCAAGAGACTTCACAGTTTTATCATTGTCCATAAACTTGCTACTCATCCTCATATTTCATTTCCTCCCTTTTGTACATGTCATACTCGCTCTCGCTCATGCCGGCCCAGCCTTACGCCTACAAAAAAATTGTGCCTATAACAACGACTGCGGTTTACATGCTTGCACGGTATTTTTCAACCTGTCAAGCAAAATGTCGTGATCGATTGTATCAAATGCAGCAGACAAGTAGAACAGAACCAGCATTGTTACCTCTCCATTGCTCATATTAAGCATTATGTCATTGTGGATTCTTGTAATAATTACCAATAATATAGTTATATTAATAATAATTGCAATAATAAAGGGTGATGCACTGTGTTTATCTTCACAAAATTTTCAGGGAAAATTGAGTGGTGCTCAAAGACAAAAATTCTACAAAAAATTATTACATTGGACAATTATGAATTGTTGAATTCAGGGTTTTTATTTATCAGCCAATCAGATTGCTGCTTTCAAAATTCAAATGTCAATAAACGGGAATTCCCTTGTGAATCCCTAGCAACTGGACCTGTAGAACAAGTTTTATGATGTTGACTGCTTTGAATAATTATTTAGACCTTATTCATAAAGGTAACCAAGGAATTCTGTGGCTCCAAGTCTGGGAAACCCCCCCCCCTCCCCCAGTCCAGCAAGCTATTGTGCCCAATTCTGAGATG
The DNA here is from genome assembly GCA_026936325.1 of Platynereis dumerilii. Classification (NCBI taxonomy): domain Eukaryota; kingdom Metazoa; phylum Annelida; class Polychaeta; order Phyllodocida; family Nereididae; genus Platynereis; species Platynereis dumerilii. Next base: position 2,858,196 of record JAPTHN010000035.1, on the reverse strand, counting down.
ATTCTCATAATTAGGCAATTGAAAATGTTTGAGTTGTTTAAAAATGACAGTAACATAAAGAACAGAAATTGCTCAGTCCATCTATGCAGAAATTTGGGGGGGGGGGGGTGGAGGCATAAAATTTACCAACCATGCCACAGCGCCACCTATAACATGTAACAAGTACCAGGAGTTGCACGCTTAGACGGGGCTTTTGTAGAACGCTACTTTTGGAAAAATGGTCACAATTCAAAATCTTTCCCTCTTAGGGTATGAATTTTTTTTTATAGACATATGAACCCAACTACAATGCATCTTTTGCTGCCATTTCCAGGCTTCTAACCAGTTTCCTAAAGATGTTAGAATATTTCATAGAAAATTTAAAAAAGGAGGTTTTATCTATTTTTTTAATTACAAAATGTATTGACTTAGCTGTTCTTCTTGTGAGTGATTGGTCTATTGGTCCTCTTTATTAATGTAGTGAAACATTTTACGTCGGAGTCTCCATGTAGATTTTGGCCACTAGGGGGCTCTTCAACATACCATATTTAAAAATCAGTAACTCGGTAACTACTAAAGCTAAAATTTCCAAATCAGACAGAGGCAACATGACACATTTGAAGTCTTTTCTGACAAATTTTCGTCAAAATCCCCGTTGCGGTTTTTAAGTTATTGAAGAAATTGCGAAATGCACGTTTTTCACTCTTTTCCTCATAGCGTCGCAGTTGATTATAGTACCGGCGTGGAAAAAGTGCAGCTATGCTTCGTTCGTAATGAACTTTCATGTTCAGGTACATTTTAAATTCCAAAGAAAGTTTAAAATTTTTTTACCCCTAATTTTTGACATTTTTTGGGTGGCAAAAGGCATAAGTAGGGGAATCGTTCAAGTTTCGCAAACCATATTTTTTTTCACCCAGTCGTTTTGTTCTGGGACCAGGTTTATGCAATATCAAAGGGTTTTCTTCAAAACTTTTTCCAATAAATTTTTTTGAAAAAACTTTTTTAAGTCATTGGCATGTATTGCTCATTGAGAAATGTGCAAAATTTATGGCACAAAAAGATGAAGAAACAAAGTGTCATAGGAGTGGTTAAAACCAGTTGCTGATATCTCTTCTACTTTATGAGATATTTGCCTTTTTGCGCAAAATTTTTGCAAAAAGTGTTGGACTCTATTTTTTTTTTTTTTTTTTTTTTTGAAACAAAAAGATAATTCCATATATTGCTGTGTTATGTTACCCCCCCCCCCCAATTACTCTCACTGTTCACTCTCTGTAACCAGCAATCATCTCACCATCTTTTTTCAATCAAAGTAATTCCATGTAAACTTTTTTTTTTGCCTCCTTTCTTTGCATCCGTGACATTTAGCTTGCATTGTACTTAGAATTAATCTCTTTTGGCAGCCGCAACAATGTCACCTTCAAGGTATGTTAGTTTTGATGGGAAGGGGGGGGGGGTCTAGCTCAGTGGTTGCATGCTGGGGATGCCAATCGCTGGGTCCAGGGTTCAAAACCAGCTCTTGCAGGGTCAACCGGACTATTGCTGGGCGCGTCTGTCAATCGTCCGTCGCCTCATTGCTGTGTCCTACTGCTGTTCTAATTAGGCTACCAAGTGCACAAATACCGGACGTAAAGCGCCAATAATCCATCCATTTCTTAATTGTGAATTATTGAGGTTTGATGGTCAAATTTTCATGCCATTTTAGGCCTTTGAATAACTTTTGTGTGAATTTCATGCCCTGAGTGAAAGATATGTCACAGTGCCTGGACCGGCTCAACCAATTTTTTTTTTTTTTTGTCGACACTTGGAACTCGATAGCACTTTTTTTTTTACCAAAAAGGCCTCATGACAGGATACACCCCAACCCCACGGGGTAAAACTAACATAAGAAAATGTTATTTGGGGGTGACTGAGGGGAAAGATGGGGTAATTGGGGGAATGTAGGAGGTTATGTGGGGCAAGTTGGGGGAGGCGGAGGACAAGAGGGGGTAAGTGGGGGTAAGCAGGGCTAGCGAGAGGCAAGTGGGGTAAGTGGGGTAAGTGGGGGGTAAGCGGGGGCTAGCAGGAGGCAAGTGGGGGTTAGCGGGGGCTAGTCGGAGGCAAGTGGGACAAGACTGGGATAAGCGGGGGCAAGTGGGGTGCAAGTGGGGGCAAGTGAGGCTAGCGGGTGGCAAGTGGGGGGAAGCAGGGTGCAAAGAGAGGGTAAAGTGGGGGGTAGCTGATATTACGGGAATAAGAAAAGGGAGCGGGGGGTGTATCCTGTCATGAGGCCTCCCATTGATGAGCCGTCAGTTCAATCCGTAAAGCTTTTCAGGGTGCTAAATTTTGACCTTAGTGCTATAATCTAGCTACAATTTGTCAAATTTTTAACTTCAGATAATCGATTTGTGCTTATTTTTTATAATTGGGTCTTTAATGCAGATTCCAACGGCGTTTAGATCATAAAGATTGGTTGAATGGAAGCTGAGATATGCTCCGTTTTCCATCACCATGTCTGATTCTCTCTATCTATATTATTGATTTGGTCGACTTTATAATAATAATAATAATAATAATAATAATAAAAAGTTCGCTAACAGCTTTTATATCTGTCCATATTTCACTGTTGTATTCCAGAATAGGGAGAACATATGTGTCAAACATTTTCAAAGATAGTTGGGGATTGATATATCCAAGTGCCTGCTTGGAGTCTCCTTGTAATGCAAACAGGGCTTTTTGAGCTTGTGTTGCAAGATATTCTGTCATTTTGCTGTGTATATTATGTTTATTTGTTAACATATGACCTAAATATTTAAAGTTATCTACATTTTCAAGCTTTTCACCACTGTAAAATATACTACTAGATGTTCTACAGCCAAATTGCATTACTTTGGTTTTATTGACATTAACAAATAGATGCCATTTTTTACAGAAGTTGTGCAATGAGTTAACACCATTCTGAAGGCATTCAGAGGAATCAGATATGAGAACAATATCATCAGCATATAAAATATGAGTCAGTGTCAAATTACCAAGTGTTATTCCATCAGATTCATTCAAATAATTGGATAGATCAGACATAGATTCATTGAACAATTTGGGACTAAGGATTCCACCCTGCAACACCCCACATTTACTGTCAATAGCATCCCCTATTTTACCATTTTGATTAACTCTAGCTTTGGACTTGTCATATATGCTGACTATTATCCTGAGCATTTTGTCTCCTATTTCTTGTTTCATGAGTTTGTAGTAAAGAGCATTTCGATTAATATAGTCAAAAGTTTCGGTGAAGTCTACATATATAGCAACAGAAAAAAGTCAATTTGGCCAGAAAAAAAATACCTTTAATTTTTACCCCCTTGAGACAAAACTATGTACCCCGATTGAAAAACAACCCTTAACATTGAAAGTATCGGGTATGTCAAAATAATCATGACAAATCATCCTCATGATGACTCACACAGTGCCATTTTCATAGTTGAAGTATATTCATGTTTGTCAAACTTTTCATGACACCTTACACTCTGGCAAAGTTGTAACAAGTACCTGATAACCGTGTGAAAATAATGCTTTCTTTTGCTATTGACACCTTCTTCCTCAAACGCCTCACTCACCTGGAAGTTGTCATTCACAATCATCCACCATAATAAATAGTTCAATTGTTCTCTGCATTGCATGCAAGGTCTTGGATTAACCAAATTACCCAAAAATGTTACTGTATCAACTCATGAAAATTAACTTGCTGAAAATGTGTGGCTTTCTGTGAATGATAAAGAATAAAAAGATCTATGCATTATTTCGGACAGTCTCAGTTGCAAATGCAATGGAGCATAACTCAAAGTAAGAGTTTATACAGTTGTTAAAGCGGTGTTAACCGACAACATTAAATAAACATACAAAATTTCTATGGACCTAGAGAATAAATTTCACTATTAAGTCTATCTATCTATCTATCTATCTATCTATATATCTATAGATCTATAGATCTATCTATCTATCTATTTATCTATCTATCTATCTATTTATCTATCTATCTATCTATCTATCTATCTATCTATCTATCTATCTATCTATCTATCTATCTATCTATGTTGATGTCTATTAAGAATTAAGATTAAATTTTTTACAAAAAATTACTGTCGGCATATAATCAATTCTTATTAAATATCATTTCATTCTTTGTCATAATCACTTCACAATCCATATCCATGACCATTTTCATTTTATCAAAATTGATCTACCTTCTAATATATTGTTATAATTAATGATCTATAATTTATGATTTATTTCACAATTAACGGGAGTAGCAATTTCCATAGTTACTTGTAACTAGGCTACTTACCCTTTGATGTATTTGTTTCTTTTTAAAAAAATATGTCTGATTTATTGTATGTAATTATTGAGAGGTGATTGTATGTACTTTATGCATCTATATAAATAAACTAATTCTAATTGCATAAAGATTATCTATCTGTATATTTCTGGAGAGGAGAGAGGGTTAGTTTAGCATCTGTAGATAGGGGGAGGGTTAGCTCAGTTGGTAGTGCTATGGGCTGGTTATCGGTGGGTCCAGGGTTTGATTCCTGCTCTAGACAGGTCACCTGGACATACAGTGTTTGTTGGACAGCTGTTTCAATCATCCTTTTTCTACTGCTGTGTCATTCTCCAGTCATCAAAGGCCCACCCAGGGTAAAAGTACAGGATATAAGCCCTAATTATCCATCCATCCAGTGACATCCATCCTCAAAGATGACATTTGTATATTCCTTCCTTCCGTCTATCTTTCCTTGTGCCAATTTTTCCTTCTTGATTTTTATATTCCTTCTTTCTTTCTATCTTCCTTTCCTCTCGTCGTTATTTCCTTTCTTCCTTCCTCGTTCATTTTTTTCTTCCTTTCTTCCATTGACTCTTGTTACTTTTATTCCATGTTCCCTTCCTTAATTCATCAGGACTTCTTTCTTTGCATTCTTCTTTCTTCCTTTATTCTTTTCATCCTTTCCTACTTTCTTCCCATTGTTTTCCTATCTTCCTTCCTTCCTTCTGCCTTTTTCTCTTCCAAATGTAGCCCAGTGGTGGCTGTGTTTGGCTGCTAACCATTGGGACCTAGATCTCATCCCAGCCTGACCCAGGTCTGGGAAAACCCCGCCAGACGGACATTTCAGTCCGTGTTTTGCTCCTTTGGTATTGCCTTTCTTATTAATTTTTTCAATCGTATGAATATCATATAATTTCAAATATATTATATGCAATGATAACATATATTTTTAAACAGTTATTATGGATATGTTGTGAATTCATACTCTCATTTTTGGGGGTCAATAAAATATTCTATTCTATTCTGTTCTAAATCTAGCCACCAATAGCCAGTGCACAAATGAAGGATGCAAAGCCCTATTCATCCCTTCAACATTGCTTTCTGACTCAGAATGACCAGAGCAACATACCAGCCATTTTGGAAAATTAGTTAAAATTGAGCTCATTTGACCACAATTATGAAACTCCCATTTACAATGTGAGCTCTTTGTTGAGTTTTCTTAAAACTGTGAAATATTTTAATCTGTAAGGTGGATGAGCAACCTGCACTCTTCAGATGACAACTTCTGATGCAGTCAAGCATGATTGTCTGCTGGACAATTTCTGGTCAGGTTTGTCAAAAACGAAAGAATTGCTCAAGCATGACACAACTTCAACTTGTAAACTGCCAAGTTGTCAAATGTGAATAAACTCCAGTGCAACAGTCCACTTCCCTTTTTTTTTGCATATCAAATGTACAGACTGTAATGAATATTAACTTACAAAATGTTGCAATTCCGAGGCATCAAACAATTGAAATATCTTTTTTATGAACTCCTCCAAAGCCTACATAGAAATAAACAACCAGAAAATGCTACAAAATAGATACACATAATATTGAAGAGTAATTACAGTAAAATATCAATGAACAATTCAAAGTGAAGTTTAACAAATAAAAGTTTCATTTGATAAATCTAGCAACAGGATCTAGATTCTAAATGTGGATAAACTATGCTACATCATGTATATATCCCCTTTAGATAAAAACTAGCTTAGAACCAATGCTTTTAACACAGAAAATTACTGTTGATTGGTAAAAATTTAAATCAAGGTTAACTATTCCATGTATAGAATGTTGATCATTCCGATGTATTGTGTCTGTTTCAAACAAGTTGCTTTTTGAGAATGGCGGGATGAGTGACCAAAACGTATGTTCATGCATACATGCAAAGACAGACAATAGAAAATGACATTTCCTGGCTAACATTGTGTAACAAAAAAAAGTTATGCCACAGAAAATCCATTGAAAGCTACAACAAGCTTACAGAGAATATTGAAAATCAGATAGACAGATACAGTATATTTTTACAGCTTGGGAAGTTTGAAGAACTTAATAACCTGACCTGTCATTCAGGGTAACTTCATTTTAATATTTCCATGGTTGCAAACCTTAAATCAGAAAACCAGTCTAATATTTACTCAAAAAAGAAGGGGAAGGGTTGGTCTAGTGGTAGCATGCTAGGTTGCCAATCACTAGGTCCAGTGTTCGGCTCTTGCCAAATCACTTTGGCCTACATATGTATGTTGGATGGCTGTTTCAATCATCCTTTGCTTATTGCAGTGTCCTCCTCCTAATTGGCCTATCAAGTGCATCAGTACAGGATGTAAAGTCCATATCATCCATCCTCAAAGATAACGGTTAAGTTATCAATTTGAAAATCAATTCCTTAAAAAGTATGGTACATCTCATATAGAAATATACAACATCTTTTTTGTCTCAGTGGTCTCATAATAGCAACATCAAGCTTGTCTTATATGTATTATCCTTCCAGAAAGTACATATAATTTGACAAATCTAACAAAATTGGTATGTGACCTCACACTGTTGGGGTGGGGCAAGCCCCTCAACCCTGAACCAAAGGCACGCGAAGAAGATTGCTCTTGATTTCAATATACTCATCACAGGGTGGATCCTCCCTCCCTTCCCAAGAAGGGAGAATCCATCCAATAAATGTTGTGCAACAGTTTTTCTCATACTTCAGACACCCTGGCTGTGTCACTGTCTGCAAACAGTAAGCAACATTCAGACAGTTTATGAGCAACAGTTGTTTATTGAGTTTAACAGCCTGTAATCTTCTTTTGCTTAGTTATGCTTGATAAAAGTGATAGATAACGTCCTCGTTTGTGACGATATGCAATATATCCGAGGGCTTTAGCCCGAGGATTATTGCATATCGTCACAAACAAGGGTGTAAGAAAAATCACTTTCTATGTAGCCTACTTTCTGGAAGGATAGTAATGGGATCTCCTCTCATATTAATCTATATTCACAACTCTGTTTATGTTCTGCTTGTATGTATATAACTAGCAAAGCCCATTGAAAGCGCAGAAATGAATAAGGGAATAAACAGCGGTATTGACATTGAATGGCATGTTGAGGCAAAATTGTTAGTCAAGTAATTGCATGAGATTCAGATGGCATTGCATTAGAAATGAGCAGTCATGAGCATCCTACAGTTATTGTGAAAGGCAAGTGAAAATTGTTCAGAGATCTGTCACCAGGGGCACTGTGAGCAATGTAGGCCAAAGACGATGAGGATCTCTGGTGGAGAAAGAGGGAACTACCAATGTAGTCATAGGGAAATTGCACGAAACAGTAAGGAAAACAGAAATAAGTTACGTCACAAGAAGAAGAATAGGGTTAAAGAATGGTAGGTGAAGGCTGTAAGTGAAGGACAGGTCTGTGGAGAGAGGTTAGCCTGCACAACGGTGCTGTGACCTGGGATGACCTCATTTGCACGTCATTAACATTTAGTTTGATGTATTGAGGGATAGTTGTATATGATTGTGAGAAGTAAAGGAACTCTGACTTGTCAGTTCCTTCAAATGACGAGCATTAGTGCTGCAATGGAAATCTCTTATTTTTTTAATATTGATTCATTGAAATACTTTTTGGTTTGTATCTTTCAATGTGTAAGATTTAATCATGGTCCAACACATGCAACTGTTTGATAGTGATTAAAAATGCAACATTGCAAAATGGCTAAGATACTTCCACTTTAAGTATCACTGCAAAATTTTGCACACACTTTGTAATTGCCAACAGGCATATTCCTGCAGATTAACAAGATAAATGGTAATGGCCACAATGTCATGTATTTACAATAAATATGCAAGCCACAATATTTCAAGGTCTTGTGGTAATAATTTCAATAACCTTGTTGTTCATTCCACTTTTTTTAAATAAGGGTTGACCATTTAATGTGTAGAAATTATTTATTTTAAAAAAAACTCCAAATGAATAATTTCTTACTCACTTTTGGTGAAATAAATAAATACTTTTTTTTTGCAGTTGTGAGACAAATAATTTCTGCTGGGGGTATTTATTTGTTCACAATGTGTTGCTTGATTTAGGAATTCGCAAACTTCGCACACTTGAAATGAATCCAAGCCCCCTTGAAATAAATGATTGTCCCCTAGGTCCGGGAAGTTTACAATTTCTGTTGCTTGATGGAATAGGAAAAATACCTGCTGACGCAAGTGCTACCCTCGGCCACAGATGCTGCTGTTTCAATACAAATTTAACTGTCATCAAGTTTTAAAAAAGATGACCTCTAAGGTCACAGAAGTAGTTCAGGGTCATTCACGTCAGGAGGCATTGAAGGTCTTGCAGTGATGCACAATCCCTGTGAATTTGGCGATCCATGGTTCAGTACAAATGCAGTTATGTTATACACAGGCTGTTCACAAATATGGCTACTGAGGTCACAGAAAAAGGTCAAGGTCACTCATGCCAGAACTCCTTCAATGTTTTTCTGTAATACACAATCCCCATTATTTGGTTGTCATGGGATCAATATTTAACTGGAGTTATCATGTACACTAGTTTTTCACAAATATGGCCGCCAAGGTCACAGAAATAGGTCAAGGTCAGTCATGTCAAAACTTCCTCAAGGTATTACGGTAATACACAATCCCTGTTAGTTTAGTGATCCTAGGATCAATACAACTGGAGTTATTGTGTACACAAGGTTTTTCACAAATATGGCTGCCAAGGTCTCAGAAATAGGTCAAGGTCAGTTGTGTCAAAACTTCCTCAAGGTATTATGGTAATACACAATCCTTGTCAGTTTAGTGATCCTAGGATCAATAAAACTGGAGTTATTGTGTACACAAGTTTTTTCACAAATATGGCTGCCAAGGTCACAGAAATAGGTCAAGGTCAGTTGTGTCAAAACTTCCTAAAGGTATTATGGTAATACACAATCCCTGTTAGTTTAGTGATCCTAGGACCAAGACAACTGGAGTTATTGTGTACACAAGTTTTTTCACAAATATGGCCACCAAGGTCACAGAAATAGGTCAAGGTCAGTTGTGTCAAAACTTCCTAAAGGTATTATAGTAATACACAATTCCTGTTAGTTTAGTGATCCTAGGATCAATACAACTGGAGTTATGGTGTACACAATTTTTTTCACAAATATTGCCGCCAAGGTCACAGAAAGAGGTCAAGGTCACTCATGTCAGAACTCCTTCAAGGTCTTACAGTGATACAAAATCCCTGTTAATTTGGTGATCCTAGGATCAATACAAATTGAGTTATCTTGCAGACAAGGATGGTGGACAGACAGACGGACAGCTAGACGGACAGCTAGACAGACAGACAGACGCCACTGCACTCTGCAATACCCAGGCCATGTGAACATGGCCGAGGGTAAAAAGGGATATTTGACCCAACCACCATTGAACTTGATTAAATCAATATAAGTTTAGTATCAATGCTGACCTGTCCCCTGCAGGAGCATTTTTTCAGAATCTTCAAAAAAGATGTTTTTCCGAATCTTTCATTAGCATGCTTTTCGAAGTCTAGTGCCTCTATAGTCCTCTAATGTGAAATTCCATAGGGTCAACTCCATTCAACAAGCAACAAAACTAATATTTCCAGGGTTGCGATTTTTATTGATTTTTATAAAAAAATCAAAAAATCGGATTTATTTGATTTAATGTTTATGCATTATCATGTTATGAATATCATATATATGGATGTGAATAAGATATACAAGTAATTATTAGGTAGTCGTTCGTGAACGACTACCTTTTGCAATGACAAGTGAGAAAAAAGTCCGCGAAAATCGGAAATTCGAAATACCGTAATGTATATTTGCCTCTCACATCGTCTACGTCGTCATTAACCATCGGAAAACCATTTTACGGACCAGTTACGGTTGAATGGGATGGTTTGCAAGCACAATTACGTCTTGGAATGATTTATTTACGCCGATCCACTTCTGTAATGAACGTGCGCGCAACGCTCAGGCAAGTGAGCGCGACCAGTGGTGCTGTTGGGATCCCGTTGGGTTATTACCAGTGGGAGCGCCGGGGAGCAATCAGTGATTTTAACTGAATTAACAAACGTTACTAATGCTTCTAAAACATCATTTTCTTTAGGAATTTTTGTGAATAACTACCCTAATGATTACTCAATACAATCCTTTAATTTCAAATATAACAAATTTAAGAAATTTCAAACAATTTATTCATTCATTTTATGTGAATTGAGATTATTAACTGCTCCCTCTACAGATAGCAGGATTGCTTATGACAGACCAAACTATTAAATGCCTTTAGCTTAATATTTGTGACTGTCCAAGCATTTAGTGACAGACATTATCTTTGCTGCTTATGCTATAGCAAATATGGGGAGTGAATAAAAAATAAATAAAAAGCCTACTCTTTTATTTATTTCATGATGCCCTCTTTTTTTTCTGAAAACATGACTGACTGAGAGATACCAAAGCTGGTCTTTATTAATATACTAATAATACTATTTATTAAGCAGTGGCACATTCACATAACTTTGGCAGGTAGTGTGTAATGATTGCTGTTACTCATTGAGCAGTGTCAAAGAAGATGTCAATTGATCCGCTCAATTGGCTTGAGTTGGCAGGTAGTATCTTATGATTGCAATTATTCATTGAGCAGTGTCAAGATAATATATCAAATCATTGCAATTGGCATGCCAGATTATCAGAATATCTTGGAAGTATCACACAATGCTTTTAATTAATTGAAATTATTTTATGTTTTATATTGGAAATTACGCCACAGTGTGAGTGACAGTAAATGTTTTATAAAGTGTTCATTTGTGTAATAGCCTTTCCAATTGAGCTGATCATAGAATAAGTGCCAATTCAAGTGCGCTAATATTATATCTTCTTTGATTTATTTGTTGTCATATCAAGTACAATTATAGCAGAATAGAGCACACTATATGCAATATCATCCTCCAACAGGTACCCCCGGGGGGGGGGGGGTACTCACTCTATAAGGGTGTATATAGAGGCGCCGCTGGATGGTTTAGGTTTTTTGGCCTTCTCGGATTAAAATGGTTTTGGTTTTTTGACAATTCTGATTAATTTGGTTCTGGTTTTCGCAACCCCAACATGTTTGGTACCGTTAGAATCGGCTTCAAAAGAGGATTAAAATGGTTTAAAAACCATGAAGATTAAATTGGTTTCAAAAAAAATTTTTGTGAAGGATTAAGATGGTTTGTGGTTTTGGCGCAGTATCCGGATTAAAATGGTTCTGGTTTTCAAAATTGCCGTGGCGCATCCGTATGCAAAAGTCCGTGAAGTACCCCCCCGGGCAGGTACCCTGCAAAAATGAGGCAACTTTCAGCCTATTTCAGTAGTTAAAATACCCCTTGCTTTTATTAGGCGAAAGCATGCCCTGATTTATGAGGGTCACTGTGCAGGAGGATGTGCAATATGTGCTTAACTTTGATTGATCAAAACATGTCATAACTAAATAATTTTGATTTGTACCATATTTGGCCATGTAGCTTTACTATTACACTAAGTACAGCCATACTTCCCTGTTGGATTTGAACTGTTTGGTATTTCTGTGTTTCATTATTTTGATTTCCCATTTCACCTTATCACAATAATAGCTTGTTGTTATTTCTGTTTTTCACCCAAAACAATTTTTTTTAAACCAACACATTTCTAATGGTTTCATTGAATGACAAAATTAATGTTAATGTCTGTCTCTGTTTGGGTCTGACAAATGGCAGCAGAAGGCTGTCAGTCCCTGGAATATGGAATTGGGTCAACATCAATTTGACATGTTTTGGACAGGTCACAAGATCAGGTCGCACAACAGGGGTCCACATTACTACGCCAGGCTACTTTCACAAAGCATGGTTGCTGGCAATGATATTCTGTTTTATAAATGTTGGGAGGGATGATTTTACTCATCAGAAGTTTGAATGTATTCAATCTACTTACAGGCGTACCCTTTATGCATGTTAAGTTATTGTCAGAAAAGTGTCCAAAAAGAATGCTCTCTCACTTATTCACATGTCCATAATATTATGATAACCATGTGTCCAACACAGATGTAATATAGAGGAATATTGCTGTCACCAACTCCATATTAATCAATCCCCTTCAATATAATCCCGAAACGACTACCTTTGAATCCCTGGATTCTTGTTTTGTTTAAACTTGCCCAATTTTAATGCAAAAATATGAAATGAAGGCAGGGGATGATTTAAAGTTTTTGAGCTGTGGCAGCAGTTATAATTTTTGACATTTTAATACAAATGTTGTCAATAAATATCTGCTTCTCTTAACAACAATCATAACTATACAGTTAACTTGTAATAGAACTAAACCTTTTCAAAGGAATGCGAAAACGAGTCATCATTTTGACATTTTCCCAATTCAGCAACAAAACTATTATTTAAACTAAACTATTACTTCTGAGTTAAATCACCAGTGACGGCACACAGTACCACAATGTCTGTCTAATTTTTGACATTTAGTATCTGATATCAGTTCAGTATATGAGGCTTTGCGGACAGTGCCGCGCCAGTTGTGCATGGCACAGTGCTTCATTGCAGCTAAAAAATTGTTCCGAAAATGCAAGGATTCAAATAAATTTGTTTTAATTCGTACTTTGTATGGTCGTCTACTCGGTATATTTATTGACTATGTATTATATGTCTTATATCCATGCAAGGGGCCTATGTGATATGTCATTGAACAGATTTTTGAAAGGGTATTGCTAAATGGTAGATTGCAAACTGCAATACCTTACTGCCAGTGCTATTTTTATTTTTTAATGCATTTTATTACCATCATGATTTAAATCATGATTTTTATTGAGTGATTTAAATCACGATTTAAATCAATGATTTAAATCGAATGATTTAAATCAGGCAACCCTGAATATTTCCATTGCTACATTTTCCAATGAAGCCCTGTCTGTAAACTGATGTTTTAAACAGAATTCACTGAAATTAAAACTGTGTAGTGAAAATACAACCCCCTTTTCCCAAAAGTTCCCATATGCCTTTCACTCTGGGACCACTGAGTACGGTATTTTAATTTACCTTCTCCGAAAATGGCGACCTGTCTTTCTAGCCTTCAAAATCGTGATTTTTACTGTGGGTTAACACTTTATATCCCAAATTCTGACGACATTTTGACATGTGGCATGGAAGCTGCTGTCATTCTGAACATGCAGATGCACACGAGTTGCTCTGTAATGGGGGGCGTCCACTAGGGCCAGGACAAGACCAGGAACCATCAGGAAAGTGAAATTGACAATTCCCCATCCCTTCAGCACGTTGTCCTGGTCTTCCTGAAGCCTTCCTCATGCTGTCCTTGTCTTTCCTGAACCCTTCCTGGTGCTTCAGCTTCAGCAGAGGCAAACATTTCAGCGTCCAAATTTTGCTCCAGAGCAAAATTTGGACGCTGAAATTGATTTCCTGGTACCTTCAGCGACTTGTCCTTGTTGTCCTGACCTTGTCCTGAAGGTTTCCTGGCTTTCCTGAACCCTTCAGGAACCCTTCAGCATCGTCTTGAAGCTGTCCTGGACCCTTCTGCGCTGCTGACAGCTTCAGGAATGTTCAGGAAGGCTTGCTGAAGGTTTGCTGAAGGTGCTGAAGGCATGATGAAGTATTGAGGAACCAATGCTGAAACTACCAAGAAGCTATTAGGAACGGTGAGGAACATCGGGAAGCCTTGCAGACAGCTCGCTGCAGGTGTCAGGACAGCGCAGACAGCATGCAGAATGTGTCAGGAAGGTGCAGACAACACGCAGAAGGTCCCAGGAAAGCACTGAAATATGTGCAAAATGGCAAAGAACAAGATGTCATGTCAAGAAAAATTAGAAAAAATGGCATTAAATCTGCCACCAAATAAAATTCCTCGTGCTGTCTGGAGGGCTTCCGAATTGTCCTGTCCCATGTTTTTGCCCTTCCTGAAGTGTTCTGCACCCTGTCTGCAGACAGAATGCAGAAGGTCTCAGGAATGGGGCATCTGATGCTGAAGATACGCTGAAATGGCCAAATTCGCTTCCCCAACCCTTCCCGGTCTTGTCCTGGCCCAAGTGGACACCTGGTCTAATACAAAACTTGTTGAATATTTTGTCATTTTAAAAATGAAGCGAGAGACAGTAAATTCATATGATGGAAAACGTGGTGAGAACGGTAACTTTTATTGAGAGAGACAGTAAATTTGCATTTCAATTGACTATTGCCACAAAATTAAGCCATAGTGTTGACAGTGGGGGGCTCATTGCTGCCTAGTGTGGTCTGGGGTCTTAGGGCTGTCAAAGCCAACGGGTTTCAGATACTTTGAAATGAATTCTGATTTGTTCTTAAGGCACATTCAATCTGGCAGATCAGTTTTTGAAGGAACCATTTCTGTGGAAATTATTTTCTTTTTACATCACAAGTGGTTTTATGCTGATTAAGTTTTATATTAATTTAGCCAATTTATCTAGCTATTAATACAAGTGCCACTGTATTTGTCACAGATGCATATTATATTAAAGCATGAATGCTTCAAAAAGTTGCACCAGGCCCCGGGGCAGCTTGTCTACCGTAATTTCAAGGAGTAAAAAGGGCATTTTATGTATTTTTAGGCTCAAAAGTGGGGGGGGGGGACACTGGTGAAGAGTGTCAAACTTGAACCTATAATATTGGTTGGAAATTTAAAGATCAACAATGAAACCTGACTGATAACAGTCTGCTATTCAAGCAGACGAGTCAGGGGCGTAATTTTTGCGGAAAATGTGGGGGGGACATGGCGGCCACACGGTCGGAATCAGCCGACGGATCCACTAATAATTAAGTCAGTCAGTCTTTCTTACATTTTTGAATTTCAAACTTTTGTATGTCACGGTAACCTGCCGAAGCAGAAAGGTGGGGACATGTCTCTTAGAACAGCGCCCTACCAAATTGAGCCCAATTGCCATTACCACGACATGCAGTGACTACTCTTTTTTTTACACCAAAAAGAGGGGGGACATTTTATATTATGTCCCCCGGGGTCAAAAATGTGGGGGGACATTTTCCCCCCGTCCCCCACCAAATTACGCCCATGAGACGAGCGAGGGAGGCTGCAGACTGACGAAATTCAGATCAAATTGGGTATCGAATTGGCTTCTAGGTCACTAGAACTGCTGCCCCTAAATTCCGCGCTGCTGCCTGCCAGGTCTGCGCCCAGCAGAACTCAGCAGGACTGAGCTAAGCTGCTTCAAAATGCATGTGAGCAAGGACCAGAAAGGCAGCACCTCAAGTGAAATGTTGTAGCCTGCTCGCTTACGCTCGCAACTAAAGCAGGCTGCTGTAGCCTGCAATGAAACACTGTCAAAACAATTAGTGATCTTAGTCCCATTCATAAACACAAAAACTGAATCAGATGGCCTATCAGCACTGGCGTATCTGGAAATGGTCTGAAGGAGGGGGCATAACAATGGGCAAATACTGTGTGATTTGTAGCTTTTCCCATCTTTCCAATATCAATTTTGGGACAGGGAGGGGGGGATGGCATGCGGCCCAAATGGCCCCCTTCCACCTAAATTCGCTGATGCCTTGGCAGCTTGTTAGTTGTTATCAGTATGTACGTACCTGATCACGTCATTTTACAGGCAAATAGCCAGGGATAGGCTACTTGTATGAAAATTCAAGAACTTCTGAAATATTTTAACTAAGTTAGTTTTACAGTTTGCAATGCTAAATATGGCATTTCCTGCTCGTATTTCAAAAGATTTATTCAGCTGTCTTCTTTCTGCAGGCTCCAAGTTTTTAGTATAATTTACGGAAATTTACCGTCTCTCACAATAATTTTGCTGATGAAGTTACCATCTCCCTCTGACAAATTTACTGTCTCTCGCTTCAGATCTTTTCCCTATCCATTCATGGAATTAAAACATTATCACACCTAAACTATGATGGTCACTTCAACAGTGAAACTCATTGGTTCATTTTGACGCAAACCACCCTGTCTTAAAGGCTTTATTAACCATTTCTCAGCAAGATAAAATCCCTGCTGCTGACTTGAAATTTCCAGGTCGCCATTTTTGGAGACGGTAAATTAAAATACCGTACTCAGTGGTCCCAGAGTGCCTTTGGAGATCATGTATGATGTCGTCTATGCCCAAATTGATAGTTATTGGGCTACAAGTGCTTTGAAAATTTTGTTGTTAAAATGCTGTTGTGTTTTTATAATGCTTATTGTATTATTCTTTCTTCAGAAGAGAGGACATTGAATTAAGTGGAAGAGATAAAATTTCAGCATTCAAAGCACTATTATGTATTCTTCAGGTTGGAGAACATCGAATCAAGTGACTGGGATAAAACCTCAGAACAGTCCTCCAAAAAGAAACACAAAAAGAGGAAAAAAGAAAAGAATGAAGACAGAGAAGGGTCTGCTGAAATAGAGATGGCTGATGGTTGTGATCTGTCGTAAGTTGTAATTGTCATACTAGGTTTTTACCTCATTTTGGTGTTTTTATCTTTCCTTATTCATTAGCCTTGTGCTCATTTGGAAAATGAAGGGCTCCCTATACACTTTTAGAAATTCCAGCAGAATTAACAGTCGTATCCCGCAAATTACATAGTCAAAGGTCCACAACTGTGAACTGTGGAAGTCACAGCATTATTACCGTTATAATGACCGAATTTACTGCTTGAAATCTACTGTTTGATATCAAACTAGGCCCCATTCAAGCATGTAACTCCCTGAACTCATGACATCCTGCAACTCTCGTTAAGTCCCACTAACTCCTGCTAACTCCCACCAACTCCCACTAACTCCTGCTAACTCCCACTAGCTCCTGTGCACCCTCTAACTCCTTGTAATCCCTGCCAACTCCTATAACTCCCACTAACTCCTCCTAACTCCCATAACTACTGGTAACTCCATGTAGAATTGTAGATCCCACAACTCCTAGTAACCCCTGCCAACTCCTATAACTCCCACTAACTCCTCCTAACTCCCATAGCTCCTGGTAACTCCATGTAGAATTGTAGATCCCACAACTCCTAGTAACCCCTGCCAACTCCTATAACTCCCACTAACTCCTCCTAACTCCCATAACTACTGGTAACTCCATGTAGAATTGTAGATCCCACAACTCCTAGTAACCCCTGCCAACTCCTATAACACCCACTAACTCCTCCTAACTCCCACAGCTCCTGGTAACTCCTGGTAACTCCCCTAACCCCCGATAACTCCTGAAAACTCCCATAACTACCACTAACACCTGATAACTCCCACAGCTCCCGGTAAGTGCCGTTAACTCCCGTAACTCCCTGAAGTACCAAATGGAAGCTGTTTGGGAATTACATACTAAAATGAGGCCTCAAACTGTTACAAATCTAAAAAACAGTTCTTATGGTTTTTTGTCTGGCAGCAAAATTACTGTGTCTACTGTTTCTTGACCGTAAAATTGGCTGAAATTTCTAACATTGTACAACATCATACACTTTTTGTGAATTAATTTTAAGATTTCTTGGTTCATATGTTTCTTAGCTAGTGTAAGATTTAATTAAGTTTTAACACAGATGCTGGGCATTATCAGTACATGTAATGTTCTGTCTTCAGGATGGAGAACATTGAATCAAGTGACCAGGATAATAACTCAAATCAGTCCTTGAAGAAGAAACACAAAAAGAGAAGAAAGAAGAAGAAGAATGAAAGCATGAAAGTGTCTGCAGAAGTTGCGATACCTGATGGTGATCAATTGTGAGTAGCTATTGTCATACTAAGTTCCTGTTTCATATAGTGTATATCTTGCTCAGGGGTCATTCTATGTCAAATGGACGAATGGTCCCATGGGTGGGTCTTCAAAAAATTTCAACATTTTTTAAGTGGGTCTAACTATATAACAGAGATATGCAATACGATTCAAGCCAACTCTTAATAATTTTCAAGCTACAGCTATATAAAGATGGGGTAGTTAGTATTAAAATTTGCCCTCTCGACTGCTTTTTTCCAGATCTACCTGTCTTGCAAATGCTCCTACTCATCCAATTTTCAGAATATTTGCAACAATTCTTCATATTTTTTTGATATATCAGATTATCATACAAGGCACACAGCCTGTCCAAACTTTAAGAAAAACTGCATTCTCGCAGCTTTGTAGCATTTTTTATCTCCATTACTACTTGACATACATTCAAAATTGGGTAGATATACTCTCAATAAGTAGGACTATCTTCAAAAACATAATCGAGCTTTTCACTCTAATGAATCAGTAGCTAGGCTGGCTAAACATGGTACGTCATGCAATATGCCAATATATTCAGGCTGCCGGATGAGCATGTAGCACAGGTGGTACAAACCTGCAAATTTTTTTATAGACACCTTATCATGTTAACTGTCTGTGATACAAAGATGATTAATGTACCCCTTCTCAAAATATTTTATTTGAGGCTATTTGTATACGAAGATTACCCTTGAAATATGGCACTAATCCCCTTGCAGCTTTTTGGCAATTTTTATTTCCATAACCACTCAACGTACATAATCCATAATGTGGTAGACATACTCTCAGTAAGAAGGACTATCAGTAGAAAAAATACAAGCTTGTCACTGTAATGGATCAGATGTTATGGAAGGTTAAAGTACATCTATTGTCAGAAAAAAAAGGCAACATTTTACTGCAAGTAGGAACAATACACACGTATAGAGCATATGAGGTGGTCCCCAGAGTTTATCTCGGCCCCAGTACTGTATTTCAATGGTTTGAAGTGCAGATTTCCTGACTTTCCAGACACAGAGTCAAAACGAGGCTTGATCAGTCAAGAGACGTGACGTCACAGACTGGGTTAATAATTATGTTCTATAAATAGATCATGACGCAACGAAACTCAATGGCCTGAGTGTTCACAGGTGAGGTATCATCAGTTTGCAAGGCACATGCACGCTGGAAATAACAGGGCCAAGATGTCATAGTGAAGGCAGCATGAGTCAAAATATTACTTTGTTGCAATTAAATCGTTTTTCCTATGTCCCTATTTATCAATAAGGATACTTCTGTTTTTTCTTAATAGCCTTGTGGGCATACTGCTTAAATATGGGTGCCCGGTAATTGTAGTATACTATGGTATCACCATGGCACCTAGCAATAGAGGTGACAGAATATTTGTTATCTATCGCGCACATTTAATCATTTTTTTATCTTTTTTGCCAGTTCTGGTAAAAAAATAAGCAGTATATTAACGTACAAAACAGGCTCCACATTGCTCAGAATTCATTTCAGTCTAAAATCCATTGGCTAAACTTATTGTTAACCTGTTAAACTATGAAATAAGTGACTAGACGATTGTTGATGTCTGGAAATTAATAAAGAATGTAACAATTAATTGTTTAGTGTCTGCAGTTTTCATGGCATCGTTGTTTTTTTTTCGTTTTTTTTTTCGTGCTATTGTATTATAAATAGACATCAAGGAATAGAGTACCACGCTCCTGACTTGACTTGACTGACTTGACTTGTGTTATGCTGGTGTACCCCGGATCAGCCGGGGCAGCTCAACCACCATCTTTGTGGAGGGAGCTGCACTTTTATTTTGTGGTGATCGCGGTATGATGATGAGATGAGAAGATTGGGAGTCTGGGACATACCCTATTAATTCAGGGATGCCCAGGGTCTTTCAGTTGCCCCAGCATAGAATACTGGATACAACCCGTCTCCATTTAATGTCCCATGGGCTCGGACTAAAGTGAGTTCCCGGGGTGAGATTTGAACCCACACCGTCAAAGCCAGTGGACAAGCAGTCTTGACCATTAGGCCACAGGGCAAATTAATTTAAACAGCAAATTAATTTAAACAGCCAAAAACGCACATTTCTGAGAGACATGGAAGCAGAGATGATGCATACCCTAACTTTCTAACAAGGTGAATTTAATCCAAATTAATTTATTTACTGGTAATGATTTTATAACAGCTTATAACATTTGGTGCAAGGTCACAACTGAGTGCAACAAAATGCAGACATTTGGAAACGCTTCATGTACACAGTCTTTGATCAAAACAAATCAAATCAATTTATTTATAGTCGTATTGGAAATAAATACAAACATATTAGCCACAGGGGTGCCGGAAGGAATCATGGGCGGCAGGGGCGGTCATACAAAAAAGGGCAAATCATACTCGCGCCAATTTCGCGTGACAAAATTTAAATAGAGAGTCAATGATAATTTGAATATATATTATATATAATAATTAATTTGTGCCTAAAATTTGCAAAATAGGGCCTAATAACACTTTTTTATTTAAGATCTAAAGGGCACCCTTGCCCCCCCTGCCCCCCTTGGACAAGGGCAGGAGGGCGATTGCCCCCCTGCCCCCCCTGTCCCGGCACCCCTGATTAGCCATGAGGCTAGTTATCCGACTAACTAAGAACTGAATTATAACATATAACAAAAAACAAAAATAGGACTAAATAAAAAGACTAAGATATGTAAAGAATTTGACTAGGTAAAAACAGTTAAGAAACGCTATACTAGGTGCTATATTTAGATTTGAAAACAGGTGACTAGTCAAGTAAAACCAGTTACTTAAATTCATAGTAAAAACATTGAGCATATTAATAAAACATATTACCGGCTATTTTTACACTTGTGAGTGACATTTGCAGCCTGGTTCTTGTAACATAGTAGTGCAATGCATGCAACCAATGCATTTTCCAGACTCAATCAACAAAACATTGTCTGACTTCTTTGTTCCAAAGTGCCAGATACACTGCTGTTGTCACCCTCCTTGTCTCTTACCTTATATTTCTTACAACTTTCTTAAACTCAATGACCTCTTAATTAAGATTTACCTGCATGTGTCATTAGAAAATGAGGAATTATAACATCCCCGGCTGTATTGCTGATAGAAGGATGGCGTTTTCTTCTAGCCACACAAACCTCCTTTAAAATGTGAACTAGCCAAATTATTGCTGGATGATTGAAAAATATTGTACCTGAAAATTAAAATTTCCAAAGGAAGGCCTAATCAACAGTTAAAAACGGTTTCCTTACAATATTATTTGTTCTCTTTGTTTTGTTAATGATCATATACCTACATTTGATTTTAGTAAAGTAATTTGTTTGTGACTAGCTGAAGTCAGTCATATCAAGTCAGCATTATTTTTCCAAAAATTTTATTATATAGAATTTCTATGACTGTCATTGGTTTTTGATCGACTTTGGCCAACTGGCGTAATCTTCAAATGCAATTTATGCCAATTATCCAATTAATCTTAAAGCTGCAAAAAAAAAAAGAAACAACAACAAACAAACAGAAGCAAACAGGATACATGTGCATTCCATTTTCTGTCGATCAGGTGACTTTAATTGAAATTTATTTATAAACAGGTAATAACTTATAAACAGGTAATTAGGACGTGTTAGGAATGGAAGGACAAGTTAAGATTTTTCAAGGTACTCTACTAATTAATTAGCGACATTATATCCCATGATACAAGTTTGTTGTTTTCTGTTAGTGAACATTGTTTCTCTCAATAAATGAAACAGGAAAAAAATATAGGAATATTCACACAGAAAATAAAAGTACAGAAAAAGACGTACTTGACGAGTCAACGAACAAGCGGACCCGCGACAAACATTTTCATCGCTATTTTAACACTACAGTACCTACCTTAGCTACAGGTGGAAACAAACTTTTTTTTTCTTGTGCTGAACAAACTTTTTTTTCAGTGTCAAGTGGGAAAAAAAACTTTTTTTTTCACCAAATTTCCATAGTCCCCCCCCCCCCCCCCAAAGATCATCTGGTCATTCTGGTCGGCCCCTTAGCATGGCTTTTATTTGAAGAGACGTCTAGACTGTCTAGACAAGTCTGCAATGTAGATGGTAGTAGCGCTGCTGTCATCATTAATCAATAATTATTTATCAATTCAAAGTTGTCAAAGTAGATACTAGTAGATAGCAGCTAAATGATTGCGTGATCAACAAAATAACTATTAATGATAAACCAGCCAACTAACAAGTAATTCAGTACAATTTTCCGAATTCAGAACGCACGAAGTTCACCAGTTCCAGTTTCCGTGAACACTGCCAGCCATGTTCAAGCTATTTAGGCCTATAGCAGTGCCAGCCCCCCCCCCCCTCCAGTCCATAACCATGAAAAGTAGGCTGAGGCGACTATTTCCGCGCCAAAAGCAACATTACATAACAGCTGACTGCATGATCTTTGTGACGTCATTGCTTTAAAGACAATGGTTCAGGCTGGATTACCCAGTCTCTGACGTCATGAACTAATCACCTAGATTTTCTTTTCTTCAGGACGAGCACATAGAAAGCAATAGAAACTGCAGCAATGCTAACATTTATGACAATTCTGGCCAAATCAATGGTCAGAACTCATTATTGAAGTGAAGACCTACATATCCAGAGAAGCACCCCCTGATTCTTGGAGACCGCCTTTAAACAATAAACATGGCAGGTCATATGCTCAGGCTACTAAAGGGCAGGGCCGGATTTACATATGTGCAATTTGGGCAACTGCCCGGGGCCCGGCGGATTAGGCGGGCCCGGAAAAAACCAAGAAGAGTTGCCGAGCGCAACATCAGATGAAAAATAGCTTTTTGAAGAAACTATATGCAGTCAGGGGCCCACAAAAGCCAAAACTTCGTCCGGCCCCCCACCCCCAGACTGTCCTGTCTGGATCAGCCACTGGGGCCCCTAACATACAGTGCTTAGTATTTCCAGAACCACGCACTTGCAGGCTGGCACCTTTGATAAAAGTATTCATGCCATCGCAGGGCGATGTACATCATATAGCAAATTTCACCATGCGAGGCGTCCATAGAATAATTGCGGGCCCCTGCAATAATCCCAATATAGCTTTTCCTAACTTTGCTGGGCCCCAAATGACATAATTGTGTGCTCTGGCCCTGTTAACGAACAGGTGAATTTTCGAACTGTGCCGGGGCCTGTCCTTTGTGGCTTCAGAGAGTGAATATAATTTTGAAATATAAAGCCATCAAACAGGGGCCCGTGAAATGAATAATTGTGTGTAACCATAACATTTTTTTTAAAGAATGTGCTGGGCCCGAACAGAGAGCGCGGACCAGTATGACTATTAACTTGTAAAATTCTGCCATTAAGCCTGCTGTACAGGGAGATTGTTGGGCCCCATAACATTTTTTAAACAAACGACTCATTTTATGATTTTAGTGGACTCTGTTTAAACATCAGTTCACAGATCGTGCTTTTATTATGGTTGGGTCAAATATCACTTTTTTCCATCCCATCAAGCAAGGAAAATGGTGAACTATCCTGACTAAAATCCAGTCATTTTTTTGTGGCAGTAAGTTTTTGGCTGATAATTAAAAACATACCTTACTCTTGACAAAAATACTTGTCTTCTCCTGTTCCTGACACCTTGACCAAACAGTTTCATAAACATTTGGAAGTATTGGCATGTTGTAGCACTGGTTTTGAGGTAGTCCCATTAGAATAACATTGCTGTCAACACAGCTCCAGAAGCCATTTTCTTCTACTGCTTCTATTGCTGCTGTTGTGACCTCACCATTGTTTCAGTGATGTCATAGAGGCAACAATGCTGATGATGTCACAACAGAAGGCTAAAAATAGCTCTAAATGTGCTGAAGAGCAGCAGCAATTTAACATTGTAAGTGCCTGTTTGATGAAGCTGGGGGATTAGAAAACTTATATTTAATCCAAATGACACTTGGTCATGGTGTACTCGTCCTAATAAACCAAAAATTAAACCTTAGACTTATTCATACATTGTTTCATTGGCTAAAAACTTATTGCCAAAATAAAATGTCTTGACTTTAATTAAAAACTGTTGTGGAAAGAACGGTAAAGTTATTGAAATTAATATTAATGTGCATGACTTGCATTTTCAACAATAGCCACGACGACTTAATTTGACAAAAGTTTTGCTCTCAGATATCTGGAAATGTTCATGAATATACCTGATGACAATGACTAAGTGTGTGCAAAATTTCATTTCAATATTTTGAGAGAAAGTACCATGTTTTGCCATTTTGCAATGTTGCCTTTTGAATGGCACTCGGTGTATAACGAGAGAGATTTATTCATGCGAAGGATCATGTTTTTTTACTTTTATGACATCTTTTGTAGTTTTAATGGTAATTCATGTGTTTTGTCTCTATAAATCATAGAATCTATAGACATCCAGATATACAATTTCGAAACATTTGTACAAGTTCAATTTCAGAATTTATCTGATAAACACTGAGCACTATTGAAAATGCAACATTGACCTGAATAGGCACAGTAAACTGCAAAGCAAAGAAAGTATTGGTTGTCATCCTTGTAAGGGGGTTTAAAATTTAAAATATTGTTAAAACCAAAGTTAAGAACATATATGAAATTTAAAGATAAATTGTTATGTGAAGAATATGTTTATATCAAAAATAGAAAACAGAGATCATTAATTGCACAAATTAGATTAGGAATTCTCCCTATAAATGTAGAAATTGGACAGTTTAGGGGCATTAAGTTAGAAGAGAGAACTTGCGATATTTGTAAAAGTAATTTAATTGAGGCTGAGTTTCACTTTTTTTGTGTATGTCCAGTTTACCAGTACCATAGGGAATTGTTGTATGCTAGTATCTCTGTAAATAATTTTGTACATATGACAGATTTTGAAAAATTTATACATATCATGACAAATGAACAATATAAAGTTAGCACATTTATTATTAGTGCTTGGAAATCAAGAAATGACATTTTATACAATACTTAATTTGATGTATCTTGAAATTATGTATTAAGAAAACCTTTCATGTGTTTTGACAAAAATTATTGAAGTTCCAGTTATATGATATTGTAATTGAGAGTAATTTTGTAATATCTCTACATTTAAAGTTCACTTGTGTATTTTGAAAGAAAGTTCTAATTGTTACATTTAATAATTCAATATGTTGTGACAATTATGTAATTGTAATTTGTAACCCTCTGGTAAATTTAAATATTAATTGATTTATAGTGACAGATAAGCCCCCAGAAGGCTGGGTACCACAGGTCGTTTATGTTGTATTATTGTTAATTTTTATGTACCTGTCACTTAAATAATAAAGAATCAATCAATCAATCAATCAATCAGTCACAAATTTGTGACATTTGACTGAAAAAAATCCTGAAGGCTCATTCTTAATTTTTTTAACAAGGTTTTAAACTTACCTTCTGGCAAAAATTGTCTACTTTCCAATAAAGGCATCAAAAATGACGAGACCTCATTCCTTTGTCATGTTTTTGGGCAAAATATGTCCGAAAACATGCAAAAATGCACATTTTAGGGTTCATGACAACATTTTTCACAGTGTCACATGTAAGGGGCTATAACTTGGAAAGTAACACTTCGATATCATTTATTTCACCTTGACATAATTCCATATATTGTTTACTTCTAATTTCATGTAAATTTGAGATATTTCAGCAAAACGTATACTCACACTAACAGGATATTTGACCAAACGTCAGGTGACAATTTTTTTGAGAATTTTGCAGATTGAGGTAAAGTTGCTGACTTTGATAGCACACTGTGTTGTCATTTTTTGCAATAGAAATTTGTATAATACATCAATATCTTCCAAATTTAATATAGAAAATGATGGTACCAAAAATTGGGTCGCTGCTAATATTTATTGAGTCTCAATAATGCATTTTCTAACTTATGTCTGCTAAATTTTGAAAAGCTGAAAAAAATACATGGCGTCGCAAAAAAAAACTCAGTCTCTTGCAATTTTAGTTGGAAAGTCACCAAAATCGAACTTGATATGCCCAGATATATTGGCTACAACAAGTTTATGTTTAGAAAGTTCAATAGGAGACCAGAGGATGGCTTGAGTTTTTTTTGCGACCAAATTTTAAGGATTTTAGCCGTCTATGGCCTTGTCGGTAATGCAAGGGCAATATAACATATGCATGATTGACCGAAAATATGTTTGTAAGTCATGACAATTACTTTTGAGACTGGCTGGTCATTATTGCAGTCTTCTCTTACCTCCATTCTATATTTCAGAGTCGCCGTCTTGGACAGCCGTGCCAAAAATCACTTTTTCAATGCAAACTGTATTAGGGCACAGTGCACCCATCTGAGGCATGTGCAGGGTTGTTAAAGGATAAAAATATGGATTTGTTTAGTGTTTTGGTACTGTCTTAGACTTATTTGTTGACAAATATTGAGTACTACTGAGATATATGCAGTGAAAGTGAGAGATATTAAAAAAAAATGCTAGGTTCCAATTGACAAGTTATAAAAACATTTGTAGAATGAAAATGGAGAGATATTTTGTATTTTCGACTTCAGATTCAGATTCCTGGGGAAATTTTACATAACATAGGCTATTTTTCAGTCCGAAATTCAAAAATAAAATTTTGGACCAAAATGTCGCAATTGTCTGACTCAAATCTTGAACCTTGTCTTAAGAGGTTTTGCCATCATACACGTAACATTAAGCATTTGTCAATATCTGTGATGGATTGAAATTTTTGTCAAAAATAAGTTAAACACCAGCCCTCTTATTGTCTTAAGTATTGATCTTTCTTCAGGATGGACAACATTGAACCAAGTGTCCACGATAAGACCTCAGAACAGTCCTCCAAAAAGGAACACAAAAAGAGGAGAAGAGAAATGACGAATGAGATCATAGAAGGGTCGGCAGAAGTAGAGATCGTTGAGAGTGATGATTATAATCAGTTGTAAGTAGTAACTATCCCCTAAGTATTTGCTTCATGGCTAGTTCTTTCGCCATCTGCCTCCAGGGGCAGTAAGCGTATTTTGGCAGTTATTTGAAGCAGGGCATTCCAGGACGGCAGATGCGAAGCCAATATCTTGAATTTCAATGAGCTGTAATATCAACTGAAGCCAATATCTTGTATTTCAATGAGCTGTAATATCAACTGAAGCCAATATCTTGTATTTCAATGAGCTGTAATATCAACTGAAGCCAATATCTTGTATTTCAGTGAGCTGTAATATCAACTGAAATACTTGATTGCTTTCATCTTCTCATTTGTCACTAACTTCATTTGTATATCATCTTGTTTTGTTATTTTTATCTGTCGGTTAAAAGCTTATCAGCTTATGTTGCTGTTTTGTTGAATTTGTCGCAGCCGACTTCAGATAAAATTTTGTCTTCTTCCTTGTTTCTATCTTCTTTTTGCAGTGTATGTAGAGTAGCGCGGGGCATGCTGCCCCCCTTAACTTCGAGGTGCTGTTTGGCCTACATTTAAGGTCAATTATTTTAATGCTTATGCAGTCAGAAGGGGATTACTTCACTCTATGTATAACTAGTGAAAGAAGTGTCTACCAATTTAATATTGGAGTTACGTCCATTTTTACCTCGCAGGCTATACATAGCCTACGGGGTTCTGCAGTCCTCAACGAGACTTGATGCTGGGGATTTCGTCAAGCATAACTCACTTTGTGTTGCTCATATTTCATTCAAATTTTGCCTGTTATCTTATTTTGTCATGCAGATGGGAATGACAAGTTTCCAGGCATTTCTAGCAATTAGATGTGCATAATTGATTGTTACCAAGAATCTCATGTGCACTGTCAAAAATTACTGGAATTATATATTTCTTCTACATGCTCCAAAATAGTGATGTCAGTGTCAATAAAATCTTCAGACCTGTCAGAGTGTCCGTACGTCCGTACGGGTCCGGACGGACGGACGGCCGGCCACACGGACGGACGCGGACGGACGGCCACACGGACAGAAGGATGGACGGACAGACGCACGGACACACGGACGGACACACGGACGGACATACGGACACACAGACGGACGGACACACAGACGGACGGACGGACACAAGGGACGGACACACGGACACACGGACAAAAGGACGGACACATGGATGGACGGACGCACGGACGGACACACGGACGGACACATGGACAGACGGACGCACGGACGGATGGACACACGACACACACGGACGGACAACACGCGGACATGGACGGACGGACACACGGACGGACGGACACATTGACGGCCGAACGGACACACGGACGGCCGACGGCCACACGGACGGACGGACGGACGTACGGACGCACGGACGTACTGACACACTGACGTAGGGACGGTCGTACTGACGGACGGACGCACAGACACAGGCGGACACGGACGGACGGACAGACACACGGACTGACGACACACGGACACACGGACGTACGGACACATGGACTGACGGACGCACACGCACGCGGACTGACGGACGAACGCACGGACGGATGGACACACGGACACACGGACACACGGACGGACACATGGACGGACACATGGAAGGACGGACACAAGGAAGCACGGAAGGAGGCAAGGACGGATGGACGGACGGACACACGGACGGACACACGGACGGACACAAGAAATGTGGATCTCCACCTTAGGCAATGTGAACTGTCACAGTAAACAAGAACAAGTAAGTTGCAATGTGAACTGTCACAGTAAACAAGAACAAGTAAGTTTTTACAGCAAATCCTTCACAGTGCACGTGCTTATATGTCATGTGTCATGATGTGGGAAAACAAACCAATAAATTGACAATCTGAGGTGCCAGTGACATGCCACATGTGTTGTTGAGGGGAAGAGAGTTGGGTAAAAATACCTTTCAAATCCTGTTAATGCATGACCTGTCAACACTGAGATAAGAGGGTGCATGTGCAGTGTGTTTTGTTGAAGGTCCCATTGTTTAAACAAGTCAGGAAAAAGAATTACCGCAGACAATAAAAAAGAGCAGTGCACTGTTATTGTTTGCAAAAACACTTTAAACAGTTCAAATGGGAAGTATTCAGCCTCCTTTGAAGTAACAGAGCAGAGGTGATGCAATTCTGCATCCATGGACCTATGTACCAAGTGAATCATTCAATGAGTTGTCGGGATTTTTAAAATCCCCTGGTAGAAGGCATATATATATATGTTTACCACAGTCTACAAAACCTTCATACTTTCTCCACTCCATTCATGGTCCCAAGTGAACACAATTCTTGGCTGTCATGAAAAACAACTGCTAGCAAATTTTATAATGGTTTCAGGGTAAATCAACCAAATTAAAGTGCATTCTGGGACTTTTGGTGATGTCTTTACTACATGTGTATTGCACTCCCAGCCATGCCTTGATACTGGAGTTGTCTGTCGCACTTTGCAACCGAGTTGTTTACGTGCTTGCACGGTATTTTTTTTTTGCAAACAATACTGGAATTTCTTACTTTTGTATGCATGTAACAGTATCCGAATGGTCTCAATGGCTTCACATAGAGCCGGCAGGGTTTACGTGCTTGCACAGTATTTTTGTAAAAAAAATTGCAAATGGCTTCATACCCCACCCATCAGAGAAGCCCCCGAATTATAATCCTATGGCAATTTTTTTGCAAGCAGCTTCTGCTTGGAAGTTATTTCTTAGAGTTCTTCTATGCTTGTAGCATGGGAATACGTACAGATTCTGGCCACCACAGGTTGAAAATAAAGTGTCTTGTAATATTCAATATTAAACACCATTTCAAAGAGGACCAACCTGGGTACTAACCAGGGAAGTTTCAGAGCAATACCTCCTATATGTTAAGATACGTATCTACTCCCATTGTGAAGCACTAAAAAACATGGCATAATCTAGGCTACAGTAGCCTGCTAAATCAGTTGCGAGCGTAAGCGAGCAGGCTACAACATTTCAGTGCTGGTGCTCTATTTCACATCCTCGCACACATGCATTTTTGAAGCTGCCTAACACAGTTCCACTGGGTTCTGCAGGGCGCGGACCTGAGAGGGAGCAGTGCAAACTTTCGAGGCAGCAGTTCTAGTGCCCTAGATCCCTATTCGATACCCATTTCGACTTGAATTTCATCAGTCTGCAGCCTCGCTCGCTAGCTCGCCTGCTTTGCAGCAGACTAACTGGTCAGTCAGAGCGTAATCTACAATTTTTCTCACTAAAGACATAGGCTTTACCTCAGGCCTGCCAAACAAAAATGCTTGTATTATCATTAAAATGGGACGTACACCAAAACGTGACGTACTGTGGCTGAGAGACATTAAGAGAGATTTTTGGTAACATCAGCTAATGCTTGAACTGTTCAAGGCAATACCATATTTTTATTTGGTAACATATATATCAAAGTTGATTTTTAAAACTTTTCAAAAAATGTAATCAATGAAAGGATAAACATAGAGATGTGTGGCACCAAATATATGCAGCTTCTTTATCATTGCTTTTCCTTATAGACTAGCATGTTTTATTGTGAGAAATTCAAAGTAGCTGGTCCTGCTTGGAAATATTTTCTGGTCACTTCTTTGACCCCTTTTTAGCAGTGTGTGCCTGTAGTATGCAAAATTTCCCCTGTTTTTTTTTACTCTTAAATTGCTATGTCAGATCAAAATAACAATAGGACCCTTAACAAACTATAGCCTATATCAAATTGATCACTTTCAAACAAACTATCGATTGATGCAATTTCCAAGAAATAAAGATAAGTATTGAAAAACGTATAAGCTCTAGAAGCATACCAAAGGTGAATGTACACATTCCCATGTCACAACCCTCTATCCTTTTTAAGGCATTCTATTTACTTTATCTGAAATTCAGATTTTTTCTGTTCATACTTTTAATTTTTGCTATTTTTTGCCTTTTTTCAATTCTAGGGCACATTTTTTCTATTTTAATTAGCAATTCTATGAAGATTTAAAGAAAAGAAAAAAATTATTAAAGTTACCCCAAATGATGGGTCAGGTTTCAATTAACTCCAAGATTTCTATTTTCCCACATTTTCTGATGTGACATGGTGTCATTGCTTCGTAGATAAAATTTCTTTGATGTAGCATGTAGGATACTTTTTTCTGCCTCAAATGAACCCTCAAATGTCCTAAATGACCCCTGGTTTTATTTCGGGTATGCATGGAAAAAATCATTCAGTTGAGTCCAATCAACATTGTGATGTCATCACCATTGTTAGAATTTGTTAACTTATAACAGGGTCATTCCACAATAACTAAGATAAAAATGTCACTGGTTTTACAGTAAAAGTTAAGAAACACAATTGACTCAATGCAAAACCAGTGACCAAATTCATAATTGTTTGAAATATTTTCCATTAAAATAAGAATTTCATTGGATTTATTACTGGTGTTACCATTGGACACCAGTGTTAACCATTTTTGAGTAACACCAGTGACGGTAACACGAGTGACAATTTGCTCTGAAATCCCGATTGCTCCCACAGTGATGCAATAATTTGAACAGGTGTTGCCAAAGATTGATCTCTGTAAGCAGGACGTATCCTATGACTGAGACAGTTTTTGAAAATTCTAGAATTATAGACCATTTTTGAGGGTAACAGCAGTGACACCGAAAATGAATACTCTTAATTTCAACTCACTCTAGAGCCACCCTGCATGCTAAAAACATATAAATGCCAAAATATGCAGTTATCATGGATGCCAGTCCATCAGAAGAAGCCCCCTGGTACATTAGACCAAAGATAGAAGGGAGCATTCCTTTTACAGCCATGCTTTATTTAATGAGTAACACCAGTGACATGTTTTCTGGTGACGAGGGCATTTGGTCTTCCACAGTATACACAGGAGAGGAAAAATTCAGTCGGTCTTGGGATATAAGTATGTGGAGTAGTTGTCCTGAGACTTAGACCCACCACAAATATTTACATTGATTTGACATGGTTAAAAACGTATGATAATTGAAAGTAGAATTTTCTGTGACATCACTTTTTGGATATATTTAAGTTATTGTTAAGGGTGCACAACATAAGCAGTAGCTGATAATTTCCATTTAACAACGAAAATAACTTCTTTAAAAGAGGGGGAAGGCATATGATAAGAAACAAAATCCTAATATTATGATCTTGCTGTAAACTGCTAGAGTGACACAAAAGACTCAGTTACTGTGCAATGACCCAACAATATATATACACAATGGATATTGTGACGTCATCTATAATCTCTGTGCTGGAGGTGGGAGGCACTATCAAGAAAAAGAGAAACAAATAAATAAATAATTTAAGTAATCAAAGAAATACTTCAAACAATTGTTGTAAATGCTAATAATCACACGTTTATGTTATAATACACAGGAAATTGTTCATATTTAGCAAAATAATTTATCATTCTGGGCAACTTTAAATGGTTCCTTAAGCTGTTTCGGCGCCCCAGTGAAGGGGGCCTCATGCCCATACCATGTAGGGGCTTCTCACCCCACACACACACATTTTAATTTGACCTCATTATTTTGAACTAAAATGCAAAAAACATGATCCAAATCATATTTATTTGATGGTAATGAAGTGGAGATATCCACCCAACTTAATAAAATTTCCACAGTTATTTCTGACAACCTCTTTCAAAGGATTAATCCAAGTTACAAAAACCATGCAATTTTTTTTTTTCTTGACTTTCTACTATGCTTTGGTGCTGTTTGCCCTGAAATTTGTGACGTAACCTAAAAAACTTCTAGGTTCAATCCTATCAATAATAAAACACATCAAAAATGTAAGTTCAGATATAACCCTGGGGGGCTCTCTCACCTAACCCGAGCTTCTTGCCCGTCGCTACTCTATTTATCTGGATTTTCCTCTTACATTAACCTTATGTTCATTCTAACATGTCGAGGGCTACAAAAACGTAAACTTTTCATTAATTCAATGTAAGATTTTTCAATTTAAACCCACAACATTCAAAATATTATTTATTCTTCAGGTTGGAAAACATCGAATCAAGTGACCGAGATAAAACCTCACAGCAGTCCTCCAAAAAGAAACAAAAAAAGAGGAAAAAAGAAAAGAATGAAGACAGAGAAGGGTCTGCTGAAGTAGAGATGGCTGATGGTTGTGATCAGTTGTAAGTAGTGACCGTCATTCTAAGGTGTTACCTCATTTTGTATTTTCCCTGTTTTCTCCATAAAAGTAACCTTGTGTTTATTCTCACATTTGGTGTGCAGTTGGTGTGCCTGAGAAGTCCTGAAAAGTGTCGGGATATGTTTTTTTTTTCTATTGACATCAGTCAGGGCATTGTCATTGTTTCACATGAACATAATTTCATAGGTTTGACACTTAAAATTTGCGCCAAACAGCATGGGACACCCCGGCATTTGTCTTGAATGACAACAATTTCAATGTTGTATCGTCCTCATAGGAAACCTGGAAATTTTCAAATCATGATAATTATATTAAAAATCTGGGGTTGGATCACTCTGCGAACATACATAAAGGGGCTTTCGATTATTGTTTTTAACCATGGGTGATTACCATATTGGAGTGAGTGCTACTTTCACTAGTTTTGTTACAGTATACAAATGTTGTCTGATACGAGGGCAACAGCGCGATCTGTTTGACCCAAGTCACCTTGCTGTTTCACGAGGCCGAATGCACTGTTGCCCGAAGAAGCAGTCAATAATTGTTTTGTTGTACCTTCAATGCCATTCTAACAAAAAGGTAGAGAAGTGAAGAATTTTGAATGGAAGACTATATCAGATTTCTAAAAACATGAACTTAAAATTCACAAGTTGCATTTTGATCGCATACATTTTCTATATCTTGTGACAATTCCACCAAAAGAATACTGCAACAATTGTATATTATAACACCTCAGAGATGTAAGCTCTTCTCTGATTGGCTGATTTGAGGTCGCATGACATGAGTCAGAAAT
Organism: Platynereis dumerilii; assembly: GCA_026936325.1. Taxonomy (NCBI): domain Eukaryota; kingdom Metazoa; phylum Annelida; class Polychaeta; order Phyllodocida; family Nereididae; genus Platynereis; species Platynereis dumerilii. Next base: position 2,824,268 of record JAPTHN010000035.1, on the reverse strand, counting down.
GACTGATGACCCGGCAAAGGTACTGTTGACCAGTCAACAGTACCTTTGGAACTGTTGACTAGTTGACAGTAGGGTACTGTTGCCCAGTCAACAGTTCATGCCCTACTGTTGCCCAGTCAATAGTAGGGTACTGTTGCCCAGTCAACAGTACCCTACTGTTGCCCAGTCAACAGTTCATGCATAAACAATAGATGGCGTCATGGCAACAGCATTACAGGTGGCGTCATGAACAGACCCAGCGTCAATGTGATATAGATGACGTCATGTCAAGAGCATCGCTGGTGGCATCATGAACAGACAAAGCCTCAGTGTGATATTTCAGACGTTACCTGTAGGGCAGCTAAGTACTACAATGTTTAGCATCTGTTTTGGTTATTGTAGGCCCCTGATCGTCCTGGGCCCTGGACAATTGCCCAAATTTCCCACATATGTTAATCCGGCCCTGGCTGGACCAATGAGGACATAATATTACATTGTATTGTTGTCACACATGGGGGGAGTATACAAATATTGACTGGTGTATTCGGGCCACAGTTCAACCTGTTTGACCCGAACGAGTAATAGTCACCTACTGTTGCCAGCCGGTGACTATCACTCACTCGGGTCAAACAGATTGAACTGTTGCCCTCATCACAAGTCACTATTTGTATACTGTTTGACCCTTGGGACTGACAGTCACTCTCTTGGGTCAAACAGTATACAAATATTGACTGGTGGTGAGGGCAGTTCAATCTGTTTGAACCAAGGGAGTGATAGTCACCGAGAGTGAGTGACTATAATTCACGAGGGTCAAACAGTTGAACTGTTGACCGAATACACCAGTCAATATAATTGTTTTATAACATCTCCCTCCATTTGTGAGAACAATAAAATGTAATATTCTGCACCAAAATTTGTGAGCCAATCAGATGATGCGAGATCAATCACATTCCACGCCAATAAATAACGATATTGGCGTGTAGAGAGTGTTATTGGCGCCTTAAGGCTATATTGGCGTCCTTTGTGCACCTGCACCTAAGTTAATTCAGTACTGTGGCAAAACAACCTCGATTGCATTGAAGGATACACAATAACTCCTCAAGGTGCTGATTGCGATCAAGGGTAATTGACCAATTCCAAATGAAGTGTCTCCTCAAAAGTTAAACTATTTTTAATTCACAAATCAATCCAATTGAACAAGCAGCAATTAAAGCATTGTGACCTGATTGCTATACACTGAGTACCAACTTGCTGCTGTAAACATTTGAAAATACACAGTTAATTAATCTTTAGGAAAAAAAATCTTAAAAATAATTTAATCATTAAATACTAGGTGATATAGGGGACAATTACCCTATATCAAAGTAGTTAAAGACACTAAGTAATTTAAACACGTTTTTTACAATAAGGAATAAAAGACTTTGAGTAAATAATTGACAGATAGACATAAACATAATAGCTAGATAGATAGCTAGATAATGGCTAGATAGATAGTTAGATCGATACCAAAAAAAAAATTGTTTTATTGATAATCTCAAATGGAAACAGACGGGCAAATCTTTGAAAAACATTTACAAGTGTGAAAATTTAGGTGCAGAATATAACAAATAGTAGATGTTGAGTAGACCAATATTGAGTTTTATTGGCCAATAAAACTCAATATTGGTCTCCTCACCATCCACTATCTATATAATATTATGTCCTCATTGGTCTAGCCAGAGCCGCATTAGCATAGGCCTATGTGGGCAATTTGTGCAATGTCCAGGGCCCGGAGGAGTAGGGACCAATAACCAAAACAGATGCTAAACATTGTGGCACAAGTTGCCCCTACAGGTAACGTCAGAAGTATAACACTGTCAAAGCTGGATCTGTTCACGACGCCACCTGCAATGCTGTTGCCATGACATTAATGTGTGTCAATTTTTAACTTTTATGTAAATTCAAAAAGCACTAGTGCCTAAAGTTTCAATGTAATTTTTGTTTTCTACCATTTTCGCCCATCAGCGATTCACTGTAACTTTGTCATTATTTGTCATACATCATTATAATTGCTATGGTTGGAAAGCTCTCAAAAAGACCTACATTTTAAATACCAACATGACTGGTCTAGGACGATATCTTGACTCTCATTGACTCTTCGGCCTGCACTTTTTAGAAATAAAAATGTTGCTGACTGTGTAATCCTGTTGAAAAAAGGCTTTTTAATTTTTTTCACTGGTAATTTCTGTGATTCACATTCTCCAAGTTCCAAAATGAGCAAATAAAATATTTTTTTAATTCTTGGTTATGGAAAATCCTGCTTTATGAGCTTGGAAGTTTTAATGCAAAATTTTGTCGGAATTATTGAAACAAATTTTTTTAAGACTGTTATATTTCATATTTTAACTTCATAAGAATTAAATATAGAACAACATCATTGATACCATGAGAATGCTAAGAGTATTTTCTTTCATGTGGTACCACTCATGTTGCCCTGCAATGAATTCTGACAAAGATATGATATGAAATGCAACAGACCCGATCTCACATTTTACGAGTTTTCAGGCTTTCAGCTAATGTTAACATGAAAACTTCATCACTCACGAGCCAGGCACCGCCATGGTAAAAACCAAAAAGCTTTTTTATTTGGTCATTCTGGAACTTAGAGAATGCCAATCAATGCAATTATCATTGAAAAATAATTCCAAAGTCTTTTTTTAACAGGATTAGACAATCTGCGTCATTTTCATTCTAAAAATCAAAATGCACATTTTAGACACTAGTGCTTTATGGATTTGTATAAAAATGTAAAATTGACACACCCTACCATGACATCATCTATAGTTCACTTTATACAAATATTGACTGCGCATGAGGGCACTAGTGCAAACTATTTTGCCCAAGGGAGTGAGGTTGGTGCAGCCCCTGGGCAATAGAAGCCAACCTCTCTCCTGAGGGCCAAATAGTTGCACTGGTGCCCGAATAAAACCAGTCAATAATTGTTTTAGTACACCTCCAATGTTCATCATGCAAAATTATTTTTAGTGTTTAGAAAAGCCTCAATCATGATCTGAAAAGCCAAGGAAAAACATCCATTGCTGACTGAAATACCCAAAGATTGTGCTAGCAGTAGTTGCAGAGTATCATGGCTTCAAATTGGCATGTTTTTGTGGAAAAACACTCAACTCAGAAAGTCATGGTGTCACCATTTGGCCTGCCCAGCTTGTGATGTCACAATATGATGTCATGGTGACCATGACGTCATCGCAAGTTTTAAAAGTCTGCCCAGTCAATAGTTTTGTATTGACCTGTCAGTCCTCACAGTGCTATTTAATCTTAGTCAGGTGACCCTGGTTTAGCCAATCACAGCAGGGAATGGACATAGGAGGTTTACTAACGTGAACTGTTGACCAGTCAACATTTCCAAAGGTACTGTTGACTGGTAAACAGTACCTTGCTGGTTCATCAGTCATTTCTGACTCATGTCATGTGACCTCACTTAAGACAATCAGAGAAGAGTTTACATCTGTGAGGTGTTATAAATCGCACTTTTGCGTCGTATCAGTCAACATTTGTATACTGATCCCTGTCCTGTGACCTCATTCTGGCCAATCATGGAGCAGGAATTGCGCTGGAGGTTATGTATAACAATTATTCTTCTTATACTCTGATATTAGGCCTATGTTGAATTCACTCTTAATTTCAATATATTTGTTTTTTCATTTGACAGTCCAATCCTCATGCGAGTTGAAAAGGCAGCATATGATCACTTCAAGAGCAGGTGAGGTTCAAATAATGAATTTCATCAGCAGCTGTTGACATTTTTATTATAATCATGAAAAATGGATAAATGACAATATGAGCCTACTACAAGTCAGTGCGCGCAAAAACCATCGGACAATCGGCTTTTGCCGACCATTTTTACGAATGTCCGACCTGTCTCACGTCCATGTCAGACAAAAAATCCGACAGAGACTGCTATGGACAGTACAAGGGCTCTGTTGGACAATCAGCAATTCTTTCAATAGCAGTGTAGATGGCAAGTTGGAGTTGTTTCAAGTGAACCAAATTGCAAGTAATTAAATTGCAATTCTGTAAGTTTTCAACTTCTTTTGACCCTCATTTGACCTAATTGCAATTTTGGACAAGGCACAGTATTCCTGACCAAGTGTCAGATCTAATTACAATCAAAAACACTATAGACCTAGTAAGTTCTTCACTTTTAAAGTCTCACGAGGCGAATTTTCTTCATCATGATGTTCATGGATGCAACTTTATCATAATACATTATCACTCCAAGTTAGAGCACTGCATGCAGTGTAGTGATACTTCAAACTATACAATTGTTTTCACTGTAAGAAGACAGAATAAACAAGAATCAGACAATTCAAAGCTGTTAAAATTAAAACACATATCATGCCTATCAAAAAAATCAATTAAATTACACGAATCTCACATGTGTGACAAATAAAATGGGAATGAAATTTTGATCCAAAATACAGGCCTACATCTGCGAAACTCTTACTGAGCCAAACTCATGCGGCTTTCTGCATGGGCATTGAATTGCATTAGGTGGTGGCAAGTTAGCAGAGTACTTATTAATAACTGCCATAAGAAGAGAAATTTTTGTCTGATGAAAATTAAAATTGTCACTGCTACAAGTAAGTGATTTTCCTAATGTTCCGTCCAACTTCTAACAGTAATAACTTTTTTGCACATATTTGGGTCACTTGTTCATAAAAATACAGTAAAATGTATGGGTAAATTTCCCCATACTTTCTGTTTCTCCAGATTTGGAAGAGTCATGCTTTATAGTCTCGACATTGATGTCAGTTTTGTCCTTGTTCAATCATCCTGTTTCTTGTTGATGACTGTGTCTCGTCTTCCTTCAGATTACAATTATCAGTGTTGGAGGTCTCGAGGCCAGCCGCGTCCTCGGGGCCATTTTTTAATGGCCTCGGCCTTGGCTCGGTCTCAGATGCCAAATCCGTGGCCTTGCCTCGGTCTCGGATGTCCTGGCCTCGACTTCATCACTTGTGCTTATAACCTTTTTCTTGTTGTTCAATTGGATCTGTCTATCATAACTTCTTCCTGTGCCTTCTTGAAGCCCTATTTACCCAGCAATATATTTAAAGGCAATACAAGAATTAAAAAATCATAATTAAAAGGGCTCTTTAAAATTAATGGGTGCAGAAATACCCGAATACTTAATTTCACTACAATGACATAATCTATACTGGAAATTCTGACTTGATGGACTGATCATTTTACAGATAAGACTTTGCAGCCTGTGCATTGCTCTTATTTTGTTGGGGTGTCTCTATATTTTTTTGAATTTTTTCTCATTCTCTTTTAAGCCCATCCTACATTGTACAACCTACTCATCCGTATCCGCTTTTGAAGTTAAATGAGGGGGTTGATGGTTCTCAACCTGCACCTTTGAAAAATGACGGAAGGGTAATCTGGAAGGAAGATACAGACCCATCAACTCTAAGTAAAGAAGACAAGTCCAAATATGAAGCTGCCATGCGACAGCGAAGAAGGCGACAAAAGATGAAGAGGTATGTCGTTGTCCTAAATGTCAAAGCTGCAATGGACTAGCCCTGGGACCTACGTGTGCTAGCACGTGGGTCATGGGTCGCTCCTTTGGAAAACTTGCGATTTTCAACAAGGGTTTAGGAGAACGGCTGTAGCTAAGTTTTCCATGAATCACTGATATACAATGTATGTGTTGGTAGGCCTATATCAATATTAGACAATTTTTGCTACTGATAGCACATATTTTCAGTTTTGTGAGAACACTACCACCTACAAAGGCATCGAAGTTCAGCTTAATAATTTTTTCTTATACATTGTAATGAAACTGCGCTCTGATTGGCTAAAGAGAGTGACAGCTGCATGGTGCACAAAACATTGCTATGGGATTTTAATAGGGGGCTTCTTTCCCCACTGATCAGGGAAGAAGCCCCCTATTAAAATTCCATAGCAATTTATTTTGCAAGCACCTTCTTGAAAGTTATTTCTTGGGGTTCTTCTATTCTTTTAAGGCATTCTATTTACTTTATCTAAATTTCAGAATTTTCCTGTTCATACTTTTGTTGCTTGCTATTTTTGCCCTGTTTCAATTCTGGGGCACATTTTTTTTATTTTAATTAGCTATTCTATCAAGATTCAAGGAAAAGTACACATTATTAAATGGTTCCTGAAGCAGCTTTGGGGCCCCAGTGAAGCGGGGCTCATGCCCAATACCATGCAGTGGCCTCTAGCCCCACACACATATTTCGATTTGACCTAATTATTTTGAACTAAAATGCAAAATACATTATCCAGATCATATTATTTTATGGTCATAAAGTGTACTCAGCGCTCCTGAATAAAATGCAAGATTTTCGAAATATACCTAATAAATTACGAATTTAGCCTGAAAGTAGAAGGTCTCAGCTTCGTATCGATGTAAAAATTAAAATATTCTGTTGGGAAAATGTTGAGATATTTGAGTTTTAAATTTTTTGTTTATCACATTCCATTTCGGACCATTATCACATGGTTTTTGCAAGTAACAAAAATTTCTTCATAAGATATAACTGTTGGAAGCATACAGTATCGTATAAATAATTTATATCCACCAGAAAATGTATTTTGAAGGAAAATTACCATCATTACATTTGTTTATCACATTTTATGTTTATTGGCATTTTGAGATTAAAAGTATGTGTAGTTCAGACATTTACATACGAAAATCCAACCAGAACTGTGTTATCTATTATAGATGTGATACTCCTTCTGTTGGCCAAAATGTACATTAATAGGTCATATCCATGTGTTTTCATGTTTCTTTGAGTTTTGAAGCAGCCAGCACTGTTTCCATTTCTCTCCTGTATTACTTCGTGTATGATGGAGTTTATTTAGTATTTCATCTGTTTGAGCATTCAAGTTTGCATCCGTCTGTGCTCTGGGCTTTATAGCACACTGTGTTTTCATTGAACTTCAATTTCATCTAACTTACTTGGTTTTG